>JAPDOI010000332.1:0-600000 GCA_029168955.1 Aplectana chamaeleonis
GGACTCCACCATGAAGAAGCGCGCAAATTCGAATTTGAGCTTTGCGCGTGAACTGAGACGCAAATCAGCCCAGAACACACCACACACACCACCTCACGGTTAAACGCGGTCAGTCCGATTTTTGTGCGACATCAGTCCTATTACTGCGTTTGCGCGCGATCCGACCGGATGGCGAAGCGGTTGTATCGCGAGCACCGGAATGCAATCGCTCTGACCGCGAGTTTATTCGCGGTAAGTCCTAATTGGGCTTTCGATCGCGGTCAAAACGGTTCCTGAGCGCGGTAAGTACTATTCGGCAAGTTCTGTGCGCGATAGGTCCGCCCTTATGTCTGAGTGGGTGCGTTCACTACCCAATGCGCCCGGCACTAATCGACGTATGTGACGTAAACATACCTCGCCTCCGTCGGTGGCGCGCGCTTGCGTCGCGGCCACATTGGAGCGCTCTTTCTCACAACACAGTGCAGTGCCACACGCATACACTATTCAATCTAGGTGACTTGCGATATTTAGTGTATGTGAGGAGTACAAAGGCCTCTGTACAGCGTTGATAACTATTGATAACTACAGTATGGAGGATAAGTCGCTTAAAAACGCGATTCTCGCGAAAAATAGTAACCTGAGCTCACAATTACTGGGAAACCCTGCAGAGAGTCAGTCGTGCAGTAACTGTATCGTGCGAGCTAGAAACTTTGAGCAGGAGCTGTAAAATTCGTGCAGGATCCACTTCTTTTCGGCTTCCACGTCTTTAAATCTACATATTGCCTTTACATAGGGTTGAATACATATTGGGCTAGATAAATGTAAACAATACACACATTCTACGATACCTTCAAGGCACAGCCCAACCTCAAAATCGTTTTCCGTTTTTCTTGCTTAGCTTTGTGAGGATTTCGGGCTGATCACAATGGTGTCTCCAGAATCGCTAAGAACCCACCACGGACACAGCCATTATCCATCGTGACCACTGCCTTCCGCTGTGTAGAAAGCGGGATCAATTCACATATTCGCTGTTTCAGCAGAGAATCATAGACCTGCTTTTGAGATTCAATGATCATGCACAATGCTGAAATCCGCGGCTCTACGCTGACTCACGCCATGGATCACCTATCATTTCTTAGCAGATGGTGAAATTTCTCCGAAAAAAGCATCATCTAATAGTCATCGATGCTGTACCCTTGAAGCATGCGAGGTGGATTGGTCATCTTTATTTTCTCTTTTATATTTTGACTACCAAATATCTCGATGTTGTCATTTATTGCGGTATTTAGCATTTGAAGTACAATACCGCAGCTATCCAAGGGAAAAAAATGGGCAAAGTGGGCAACTAAAGCGTCTTTCGTCCACAACTCGCCCCAAAGTGCTCCGTTTTCAAATTCAAAAACCCCGAAATGTACAGCATGTCGTGGCCTAGTCGATCGTGTGAGAATATTTTGCGAAATTTGAGAGCAACTATATTTTTTAAGGCGGAATACATTTCCATTTTGACCATGCTAGAGATCGCGTACGGTTGTCTTTGCCTGAATGCGCTCGTTATCTTGTGATAACATTATCAAATCCATAACTAACACCATCTTAAAAAAAGCGTTTTCATTAGTGAATTCCAATTTTTTGCGGGTCGTTTCGATAAGAGACGAACGAGTGGCCGTATTGTGTTCCGGCCCAAGCCCGGGCACCTGATAATCCTCTGGCATTCGCTCGCGTGTAGCCCTACACAAACTCACTTGTTGCCTAGTTACACCTGGGCGACAAGTCATTTTTCTGGGGCGCGAAAGGGAAAGTGTGGAGCGATTGTGGGCATTTGTGCCCACGAAACCACTTGTACCCCCGCTAAATCACTAGTCGCCCCGCGAAATCACTTGTTGCCTCGAAAGAGCAGCTGCTGCCCCTAAAATCATTTGTTGCCCCGCAAAATCGTTTGTTGCCCTGCAGGTTCACTTGTTGCCCCGCAAAACCACTTGTTGCTCGGAATCATCATTTGATCGTTCGGACCCCACTGCGTTGTTTAATCACGGATTCCGTCCACCCTCTAGACACCTAGTTCTCCTCAAACCCCCCTTCTTCTTCTTCTTCCTCTTCCTCCTCTTCTTCTTCTTCCTCTTCTTCCTCTTCCTCCTCTTCTTCCTATTCTTCCTCGCCGCTCGTGAGTGTGGCTTCAGGTATAGGCGGATGAGGGAGTTCCTTCGTTGAGATCTATCAATAACAACAAAAAACACTTGAACTAGAATCCAGATTTATTTCTAAATGCTCTTCATCAGACTAGAAAAAAATCACGAATATATCGCGAATCGGGTTTTTTCGAATGTTCGGTGTTCCGAATAATTCGGAAATGTTCACTTTTCGAATATTCGATTTTCCAAATAATTCGAAAATTGGCCTTTTTCGACTTTTCGAATGATTCGAAGTCGACTTCTTTAATCAAATAATTAATTTACGAATCATTCGATCTGGTCGAAGTATAGTTCCCACCCCATGAAATTTTAGGGTGTTTTTGAGAATAAGATTTCGGATTCGGCTCAAAAGTGGCAATCGTGGGCAATCTACGGTGCTGAACACAAATCTGGAGTCCGTCTGTCGAAATTCTGAGGTTTACTGTAGGTTACGGTAGGTACCGAGCCATTTAGGGGGCGAAAATGGACAAATGGACATTAAATTTGTTTACAAGATTTGTATACCGATTCGTGATCAGCGCCCGAAATAACACAACTGGGAGGATATTCAGTTAAACCTGGAACATTTTTAAAAACGCTTTCAGCGCCCTTTTAATTGATATGAATGAACTCCCAACCGAAAATCCGTACAAATCCATACGCTATCAGTCTGTACAGAGTTTGGGAAATGTGCCTTCACCCAAACTTGGGCTAGAGGGGTTGTTTTGGGCGCCGAACACAATTATGAGGTCAGTTTCCGAATTCTCCAAAGACTAGTGCGCGTTTTGGAAGGTACAACAGGTACAGAAATCTGACGAAAAACGTCTATATCTCCTTTCGGTGTGGTTTTAGGCAGACTCGAAGACCATAATCGGATTTTACTCGAAAAACGGTTCTAGAAAAGTATATTTCTTCCAGAATAGCTAGGCTAATTAAAAGTAGCTCCCTTGTGAGCCTCACTATACATGAGGTAAAAAGAAGAATGTGGAAAAAGGAGGAAGATTGAGGTGATGATCAGGATAGAAAGACAACACGCGGTCGCAAACCGACGCGACCGCACACGCCACCTCCAGGCCTCCTCCCCGCCGGCGCTAGCTGGGGCGTGACAATCCACACAATGCTCACAAAGATTTTGTGGGCATTGCCCACAATCTTTTTTGTGGGCACTCGAATCTTGCCGGCGCGATTCTGTGGAACGTCTAGCGCCGACGAAAAAGGACGCGAAATTGGCCACTCCCTCCGGGGCAACACGCGAGCGAATGCCAGAGTCGATGCGCTTATGGCCGTAACAGCATCGATTACCTGGGGCTGGAACACTTCACTGCCACACGTTCACCTTTTATCAAAACGAGCCGCAACGCAGGCACCGGTCGGCCAAGCTCCTCCCTGCGAGCTGCTCGGGCATCGATTGTATGTGGGTATGTGTGTAGAGTGCGCGCAATAATTCTAGCCTGATGATGGAAGGGGCTGCGGCGGTAGATCACCCCGCGCGAATCGAAACCGCATTTTCAATTGAGGCCGCCAACCCCGCACGGCCAGCCGCCTGGTCCATGCGTCAGACTAGATTGAAAACGGAAACCATATATGTGTGTATGAGGGTATGCCTATATCTGTGTGTGCGTGCGTACAGGCTAGAAAACGGCGAAATTCACATTGTTCCTACGCGTGCTGGTGCAGAGCGGAGGTTAGAGACAGCGAGAGAGTGGAGGTCAGACGGAGGCCCAGGCGTCGCGCGCGCCGCTCGCGCCTCGAATGATGTGAATTACGACGTTTTATAGAGGGTACGTGTGTGGGAAGGAATCTCGATGCCGATCAATACGGTTCTACACTTATTGCACAAAATGCGGCGATTAGTGGCGACTGTTGATGAGTTGGGGCCACTTGGTTCGGTTTTACTTACGTTTTACTTATCACACATCGAAGATAGATAGACTCCGGTACATTTCAGGTGAACTTCTGTTTTCGACTATCACAGCGGGGAGCGGTGGTTTTTTCGTCGGAACCTCCTTATTGTGGTGAGCGCGAAGCGCTCACCAGATTTGGCTTTGATTCGCCTTCGCGCAACCCCCTGATCTCAGTATCAGGGTCCAGAGTAAACGTAGGAAGACCGTTCTTTTTGCATTTAATATACTTTAGAAAGCTGAATACTGTTCAAAAAATGGTCCGGAATGGTTACCTGAGGTTCGAGAAAGTGTCAAAACCACGTCATTTTGGTCGAAAAAATGTTCATCTCCTTTTTTTTCAGTTGGCGTTCACGATCTTGTTGGAACACTTATCGTTGAGCTAGAGAGCTCATTTTTGGACAGGGAGCTGGTTATGTTTGCACCTAGCTCCTGTCAAATTTTGAAGTTCTTAGCTCAATTTTTGCGGAACCTCAAAATTGAGGGTCAAGAAAGACAAAAACACGTAAACATGTTATTATAAACCATCCGACGTTTACTCATTCGTAAAAATGAACTAGTGAAATAAACACCGTTACTGATAGGCTTTTGCTCAGGATTTGACGGGGCAATGCTTCAATTAATACGGCGGGATCTCGGAAGTACTTTTTGAAACGCCGCACGGTGTGACTCAGAAGTGCGCCACAGAACGCCGTAGATAGTGTGCGGGACCCCAGTAGGAGTGCGCAAGACGCCGTCGAACGTGTGTGGGACCCAAATGGGTGTGCACAGAACGGCGTAGAAAGTGTGCGACACCCAAGCGGGAGCGCGCCGGACGCCGATCATTTTTTCAGCAGGGCTACCTTAACCATTCTTGAAAAAAAAACATGATAACGAACGATAACACACGCTCATAACATGCGGGGTATAAAAGGGCAGAGGAGCGGTATGCATTCATTCACTCACCGCTCTCGCGCCGGACGCCGTGGAAAGTGTGCGGGAGCCAAATGAGAGTGCGCAGGACGCAGTAGAAAGTGTGCGGGACTCGAGTGGGTTGCGCAGGACGCCGTAGAAAGTGTGCGGGACCCAAGTGGGAGCGCGCCGGACGCCGTAGAAAGTGTGCGGGACCCAAGTGGAAGCGCGCCGGACGCCGTAGAAAGTGTGCGGGACTCAAATGAGCGTGCCCAGAACGCCGTAGAAAGTGTGCGGGACTCGAGTGGGATGCGCAGGATGCCGTAGAAAGTGTGTGGGACCCAAATAACAGTGCGTCGGACGCCATAGAAAGTGTGTGGGACCCAAATCAGAGTGCGCCGAACGCCGTAGAAAGTGTGCGGGACCCAAGTGGAAGCGCGCCGGACGCCGTAGAAAGTGTGCGGGACTCAAATGAGCGTGCCCAGAACGCCGTAGAAAGTGTGCAGGACATCAGTGGGAGTGTGCAGGACCTCAGTGAAAGTGCGCCGGACTTCAGTGGGAGTGCGCAGGACGTCATAGAAAGTGTGCAGGACATCAGTTGGAGTGCGCAAGACGTCATAGAAGGGGGGAGGGGCAGTGCAGGGCATCACTGGGTTTACTTTGAATTACACACCACCAGGCATAAATCATGTTAGAAAGGAAACCTTCAGGAAAATTAAATGAAATTCCTGAAAGTTTAGGTTCCTGGAAAAAGTAAAGATTTGGCATGGCCATTTTTTCGAAAACTTAGAAATATACTCCATTAAAAAGGGAAGGTAAAAAAATGGAAAAAGTTTTGAAATATCCCTGAGAACGATTTGGCGTAGAATAATTTGATTTTTGGGAAATGTAGTGAAATAGTTGAAAGTATAATTTGGCAGTCGAGTTTGAACCAACTATTGATAAGAGTTGTGCAAAACGAGAGATCGCATTGTATGAGCTTATCCGTAGAACTTATCGAAGCGAAATCACGCGTGATAAGGCAAGCAGTAAAAGCTCGTTCGGGAGCTGGAATGCCGCGGTCTTCACGTATTAAGTGAAGTAAAATCAACTGTTTGTTCCATACCACGCGTGATTTAGCTTCGATATGTTCTACGGAAAAGCTTATACAATTCGATCTCTCGTTTTGCACAACTCTTATCAATAGTTGGTTTAAACTCGACTGCCAAATCATACTTTCAACTATTTCACTACATTTCCCAAAAATCAAATTATTCTACGCCAAATCGTTCTCAGGAATATTTCAAAACTTTTTCCATTTTTTTTACCTTCCCTTTTTAATGGAGTATATTTCTAAGTTTTCGAAAAAATGGCCATGCCAAATCTTTACTTTTTCCAGGAACCTAAACTTTCAGGAATCACTACTTATATTTCACCGAGGCTCACCGCTCCGCTGCTGGTGATGACAGAAAATCCACATGTCACTAGGGGTTCGCCAGTCTATTCATATTATCGAATAATCACAGAATGTGACAGCGCTTTGGAGAAATGGAACCTTTGCTAAAATTAAGTGAATTTTCCAACAATGTTTAGCTTCGCTACGTCAGGGTTATGATTTGGCATAGAAAATTTGTGAGAATCTCGTTAAGAAGTGAATTACTTCATGCGTATGATTTGGCATGCGATTCAAATCGAAAAAAAAGCTAACAACTCAGTGAATGATGGACCATTGATTTGGCTATGCACTTGTTAACTAAACAGCAAAAATTGAGCGTAACATTGAAAAACCAAATCACGCGCGTTCTTCTGAGCACCCACATATAGTCGTAATTTTAGCCGTTGGCATTTGTATTAGAGGCAGAGCTCACGATAATCTTCAATCTTGAGATTATTCGCTATATTGATTAAGTTGCCCCCGGGTAGAACCAAAATGACATCGAAATTGAGAAAAACGCACCGGAAGTACGCGAAATCCTTAAAGGCAGGGTCCACGATAAATTTCGTCCTCGGTTTTTGGCCGGAAATCGGAAGTTCAGAGTCTCATTGGAGCACTGGTGTCGAAAGAACAAACGAAAACGAGTCAGAAAGAGCTCCATACGGCTCCGAAGTCCGCTCGCGCTAGCCCTTCCGCTCGCGGTCGAGTTTCTCGACGTGAACGAAGGAACACTCGAAATCGCGAAATGAGCGATAGTTTTCGATCAAAAGCCCCGTTCTTCCCTTCATTCTCAACTTCTCTCTTTACTCAGGTCAGCTCGCATACATCGGCTGCAAAAGACGGAAGTTACAAGCCTTGGAAAACTTGTCCACAATGCTTCTCTAGCTGAATTTTTGAGGGACCATAACTCTGATCCCAGAAGGTCGTGTGCGATTTCAGGCACATCGTTGGAATCAGCATGGGAACGTTTTCAAGATAGGCTGAAAAACAGAAGAACGATTTTCATCGTGGACACTGCCTTTAAAGGCAGTGTCCACGATAAAATCAGTCTCCGAGTTTTCCCCGGAAATCGAAAGGTCCGAGTCCGACTCTACCAGTAATGTTGAAGAAACGGCTAGGAACAAGCAGAAAAGAGCCCTATACGGTCCTAAACATGAGTGTTCCGCGCACGCAACGCCCACTCCTTTCAACCGCCTCTGATCCGTAAATAAGTGGAAAACCCATTTTATGAAACAGCATACATTCAGGGGGCTATAGTCCACTCCGCTTAACTAGACTCACCCCATTTGATGATCCATTACCTTCTCAAACTCAAATTTTGAGTTGGGAAACTTTATGGGTAGCCGTGGTGGCAGTGGGCGTTGCGTGAGCGGAACACTCAAATTAGGGCCATATAGGGCTCGTTTGAGCTCGTTCTTTGCCATTTTTTCAACGTTCCTGGTTAAATAGGGCTCGAACCTCTCGATTTCCGGTGAAAACTCGGAGACTGATTTTATCGCGGACACTGCCTTTAAGTATCACCCCGTCTCTTAAAGGCAGCATACACGCTCGTACACGTAATTGAGATAACTACGGAATTAGAATGGTATGGCACAGAAGACAACGCCCCCGCGATTCGAAGCGTTAAAAACGACCCATAAAGACGCTTCACGGGTGAGAAGTTGGCTCCGCCCCTGTATCTGCCCGCCTCCTGTATTTACGTCCTCGTCCAAAACAGGGGTACTTGGCCATTCCCACCATCGGCGACGTTTGTGGGTGGTGGGATAGCTACAATAGGTAAACCACACACACTGACGACGGTGGAAATGGCCCAGTACCCCTCTTTTGAAGGAGGACGCAAATACAGGGGGCGGGCAAATACAGGGGCGGGGCCAACCTCTCACTCGTGTAGCGTCATTGTGAGTCGTTTTTGACGCTTCAAAATGCGTGGGCGTTGAGTTTGGTGCCATGTCATTCTAATTCCGTAGTTATCTCAATTACGTTTACGAGCGCGTATGCTGCCTTTAAGTATCACGGGGAGCGTTTGTTGTGACAATGAAATCTTTTCTGGACCTGTCCTTTGCAATTCTCTACTCTCTATTGCTCCGTTCTTTCCTTAGGGCCCTAACTAATCCTGTTTTGCATACAATATTCTTCTATTTTCGATTGACCCAATTTTCCACCGGTGACAACCACCATGAACATGTTCATCCAATCGGAACTAGTCCATGTTATAGAATAATGTCACTGAAATATGACGTTTTAGTGCGTTTCTCGCCGTTTCTTCGCAATTTTGGTAACACTTGGTGGCCAACGCATTGTTTTATGTGAAAAACTCGAGGACCAAAATCATCGTGAACACTGCCTTTAAGGAAATTTTGCAATCTCTGAGCTGTTCTTTTTGTTCCCCCACAATTTTTTGACCATTTTTCGAAGCTCCAGTTTATGCTAGGATCTGTCCTTTGTAATCATGCACAGAAGCCATGGTTGTCTCGGTTCTAAGTTTGTCATTGATCATGAGAGGGAAACAGCTCATAACTTTTACTAGTGGGTTGTTGCTTTTTTGTTTCTTTCATTTCGTTTGTTATTTCCGTTTGAGCCTCCCGTAAAGGCCTTGGGTCTATAAGTATTCTGTGTATGGAAAAATCTTAGTGTTTGAACTTTTTGGTTCTTTTTCCCTTCAAAACCCAGAGGAAATCAAAATTTGCCGTCGAATGGGTGTTTGGGTGAGCTTTTGCGGACACTATATCATAAACGGTGATGTATCCTTTATTTCCTCTCTACTCGCAGTCGTATTATCACAATCGAAGATGTGAAGCGGCTGTTTTTTCGAAAACCTCAATAATGAAAATGAGGCAATCATTCTCAAAACCGCGTTGCTTTTATGATAGTGATAAAGAAAACTGCGAGTAGCTGGGAAATGGAGGCTACTTTAGCTTTTTTTCTGAATTTCTGAGCAAGAAAATACAGGGAACGTGAAAAACTGTAAGCTTTGACAATGCACACACTACTGAATAACAATAAAACCTTTAATGGAGACAAAAGCAGGAAAAAACACAGAAAGATGAAAGAAGCGATGAAAACAATAGCACATCTAAAAATGTCAGCAGTTTCCCCTCATTGATAAAAGCCAAACTAGGAATCGAGCCAGCTATGGCTACAGTACTCTGTTTATGGAAAAATCTTAGCGTTTGTACTTTTCGAAATTTTTTTCCTTCAGAACTCCTACAGGCCATAAAACGGCCAAAGTCTCACCGTCGACTGCGTACCACGCTCTGCGCGACCGCACGCGCGTCGGAAGCAGACGAGTTTTGGCCGCCGCGCGGTGGCCGAAACGTCGCGCGGCGGCCGAAACTCGTCTGCTTCCGACGCGCGTGCGGTCGCGCAGCGCGTGGTACGCAGTCGACGGTGAGACTTTGGCCGTTTTATGGCCTGTATACTACACTCATGTTAGTAAAAATACGCAAATGCACCGCCTTTTTCTGTTGTAGATACCATCAATGCTCGATATACATATTTAAACATTGTTTTTGAAGAAGTGAGAACAACATGAAGGAAGGACAAACAAGGCATCATAAAAAAGGATAGAATGAAAGGACGCGCCGTTGATCGATCGCTTATACATACCATCCGCGTCTAATCTTGTCATTGCACGAAAAATCACGAAACTTGTTGTGAGGGAACGAATGCCTATAATCCCCTCACAATAAGCCCACGATCCCCTTTCTACACCGTGCGCAGCGTGTCCCGTCGCGGTTACCCCCCATGCTGCCCATCGGGTTGAAATCGTTCCCTTCATAAAGAGCAAAGTAACTCTTGCCTGGGGATGTATCCCTCGAATCACCAGAGTAGATAAGAGCTTTGATAAGAAAGCTGGTTATGCTCATTTGACTCTAAAAGTAATTTCTGGTGTGGTTGCGCACAGCTGTAGAAGAGAGTCGCACCTGCTTTTGAAGACTTCAGGTGAGTAGTGTCGATAAGTCGTATTTATTGTCGAATCAGATTCACAAATCTGCCTAATACATATGAGGGCGTCTATATTTTGCAAACTTCTTTTTGTGTGCATGTGATTGTTTTCTTAATTTGTTCGCCTAATTCATATTTTTGGCCCATACTGACTTGATAAATGATTTCGGGTGAAACCAATAAAATATTAAGGGTGACAGTTAGGTTGGCCGGTTTTGATTAACTGTCGTTTGGGAAATTTCATAGTTTTCTGTCCCGTTTTTACTGATTTCCTCGACCCTATCCCCTCTAGTTCCTGCCAACTTAAAGTTTCACACTGAAACCTCGGGAACGACAATTATCGTAACACTACTTTTAAGATAACGCCAAAATTAGTAAGAGTCTTATGTCTCCAATCCTATGTTACAAGACGTAGAGCAGGGCTGTTTATCAATCCATTGTCGAACACAGTTCCCGAAATTTTCGTACAAGCACAGCGGCATCCATCCAGAACTGTTTCTCCACTTCAGTAAAATGTACATATAAAATGTGCTTAAATTTTGGAGCGGTGCCAACTGAAGTCTTACCCTCTACTTCCCCACAGCTCGCACTTAGTTCGACTGCAGTTTGGACTGCGACCCGCGTGTGCGCAGCGGCTCTAAGGCCCTAGTTATACACCAGCGGAATGAAAACGTCTCGCGATGACATTGCCGCCGCTTGCTGCGTGAATCTGGGATTCGTCTGCAATGTTGCGTCTTCGGCGCCTTTGACGCAATACTGCGGACAAAAATTTCCAGGCGTTTTTAATGGCATTTTATCGGTTTTTTCGCTTCTGACACTTTTTATTTGCAGAATAGCTCTAATAATCAATTCCTCTCGTCATTACAGTGCTCGTTATGTCGTTTTGGTAATGTTTTAACAATTTTAAATCTGAAAAATAATCAGCTGGTGGAAATTAGCAAATTTCCAACAGGGCAGGTCCCGTAAGGATGCAGTATACGGTGCCGCGGCGTGTATAACTGCTCTGTGCGGCCTTCCGGCGCGTTTTTCTGCGACTACTGTTCCTTTTGGCATGCCTGAGCGCAGTTAGGGCGTATATAAGTGATAGTTGTCTTGCTATTTCCGCAGCGTCCCGCCGGTGTATAACTAGGGCCTAAGAACAGTTCGTGCGGCGGGTGGCCGTTCGTGGGGTGCCAACCAGGGGTGTGCATTTTCCGTTTACCGATTTACCGATTTTCCGGATTTACCGGTGTTTTTCGGTAAATTTTGATTTACCGAGTTTTTCTCGCAATTTACCGAAATTTTTACCGAAAAGAAAAATTGGGTGTTTTTTTAACCAATTTGGCTACTTCTTACCCGTATTTCACGAGTTCGCTGCCGTTACGGCATGCCTTTGACGCAATATCCTTCTTCTCCTTGTTTTTGTTACTCGGTTTTAACCCTTTGGCTCACTTTTTGAATGTGCGAACGATCTTTTCACCTTTTGTGTCACGTGCTTCTTCCTATTTAGATATCCTCTGGTTCCGAGCATGATTTACTCTGTTCCCTCGCGCGCTTGTGCGGAGCTAGGGTAGAGACAGCGAGAAATTGTGGGGAGAAGGACACGCAGCGTACGCACGCAGATGCACGCGACGAACGGAAATAAATCACACTCGGAGACAGAGGATACATACTACTCCGAAAGATACATATTTTATTCAAAAACGTCAACAGGTTTGCAATGCATGAGAGTCCTGAAGCACATATTTCAAAAACTGGAAAAATTATTTTCAGAGCCGGCTGACACGACGCTGAATCCACTGCAGTTCTGGAACGACTCCATTGTAAAATTATCGTACCAGCACCTTTCCTCCCTCACCCATCCATAAGTACTTTAGCGCGCCTCCTGGTACAGTTGAGGCGGAAAGGATGTTTTCCTCAGCTGGTCTGATTTTGAGTGACTACAGAGAGGCCTCGACGACAGAACTTTTTGAAATGTTACTTTTTCTCAAAATCAAGGTCCTGCTGATCAGATTCAGCCTTTGAGCCCAGTTTAATATGTAAAACTCACTCATTATTTGCACTATTCCCATGCACTAATGAAAATGATACATAAATATTATTGTGAATTTATGCTATCGTGTGGGATAGGTACCAAAGTCGAAGTCACAATTATTACCGAATTTTCCGTTTTACCGTATTTACCGAGAAAAAATTTCGGTAAAAAGTTTCGGTCAAAAATTTACCGAAAAGAATTTTCCGCACACCCCTGGTGCCAACCAGGTGGCCATCAATCAATTCAACACAATTTTTCGACGCCCCAATCATCTGTTTTACCTCGGTGGCGAGCATTTTTAGTGCTCTCCTCATTTTATTCTCGACTAATCTTCCAATTTCAATATTTCCTGCTGCTATATTCGAGCTCTGCTCCCGGTTAGGGTTTGTTTTTTACCATTTTCGTTCTTGTTGGAGTAATTAATCAATTATTTATTTATTTTTATTCCTTTATTCGGTAATTTATTTATGCCTTCATTCTTTCGTTACATACTAACTTTTTATTTACTTAGGCACTAGTATTTTTATTTTCCTACACAATTATTTAACATTTTAAATTTATAACTTGTTCATTTACTTACTCATTATTTGTTTTTATTACTGTCTTAGACATTTGAGTGTATCCATTTGATTATTTCGTTTGTTCTAACCTCATTCAATTATTACTAATCAGCAACTGAAATATTTAAAAAAATTATTTGATGATTATTGTTTGAAAATGACATATAGGTCCTTTTTTCTACTGTATTGTTTTGGCGTTTCATTATTGACTGGAAAGCGGAAGATAATTTTAAACGATCAACAAGTACATTTCGATTTTAGGGTTGCTTGTTTTGATTCGACTAATTTCGGCTATTCTTTTTCGTATTCTCTACCTTGACTTAGAGCAAATTGTTTGAGCTTGTTTGCGCTTTAGAAGTGTGTTGCCTAAACTGACGTCATGCTCTTGCATTCGATTTTTCCTAGTGTATCATTAATGCATATCATTCTGTTTTCGCACACGTTTCCTAGTTTAGCAGCGGTTTTCGAGATTACCTGAAATGTGAACTTCCTGTAATGCTTACGAGAAGGGTGCTAAATTTGTTGGAATTGTTACTGTCAAGGTAGAGAATGTAGAAAAGAATACCAAAAATGTATCTGAACAGAACGAACAAGCGATCCTATTCAAAAATATCAAACACTACTTGTTGATTATTAAGTATAACTTGTCGTTCTCCGGTCAATAGCATAATTATTGAAATGCCAAGGCAGTAAAATTAGAAAAAATGAAGCTATTTGAAATTTTCGAAAAATATCTAACAAAATATTAAATGTTGTTTAGTAGCTTATGAACAAGGTAACAACAAACGGAGTAATCGAATTTATTTATTCAAATGACTGAGACAGCAAACAAATGAATGAGCGAATGCCACTTATTAAATATAAATGTTCAAATAAATGTGCTAGAAATAGAAACATTGAATCCTCCATAACAAATAAAATAGTAAACGAATTGATAATGAATGAAATTATAAAATCATTACCGAAAAAAAAAACAAGTAAATAAACGAATAAATATAATTAATTACTCCAAAAAGAACGAAAATGGTAAAAAACAAACCCTAACCGGGAGCAGAGCTCGAATATTGCAGCATGAATTATTGAAATTGGAAGATTAGTCGAGAATAAAATGAGGAGAGCACTGAAAGTGCTCGCCACCGAGGTAAAACAGATGGTTGGGATGGCGAAAAATCGTGTTGCATTGATTGATGGCCACCTGGCTGACACCCCACAAACGGCCACCCACACCAGGAACTAGGGCCGTATGCATACCTCTCCCCGAGCGTCCTCGCGCGGGGATGGGGACGACCCCGAGTCATCCCCGGCATGCACATCTCTCCCCTCAATCTTTCGGGGACGAGCTCCGCCCACATTTCGCGGGGATGGCGTCCCCCTACGAATTTGCTCGAGGACGATGGGATTAGAGCGCGTTTATGGAATGGGGCGCGTTATTCTACCATTGTGAATATTTATTTCGATTGAAATTCGACGCTTGTCGGACATTAGCCTGCTATGTCGGTCAGTGAACAGCGTCAGGTAACATTTCAGAGGCGGTGTCATTACCAAGATGCACCCATGACTTACTTGACTTAATCGGTTGGCTTTCGCCTGACGCGGTCATTCCGCATCTTCACCGAGGTGTGCCGTCCTAGTAGTCAGTAGAGTGAGGACCGAATATTCGAGTTCGAATAAATATTCGAATTTTTCGAACGAATTTTTATTCGAACATTCGAATACTCGAGAAGTGTGAATATTCGAACATTATTCGAATTCGACTATTCGCAAAAGGTGAAACTTCGAATATCATTCAAATTCGATTATTCGCAGAGGTGAATATTCGAGTATTATTCGAATTCGACTATTCGGAAAAGGTGAATATTCGAACATTATTCAAATTCGATTATTCGCAGAGGTGAATATTCGAATATTATTCGAATTCGACTATTCGGAAAAGGTGAATATTCCAATATTATTCGAATTCGACTATTCGGGAAAGGTGAATATTCGAATATTATTCGAATTCGACTATTCGGAAAAGATGAATATTCGAATATTATTCGAGTTCGACTATTCGCAAAGGTGAATATTCGAACATTATTCAAATTTTATTACTCGCAGAGATGAATATTCGAACGTTATTCGAATTTGAATACCCGAGCTGATTTAACAAAAAATATGAAAATCAGCTCTAATGTATGAAGGATTCGACATACCTTTCAAGACTGAATTCATTTTTTTCAGTACTCCATTGTTCCAATTTTCCGAACGCAAGAGCTAAATTTTTCCCCACACCGTCTGATGAGGCTACTAGGGCGGTCCCAACAAGGGAAGCCACATGGCAAAAAAAAACTTGGCCACACCCATTTTTTCATGCCGCCGCGCAATGATAACACCAACCATAGCTTCGTTTGGTGGAGCCATGTACTCCACCAACCTTCACCTCTGGGCAGGTGAAGGGGAACCTCCATCATTGGGAAAACCGGTGACAACCTATGAAACGCCCCGAAAAAGAATGAAAGTGAGCCAACACTCATGCAGGTCATTTTCAAGATTGGGGGGGGTGTCACTGCCGGTTTTTCGTCCATAACTTTTTGTGCTTGGAGATAGAATTCTGGGTCAACTTGTGCTTCAATTTGGGAAAATATTTTCTCGATCCTTCAGCCTAATTCATTTTACAGAAACACCGGTTTCTCGCCTACAACTCTTTAACAAAGTGAGGGTTGTTTTGAAATCTACGTAAAATTCTGCGTCGAATGATATATCGGGTTCCAAACTTTGCTCGCTCCATAAGCCAGCCAGGTCGGTGGATCGAGCCCGTCGTTGGCTCCAGCAGAACTCTGCGCCTCCCATTCAAACCATGGAAGCGAAAGCATACTATGGAGATAACTATGGAGCTTGGCTCCACCAATCTGGCTGGCCTATGGGGCAAGCAAAGTTAATTAGGCTCCTCGAATAAGCTCCTTAGGCTAAATTAGAGAAAAAAAATGATGTAGCATTCTTTGCGTTGTAGCCCGTACAGGTTTAAAGATGAGTCGTGCCTTATTAATTTCAATTGTAGGTGGAAATAAAGCTTTAGAAGAAGAATTCAACTTGTTATTGCTGCTCACTTCGTAGTTGCGCAATATTGCTATGGATGCTTAAATTATTCGTCGTTCGAAAATTCGAATTTCTAATATTCGTTTGTTCGAAATAAAAAATGAACGAATTTATTCGAAATTCGTTCGTTCGAAATAAAAAATGAACGAATTTATTCGAAATTCGTTCGTTCGGAATAAAAAATGAACGAATTTCTTCGAAATTCGTTCGTTCGAAATAAAAAATGAACGAATTTATTCGAAATTCGTTCGTTCGGAATAAAAAATGAACGAATTCATTCGAAATTCGTTCGTTCGGAATTAAAAATGAACGAATTTATTCGAAATTCGTTCGTTCGGAATAAAAAATGAACGAATTTATTCGAAATTCGTTCGTTCGGAATAAAAAATGAACGAATTTATTCGAAATTCGTTCGTTCGGAATAAAAAGCGAACGAATTCATTCGAAATTCGTTCGTTCGGAATCAAAAATGAACAAATTTATTCGAAATTCGTTCGTTCGGAATAAAAAATGAACGAATTTATTCGAAATTCGTTCGTTCGGAATAAAAAATGAACGAATTTATTCGAAATTCGTTCGTTCGGAATAAAAAGCGAACGAATTTATTCGAAATTCGTTCGTTCGGAATCAAAAATGAACGAATTTATTCGAAATTCGTTCGTTCGGAATAAAAAATGAACGAATTTATTCGAAATTCGTTCGTTCGGTCTCTTTCCAAAAAGTCCTCACTCTAGTAGTCAGCCGTGTCCATTTTTCACGGTCTTCAGCCACAATTTGAACACATTCCATCCAGCTGTCACTATTCCATTTCCTGCGAAACGAAACATCGCGCCTGAACTGTCTTTCGATGCCGAGTGACTTCAAATCCTCTTTAACCACATCCGTCCAGAACTTTCGCCTACGCCCGTTTCCAGACAGGATTTGGAAGCATTCTTAAAGCGTGTTGTACGAGACGATCCGGCGTTCTTCTTAGTATATGCCAGAGCAGTCGAAGTCGACTTTCCATTGCTGCTTGAGATGGCGTTAGGAGATGCTGGCACCTCCCTCGTGTCAAGCGTTGATGTACTGCGTCGATTTCCTTGTAAAGGTCTTCGTTATGGCATACACGCGGCCAGAAATATCCAAGCAAACGCCTAAAAAGCTTCCTCTCCGTGCAATCCAACCTTTCCATCTGCGTCTTCGGTGCTGCCCACGTCTCCGATCCGTACATCATGATAGGGCGAATAGCGGATAGGTAGACGCGCAACTTGACTTCCTTCGCGATGGTGGTAGACCACAAAGACTTGGTTAGAGAATTGAATGCAGACGTAGCTTTCGCACATCGTTGTCGAATATCCGCTGCATAACTACCATCGTTCTTCAGCAAACAGCCCAAATAACAGAAATCGTCCACCAGTTCGATACGTTGTCCGTCCACACAAACTCCCGTTGAAGGCCTCTGAGAGACCCACATCTGCTTGCATTTGTCGGGACGAAGACGAAGTCCATAGGCTGCGGCATACTTCGAAACGAGGTTCACAATCCTTTGCAGTTTTACGTTGTTTTCAGCGAATAACACACTGTCGTCGGCGTACTCCAGGTCGACAAGGGAGCGTCCTGATGGTGTTAGGATCACATCCGCAGGAAACTGTTCTGCAACTCTACGCATGATGTCATCAACAGCGAAGTTGAAAAGAAAAGGTCCTGCAACGGCTCCTTGCCTTACTCCTGTTTTCACCTCGAAAGCTGACGTAAATCCGACAGGTGTACGAATTGCTGCTGCTGTTCCTTTGTGCATGTCCTCGATTAACCGAACATACTTTTCCGGGACTCCATCTGCTCGCAGAGCATTGAGCAATCGATCACGATGAGGAGAGTCGAACGCGGCTTCAAAGTCCAAAAAAGCAAGCTGTAATGGCTTCGAAAACCGCTGCCACGATTCGATTACTCTTCTCACGACGAACACTTGGTCGATGGTCGATCTTCCAGGTCGAAAACCGGCTTGCTCATCTCTGATCGTTCCTTCACGATGTTTGATAAGTCGCTCGAGAATGATACGTTCTAAAACCTTGTACATGACACGAAGTAGAGATTCCTCTGTAGTTCTTAGGATCCGTGACGGATAGCTTCTTGTGAAGAGGTACGATGATCGCATGTCTCCACGAATCGGGTATCCTTTCGCTCATCCATATAGCACGGATGGTGTTGGTCATTTCACGAATCCCAGACGGAGGAAGAGCTTTCAGCATTTTAGCAGTGATGTTGTCATCTCCACCTGCCTTTCCATTCTTCATTTTCCGGACACAATCCAAAACTTCAGACTCAGTCGGCGGTTCCTCACTGACATCGTAATGTGCTCTCTGAACATGCGGGAGCTCAAGTACTGATGGCGCTGGACGATTCAGTAGTGAACTGAAATAATCCTTCCATATTGACAGCGTCGCATCACCAACTGCAACTCCATTGGTAGTGTTCAGGACAGGAGAACATCTCTTCATCTTCCCGCTATACTGTCGCAGCAACGTGTAGGCTTTCCTCGGATTCTTCTCCTCCCAAGCCTTCTCGAACTCCTTAGCTCTACACGTCCACTCTCGTTCGCGATCACTTTGAAGCTGCCGACGCAACTTCCTCCTCAGACACTTCTCCTCCACGAAGCTTCCTGCAGTTCGGAGAGCACATACTCTGTTGTAGAAAGATGTTGTTTCTTCTGAGACGTAGGCGAACTTCTTCTTAGGCTGTACAACCGGGAGTGCTTCTTTCGAAGCGTCCTGGATGCACTTGACAAAAGAATCCGCGTCGCAAAGTTTCTTCTTAGTCCGTACTCCGATGTGAATAGAAACGCGTTGTCGAAAATTCCTTCTGCACTCTTCATCTCTGAGACTTGTCATGTCAATCCTCTGGAGAGGCTGAGCCCCTCGCTTCCTCTTATGAATCCTCGCAGTGAAGTTCAACAGAACAGGACGGTGATCCGAATCGAATGCGACATCCCACACAGCTCTAGATCTTCGAATGTCCGATACTGGAATATTCCTCTTCAGGACATAATCAAGCTGTAGTTTCAAAGTTGTCATCTTCCGCTTCCGCTGCTCCTGAGAAGATAGCCGGGTTGGTCCCTGCCACGTAAGCTGATGGCGGCGATGATTCCTCTTGAATGTCGATGCAATAATCAGACCACTGCGTTCACAAAAGTCGACAAGGCGGTAGCCATTGTCCGATGTTTGCTCCACTGGGTAGAACCATTTAACGAGTACTCCGGATTCCTGATCAAGTCCCATCTTCGCATTTGCGTCAATCCCCACGACAACAGCATGTTGACAAAGTATCCTGGCCAGCAACGTATTGAGTTCCTCATAAAACGCATCCTTCGAATTGTCTTCGGCGGTTTCAGTGGGCGCATGAGCACTCACTATCCACAGATTGAATCCTCTGTGATCCCGCAGTCGTACGAATGCATTCCGGCACGACGTTGAGGCAAACTCCTTGACCATACCATTGAAATCCTTCCTTACAGCTATTGCACAGCCTCCCACTCTCCTATCGTCAGCGTTACCGCAGTAGATGGTGTACTCTCCGACGCTGATGACGGGTCTATCCTTGAGGCGGGTTTCCTGCAAAGCAGCAAACGGTGCATGGAAATAGCTCAGAAGTCTGGATAGCGCAATTTTTTGGATATCACTCGACAGCGATCGACAGTTCAGGGTGGCGAAATTGTGGCTTGTGGCCAAAGACTCCATGACTCCTTAGGTACGGATCCTAAGGTGTTATGGACCAGAGGCCTTGGTGTGCCGGACGGTGACACCTTTATGCAATGTGCGGGATACTTTCGCGATATAGTTGTGCATGCTATATCGCTTGAACGTTCCCTGTGTACACTCAAACGTCCGCTGGGTTCAGTAGAAGCAGGGGCACCAACGAGCAGGTACCAACAGACTTGTATACACACCCCACCCATGTCTTGTATAAACATTCGTTATACGGAAATTAATTGCGGAAAATTTCAGAATTAGCAAAGCTCGTCACATTTTTGATAGGCGTTTGAATTGGCGGTTTACCTTTCACTACGCTGCTATTCCTTTTTTTTATTCATCGAACTAGTTTTTTTTTCGTTACGCTTACTTCTCATTATTTCTGCGTTATTACCAAGCAAGTGCTTCATGCAAGGAAATCGCAGGCAGTTGTAAGAATGACGCAAAAGGCGCAGACACTTCTCTCTCGTGGCGTATGGTAATACAATCTGATCATTCAATGTTTCGAGTTAGAATCAGTCTTACCAGTACTGTTTCACTATCATACATATATAAGCAAATGGGCCGTAGCAGAGCTAAAAATATTTTACCACATCTTAGATCCTCCTAGGAGCTTTCGCCGCTCATGCCTAGCTCATTAATGAATATATGCAAGTAATGGATACGAGTTGTACACTACCGCGCTCCAGCAACAACCATCTCACAGCCTGCGCCCTCCTCATTCTCACAGTGCGTCCTCTGCGTCCCTGTCACTCTGCCATCCCCGGGGGATGAGCATGACATGTGCATAAGGTCCGTCCCGGAGCGTCCCCACACGGGGATCGTCCCCTTCCGGGAACGCTCGGGGACGGATCCCCGCCGGGGAGAGATATGCATACGGCCCCTGTTCTTAGAGCCGCTGCGCACACGCGGGTCGCAGTCCAAACTGCAGCCGGACTAAGTGCGAGCTGTGGGGAAGTAGAGGGTATGTCTATGTCTGTCAATGAAGTCTTATTTGGCAGAAACTCGTGCGCGGCGTTGTAAGGGAAATTTAACAAGCAGAACAAGAACTTTCAGCGAATTACCAATGGGAAGCGCGTTTTCCATTGGTGAATCGCTGAAGTTCCTTGATTCGCTTGTCTTTTCTCTTTTTTAGCAAAAACCAGAGATTCACTAGAGAATTACCGGAGATACACCACTACATTCTACCAAATTACCAGAGAATTACAACAAAAAAAGTTTCCGTTTTCAATAGTAATTTTGTGGTAATTCTCTGGTAATTTTCTGGTATTTTGGTAAAAAAAATCGGCCTGAGTACTTCCCTTGTAAGAGAGAAGAAGAAATGAAGACTTACTTACTTGGTACCTGATTGCCCGTTGTGAGCCGGCGCTCGTCTCAGCGGCGGGCACACATCTCTGATTTTTGCGAGGCACACGTTCGTTTTGGTTGTTTTGTGGAGCTGCCATCTTCCATCTCGTTCGATTTTGCGCGATCTGTAACCAATTCGTGTTAGGTGTGTTCAGATGTTTGAAGGCATCGCTCCATCTTGTTGGGGGACGACCAAGTGTTCGCTTGATGTTCCGCGGGTACCAGAGGGTTACGCGATTTGTCCAGCGGTCATCGGTTCTTCTTATAATATGACCGGCCCATCGATGTTTTGCGGCTGCCATGTAAGTGACAGCGTCGCGAATCCCTGAGTGTTGGCGGAGGTCGGTGCTGCGGATGTGCTGATTTCTTTGCTCTCGACGGCTCGTCTACAACAGCGTCCGTTCGAGGGCTCGTTGCGTTCGTGTCATCAGAATTGCAGAAGACTTGTTGGAAGCCCAGGTTTCAGCTCCGTAGCACATGGCGGGAGGACGGTGGATTCAAAGAGATGCGCGCGGATTTTTTTGTCGGAGACAAGGTGAGCTGCTTCCCTTATGTTGGACATCGCAGCCCATGCGGCGCTTCTTCTTCGGCTGACTTCGGCCCTCAAATCGTTGTCCATGGTCACGAGGCGCCCGAGGTAGACGTACTTTTCCGTATCAGGAAGGAAAACTCCGTCCACTGTAATCGGTGCTGGGTCGGCCCATCTGTTCCTCATGACTTCTGTCTTGCTGCGATTCATCGTCAACCCGATTCTGCGGCCAGCTGCGTCCAGTTCATCCACTATCTGTTGAAGTTCGGTTTGACTGTTGCTGACCAGAACGATGTCGTCGGCGAAGCGGAGGTTTGAGAGTTTCCTGCCGTCTATGGAAATACCCCTGTCATTCCAATCTAGATCAATCATGGCGTGATGGAGAGCAGTAGCGAACAGCTTTGGTGAGATGGTGCCACCTTGGCGGACTCCTTTCCCAATCGGCACCGTCAGCTCCTTGTGGATAATCTTGATCTTCGTAGATGTTTCCATGTTGCACGCCTCTAGCATGTTGATGTAGATCGGGTCCACTCCAGCACGGAGTAGAGCGTTCCAAACTGCGTTCAGTTCAACACTGTCAAATGCTTTGACATAATCGATGAAGCAAATTAGAAGCGGTTGCTTGTACTTTCGTGTCTTTTCAATTAGTTGAGTCACCGTGTGGATGTGATCCATACAGCAGTATCCGCGACGAAAACCGGCCTGTTCCACGGGCTGGAACTCATCCAACGTGCTTTCCAATCTGTTCAGCAAAATCTTTGTGAACAGCTTGTACGGCTGGAACAGAAGAGCGATTGGCCTGTAGTTCTTGATCTCATCTCGTTCACCTTTCTTAAAGATCAACACCGTTCTTGACGATTTCCACTGTTCCGGGATCCTTTGTTCTGCCAGATAGCGATTGAAGCGAGCGGTTAGCTTTTGAACGATGATTTCGTTGTCGGTCTTCAGAAAGCCAAAGACAGAGCAAAAAATAAGTGAAGGCAAGCGAGAGGAAGAAATTGGATTGAGTGATGACGTCGATTTGCCACGTAATAGCCACTTGACGGTTTTTGACGTGTTAGCAGTGCAAGGAAGGACGGGAAGCACGAGCACCAAGAGAGCTGAACTCTCCTCATTGGCTGATTCGAAAACAATATTAGCAAGGGAAGAGAGCTCACCAAAACCGGAATCAGCAAGGTAGCTGAACTGTGACAGCAGCAAAGGAAGTGAGCTCATCGAACCAATCACAGCGCAGAGTGGGTGGGGTTACGACGTCATCGCGATGCCTCGCCTAGCGCTGCAAGAGCAAGGGAGTAGATGTCGAGCGGTGGTCATTCCGAATCAGCAAGGGAGTCTAATTCTCTCATGGACAGAAACGCCCTCGACCAATCACGTGCGACAACAAACCTGGCAGCAGTGCTCCCTTGATCGGCCTTGAGCCTGCATCGGTGAAACTGGGGCGGAGAGTGGGCTTTTGCAAGCCCCTTTCTAATATCAGTTTGCCTGAGTAGCTAGCGATGGGCGTAGCATCAGACACTCGGCCTAAAACTTTCTTGAAAGTGAGCGAGAAAGCGAGATCACCGCGCAAAAAGTGATCAGAGAAAAGGTAAGAATTTTATAGTGTTGGGATGAGAAAGAAATCCTTTTAGTAATAGCGGGTTGAATATCAATATACGCTCTCTGCCGAGCATGATGGAACCCTCATAAGTACTCAGATAATAACACCGGCTGAGCGGGCGGAGAAGTAGAGTCGCCGGCTGAGCGGGCAGGCTTATTTTGGGGGCGGAGCGTCTTACCGGCTGAGTGGGCGGGCATGCGTTTTATCGGCTGAGAGGCATGGCTTTACCGGGTCTGCGGGCGGACATAAATCTACGGCGGAGCATGTCACCGGCTGATCGGGCAGACAAAGCATTACCGGCTGAGGGGCATGGCTTTACGGGGTGAGCGGGCAGACAATAATCAATCGCGAAGCATATCACCGGCTGATCGTGCAGACACTAAAGCGAACCAGGCTCATGTACGACGCGGGAGAAATGGGCTTCGAGCTCATTCGGGTGTTGGCATTCGAACGGGTGGTCATCCACACAATTTGGATCATTGACCCCTCACCCCTTCCGGTTCGTTGTGACCGTGGGGACGTGACAGCGGGTCAGTTCACGATTTTTGAAGCAGGGTAAGGCTTCAGAAATGAAACGCAAGCCTCGAACTTGCTGGGGAATAGGGAGGGCCTACTAGAGGCTTTATCTACTCTTGCAGATCGATATCATTCACGTGGTAAGCAACTAATACCGGCAGAGCGGACCTCCATTTACCGGCTGAGGGGCAGCCATTTACCGGCTGAGGGGGCAGTGAACGCGGTGTGAGGGGGCCACCACTTGCCGGCTGAGCGCTCCACCATTTACCGGCTGAGGGGGAAATGAATACCGGGGCCCGCCCGGGTACAATGTTTAGTCAGCCGGTATTGCCTGCCACCTCAGCCGGCGTTACTGCCTGAGTATTGCGGGTCAAAATCTTCGAGTACATTGACCTTATTTTTTTCTCAGCGACATTCGTTCATGGACTTGGGAGGAGATAAGACAAAAGCATTACACTCTTTTGTGATGTTGCGAGTGTCCCTTCTCAGTTCCCACACGCCTTCGATGTCTATGTGCTTGTGTGGTATGTGTTTTGGTCCCCTGCCCGCCAAAATCAATTATAGCAAGCAAAGAATAAGTTCCTCACAAGCAAACAAGATAATCACCGGATAAAACGGTTAATAGGCAACGAATAGAACGAAGAGTAAGAATAATTTACGCTTAAATAATTTACAACAAAAGATGACCTAGGCCAAAACTTACAATATATACAACCTACAAAGTCAGATCATACCCGTGGCCGTATTAATGCAACTTCAGAAAGCTTCCCGGGAAGGTTAAAACCTTCCCGCTGTCGGACGAGTTTTCCGCCATCCATTCACCCGGCTACCCGACGGGTAAACGGGAAGGTTCCTGGCTACCCCGCGGGTAGACAGGTAGGTTTCTAGCTACACGGCGGGTAGACAGGTAGGTTCCTGGCTACCCGGCGGGTAAACAGGTAGGTTTCTAGCTACACGGCGGGTAGACAGGTAGGTTCCTGGCTACCCGGCGGGTAAATAGGTAGGTTCCTGCCTACCCGTCGATTGAAGACGGGTAATATCTTCCCGTCAATGAGCTTTCGCAGTTTCCGTCTTCCATTCATTGAGTTTCGTGTTGCTTTTATTTCTCTATTCGACCTCATATTTGTACATGACTTACATTTTGGAAGGCACTTCCTGTAGCTCTCGCAATGTGTCAACTCGTGCTGAATTCTGTCTCTGTAGCTTTCGTTTACCCTTTATACCGATCGCTTCTCTTCCTCATTTGTTTTATGCTTGATGACCAGACTCTCTTGATTTGAAATTCAATTTTTTCTCGAGAGTCGGATGCATTAAAGGCAGTGTTCACGATAAAAAATAGTTTCTCTATTTTTTCGCCCATCTTGAAAACGGTCCCATGCTGATTCCAATGATGTCCCTGGAATAGTACAAGACCCCCTGGAAACGGAGTTATGGCTGTTCGAAATTCAGCAAGGGAAAATTGTGGACGAGTTGTCCGAGGCTTGTAACTCCCGTTTTTTTGCAACCGGTGTGTGCGAGCTGATCTGACTAAAGAGAGACGTTGGGAATGAAGGGAAGAA
Source organism: Aplectana chamaeleonis (assembly GCA_029168955.1). Lineage (NCBI taxonomy): Eukaryota > Metazoa > Nematoda > Chromadorea > Rhabditida > Cosmocercidae > Aplectana > Aplectana chamaeleonis. Next base: position 25,221 of record JAPDOI010000332.1, read on the forward strand.
CGGGGCTTTTGATCGGAAACCATAGCTCATTTAACCACAAATTTAGGGGAACTGTTATAGGACGTGGGCGGAGTGGCCCAATGGGTCGGCTGGCCCACGAGATTTTCACCCACTTACCGGCCGTTTTTCGTCGCACTTCCGTTCCTAATCTTCTTATAGGGACCCAAAGCTTACGTTTTAGCCAAAAAAAGGGGAAACTTTTTCTTCGTGAACACTGCCTTTAAACATGCCACATATGAAGAGCATTCTTTGAAAAAATTCCCTTTTTTTATTTATAGAGATTCGAGTTCAGCTCATTAGCTCATTGATTTCGATACTCTATTTTAAGGGATTAGAGTTCCCTTAAAATAGAGTATCGAAATCAATGAGCTACCGACAGGAATTTTTAAAATATAAGACCAACCAACAAGTTTAGTTTTCACTTTAAAAAATTAATTAACTCGAATTCCAATTTTCGTATTTTACAATATTTCGATTTCTTGCGATTGGATAAACCAGCAAATTCAATGTTTGCGATCCTGAACGGATTAATTCCATTTTCGCAATCCTTAATCCACTTAATTAGATTATCTTACTTTCTGGTCCGAGAAACATCAACTTCATTCTCCAAACGAATAAGTTAGATTCTGATGAGAAACGAGGAATTGAGCCGGTTTTCGTATTCTCTAAACGGACGGATAAATAGGTTTTTCGCGGGTAGGTAGATTCGATTTCCCTGACTTTGGACTAACTATGGAATCCAATTTGGCGTTGTACGAGTTAAGCTAAGTTAAGTACATAACAAAAATGTCCATGTTACGAGTGATAAATATCCGTGCATGCCGAAAAAGGAATGAGCGCGTGAAAAAATCGACGAAATATCTCTTCGATCTACGGTAAGACAGATGCTGCGTCGCGTACGTGATTTCCGAGCGAGGCAACATCTGTCTTTACGCAATCCAAAACTTCATGGACCTCTGAAAAAAATTGCCGCGCCAGTGCCGGGAAAGTACCGCGACCCTCGACTATGCCGCGATACTACCACTGCAGCTCCATGATAGGACGATTCTGTTGCCTTGTCTTGAGCCTCGACATCAGCGCATCAGTACCGCATCGGCTCCGCGTTAGAACCGCACCGGCTCCGCGAGGACGCAGCAGCGAATCCGCATGGAGTACGACGCACCGTCCTGTGTGGTAAAACGAAATTGTCGCCAGTTCAATTACCCAAGTTTGATGTACATTCCATATTTGGCGGAAACCTCTGTGATAAGGGCCTCCGACTAAGTCGGTCCCTAAGCTGTAGCCACCCCGGTCGATACGTATGCAATGCATTGCGCACTCAAGGCAAAAAATCCCCCGATGTGTCCGGAGTGCACCCGCGCGCTGCGTCCTGGCCCCTCCGAGTCCGTCCCGGTCGATACGTATGCAATACATTGATTGATATACCCCTGATGTGTCCGTCGTGCGCCGTCTGCAGTGCGCTCGAAAGCGCCAGCCTAATCGATACGCATACAGCCGACCACTAGGGGGCGTAGGATCATTCGGAGCTGAAGAGGACGGCGCAGTCCGGTTTTCGGCCGACTATGACGGGGGCCGTTCAGGCAGAGGACCTAACAACCGCAGATGCGTATTTTCGTTTTTAGTCCGCCTAGTTGTATTATAATTCTTGCATAACTTCGTATGAGATTCTCTGCCGGAGCGGTAGTGCAGCCGCGGTTCCGCGATATAGCCGATTCGGTGCCTTTAGGAGCCGAATCGGCACTATCGCGAGGCCGCAGCAGCAATTTCTCTCAGAGATGCAGGTGGGAGCGCTTCTTCTTTGTACTCTCCGCTTGTCAACTCGTTTGGTTCGGAGTATATCAACGTAACAGATGATAAACTCCACGCATAAAGAGATAAAAAACATTATTGAAAAAGTTAAGAACCTCCCTCAATGAATGGCTTTCTCTATATGATAGAATATAGACAAAGAATTCTTATTTGATTACTGACCGATAACGGCGCGCATTAAAGGTAGTGTTCACGATGATTCTCGTTTCCAAGTTTTCCACTCAAAACAATGCGTTGGCAACCAAGTGTTATCCAAATCACGAAGAAACGGCGAGAAACGCACTAATTCGTCTTATTTCAGTGACATTATTCTCTGGCATGGACTAGTTGTCCGACTGAATGAACATGTTCACGGTGGTTGTCACCGGGAAAAAATGGGACTAATCGAAAATGGAAGAATAATTTGTGCAAAACAGTATTAGTTAGGGCCCGAAGGAAAGAACGGAGCATTACGGAATGGAGAATTGCAAAAGACGGGTTCACAAAAGACTTCATTGTCACAACGAACAGTTCCATTGATACTTAAGAGGCGGACTGATACTTGAGGATTTCGTGCCCTTCTGGTGCGTTTTTCTCGGTTTCTTCATCATTTCAGTTCTACTCGGGGATCAAACAATCGATTTAGCGATTAATCTAAAAATCGAAGATTATCGTGAACACTGCTTTTAACCTGGAATTTACTCAAACAAAATGATGCTCTACACCCATTTAGAAGGCTGGCATTGTCAGCGGCATAGTGGCCGTAGAGCCCAAAACTCAAAGTTCTGTCGCCCGCGGCAGTGATACCCGGGCAAGAACAAGAAGCCGCCCATAAAACAAGCCACAGAATCTGAAAGGCCCGCGCGATGAGCCCCTCTGAATAATATGGGCTGGTCGTGAAATTCAAGAATATACACACGGCGCACCGCTACACGACCGGCACCTCGGCAGCGAACGCTGTCGGCACACTGGAAGGCACGCAGGGCCGCCAATGCAGCGAGCACCAGCACGGCTCGCTAGCTGTTGGACGGGGCTGCCAGTGACTGGGCGGGGTGAAGTACCGCAAACTTAGGTAATCGATCCGACGACATTGCCGACATCTGAGTCTTTTCTCAAGAGTGCGTCGTACGCTCCCCTTGGAAATGGGCATCGAGCTTCTTTTTGGCGTGCACGCTTTGCCTGTGATATGCACGATTCCGCCCTTCTCGACACGATAGACACTCTCCCGTGTCAGGAAGGGAAGCACGTGCTTATCGCGTTTCTTTAGGAAAGTGGCCGAATCGGCTTGGGCGTCGAGCTCTTTTTTGTCTGTGTTACGCCTCTCTCCAAAAATTAAACTCAGTCGTAAAAACCTGTAGTTCGTACACCACTTGAGTGCAGTCGTATAGTGCTACTTAGGAAATACGGTGCCTTGTATCTATATTCCTTTTCAAATTCGTAATACTATTCCGTTGGATACTTTCACATCTTCCTATTCCTGAAAGTTTAGGTTCCTGGAAAAAGTGAAGATTTGGCATGGCCATTATTTCGAAAACTTAGAAATATACTCCGTTAAAAAAGGAAGGTAAAAAAAAATGGAACAAGTTTTGAAATATTCCTGAGAACGATTTGGCGTAGAATAATTTGATTCCTGGGAAATGTAGTGAAATAGTTGAAAGTATGATTTGGCAGTCGAGTTTGAACCAACTACGGAACCAGTTCCAAACCAGAAAGGTTTACGAAACCAGGAACTAGTTTAAACCAGTTCTACGGATAAGCTCATACAATGCGATCTCTCGTTTTGCACAACTCTTGTCAATGACTTACTTTGACTTAATCGGTTGGCTTTCGCCTGACGCGGTCATTCCGCATCTTCACCGAGGTGTGCCGTCCTAGTAGTCAGCCGTGTCCATTTTTCACGGTCTTCAGCCACAATTTGAACACTTTCCATCCAGCTGTCACTATTCCATTTCCTGCGAAACGAAACATCGCGCCTGAACTGTCTTTCGATGCCGAGTGACTTTAAATCCTCTTTAACCACATCCGTCCAGAACTTTCGCCTACGCCCAGGTGGCCGTATCCAGACAGGATTTGGAAGCATTCTTAGAGCGTGTTGTACGAGACGATCCGGCGTTCTTCTTAGTATATGCCAGAGCAGTCGAAGTCGACTTTCCATTGCTGCTTGAGATGGCGTTAGGAGATGCTGGCACCTCCCTCGTGTCAAGCGTTGATGTACTGCGTCGATTTCCTTGTAAAGGTCTTCGTTATGGCATACAAGCGGCCAGAAATATCCAAGCAAACGCCTAAAAAGCTTCCTCTCCGTGCAATCCAACCTTTCCATCTGCGTCTTCGGTGCTGCCCACGTCTCCGATCCGTACATCATGATAGGGCGAATAGCGGATAGGTAGACGCGCAACTTGACTTCCTTCGCGATGGTGGTAGACCACAAACACTTGGTTAGAGAATTAAATGGAGACGTAGCTTTCGCACATAGTTGTCGAATATCCGCTGCATGATCACATCCGCAGGAAACTGTTCTGCAACTCTACGCATGATGTCATCAACGGCGAAGTTGAAAAGAAAAGGTCCTGCAACGGCTCCTTGCCTTACTCCTGTTTTCACCTCGAAAGCTGACGTAAATCCGACAGGTGTACGAACTGCTGCTGTTGTTCCTTTGTTCATGTCCTCAATTAACCGAACATACTTTTCCGGGACTCCATCTGCTCGCAGAGCATTGAGCAATCGATCACGATGAGGAGAGTCGAACGCGGCTTCGAAGTCCAAAAAAGCAAGCTGTAAAGGCTTCGAATACCGCTGCCACGATTCAATTACTCTTCTCACGACGAACACTTGGTCGATGGTCGATCTTCCAGGTCGAAAACCGGCTTGCTCATCTCTGATCGTTCCTTCACGATGTTTGATAAGTCGCTCGAGAATGATACGTTCCAAAACCTTGTACATGACACGAAGTAGAGAGATTCCTCTGTAGTTCTTAGGATCCGTGACGGATAGCTTCTTGTGAAGAGGTACGATGATAGCATGTCTCCACGAATCGGGTATCCTTTCGCTCATCCATATGGTACGGATGGTGTTGGTCATTTCACGAATCCCAGACGGAGGAAGAGCTTTCAGCATTTCAGCAGTGATATTGTCATCTCCAGCTGCCTTTCCATTCTTCATTTTCCGGACACAATCCAAAACTTCAGACTCAGTTGGCGGTTTCTCACTGACATCGTAATGTGCTCTCTGAACATGCGGGAGCTCAGGTACTGATGGCGCTGGACGATTCAGTAGTGAACTGAAGTAATCCTTCCATATTGGCAGCGTCGCATCACCAACTGCAACTCCATTGGTAGTGTTCAAGACAGGAGAACATCTCTTCATCTTCCCGCTATACTGTCGCAGCAACGTGTAGGCTTTCTTCGGATTCTTCTCCTCCCAAGCCTTCCCGAACTCTTTAGCTTTACACGTCCACTCTCATTCGCGGTCACTTTGAAGCTGCCGACGCAACTTCCTCCTCAGACGCTTCTCCTCCACGAAGTTTCCTGCAGTTCGGAGAGCACATACTCTGTTGTAGGTAGACGTTGTTTCTTCTGAGACGTAGGCGAACTTCTTCTTAGGCTGTACAACCGGGAGTGCCTCTTTCGAAGCGTCCTGGATGCACTTGACAAAAGAATCCGCGTCGCAAAGTTTCTTCTTAGTCCGTACTCCGATGTGAATAGAAACGCGTTGTCGAAAATTCCTTCTGCACTCTTCATCTCTGAGACTTGTCATGTCAATCCTCTGGAGAGGCAGAGCCCCTCGCTTCCTCTTATGAATCCTCGCAGTGAAGTTCAACAGAACAGGACGGTGATCCGAATCGAATGCGACATCCCACACAGCTCTAGATCTTCGAATGTCCGATACTGGAATATTCCTCGTCAGAACATAGTCGAGCTATAGTTTCAAAGTTGTCATCTTCCGCTTCCGCTGCTCTTCTGGAGATAGCTGGGTTGGTCCCTGCCACGTAAGCTGATGGCGGCGATGATTCCTCTTGAATGTCGATGCAATAATCAGACCACTGCGTTCACAAAAGTCGACAAGGCGGTAGCCATTGTCCGATGTTTGCTCCACTGGGTAGAACCATTTACCGAGTACTTCGGATTCCTGATCAAGTCCCATCTTCGCATTTGCGTCAATCCCCACGACAACAGCATGTTGACAAGGTATTCTGGCCAGCAACGTATTGAGTTCCTCATAGAACGCATCCTTCGAATTGTCTTCGGCGGTTTCAGTGGGCGCATGAGCACTCACTATCCACAGATTGAATCCTCTGTGATCCCGCAGTCGTACGAATGCATTCCGGCACGGCGTTGAACCAAACTCCTTGACCATACCATTGAAATCCTTCCTTACAGCTATTGCACAGCCTCCCACTCTCCTATCGTCAGCGTTACCGCAGTAGATGGTGTACTCTCCGACGCTGATGACGGGTCTATCCTTGAGGCGGGTTTCCTGCAAAGCAGCAAACGGTGCATGGAAATAGCTCAGAAGTCTGGATAGCGCAGTTTTTTGGATATCACTCGACAGCGATCGACAGTTCAGGGTGGCGAAATTGTGGCTTGTGGCCAAAGACTCCATGACTCCTTAGGTACGGATCCTAAGGTGTTATGGACCAGAGGCCTCAGTGTGCCAGACGGCGACACCTTTATGCAATGTGCGGGATACTTTCGCGATATAGTTGTGCACGCTATATCGCTCGAACGTTCCCTGTGTACACTCAAACGTCTGCTGGGTTCAGTAGAAGCAGGGGCACCAACGAGCAGGTACCAACAGACTTGTATACACACCTCTTGTCAATAGTTGGTTCAAACTCGACTGCCAAATCATACTTTCAACTATTTCACTACATTTCCCAAAAATCAAATTGCTCAACGCCAAATCGTTCTCAGGAGTATTTCAAAACTTTTTTCATTTCTCTTTACCTTCCCCTTTTAACTGAGTATATTTCTAATTTTTCAAAAAAATGGCCATGCCAAATCTTTACTTTTGCCAGGAACCTAAACTTTCAGGAATTTCATTTATTTTTCCTATAGGTTTCCTTTCTAACATGATTTATGCCTGGTGGTGTGTAATTCAAAGTAAACCCACTGATGCCCTGCCCCGCCCCTCCCCCCTTCTATGACGTCTTGCGCACTCCAACTTATGGCCTGCACACTTTCTATGACGTCCTGCACACTCCCATTGATGTCCGGCGCACTTTCACTGAGGTCCTGCACACTCCCACTAATGTCCTGCACACTCCCACTGATGTTCTGCACACTTTCTACGGCGTTCTGCGCACACCCATTTGGGTCACAAGCACGCTCATGCCAATCATTTTTTTCCGCAGTGCTACCTTAACCCTCCTTTAAAAATTTTCCGAGTTTCAGCTTGGATATGAACACATGGTAATAGCCAGCAATCATTTTTGCACAATTTCGACCTCCTCAGCCACTTCCCAGCGGCTTCTCGAAGAGAGCGGTGTGTGAATGAATGCATACCGCTCCTCTGCCCTTTTATACCCCGCATGTTATGAGCGTTCGTTATCATGTTTTGTTCAAGAAGGTTACGGTAGCAAATGATCGGCATGGGCGTACTTGTATTTAGGTCCCACACACGTTGTACGGCGTTTCGCGCACTTCACTTGGTCACCGCACAGTTTCTAAGGCGTCCGGCGCACTCCCATTTGGGTCCCGCACTCTTTCTATGGCGTCCTGCGCACTCTCGTTTGGGTCCCACACAGTTTCTACGGCGTTCTGAGCACGCCCATTTGGGTCCCGCACATTTTCTACGGCGTCCGGCGCGCTCCCACTTGGGTCCCGCACACTTTCTATGGCGTCCTGCGCACTCTCGTTTGGGTCCCACACAGTTTCTACGGCGTTCTGAGCACGCCCATTTGGGTCCCGCACAGTTTCTACGGCGTCCGGCGCGCTCCCACTTGGGTCCCGCACACTTTCTATGGCGTCCTGCGCACTCTCGTTTGGGTCCCACACAGTTTCTACGGGGTTCTGAGCACGCCCATTTGGGTCCCGCACATTTTCTACGGCGTACGGCGCGCTCCCACTTGGGTTCCGCACACTTTCTATGGCGTCCTGCGCACTCGTTTGGGTCCCACACAGTTTCTACGGCGTTCTGAGCACGCCCATTTGGGTCCCGCACATTTTCTACGGCGTCCGGCGCGCTCCCACTTGGGTCCCGCACACTTTCTATGGCGTCCTGCGCACTCTCGTTTGGGTCCCACACAGTTTCTACGGGGTTCTGAGCACGCCCATTTGGGTCCCGCACATTTTCTACGGCGTACGGCGCGCTCCCACTTGGGTTCCGCACACTTTCTATGGCGTCCTGCGCACTCTCGTTTGGGTCCCACACAGTTTCTACGGCGTTCTGAGCACGCCCATTTGGGTCCCGCACATTTTCTACGGCGTCCGGCGCGCTCCCACTTGGGTCCCGCACACTTTCTATGGCGTCCTGCGCACTCTCGTTTGGGTCCCACACAGTTTCTACGGGGTTCTGAGCACGCCCATTTGGGTCCCGCACATTTTCTACGGCGTACGGCGCGCTCCCACTTGGGTTCCGCACACTTTCTATGGCGTCCTGCGCACTCTCATTTGGGTCCCACACAGTTTCTACGGCGTTCTGAGCACGCCCATTTGGGTCCCGCACACTTTCTACGGCGTCCGGCGCACTCCCACTTGGGTCCCGCACACTTTCTATGGTAGTATCTCGTAGTTGTATTCTTGAGCAGTAGACCGAGAATTTTCAGCTTTATTCGGCTAACGTTCCGGCAATCACGCCTTCTTCAGAGCCTTTAGTGTGCAGACTGGAGCCTGCCAGACACCCTCAAATGGTCTTAGATGGAGGGTGAACTTTCTATGGCGTCCTGCGCACTCTCATTTGGGTCCCACACAGTTTCTACGGCGTTCTGAGCACGCCAATTTGGGTCCCGCACACTTTCTACGGCGTCCGGCGCGAGAGCGACGTGTGTATGAATACATACCGCTCCTCTGCCCTTTTATACCCCGCATGTTACGAGCGTGTGTTATCGTTCGTTATCATGTTTTGTTTAAGAATGGTTAAGGTAGCCCTACGGAAAAATGATCGGCGTCGAGCGCGCTCCCGCTTGGGTGTCGCACACTTTCTACGCCGTTCTGTGCACACCCATTTGGGTCCCACACACGTTCGACGGCGTCTTGCGCACTCCTACTGGGGTCCCGCACACTATCTACGGCGTTCTGTGACGCACTTCTGAGTCACACCGTGCGGCGTTCCAAAAAGTGCTTCCAAGATCCCGCCGCATTATTTGAAGCGTTGCCCCGTCAAATCCTGAGCAAAAGCCTATCAGTAACGGTGTTTATTTCACTAGTTCATTTTTACGAATGAGTAAACGTCGGATGGTTTATAATAACATGTTTACGTGTTTTTGTCTTTCTTGACCCTCAATTTTGAGGTTCCGCAAAAATTGAGCTACCAACTTCAAAATTTGACAGGAGCTAGGTGCAAACATAACCAGCTCCCTGGCCAAAAATGAGCTCTCTAACTCAACGATAAGTGTTCCAACAAGATCGTGAACGCCAACTGAAAAAAAGTAGATGAACATTTTTCGACCAAAATGACGTGGTTTTGACACTTTTTCTCGAATCTCAGGTAACCATTCCGGACCATTTTTGAACAGTTATTCAGCTTTCTAAAGTATATTAAATGCAAAAAGAACGGTCTTCCTACGTTAACTCTGGACCCCGATACTGAGATCAGGGGGTTGCGCGTAGGCGAATCAAAGCCAAATCTGGTGAGCGCTTCGCGCTCACCACAATTTTGAACGTACACCTACCATATTTCCTGTTATTGAACACCCCGCTCTATTTGAATCCCTCCCTCTAATTGAACCCCCCTTTCGGTGGAGGTTGAAAAATAGAACACCTCCCCTCTATTAGAGCCCCTCCCCACTCAGCTGAAAAGAAACTGGAGACCCATTCCTACCGGACGTGAATTGCTTCCGAAGAGACTGATCTTGAGAAAGACTTGAACAATGACTCTATTGATAATGACCTCTTGATGTTCGCCGCAAAATTCATTATTGTCGCATTTTGGCTTGCCTATTAAACTTTGAAAGCCTATATTCACTCTTGAATTTTCGGTTGAAAATTAGAGCCTCCCCCTCTATTTGAACCCCTCCCTCTAATTGAATCCCCCTTTTGGAGGAGGTTGAAAAATAGTGCAGCCGGGTGTTTAATTACAGGAAATACGGCATGTTACTCTGTCAAACGGTCGCGTGTTGCCTATCAGGGAGTGGCCAATTGCGCCCCCTTCTCCCTCGTCGCGCTAATTCCACCTTGTCGCGATTGGTGACTCATTGAGGTGAATTTGTCCCCATAGACGCGAAAAGGGTTAAATCATCGCGAATGGGCATTCAGTAGGGCGATCCACGCTACGAGATGATCGAGACGTCGTCATGATTGTTCTGATACGAAATTCTCGTCACGTCAATTTCACATTTTGAAGGACGCGCTCCTAATTGGACAAGAGGAGTATACGACGCATTCTCCGGGCATGATTCAGATGTCGGCATAAAATTCGGATCGGTTACCCAAGTTTGAGGTACTTGGACTCCGCCCAGCCTCTGGAAGCCCAGTTGGCGGTCCCTCTGGAGGCATGGAAGGCCTTCATCCTCCGTCACGGCCATGATAGGACTCTATGCTCCTTCACGGCCATGATAGGCCGCCTTCTCAGAAAAATGAAAACAAGTTACTTGTAACATATCTGAGCCGATGTAAGTTACTTGCGACTTATCTCAGGTCATTTAAAGGCAATGTTCACGATAAGAATCGTTTTCCTGCTTTTCCGCCTGTCTTGAAGACGGTCCCATGCTGATTCCGATGATGTTTTTGGAATCGTACAGGACCTTCTGGGAACGGAGTTATGGTCCCTCAAAGATTGAGCTAAGGAAACATGGTGGACGAGTTGTCCGAGGCTTGTAACTTCCGTCTTTTGCAGCCTATGAATGCGAGCTGACCTGAGTAAAGAGAGAAGTTGGGAATGAAGGGAAGAACGGGGCTATTAATCGGAAACCGTCGCTCATCTCACAATCTCGAGCATTCATTTGTTCACGTCGGTGTGCAGCTGACGGGTGTCCAACTTTGGGGCCGTAGGGAACCTCTGAGAAGATAATAGCCCGACGATTCTAGACTTCAATATTATAACTGTTTTGCTTCGCTTCAAAGGGGTTATGATTTGGCATTGAATAGTTTGTGAGAATCTCGTAAAAGAAGTGAAATACTCCATGCGAATGATTTGGCATGCCTTCAACTCGGAGCAAACGTCAAAAATTCAGCAAAGTGATGGACCATCGATTTGGCTGTGATCTTGTTTAAGAAACAGCGAAAATTGATTGTAACATTGAAAAAACCAGACAAATCAATGGTCCATCGTTTCACTGAATTTTTAGCGTTTGCCCCGAGTTGAATTGCATGCCAAATAATGCGCATGGAGTATTTCACTTCTTTTAACGAGATTCTCACAATTTACTCAATGCCGAATCATAACCGCTCAGAAGCTAAGTAAAACAGTTACGATTTTCATTTTATTTAAGCAAAGGTTCTCTTTGAAAATGAGAAGCAAGAAGAAGTCGTTGATGACCTTCCGATCGTTACCTTCCGTAACGTACCTTTTAAAGGCATCGTTCGCACTGAAAGCCAATGTCCATTTTTCAGGCTCAGATTCATGAATGGAAAGGGTTAAAAACCAGTTCTCACCAGTCACCTAGCATTTTTTCATAGAATGTTGATGCGACCGTCAAACAACATGCAAAACAGTTACGGCCCAAACCTACATGCAGAAAACTTTGAAAATGACAGTGACGAGGCCACCAAATACAGAAAAACTTCAAAAACGATTTTGGCGCGAAAATCAAATCCATATTTACAATGTGTTCCGATTGACTTTTCTCTACAAATGGAAGTTTTTCATGGGCTGATTCGACATTTTCGTTGACTAGAGAGGCCAAGCTACACAAAACATCAAAAAATAATTTACGGTTTTCTGCGCGTACGATGCCTTTAGAGGCAATGTTCACGATAATCTTCAGTTTTTTAGAGTATTCGCTATATCGATTGATTTGCCACTAAAGTGACGTAGAAATTGAGAAAAAACCCCCGTACTCCACGCGCCATCCCCTCTATGGGGTCGTTTTCACTACTGCCGCCGAACAGCGCGGCGCAGTGCATTTCTGTAAGGGGTCGTGTACACTTCCGCCGCCGAGTGGCGCGGCGATGTGAGATTCCATAATATCGATCGTGCCGCGATCAATATTACAGGAATGCACTGTGCCGCACCGCTCGGCAGCGGGAGTATAAACGTCGCCTAACGACTTTTTCATACCTTTGCTGTCGCGTCGCTCTTTGAGAAAAACTATAAAACGCAGCAAACGCGTTGGTGGCGCAGAAAACGTTCTCGATCGTTATTACTGCTGTAGCGGCGTTTTCCGCGCTTTACAGTCTCGTTACCACTTCCGATCGCAAACCAAGTGCCGATCCGGGGATTTCGCCAGCATTCTCATGCGCGAAGAAGCTAGTCGCCACTCAGAAAGCGGAATTTTCCGGCAAAAGCGTGGAAGGGCGTAAGGGTTTCAAGCGCGCGTGCTTAGCCCTGGCTCCCCCACCCGAAGTCGTGAAAGCTCAGCGGCAGCGAATTTGCCTAGGCCGCGCTGTGGCGTAGTGGTCGATTTTGAGAACGGCGCTAGAATCTCGACGCTTGGGGAGGCGCTTCCCCAGAAAGGGATTGAACTGGTCAAGTCTCGCCTGAAGCCAAGCGTCTTGTGCTAACATTGTGGTGGGCCCCAGTACTGATTCTGCAGTCACCCTGATTAAACATGGTTTGAGATTAAGCGTAAGGATGAATATTCCTACACAGGAGTACTCACAGTAAATGACAGCTCGAAACTCATTTTTAAAACCGAAGCTGTCATTTGTAAACTCGATAAAAGTTATCCGAAAATTAGAAAAATTATTCGAAAATTCAAAAAAATTATTTGAAAATTCGAAAAAAATTGGTTTTCGAATATATTAGAAAATTTGAAATTCAAAAAATATTTTTTCGAATAGATTCGAAAATCCGAAACTCGAAAAACATTGTTTCCTAGTTTGTTCGAAATTTTGAAGTTCGAAAAATTAGATTTTTGAATATATTCGAAACTTTGAAAATTTTAACAGTGTTGCCCAAGTATAGTGGGAAGCGTGCGGGACCAATTAGAAGTGCGCAGGACGTCGCAGAAAGTAAAATGTCTTCGAAACGAGCTTGAAAACTCTACTTTCAAGGATTTGCCGCTCTTCGGAATGATTTTGTGTGTGCGCACAATTGGAGCAGATTTACTTTTCTCGTTATGATTTGCTGCAGCTTGCCTTTTCATGTGTCAACGTGTGCGGCAGGCAGTCTTTATGTCTACGGCAAAATATACTGGGGTAGAAAAAATTTCTGCGTCAACTGTATATATGCAAATACAATTTGATAATTTCCGCAGGAGACGTATGGAGGCGGAGCCCCCAGCCAGCCGTCAGACCGGTCGGCATGACGGCTGGCGCTATTATAAGGCAACATTTGGCACTTTCTATGGCGTCCGGCGCACTCGTACATGGGCCCCGCACACTTTATCCGGCGTCCGGCGCACTCTCACATGGTTCCCATACACTTTCTATGGCGTCCGGCGCACTCGTATATGGGCCCCGCACACTTTATACGGCGTCCGGCGCACTCTCACATGGGTCCCGTACACTTTCTGTGGCGTCCGGCGCACTCGTATATGGGTGGTCCCGCCCATTTTATCCGGCGTCCGGCGCACTCTTTCATGGGTCCCGTACACTTTCTATGGCTTCCGGCGCACTTTTACATGGGTTCCGTAGACTTTATGTGGCGTCCGGCGCACTCTTAAATGGGTCCCGTACACTTTGTATGGCGTCCGGCGCACGCTTACAGGGGTCCCGTACACTTTCAATGGCGTCCGGCGCACTCTTACATGGGTCTCGTACCCTTTCTCTGTCGTCCGACGCACCCCTACATGGGTCCCGTACACTTTCAATGGCGTCCGGCGCACTCTTACATGGGTCCCGTACACTTTATTCAGCGTCCGGCGCGCTCTGACATGGGTCCCGTACACTTTCTATGGCTTCCGGCGCACTTTTACATGGGTTCCGTAGACTTTATGTGGCGTCCGGCGCACTCTTACATGGGTCCCGTACCCTTTCTCTGGCGTTCGACGCACGCCTACATGGGTCCCGTACACTTTCTATGGCGTCCGGCGCACTCGTATATGGGTGGTCCCGCCCATTTTATCCGGCGTCCGGCGCACTCTTTCATGGGTCCCGTACACTTTCTATGGCTTCCAGCGCACTTTTACATGGGTTCCGTAGACTTTATGTGGCGTCCGGCGCACTCTTAAATGGGTCCCGTACACTTTGTGTGGCGTCCGGCGCACGCTTACATGGGTCCCGTACACTTTCAATGGCGTCCGGCGCACTCTTACATGGGTCCCGTACACTTTATTCAGCGTCCGGCGCACTCTTAAATGGGTCCCGTACACTTTCTATGGCGTCCGGCGCACTTTTACATGGGTCCCGTACACTTTCCATGGCGTCCGGCGCACTCTCACATGTGTCCCGTACACTTTCAATGGCGTCCGGCGCATTTTTACACGGGTCCCGTACCCTTTCTCTGGCGTCCGGCGCACTCTTACATGGGTCCCGTTCATTTTATATGGCGTCCGGCGCACTTTTACATGGGTCACGTACACCTTCAATGGCGTCCGACGCACGCTTACATGGGTCTTGTACACTTTCTATGGCGTCCGGCGCATTTTTACATGGGTCCAGTACACTTTCTATGGCGTCCGCCGTACCCTTACATGGGTCCCATACACTTTCTATGGCGTCCGGCGCACTCGTACATGGGCCCCGCACACTTTATCCGGCGCACTCTTACATGGGTCCCGTACACTTTCTATGGCGTCCGGCGCACGCTTACATGGGTCCCGTACACTTTCAATGGCGTCCGGCGCACTTTTACATGGGTTCCGTAGACTTGATGTGGCGTCCGGCGCACTCTTAAATGGGTCCCGTATACTTTCTATGGCGTCCGGCGCACTTTTACATGGGTCCCGTACACTTTCCATGGCGTCCGGCGCACTCTCACATGTGTCCCGTACACTTTCAATGGCGTCCGGCGCATTTTTACACGGGTCCCGTACACCTTCAATGGCGTCCGACGCACGCTTACATGGGTCTTGTACACTTTCTATGGCGTCCGGCGCATTTTTACATGGGTCCAGTACACTTTCTATGGCGTCCGCCGTACTCTTACATGGGTCTCGTACCCTTTCTCTGTCGTCCGACGCACCCCTACATGGGTCCGTACCCTTTCAATGGCGTCCGGCGCACTCTTCCATGGGCCCCGTACACTTTATTCAGCGTCCGGCGCGCTCTGACATGGGTCCCGTACACTTTCTATGGCTTCCGGCGCACTTTTACATGGGTTCCGTAGACTTTATGTGGCGTCCGGCGCACTCTTAAATGGGTCCCGTACACTTTCTATGGCGTCCGGCGCACTTTTACATGGGTCCCGTACACTTTCCATGGCGTCCGGCGCACTCTCACATGTGTCCCGTACACTTTCAATGGCGTCCGGCGCATTTTTACACGGGTCCCGTACCCTTTCTCTGGCGTCCGGCGCACTCTTACATGGGTCCCGTTCATTTTATAAGGCGTCCGGCGCACTTTTACATGGGTCACGTACACCTTCAATGGCGTCCGACGCACGCTTACATGGGTCTTGTACACTTTCTATGGCGTCCGGCGCATTTTTACATGGGTCCAGTACACTTTCTATGGCGTCCGCCGTACCCTTACATGGGTCCCATACACTTTCTATGGCGTCCGGCGCACTCGTACATGGGCCCCGCACACTTTATCCGGCGTCCGGCGCACTCTTACATGGGTCCCGTACACTTTCTATGGCGTCCGGCGCACGCTTACATGGGTCCCGTACACTTTCAATGGCGTCCGGCGCACTCTTACATGGGTCCCGTACCCTTTCTCTGGCGTCCGACGCACGCCTACATGGGTCCCATACCCTTTCTCTGGCGTCCGACGCACGCCTACATGGGTCCCGTACACTTTCAATGGCGTCCGGCGCACTCTTACATTGGTCCCACACACTTTCTATGGCGTCCGGCGCACGCTTACATGGGTCACGTACACTTTCAATGGCGTCCGGCGCATTTTTCATAGGTCCCGTACCCTTTCTCCGGCGTCTGGCGCACTCTTACATGGGTCCCGTACACTTTATCCGGCGTCCGGCGCATTTTTACATGGGTCCCGTACACTTTCTAAGGCGTCCGGAGCACTCTTACATTGGTCCCGCACACTTTCTATGGCGTCCGGCGCACGCTTACATGGGTCACGTACACTTTATCCGGCGTCCGGCGCACTCTTAAATGGGTCCCGCTTACTTGTTAATGGCATCGTGAGGGCGTATGGGCGTCGCTGTGCTTATTCAAATTTCTGCGTTTCGCGCCTCCGTGAACGCGCGTCGCGTGCCTGCGTCGCAGTCTTCCCGTTGATTTTTTTGAACACTTCATAGAGTCGGTTGTTCAAACTATGAGAGGGGCGTGACCGGGTAGGTACGTTACCTACCCGGTAACGCCCCTTCCCGCTCGAGAAGTTTCATTAATACGGCCACTGGAATTCTCGCGTAGCTTCTTTAGAGAACATTTAGCTTATTCTTCCAATCACTAATTTTTAGGGAAACCATTGATGGCAGAAAAGCAAGAAGTGGCAACCGATTTTGGCAGTATCATTCTTGAGCACAAAAAGACTTATATATACAAGTGATCAGGTATTATTTTTCAAGTTTTTTCCCCTTCATGGTGCACTAGAGCACCCTCGTCGCAATGATGGCTTTCTTATCACCATATTTTCGGTGAAATCTAGGTTCGCGGTGGATTCCTGGTGGCTTCCACACATTTTCTTCTAGAGCAGGGCTGCATAATTAGCCTGCTAGAGACTGTGTACCCTCTATAAAACGTCGTAATTAACATCGTTCGAGGCGCGAGTGGCGCGCGCTACGCCTGGTCCTCCGTCTACCCTCCGCTCTCTCACTGTCTCTAACCTCTGCTCCGCACCAGCACGCGTAGGAACCATGTGAATTTCGCCGTTTTATAGCTTGTAGGATAGTTGTACAATTTCGAAAAAAATGTCGAACGAACGAAATTTGAAATTTTTTCGTTCAAAAAAACTTCGAACGAACCACTTTCGAAAAACTTCCGAAATTCCAGAGTTTGAACCAATTTTGAAACTTATAGAAATTTAGATTTTTTCGAAATTTGTTCGTTCGAAAAAATCTCGAACGAACGAAATTTGAAAAAATTTTGTTCGAACAAATTAGAACGAACGAAAATCGAAAAAAATTCGTTCGACGAAATTTCGAAGGAACGCAATTTGAAAAAAAAATCGTATTCATTTCGACGAGTATGGTCCAAAGATTGATAGTATATGCTTTTTTGTTGGAACGGAGGTACTTCAGTTCACCCTTCGCAACATTGCTGAGCCAGTGAGCTAACTTGTTTTTTATTTCTTCTTTCTCTGAAAGCTTTGGCCGAGATATAGCCGAGAAATAGCCCGCCGGAGCCGCTGTCAGGGGCCTATTTCTCGGCTACTTCTTGGCAACTGGTGCTCTTCACACAGCCACCAATCTGAAAATGATGCTGCGAACTTTTATTGCCGGCCTTACCTTTATTCACAGCTACAGACAACGATACCGTCATTCAAAACTAAAAATACGCTCATGTAAGGGGAAGCAGTAATAATGGGTGATCAAGAAACCCGATTTTACCCGCAGCTTTCCGGAGTAGGGCACGGCTCAGCAGTCCCAAGCAGTCTACATTTGGCGGCCATTTCGCAGCCAGCACTATTTAGCGGTTATCTAGCGGCTATTTCGCGGCGAGCATTATTGTGCGGCTATTGCGCGGCTATTTTACAAGCAGGTATTTCAGGCTATTTCTCGGTTGAAACTCGTAGTTGCCTCTCGTGAAACAATAGACATTCCAGAAGAGGAGAGCAATCGCGACTGAGCCGTCTACATCTGCGCAGTGATGATGAGTGTACGTCAAAGACGAAGCTCATCTCAGCCGAAATCGTAACAATTTTGTTTATTATCTCGATTATTTTCGTGTAGTTTCTCTTTTTGACCACGTTTTTAGCCTTCTCTGTCACATTTTGTGAGCGGTTCATCAAATGCAGCCTTCGGCCCAGAAAAGCTCGCCTTTCATATTGAAGATTTTCTATCCATAGTCGTTGGTTTTCGCGGAGTGAAATCACGAACTATATATGCTGTATAATGTCAATCCTGTAAATGTTAATCTTTTATCATAGTTGCTTGGAGCATGTGAGAAGACCTCATCTCCTTTATGTATGTGATTCATACTGTGTTTTTAACATTTGTTTTTTGATTTTGGATTTTGCTTTGACTTTGAAAGAAATTGAATTGGAATTAAATTTTTTCATGGATTTTGTGTTGATTAACGTTTTGATACTGTTTGATACTGTTGCGATTTGTGCTAATAAGGTGAGAAGAAGCGTGCCAAGTCTATTGAGCAGTTTTAGCAGAGCACACACGCACCGATCAAGGAAGCTAGCTGAAGGTAAGCAACATGGTAAGCATTTTGGGAGCCGCCTCCCTAAGAACGGTCTCGCAGAGCCAACTAAGTCTCTGCAAAACTCAACTTTGGTCCCTCCCAATAGCAAACCTAGGAAAGACCAACCGCAGCCAACCAAGTCCCTGCAAAGTTCAACTTTGGTCCCTCCCAATAGCAAACTAAGGAAGGACCAACCACGGCCAACCAAGTCCCTGCATAACTCAACCCTGTCCCTCCTAATATCAAACTTAGGAGGGAACAACTCCGCCCACTTTAGGGGATCGTCCCCAGCTGTCGGTGGGGATGGAATGAGTTTGGGTTGGGGATCGTCCCAAGAGTTCATCAGAGAAGCTGATCAGCTGCGCTCTTAACTCGGCCTGAATCGATTAGCGGGCCGGCGCACTCGAGCGAGGGGTATATCGTCACTCCACTACTTATATCTCTGATGTACTCGGGGGATCGTCCCCAACCCGACGGCCGTGGCCACGTCATTAGGGACTAAACACAACCTTGGTTGGCCGCCGACATGCATCCTCTAGCCCCGCCCCTTTGGGAGGGACTTGGTAGGGTATTCGTCCCTCCTTTGCTGAATGTGTTCAATCGATTGCGGGGGAGCGACCCCAAACCTACGGGATCACTCAAATGCCCGGTGAACACAGGGGAGCATCCCCAAACTGACACGTGGAGCAATCATGTGGATCGCCGAAACATCGATTGCAATTCTTCCTTTCTTCTTTTCATGGTTGCTCATTTTTGTTTTTGTTTTGATATTAGGAACTTTTGAACTTCTCGCTTGTCCATTTTGTACTTTTGAAATTTTATTGGAATTCACGCAGAGCTTGTCGTCTGATAGGAAAATTAGCTTATTCTTTCAATCAGCATTTTTAGGGAAGCCATTAACGGTCAAAAAACAAACAGTGGCAACCAATTTCTGCAGTATTAATCTAGAGCACAAAAGGACTGAGACAAACTATCAGGTAATATTTTAAATTTTTTTTCCATTCATGTTGCACTGGGGCACTCTCGTCGCAATGATGGCTGTCTTATCACTGTATTTTCACGGTAAATCCGCGACAAAAACGCGGCACACTTCTTGTCATTTTTTTTTCGTTTTCCGGTAGTTTTTCGGCAACCACTGGATAGTTCTACGGCGATTTCGCGTTATATTCGCAGAAGTTCCCGACCTAGCGATAGTTTTGCGTCAATTTCATGGTAAAATTCTGGTTCGCGATAGATTCTCGGTAGCTTCCACACAATTTCCTCTAGAGCAGGGCTACCTGAGGAGCCTGCAAGAAATAATGGAGGAGAAGTAGTGCTTCTAAAAGAGTGTGCTAGAGGTCTTAGAGGGTTGGAGGACTTCAGAAGGAGCGTGAAAGAGGTCTCATGAAGATACCAGGTCTTCAGAAGCAGCCAAATAAAAAGCTGTTAGATCGATTTCGTGGACATAGGGTTGGTATGGGGGGGGGGGGCTAGTAGCGAGGTTCACGGCAACTAAAAAAGCTGCCGCTGCTTATAGTCTGTGCCAATGATACGGTTCGCCCATGCAGTCAGCCTGCATGATGAGCGGTGGGCGCGAAGACATTTTTTCGGACGTGTAAATCGATTAAAGGAAGTATTAGACGGATTGAGAATAAAATCCCAGTTAGCTGTTTGCAGCCGTGGGAAGGCTCTTCCGAAAAATGCTTTTGCGACGGTCGCTTTACACCTACACCGACCGCGTGGGCGGACAGACTCATCCGAACTAACTGTACATTTTTCATGCTGCATTGTGCTTGAAAGCACGATGAATTCCGATTCTGAGTTTCACTCTCGAAAAAAAGGCTGGCTGACGAGTGTTGCAGGAACCACCAAGAAACGACGAAAAACTGATTAAAACGTCTCATTTCAGTGAAAGAATTGTCTGGTCTGGACTAGTTGTCCGGTAGGATGAATGAGTTCTTGGCGGTCGCGACCGCTGAATGAAGGTGAAGGACTATATTATACAAAACAGCATTAAGCAGGATCCAAATATTAGAATGGAGCAACAGAGTTGTGAAGTTCTTGAAAGAATTCCTTCGTCCCCACAAGCGGTTCCACTTAAAGGCAATGTTCACGATGATTTTCGTGCCCGAGTTTTTAAAATAAAACGATGCGTTGGCCTCCAAGTGTTACCAAAATTACGAAGAAACGGTTAGAAACGCACTAAAACGTCGTATTTCAGTTACATTATTCTCTGGACTGGACTAGTTGTCCGATTGGATGAACATGTTCATGGTGGTTGTCACCCGTGGAAAATTGGGTCAATCGAAAATAAAAGAATATTTTATGCGAAGAAGGATTAATTAGGGCCCTAAGGTAAGATCGAAGTATTAGAGAGTAGAGAATTGGAAATGACGGGTCCACAAAAGATTTCATTGTCACAACAAACAGTTCCTGTGATACTTAAAGGCAGTGTTCACGATGAAAAAAGTTTTAGAAATTCCACTAGGATTGGGTAGTGGAGGAACACTCTCTAACGTTAACGTCGAACGAACGCATGAAAACGAGCCAGGAAGAGCCCCAAAAGAGCCCGAAGTTGCAACTTCGAGCGCATTGAAAACCCCAAAAGCGCATCACACGCCCACTGACGTGAACAAATGAATGCTCGAGATCGTGAGATGAGCGATGATTTTCAATCATTAGCCCCGTTCTTCCCTTCATTTTCAACTTCTCTCTTTACTCAGGTCAGCTCGCATAGATCGGCTGCCAAAGACGGAAGTTACAAGCCTCGGACAACTCGTCCACCATGCTTCCATAGCTCAATCTTTGAGGGACCATACCTGCGTTCACAGAAGGTCTTGAATGATTTCAGAGACACCATTGGAATCAGCATGGGGCCGTTTTCAAGATAGGCGGAAAAACAGAAAAACAATTTTCAAAAAAAAACACTGCCTTTAAGAGGCGGGGTGATACTTAAGGATTTCGAGTACTTCTGATGCGTTTTTCTCAATTTTTTCGTTTTTTTTAGTTCTACCCGGGGACCACTTAATCAATATAGCGAATAATCTTGAAATTGAAGATTATCGTGAACACTATCTTTGAGTGTTAACACAAATCTGCAACCCGTTTATCGATTTTCGATAGATTACGGTGGGTATACGGTAGCTCGGTCAATCAGATTTGACTCAAAATTTCACTGTGGGTGGTATCTGGCACGCTGAACACAAATTTGAGGTCCATTTTTCGATTTTCGAACTTTTAAGGTAAGTAACGCCAGTTAAAAGGCATTTTGCCTACCCTAACCTACCGTAACCCTAAGTCAGGCGAGGAACAGACCCCAGATTCCGGTTCAGCGCCCTGAATAACACCCAGATGCAAGTTTTGAGCCGAATCCAAAAACTTTTTCTGAACACCCCAGAAGCTCACGTATGGGTACCCTCATCTCTGTAAAGCAACGAAAATGCCTTTTTTTGGAATCCCCGCAGCCATTTAGGGTTTTTTAAAGGCAGTGCTCACGATAATCTTCAATTTTGAGATTATTCGCTATATTGATTACGTGGCCCCCGGGTAGAACTAAAATGACGTAGAAATTGAGAAAAACGCACCGGAAGCACACGAAATCCTTAAGTATCACCCCGCCTCTTAGGTATCACAGGAACTGTTTGTTCTGACAATGAAATCTTCTGTGGACCCGTCCTTTGCAATTCTCTACTCTTTATTGCTCCGTTCTTTCCTTACGCCCCTAACTAGTACTGTTTATCCTAAAATATTCTTCCATCTTCGATCGACCCCATTTTCCACCGGTGACAACCACCATGACCATGTTCATCCAACCGGACAACTAGTCCATGTCATAGAATAATGTCACTGAAATACGACGTTTTAATGCGTTTCTCGCCGTTTCTTCGTAATTTTGGTAACACTTGAAAGCCAACGCGTTGTTTTATGTGAAGAACTCGGGGACGAAAATCATCGTGAACACTGCCTTTAAGCACGGATCATTCATGTACTGTCACAGACCTACAGCAACGACAACATGGCTTTCCAAATCTCCACGGGAGGTTTAAAGCAGTCCCTAGTCAGGGTGTGTTCATTCGAGAAAACCTAAACAGGCAGCAGCGACTGTTTATCCATACGTGTTCCATCTCATTGTTTTGCCAGTGGGAATGCTCTACGAGTTTCAACAAGTTTCAACTTGCCAACTTCCTGCGTATTCAATGCTATAACGATGTGGATAAACGGTCGCTGCTGCATGTTTAGGAGGCCCCTGTTCATTCCATAATTCTGTTGTAAATAGACCTAAGTCAGGGAGTTCATGTAATCTTTTCAGGACTCTAGAAAGAAGGTGAAAAATGTAAGGGATGAAAGGAGGTTTTCCCTAGGGGAGCGTGCAATAAGCCTCGGAGAGCTTTAAAAAGTGTTCGCAGAACGTCGAGAGAGCTGACATGGCAGCATGGGCTGTAGAAATAATGCGATAGATCATCAAAGAGTAAAGGGGTTTAGGAAAGAAGCTGAGATGAGCCGTGGAAAGCTGATAAATCTCAAAAGAAGCTGCGTAAGAAACTGATAGATTGAATCCATGGAGATAGAATTGGTGTAGAGGAAGGAAGGGGGGGGGGGGTGGGCTAGCGGCGATGCCAATCTGTAGCTGGTTACATAATGTTGCGTTGTGATCTAGTAGGTGAAAACTTTAGCAACCAGAAGTATATCGAAAGGCACATATATCAAAAGACTTCTAAAAGGAAAAAGTCATAGTCATTTCAACGAGTATGGCCCAAAGATTGAGAGTATGTGATTTTTTTAGAGCTGAGGTACGCCAATTCACCCTAGCAAAAAAATCATCTCATTGCTAAGCCGGTAAGCTAATTTGTTTTTTTCCTATTTATGTGAAACATTTGGCGGAGAAATAGCCCCCTCCAGGTTCCGCAGCGGCTCACGGTGGGCTGATTCGCGGCTATTTTGCGGCTAATTCTCGATTATTTCTCGTTTATTACGCGGCCAGTGCCCGGCCAAGACCACGTTGTCCGCTAAACAGCCCACCAGGCCAACATAGGCAATGCGACAATTTCTGCGCCAGTCAGAGCTTTACCCCAGATTCCTTTCCCCAACACTTTTTTCAAACAACAGGACCCCAACCTCGGCTCTGATATCACTTTTCGCATTTTCGCCGACGAGGTTTTCAAAGTTTTTGACCGCGCTCGCAAGCAGAAGATCTCGTCAAATCTTTCTCATGCTCAGGTCTGTGGTCTCAGAGAAATTCGGGAGTTGGTGGAGTCTAAGGCTATACGCCTTTCCGTCAGCGATAAAGGAGGGGAATTCGTCGTAATCCCTAACCAGCTGGACAAGGCTATAACGGAGCAACACCTGCAGGATATCTCTCTTTACCGTCCCTCCACTGCCAGAGAATTTCAAGCACAGTATCGTAGACTCAACAGGGAGTGGATTAAAGTTGGAAAATCAGCAGATTTGAGCCCGTCTCTCATCACTCGCCTTAAAATTGACTCCCCAACTTGCCCTGTTTTGTACCTTCTCGTAAAGACTCACAAGTTCTCAGCGGAGGAGGATCTGGCCACCATAAGCCCCATTTCCATAAAAGTCAGGCCCATCATCAGCTGCGTGGGTGGTCCCACTGATCGTATTGCCTGGTTCATCAACAACATTTTAAAACAACTACTAGGCCACATTCCGGCCCACCTCCCAAACACCCGCGCATCCCTTGACCATCTCCGCAGCATTCAACCCGCAAACCCGTGCATAATGGAGTCTTTTGACGCCACCGCCCTCTACACCAATGTCAGTAATGACCATGCTAAGGAGGCCGTTTTCGAGCTTCTTACCCAACACCAAGGCTCCATTAACATGTTCGGGTTAACGATTGCGCAGCTTATGACACTTCTCCACGAGTGCCTTAAATGCAACATTTTCAGATGGTCAGGACAATACTTTAGTCAGGTCAGAGGGCTGGCCATGGGACAGCGCCTAGCTCCCACGCTTGCCATAGCATTTATGGGTAAAATCGAATCTCCGGTGCTGGCACGGCTCCCAATGCTATACTGTAGGTACATAGACGACTGCTTTGTCGTCTGCCCCACCCAGGAGGAAATGGACCAGTGTTTTGAACTTATCAACAATCAGTCGGAAAATGTTAAATTTACCCGGGAAAAACCGGTGGTAGACTGGCTTCCTTTCCTAAATGTCCAAATAAAATTTTCGGGGGGCATTTTCCCCACAAAATGGTATCGCAAACCAAGTAACAAAACATAATTGTTCATTACCAATCAGCACACCCTCACAAACAAAAAGGGCGGTTGTTAAAAATATGTATCGAACGGCGAAATGTGTCTGTACCGGAGAAAACGAGCAAAAAGAATCTGTTCAAATGGCGCAAGAAATTGCTGCTCTTAACGGATATCCCCCCAGTATGGTTCTGCGCAGATCCAGCAGCTCAGCCGCACGCCGCGTAGAGCAGGAATCAGCAGTTGATGGCAAGATTCCCATAAAAATGCCCTTCATTTCGGATGAAGTGAGCAAATCTCTGCGAAAATGCCTACGCAAAGCCGGTCTGGAAAGCTCTGTCGCCATTGCTGACATTCCCCCAAATAACCTCAAAAACCGCCTCATCCGAAACCGTCTATATGACCGCATTTGCACAACTCCCAATTGTGTGGTCTGCCCAACTGGTAGAGAGGGAGATTGCACTGCATGCGGTGTGGTCTACAGGATCTCGTGCCAGCTGTGCGGCGAGCAATATATTGGTGAGACTTCGCGGCCGCTCTGGGTTAGAATCAAAGAGCACTTAGACGGCAAGGATAAGCTGCGGGTATCAACAGTTCTGGGGTGTCACCGTGTTAACGCCCACAACGGCGATAATTACCATGTCGATGTCGAGACAATTGAGCCGGAAACCGATACCCTGCCAGAAAAACCCTGGAGGCTTTTTGATCCAGGCGAGCGACCCAAAATCAATCGGAAGGGGGAGTGCCTATATATAGCTGGAGAGCTCAAGCCCAACCTCAGACTCGCATTCTAACGTCGAGAGGCAGCGGTTTCGATCTGTGCTCCGCCATCCGCCAACCGTTCTATGCTGCTGGTCCTCTAGCGAGTTTCCTGGCAAGGTGCGGTAACTTCCTAGTTTCTCTGTTATTGACCACGTTTTGAAAGAATTTCTCTCGAATTTTAGTAAGGTTTAGTCGACATTTGGCCGAATAAGCACATTTCTGATTTGTTCCTTTCAGGCTCTGAAGACGGCGATCCCGCCGAAACGTGCGTAAGCCAATAAAGCATCTACCAACCTCGTGGTCCAGTTAAACCAAACAACTACTGCTGATTACAATGCCGAGGTTCATGGAGAGTCGTACCTGGAGACTTATGCGAAACGTCCCAACTGATTTTCATCGACTCGTCAGGGAAGTATTGTCACTGAGGCAGAAGATCGTCTCAGCTAGACAATCCGTCCACTTTCTTTGCCGCTGCCTGCAGAATCGTATCGTGCCGAACTTCATCACCCGAAAACGCCTACGAAGTCTATGCGGCAGTGGAAACACTGATCGCCAGATACGCCAAATCGAATTGCGACTACTACACATGACACTTCGGCAAAGAAGAGATCATCTGTTTTCGATGTTGAATAAGTGTGTATGTAAGGAATCACATTGTGTTAAATATTTGGATGGGCGTGTCTGGCAGAGAATAGTGGACGGATCAAAAACGATCTGTGACTCTATTCGGTCTAATGTAAAACAAACTTTACAAGCTAAATTCGAGAGACTTTTGAGTACATCGCGTGGCCAGGAGAGGGAGACTTTGAGTGCCGTGTCTTCACGGAACCCTGATGGTCACACAATGAACGTTACAGGAACGGAGCCTATTTCTACTCAGTCTCGAGTTACGGTGTTAGGCGATTTCCACCTTTCCGAGAACGCTCGTTTAATTTTGGCAATGGGTCCCAGTTTCTCGCCATCTCAACCTATTTCTGCCGTCACCATGCGCAAGGTAATCTGTAGTCTTCACGGGCTCCAAGACCGGCTGCGCTATAGAGCCAACATAGGCAATGCGACAATTTCTGCGCCAGTCAGAGCTTCACCCCAGATTCCTTTCCCCAACACTTTTTTCAGACAACAGGACCCCAACCTCGGCTCTGATATCACTTTTCGCATTTTCGCCGACGAGGTTTTCAAAGTTTTTGACCGCGCTCGCAAGCAGAAGATCTCGTCAAATCTTTCTCATGCTCAGGTCTGTGGTCTCAGAGAAATTCGGGAGTTGGTGGAGTCTAAGGCTATACGCCTTTCCGTCAGCGATAAAGGAGGGGAATTCGTCGTAATCCCTAACCAGCTGGACAAGGCTATAACGGAGCAACACCTGCAGGATATCTCTCTTTACCGTCCCTCCACTGCCAGAGAATTTCAAGCACAGTATCGTAGACTCCAACAGGGAGTGGATTAAAGTTGGAAAATCAGCAGATTTTGAGCCCGTCTCTCATCACTGCCTTAAAATTGACTCCCAACTTGCCCTGTTTTGTACCTTCTCGTAAAGACTCACAAGTTCTCAGCGGAGGAGGATCTGGCCACCATCAGCCCCATTTCCATAAAAAAGTCAGGCCCATCATCAGCTGCGTGGGTGGTCCCACTGATCGTATTGCCTGGTTCATCAACAACATTTTAAAACAACTACTAGGCCACATTCCGGCCCACCTCCCAAACACCCGCGCATTCCTTGACCATCTCCGCAGCATTCAACCCGCAAACCCGTGCATAATGAAGTCTTTTGACGCCACCGCCCTCTACACCAATGTCAGTAATGACCATGCTAAGGAGGCCGTTTTCGAGCTTACCCAACACCAAGGCTCCATTAACATGTTCGGGTTAACGATTGCGCAGCTTATGACACTTCTCCATGAGTGCCTTAAATGCAACATTTTCAGGTGGTCAGGACAATACTTTAGTCAGGTCAGAGGGCTGGCCATGGGACAGCGCCTAGCTCCCCACGCTTGCCATAGCATTTATTGGTAAAATCGAATCTCCGGTGCTGGCACGGCTCCCAATGCTATACTGTAGGTACATAGACGACTGCTTTGTCGTCTGCCCCACCCAGGAGGAAATGGACCAGTGTTTTGAACTTATCAACAATCAGTCGGAAAATGTTAAATTTACTCGGGAAAACCGGTGGTAGACTGGCTTCCTTTCCTAAATGTCCAAATAAAATTTTCGGGGGGCATTTTCGCCACAAAATGGTATCGCAAACCAAGTAACAAAAACATAATTGTTCATTACCAATCAGCACACCCCTCACAAACAAAAAGGGCGGTTGTTAAAAATATGTATCGAACGGCGAAATGTGTCTGTACCGGAGAAAACGAGCAAAAAGAATCTGTTCAAATCTCGCAAGAAATTGCTGCACTTAACGGATATCCCCCAGTATGGTTCTGCGCAGATCCAGCAGCTCAGCCGCACGCCGCGTAGAGCACGAATCAGCAGTTGATGGCAAGATTCCCATAAAAATGCCCTTCATTTCGGATGAAGTGAGCAATTCTCTGCGAAACTGCCTAGGCAAACCCGGTTTGGAAAGCTCTGTCGCCATTGCTGCCATTCCCCCAAATAACCTCAAAAACCGCCTCATCCGAAACCGTCTATATGACCGTATTTGCTCAACTCCCAATTGTGTAGTCTGCCCAACTGGTAGAGAGGGAGATTGCACTGCGGTAAGGTCTATAGGATCTCGTGCCAGCTGTGCGGCGAACAATATATTGGTGAGACTTCGCGGCCGCTCTGGATTAGAATCAAAGAGCACCCAGACGGCAAGGATAAGCTGCGGGTATCAACAGTTCTGGGGTGTCACCGTGTTAACGCCCACAACGGCGATAATTACCATGTCGAGGTCGAGATAATTGCGCGGGAAACCGATACCCCTGCCAGAAAAACCCTGGAGGCTTTTTGGATCCAGGCGAGCGACCCGAAAATCAATCGGAAGGGGGAGTGCCTATATATAGCTGGAGAGCTCAAGCCCTACCTCAGACTCGCATTCTAACGTCGAGAGGTAGCGGTTTCGATCTGTGCTCCGCCATCCGCCAACCGTTCTATGCTGCTGGTCCTCTAGCGAGTTTCCTGGCAAGGTGCGGTAACTTCCTAGTTTCTCTGTTATTGACCACGTTTTGAAAGAATTTCTCTCGAATTTTAGTAAGGTTTAGTCGACATTTGGCCGAATAAGCACATTTCTGATTTGTTCCTTTCAGGCTCTGAAGACGGCAATCCCGCCGAAACGTGCGTAAGCCAATAAAGCATCTACCAACCTCGTGGTCCAGTTAAACCAAACAACTACTACTGATTACAATGCCGAGGTTCATGGAGAGTCGTACCTGGAGACTTATGCGAAACGTCCCAACTGATTTTCATCGACTCGTCAGGAAGTATTGTCACTGAGGGAGAAGATCGTCTCAGCTAGACAATCCGTCCACTTTCTTCGCCGCTGCCTGCAGAATCGTATCGTGCCAAACTTCATCACCCGAAAACGCCTACGAAGTCTATGCGGCAGTGGAAACAACGATCGCCAGATACGCCAAATCGAATTGCGACTACTACACATGACACTTCGGCAAAGAAGAGATCATCTGTTTTCGATGTTGAATAAGTGTGTATGTAAGGAATCTCATTGTGTTAAATATTTGGATGGGCGTGTCTGGCAGAGAATAGTGGACGGATCAAAAACGATCTGTGACTCTATTCGGTCTAATGTAAAACAAACTTTACAAGCTAAATTCGAGAGACTTTTGAGTACATCGCGTGGCCAGGAGAGGGAGACTTTGAGTGCCGTGTCTTCACGGAACCCTGATGGTCACACAATGAACGTTACAGGAACGGAGCCTATTTCTACTCAGTCTCGAGTTACGGTATTAGGCGATTTCCACCTTCCGAGAACGCTCGTTCAATTTTGGCAATGGGTCCCAGTTTCTCGCCATCTCAACCTATTTCTACCGTCACCATGCGCAAGGTAATCTGTACTCTTCACGGGCTCCAAGACCGGCTGCGCTATAGAGCCAACATAGGCAATGCGACAATTTCTGCGCCAGTCAGAGCTTCACCCCAGATTCCTTTCCCCAACACTTTTTTCAAACAGCAGGACCCCAACCTCGGCTCTGATATCACTTTTCGCATTTTCGCCGACGAGGTTTTCAAAGTTTTTGACCGCGCTCGCAAGCAGAAGATCTCGTCAAATCTTTCTCATGCTCAGGTCTGTGGTCTCAGAGAAATTCGGGAGTTGGTGGAGTCTAAGGCTATACGCCTTTCCGTCAGCGATAAAGGAGG
Organism: Aplectana chamaeleonis; assembly: GCA_029168955.1. Taxonomy (NCBI): domain Eukaryota; kingdom Metazoa; phylum Nematoda; class Chromadorea; order Rhabditida; family Cosmocercidae; genus Aplectana; species Aplectana chamaeleonis. The sequence goes on from JAPDOI010000332.1 coordinate 54,939, forward strand.
GGAATTCGTCGTAATCCCTAACCAGCTGGACAAGGCTATAACGGAGCAACACCTGCAGGATATCTCTCCTTACCGTCCCTCCACTGCCAAAGAATTTCAAGCATCGTAGACTCAACAGGGAGTGGATTTAATTCGAAAAATCAGCAGATTTGAGCCCGTCTCTCATCACTCGCCTTAAAATTGACTCCCCAACTTGCCCTGTTTTGTACCTTCTCGTAAAGACTCACAAGTTCTCAGCGGAGGAGGATCTGGCCACCATCAGCCCCATTTCCATAAAAGTCAGGCCCATCATCAGCTGCGTGGGTGGTCCCACTGATCGTATTGCCTGGTTCATCAACAACATTTTAAAACAACTACTAGGCCACATTCCGGCCCACCTCCCAAACACCCGCGCATTCCTTGACCATCTCCGCAGCATTCAACCCGCAAACCCGTGCATAATGGAGTCTTTTGACGCCACCGCCCTCTACACCAATGTCAGTAATGACCATGCTAAGGAGGCCGTTTTCGAGCTTCTTACCCAACACCAAGGCTCCATTAACATGTTCAAGTTAACGATTGCGCAGCTTATGACACTTCTCCATGAGTGCCTTAAATGCAACATTTTCAGATGGTCAGGACAATACTTTAGTCAGGTCAGAGGGCTGGCCATGGGACAGCGCCTAGCTCCCACGCTTGCCATAGCATTTATGGGTAAAATCGAATCTCCGGTGCTGGCACGGCTCCCAATGCTATACTGTAGGTACATAGACGACTGCTTTGTCGTCTGCCCCACCCAGGAGGAAATGGACCAGTGTTTTGAACTTATCAACAATCAGTCGGAAAATGTTAAATTTACCCGGGAAAAACCGGTGGTAGACTGGCTTCCTTTCCTAAATGTCCAAATAAAATTTTCGGGGGGCATTTTCGCCACAAAATGGTATCGCAAACCAAGTAACAAAAACATAATTGTTCATTACCAATCAGCACACCCCTCACAAACAAAAAGGGCGGTTGTTAAAAATATGTATCGAACGGCGAAATTTGTCTGTACCGGAGAAAACGAGCAAAAAGAATCTGTTCAAATGGCGCAAGAAATTGCTGCTCTTAACGGATATCCCCCCAGTATGGTTCTGCGCAGATCCAGCAGCTCAGCCGCACGCCGCGTAGAGCACGAATCAGCAGTTGATGGCAAGATTCCCATAAAAATGCCCTTCATTTCGGATGAAGTGAGCAAATCTCTGCGAAAATGCCTACGCAAAACCGGTCTGGAAAGCTCTGTCGCCATTGCTGACATTCCCCCAAATAACCTCAAAAACCGCCTCATCCGAAACCGTCTATATGACCGCATTTGCACAACTCCCAATTGTGTGGTCTGCCCAACTGGTAGAGAGGGAGATTGCACTGCATGCGGTGTGGTCTACAGGATCTCGTGCCAGCTGTGCGGCGAGCAATATATTGGTGAGACTTCGCGGCCGCTCTGGGTTAGAATCAAAGAGCACTAAGACGGCAAGGATAAGCTGCGGGTATCAACAGTTCTGGGGTGTCACCGTGTTAACGCCCACAACGGCGATAATTACCATGTCGAGGTCGAGATAATTGCGCGGGAAACCGATACCCCTGCCAGAAAAACCCTGGAGGCTTTTTGGATCCAGGCGAGCGACCCGAAAATCAATCGGAAGGGGGAGTGCCTATATATAGCTGGAGAGCTCAAGCCCTACCTCAGACTCGCATTCTAACGTCGAGAGGTAGCGGTTTCGATCTGTGCTCCGCCATCCGCCAACCGTTCTATGCTGCTGGTCCTCTAGCGAGTTTCTGGCAAGGTGCGGTAACTTCCCTAGTTTCTCTGTTATTGACCACGTTTTGAAAGAATTTCTCTCGAATTTTAGTAAGGTTTAGTCGACATTTGGCCGAATAAGCACATTTCTGATTTGTTCCTTTCAGGCTCTGAAGACGGCAATCCCGCCGAAACGTGCGTAAGCCAATAAAGCATCTACCAACCTCGTGGTCCAGTTAAACCAAACAACTACTACTGATTACAATGCCGAGGTTCATGGAGAGTCGTACCTGGAGACTTATGCGAAACGTCCCAACTGATTTTCATCGACTCGTCAGGGAAGTATTGTCACTGAGGCAGAAGATCGTCTCAGCTAGACAATCCGTCCACTTTCTTCGCCGCTGCCTGCAGAATCGTATCGTGCCGAACTTCATCACCCGAAAACGCCTACGAAGTCTATGCGGCAGTGGAAACAACGATCGCCAGATACGCCAAATCGAATTGCGACTACTACACATGACACTTCGGCAAAGAAGAGATCATCTGTTTTCGATGTTGAATAAGTGTGTATGTAAGGAATCTCATTGTGTTAAATTTTTGGATGGGCGTGTCTGGCAGAGAATAGTGGACGGATCAAAACGATCTGTGACTCTATTCGGTCTAATGTAAAACAAACTTTACAAGCTAAATTCGAGAGACTTTTGAGTACATCGCGTGGCCAGGAGAGGGAGACTTTGAGTGCCGTGTCTTCACGGAACCCTGATGGTCACACAATGACCGTTACAGGAACGGAGCCTATTTCTACTCAGTCTCGAGTTACGGTATTAGGCGATTTCCACCTTTCCGAGAACGCTCGTTCAATTTTGGCAATGGGTCCCAGTTTCTCGCCATCTCAACCTATTTCTACCGTCACCATGCGCAAGGTAATCTGTAGTCTTCACGGGCTCCAAGACCGGCTGCGCTATAGAGCCAACATAGGCAATGCGACAATTTCTGCGCCAGTCAGAGCTTCACCCCAGATTCCTTTCCCCTACATTTTTTTCAAACAACAGGACCCCAACCTCGGCTCTGATATCACTTTTCGCATTTTCGCCGACGAGGTTTTCAAAGTTTTTGACCGCGCTCGCAAGCAGAAGATCTCGTCAAATCTTTCTCATGCTCAGGTCTGTGGTCTCAGAGAAATTCGGGAGTTGGTGGAGTCTAAGGCTATACGCCTTTCCGTCAGCGATAAAGGAGGGTTCGTCGTAATCCCTAACCAGCTGGACAAGGCTATAACGGAGCAACACCTGCAGGATATCTCTCTTTACCGTCCCTCCACTGCCAGAGAATTTCAAGCACAGTATCGTAGACTCAACAGGGAGTGGATTAAAGTTGGAAAATCAGCAGATTTGAGCCCGTCTCTCATCACTCGCCTTAAAATTGACTCCCCAACTTGCCCTGTTTTGTACCTTCTCGTAAAGACTCACAAGTTCTCAGCGGAGGAGGATCTGGCCACCATCAGCCCCATTTCCATAAAAGTCAGGCCCATCATCAGCTGCGTGGGTGGTCCCACTGATCGTATTGCCTGGTTCATCAACAACATTTTAAAACAACTACTAGGCCACATTCCGGCCCACCTCCCAAACACCCGCGCATTCCTTGACCATCTCCGCAGCATTCAACCCGCAAACCCGTGCATAATGGAGTCTTTTGACGCCACCGCCCTCTACACCAATGTCAGTAATGACCATGCTAAGGAGGCCGTTTTCGAGCTTCTTACCCAACACCAAGGCTCCATTAACATGTTCGGGTTAACGATTGCGCAGCTTATGACACTTCTCCATGAGTGCCTTAAATGCAACATTTTCAGATGGTCAGGACAATACTTTAGTCAGGTCAGAGGGCTGGCCATGGGACAGCGCCTAGCTCCCACGCTTGCCATAGCATTTATGGGTAAAATCGAATCTCCGGTGCTGGCACGGCTCCCAATGCTATACTGTAGGTACATAGACGACTGCTTTGTCGTCTGCCCCACCCAGGAGGAAATGGACCAGTGTTTTGAACTTATCAACAATCAGTCGGAAAATGTTAAATTTACCCGGGAAAAACCGGTGGTAGACTGGCTTCCTTTCCTAAATGTCCAAATAAAATTTTCGGGGGGCATTTTCGCCACAAAATGGTATCGCAAACCAAGTAACAAAAACATAATTGTTCATTACCAATCAGCACACCCCTCACAAACAAAAAGGGCGGTTGTTAAAAATATGTATCGAACGGCGAAATGTGTCTGTACCGGAGAAAACGAGCAAAAAGAATCTGTTCAAATGGCGCAAGAAATTGCTGCTCTTAACGGATATCCCCCCAGTATGGTTCTGCGCAGATCCAGCAGCTCAGCCGCACGCCGCGTAGAGCAGGAATCAGCAGTTGATGGCAAAATTCCCATAAAAATGCCCTTCATTTCGGATGAAGTGAGCAAATCTCTGCGAAAATGCCTACGCAAAGCCGGTCTGGAAAGCTCTGTCGCCATTGCTGACATTCCCCCAAATAACCTCAAAAACCGCCTCATCCGAAACCGTCTATATGACCACATTTGCACAACTCCCAATTGTGTGGTCTGCCCAACTGGTAGAGAGGGAGATTGCACTGCATGCGGTGTGGTCTGAAGGATCTCGTGCCAGCTGTGCGGCGAGCAATATATTGGTGAGACTTCGCGGCCGCTCTGGGTTAGAATCAAAGAGCACTTAGACGGCAAGGATAAGCTGCGGGTATCAACAGTTCTGGGGTGTCACCGTGTTAACGCCCACAACGGCGATAATTACCATGTCGAGGTCGAGATAATTGCGCGGGAAACCGATACCCCTGCCAGAAAAACCCTGGAGGCTTTTTGGATCCAGGCGAGCGACCCGAAAATCAATCGGAAGGGGGAGTGCCTATATATAGCTGGAGAGCTCAAGCCCTACCTCAGACTCGCATTCTAACGTCGAGAGGTAGCGGTTTCGATCTGTGCTCCGCCATCCGCCAACCGTTCTATGCTGCTGGTCCTCTAGCGAGTTTCCTGGCAAGATGCGGTAACTTCCTAGTTTCTCTGTTATTGACCACGTTTTGAAAGAATTTCTCTCGAATTTTAGTAAGGTTTAGTCGACATTTGGCCGAATAAGCACATTTCTGATTTGTTCCTTTCAGGCTCTGAAGACGGCGATCCCGCCGAAACGTGCGTAAGCCAATAAAGCATCTACCAACCTCGTGGTCCAGTTAAACCAAACAACTACTACTGATTACAATGCCGAGGTTCATGGAGAGTCGTACCTGGAGACTTATGCGAAACGTCCCAACTGATTTTCATCGACTCGTCAGGGAAGTATTGTCACTGAGGCAGAAGATCGTCTCAGCTAGACAATCCGTCCACTTTCTTCGCCGCTGCCTGCAGAATCGTATCGTGCCGAACTTCATCACCCGAAAACGCCTACGAAGTCTATGCGGCAGTGGAAACAACGATCGCCAGATACGCCAAATCGAATTGCGACTACTACACATGACACTTCGGCAAAGAAGAGATCATCTGTTTTCGATGTTGAATAAGGTGTGTATGTAAGGAATCTCATTGTGTTAAATATTTGGATGGGCGTGTCTGGCAGAGAATAGTGGACGGATCAAAAACGATCTGTGACTCTATTCGGTCTAATGTAAAACAAACTTTACAAGCTAAATTCGAGAGACTTTTGAGTACATCGCGTGGCCAGGAGAGGAGACTTTGAGTGCCGTGTCTTCACGGAACCCTGATGGTCACACAATGACCGTTACAGGAACGGAGCCTATTTCTACTCAGTCTCGAGTTACGGTATTAGGCGATTTCCACCTTTCCGAGAACGCTCGTTCAATTTTGGCAATGGGTCCCAGTTTCTCGCCATCTCAACCTATTTCTTCCGTCACCATGCGCAAGGTAATCTGGAGTCTTCACGGGGTCCAAGACCGGCTGCGCTATAGAGCCAACATAGGCAATGCGACAATTTCTGCGCCAGTCAGAGCTTCACCCCAGATTCCTTTCCCCAACACTTTTTCAAACAACAGGACCCCAAGCTCGGCTCTGATATCTCTTTCGGCATTTACGCCGACGAGGTATTCGAAGTCTTTGACCGCGCTCGCAAGCAGAAGATCTCGTCAAATCTTTCTCATGCTCAGGTCTGTGGTCTCAGAGAAATTCGGGAGTTGGTGGAGTCTAAGGCTATACGCCTTTCCGTCAGCGATAAAGGAGGAATTCGTCGCAATCCCTAACCAGCTGGACAAGGCTATAACGGAGCAACACCTGCAGGATATCTCTCTTTACCGTCCCTCCACTGCCAGAGAATTTCAAGCACAGTATCGTAGACTCAACAGGGAGTGGATTAAAGTTGGAAAATCAGCAGATTTGAGCCCGTCTCTCATCACTCGCCTTAAAATTGACTCCCCAACTTGCCCTGTTTTGTACCTTCTCGTAAAGACTCACAAGTTCTCAGCGGAGGAGGATCTGGCCACCATCAGCCCCATTTCCATAAAAGTCAGGCCCATCATCAGCTGCGTGGGTGGTCCCACTGATCGTATTGCCTGGTTCATCAACAACATTTTAAAACAACTACTAGGCCACATTCCGGCCCACCTCCCAAACACCCGCGCATTCCTTGACCATCTCCGCAGCATTCAACCCGCAAACCCGTGCATAATGGAGTCTTTTGACGCCACCGCCCTCTACACCAATGTCAGTAATGACCATGCTAAGGAGGCCGTTTTCGAGCTTCTTACCCAACACCAAGGCTCCATTAACATGTTCCGGGTTAACGATTGCGCAGCTTATGACACTTCTCCATGAGTGCCTTAAATGCAACATTTTCAGATGGTCAGGACAATACTTTAGTCAGGTCAGAGGGCTGGCCATGGGACAGCGCCTAGCTCCCACGCTTGCCATAGCATTTATGGGTAAAATCGAATCTCCGGTGCTGGCACGGCTCCCAATGCTATACTGTAGGTACATAGACGACTGCTTTGTCGTCTGCCCCACCCAGGAGGAAATGGACCAGTGTTTTGAACTTATCAACAATCAGTCGGAAAATGTTAAATTTACCCGGGAAAAACCGGTGGTAGACTGGCTTCCTTTCCTAAATGTCCAAATAAAATTTTCGGGGGCATTTTCGCCACAAAATGGTATCGCAAACCAAGTAACAAAAACATAATTGTTCATTACCAATCAGCACACCCTCACAAACAAAAAAGGGCGGTTGTTAAAAATATGTCTCGAACGGCGAAATGTGTCTGTACCGGAGAAAAGGAGCAAAAAGAATCTGTTCAAATGGCGCAAGAAGTTGCTGCTCTTAACGGATATCGCCCGCCCAGTATGGTTCTGCGCAGATCCAGCAGCTCAGCCGCACGCCGCGTAGAGCAGGAATCAGCAGTTGATGGCAAGATTCCCATAAAAATGCCCTTCATTTCGGATGAAGTGAGCAAATCTCTGCGAAAATGCCTACGCAAAGCCGGTCTGGAAAGCTCTGTCGCCATTGCTGACACTCCCCCAAATAACCTCAAAAACCGCCTCATCCGAAACCGTCTATATGACCACATTTGCACAACTCCCAATTGTGTGGTCCGCCCAACTGGTAGAGAGGGAGATTGCACTGCATGCGGTGTGGTCTACAGGATCTCGTGCCAGCTGTGCGGCGAGCAATATATTGGTGAGACTTCGCGGCCGCTCTGGGTTAGAATCAAAGAGCACTTAGACGGCAAGGATAAGCTGCGGGTATCAACAGTTCTGGGGTGTCACCGTGTTAACGCCCACAACGGCGATAATTACCATGTCGAGGTCGAGATAATTGCGCGGGAAACCGATACCCCTGCCAGAAAAACCCTGGAGGCTTTTTGGATCCAGGCGAGCGACCCGAAAATCAATCGGAAGGGGGAGTGCCTATATATAGCTGGAGAGCTCAAGCCCTACCTCAGACTCGCATTCTAACGTCGAGAGGTAGCGGTTTCGATCTGTGCTCCGCCATCCGCCAACCGTTCTATGCTGCTGGTCCTCTGGCGAGTTTCCTGGCAAGGTGCGGTAACTTCCTAGTTTCTCTGTTATTGACCACGTTTTGAAAGAATTTCTCTCGAATTTTAGTAAGGTTTAGTCGACATTTGGCCGAATAAGCACATTTCTGATTTGTTCCTTTCAGGCTCTGAAGACGGCGATCCCGCCGAAACGTGCGTAAGCCAATAAAGCATCTACCAACCTCGTGGTCCAGTTAAACCAAACAACTACTACTGATTACAGTGCCGAGGTTCATGGAGAGTCGTACCTGGAGACTTATGCGAAACGTCCCAACTGATTTTCATCGACTCGTCAGGGAAGTATTGTCACTGAGGCAGAAGATCGTCTCAGCTAGACAATCCGTCCACTTTCTTCGCCGCTGCCTGCAGAATCGTATCGTGCCGAACTTCATCACCCGAAAACGCCTACGAAGTCTATGCGGCAGTGGAAACAACGATCGCCAGATACGCCAAATCGAATTGCGACTACTACACATGACACTTCGGCAAAGAAGAGATCATCTGTTTTCGATGTTGAATTAGTGTGTATGTAAGGAATCTCATTGTGTTAAATATTTGGATGGGCGTGTCTGGCAGAGAATAGTGGACGGATCAAAAACGATCTGTGACTCTATTCGGTCTAATGTAAAACAAACTTTACAAGCTAAATTCGAGAGACTTTTGAGTACATCGCGTGGCCAGGAGAGGGAGACTTTGAGTGCCGTGTCTTCACGGAACCCTGATGGTCACACAATGAACGTTACAGGAACGGAGCCTATTTCTACTCAGTCTCGAGTTACGGTATTAGGCGATTTCCACCTTTCCGAGAACGCTCGTTCAATTTTGGCAATGGGTCCCAGTTTCTCGCCATCTCAACCTATTTCTACCGTCACCATGCGCAAGGTAATCTGTAGTCTTCACGGGCTCCAAGACCGGCTGCGCTATAGAGCCAACATAGGCAATGCGACAATTTCTGCGCCAGTCAGAGCTTCACCCCAGATTCCTTTCCCCAACACTTTTTTCAAACAACAGGACCCCAACCTCGGCTCTGATATCACTTTTCGCATTTTCGCCGACGAGGTTTTCAAAGTTTTTGACCGCGCTCGCAAGCAGAAGATCTCGTCAAATCTTTCTCATGCTCAGGTCTGTGGTCTCAGAGAAATTCGGGAGTTGGTGGAGTCTAAGGCTATACGCCTTTCCGTCAGCGATAAAGGAGGGAATTCGTCGTAATCCCTAACCAGCTGGACAAGGCTATAACGGAGCAACACCTGCAGGATATCTCTCTTTACCGTCCCTCCACTGCCAGAGAATTTCAAGCACAGTATCGTAGACTCAACAGGAGTGGATTAAAGTTGGAAAATCAGCAGATTTGAGCCCGTCTCTCATCACTCGCCTTAAAATTGACTCCCCAACTTGCCCTGTTTTGTACCTTCTCGTAAAGACTCACAAGTTCTCAGCGGAGGAGGATCTGGCCACCATCAGCCCCATTTCCATAAAAGTCAGGCCCATCATCAGCTGCGTGGGTGGTCCCACTGATCGTATTGCCTGGTTCATCAACAACATTTTAAAACAACTACTAGGCCACATTCCGGCTCACCTCCCAAACACCCGCGCATTCCTTGACCATCTCCGCAGCATTCAACCCGCAAACCCGTGCATAATGGAGTCTTTTGACGCCACCGCCCTCTACACCAATGTCAGTAATGACCATGCTAAGGAGGCCGTTTTCGAGCTTCTTACCCAACACCAAGGCTCCATTAACATGTTCGGGTTAACGATTGCGCAGCTTATGACACTTCTCCATGAGTGCCTTAAATGCAACATTTTCAGATGGTCAGGACAATACTTTAGTCAGGTCAGAGGGCTGGCCATGGGACAGCGCCTAGCTCCACGCTTGCCCTAGCATTTATGGGTAAAATCGAATCTCCGGTGCTGGCACGGCTCCCAATGCTATACTGTAGGTACATAGACGACTGCTTTGTCGTCTGCCCCACCCAGGAGGAAATGGACCAGTGTTTTGAACTTATCAACAATCAGTCGGAAAATGTTAAATTTACCCGGGAAAAACCGGTGGTAGACTGGCTTCCTTTCCTAAATGTCCAAATAAAATTTTCGGGGGCATTTTTCGCCACAAAATGGTATCGCAAACCAAGTAACAAAAACATAATTGTTCATTACCAATCAGCACACCCCTCACAAACAAAAGGGCGGTTGTTAAAAATATGTATCGAACGGCGAAATGTGTCTGTACCGGAGAAAACGAGCAAAAGAATCTGTTCAAATGGCGCAAGAAATTGCTGCTCTTAACGGATATCCCCCAGTATGGTTCTGCGCAGATCCAGCAGCTCAGCCGCACGCCGCGTAGAGCAGGAATCAGCAGTTGATGGCAAGATTCCCATAAAAATGCCCTTCATTTCGGATGAAGTGAGCAAATCTCTGCGAAAATGCCTACGCAAAGCCGGTCTGGAAAGCTCTGTCGCCATTGCTGACATTCCCCAAATAACCTCAAAAACCGCCTCATCCGAAACCGTCTATATGACCGCATTTGCACAACTCCCAATTGTGTGGTCTGCCCAACTGGTAGAGAGGGAGATTGCACTGCATGCGGTGTGGTCTACAGGATCTCGTGCCAGCTGTGCGGCGAGCAATATATTGGTGAGACTTCGCGGCCGCTCTGGGTTAGAATCAAAGAGCACTTAGACGGCAAGGATAAGCTGCGGGTATCAACAGTTCTGGGGTGTCACCGTGTTAACGCCCACAACGGCGATAATTACCATGTCGAGGTCGAGATAATTGCGCGGGAAACCGATACCCCTGCCAGAAAAACCCTGGAGGCTTTTTTGGATCCAGGCGAGCGACCCGAAAATCAATCGGAAGGGGGAGTGCCTATATATAGCTGGAGAGCTCAAGCCCTACCTCAGACTCGCATTCTAACGTCGAGAGGTAGCGGTTTCGATCTGTGCTCCGCCATCCGCCAACCGTTCTATGCTGCTGGTCCTCTAGCGAGTTTCCTGGCAAGGTGCGGTAACTTCCTAGTTTCTCTGTTATTGACCACGTTTTGAAAGAATTTCTCTCGAATTTTAGTAAGGTTTAGTCGACATTTGGCCGAATAAGCACATTTCTGATTTGTTCCTTTCAGGCTCTGAAGACGGCGATCCCGCCGAAACGTGCGTAAGCCAATAAAGCATCTACCAACCTCGTGGTCCAGTTAAACCAAACAACTACTAGTTGTCCTTCACGTTTTTTGAAAATTTCCACCGACCAAAAAACTTCATTCTTACAAGGGAATGACCAGACCTGGCTGCCAGAACCACCCATGGAACCAGGTTTTTCTGATCGACTATCTATCTCCCGAGGCAGTCATAAAAACCCTGTTCTAGCTGCCCGAGTAATAGTAAAAGAAAAAGTTATCAGCGTAGAAGTTGCTAGCTCTGTAGGTAAAATAAAATTTGTCTGCCGTAAACTATCTTTATCATTCGAATTATCGAGAACGTAACCCATTTTCGTGTTCAGAGCCTCAAATAACCCCCCTGAGAGAAGTTTGGACGAAATATTTTTTGCATTTTTTTTTACTTTTATTATTATAACTCGGGCAGCTAGAATAGGGGTTTCACAAGTACCCGTAAGGAGGGCCATCAGAAAAACATGGCTACATGCGTAGTTCTGGCAGCCAGGTCTGGTCACTCCCTATGTACAATACCGCGCAAATTTTTTGCAAAAAAAAGCGTTTTGGGGCGTTTTTTGCGCTCACAAAGCACCGCATCGCCGTAACTCACTTCAAACTCGACGAAATGAGTTTTTCTGGTAGTTTTCGTGTTCCTCTCACAAGGGACCACTTTGAACAAAAAATGGAGTTCCGAAAAACGGTCTTTTGAGAAATGTAGAGGGCGTGAAAATAAACAATTTAAGATTTTAAAATTTCACTCAGTCCTCACAGGTAGATCAAAAACCACCAAATCAATGGATTGCGGTAGGTAGAATGCCATTCAATGCACCCTAACCTGACGAAATCCGCTAAAAATTAGGAAACGGACCCCATATTCGTGTTTAGCGTCCCAACTTACCCCCTGGGGCTGAGTTTGTGCGAAAAAAAATTTCGACCTCTGAACCCCCAAAAATGGCCTTGAGCTTCTTACCTCATGGGGCTCCAAAGGTCGAGAAAAAATTTAGGACTCGAACTTCGCTTTCGGAGGTTATTTAAAGTGCTCATAACGAATCTGAGGTCAGTTTATCGATTTTCGACAGATTACGGTAGCTTACGGTGGGTATACGGTAGTGCGGTCAAAGTCTCAGAATTGACTCAAAATTTCTGAACGGGGGTTATTCGGGGTGCTGAATACGAATTTGATGTTCACTTGTCAATTTTCAAATTATCGCTCCAGCCGCGAAGCGGCTGGAGAGGTTTGGTTTTGCCTGGCACTTGTGATCACTTAGATTTTGGTAAAGTAGTTAATAAAACCTGTAAAACAAATTTTCTAGAGATTTCCTTCTGGATATAAGTGAGAGAGTCTAGAAGACACCCGCTGACAACATTTGAGCCAAATCGATTGAAAATTAACAAAGTTAGATCGGCGGAAGCTTAGCGAAAATTCGCGTTTTTTCTTGTAACGCGTCCCTCGTGTCCTGTTCCTCGTTCCTCGTTCCTCGTTCCTGCCACTAGCCACTGCCAGTGGCCACTGCCAGGCGATCAGTTGGGCAGGTAGGTAAGTTGGTATGTGGACAGATATGATTACTTACTCACTTACTTTAACATTAACTACTTCACCTTTCACTACTTATCATATCAAGTGATATTATCAGTTGGTAGACCAAATCGCTTGAACACATCGTAGGCTGTACTTTTCGATGGGGATGGACAGGGGAAGTGACTAACAACTTTGTTACTTACTGTTTCACATTAACTACTTTACTTCTTACTGCTTATCATATCATGTGATATTATCAGTTGGTTGATCAAATCGCTAAAACACGTCGTAGGCTGAACTTTTCGATGGGAAGGGACAGGGAAAGTTACTGACAGGTTTGTTATTTACTGATTCACGTTGACTACTTTACTTCTTACTGCTTATCATATCATGTGATATTATCAGTTGGTTGATCACATCGCTAAAACACGTCGTAGGCTGAACTTTTCGATGGGAAGGGACAGGGAAAGTTACTAACAAGTTTGTTAATACTGTTTCACCTTAACTACTTTACTTCTTACCGCTTATCATATCATGTGATATTATCAGTTCGTTGATCAAATCGCTAAAACACGTCGTAGGCTGAACTTTTCGATGGGAAGGGACAGGGAAAGTTACTGACAGGTTTGTTATATACTGATTCACGTCAACTACTTTACTTCTTACTGCTTATCATGTCATGTGATATTATCAGTTGGTTGATCAAATCGCTAAAACACGTCGTAGGCTGAACTTTTCGATGGGAAGGGACAGGGAAAGTTACTAACAAGTTTGGTATTTACTGATTCACGTTAACTACTTTACTTCTTACTGCTTATCATGTCATGTGATATTATCAGTTGGTTGATCAAATCGCTAAAACACGTCGTAGGCTGAACTTTTCGATGGGAAGGGACAGGGAAAGTTACTAACAAGTTTGGTATTTACTGATTCACGTTAACTACTTTACTTCTTACTGCTTATCATGTCATGTGATATTATCAGTTGGTTGATCAAATCGCTAAAACACGTCGTAGGCTGAACTTTTCGATGGGAAGGGACAGGAAAGTTACTAACAAGTTTGGTATTTACTGATTCACGTTAACTACTTTACTTCTTACTGCTTATCATGTCATGTGATATTATCAGTTGGTTGATCAAATCGCTAAAACACGTCGTAGGCTGAACTTTTCGATGGGAAGGGACAGGGAAAGTTACTAACAAGTTTGTTATTTACTGATTCACGTTAACTACTTTACTTCTTACTGCTTATCATGTCATGTGATATTATCAGTTGGTTGATCAAATCGCTAAAACACGTCGTAGGCTGAACTTTTCGATGGGAAGGGACAGGGAAAGTTACTAACAAGTTTGTTATTTACTGTTTCACCTTAACTACTTTACTTCTTACTGCTTATCATGTCATGTGATATTATCAGTTGGTTGATCAAATCGCTAAAACACGTCGTAGGCTGAACTTTTCGATGGGAAGGGACAGGACAGTTCCTATCAAGTTTGTTATTTACTGTTTCACCTTAACTACTTTACTTCTTACTGCTTATCATGTCATGTGATATTATCAGTTGGTTGATCAAATCGCTAAAACACGTCGTAGGCTGAACTTTTCGATGGGAAGGGACAGGGAAAGTTACTAACAAGTTTGGTATTTACTGATTCACGTTAACTACTTTACTTCTTACTGCTTATCATGTCATGTGATATTATCAGTTGGTTGATCAAATCGCTAAAACACGTCGTAGGCTGAACTTTTCGATGGGAAGGGACAGGGAAAGTTACTAACAAGTTTGGTATTTACTGATTCACGTTAACTACTTTACTTCTTACTGCTTATCATGTCATGTGATATTATCAGTTGGTTGATCAAATCGCTAAAACACGTCGTAGGCTGAACTTTTCGATGGGAAGGGACAGGGAAAGTTACTAACAAGTTTGTTATTTACTGATTCACGTTAACTACTTTACTTCTTACTGCTTATCATGTCATGTGATATTATCAGTTGGTTGATCAAATCGCTAAAACACGTCGTAGGCTGAACTTTTCGATGGGAAGGGACAGGGAAAGTTACTAACAAGTTTGTTATTTACTGTTTCACCTTAACTACTTTACTTCTTACTGCTTATCATGTCATGTGATATTATCAGTTGGTTGATCAAATCGCTAAAACACGTCGTAGGCTGAACTTTTCGATGGGAAGGGACAGGGAAAGTTACTAACAAGTTTGTTATTTACTGTTTCACCTTAACTACTTTACTTCTTACTGCTTATCATGTCATGTGATATTATCAGTTGGTTGATCAAATCGCTAAAACACGTCGTAGGCTGAACTTTTCGATGGGAAGGGACAGGGAAAGTTACTAACAAGTTTGGTATTTACTGATTCACGTTAACTACTTTACTTCTTACTGCTTATCATGTCATGTGATATTATCAGTTGGTTGATCAAATCGCTAAAACACGTCGTAGGCTGAACTTTTCGATGGGAAGGGACAGGGAAAGTTACTAACAAGTTTGGTATTTACTGATTCACGTTAACTACTTTACTTCTTACTGCTTATCATGTCATGTGATATTATCAGTTGGTTGATCAAATCGCTAAAACACGTCGTAGGCTGAACTTTTCGATGGGAAGGGACAGGGAAAGTTACTAACAAGTTTGTTATTTACTGATTCACGTTAACTACTTTACTTCTTACTGCTTATCATGTCATGTGATATTATCAGTTGGTTGATCAAATCGCTAAAACACGTCGTAGGCTGAACTTTTCGATGGGAAGGGACAGGGAAAGTTACTAACAAGTTTGTTATTTACTGATTCACGTTAACTACTTTACTTCTTACTGCTTATCATGTCATGTGATATTATCAGTTGGTTGATCAAATCGCTAAAACACGTCGTAGGCTGAACTTTTCGATGGGAAGGGACAGGGAAAGTTACTAACAAGTTTGTTATTTACTGTTTCACCTTAACTACTTTACTTCTTACTGCTTATCATATCATGTGATATTATCAGTTGGTTGATCAAATCGCTAAAACACGTCGTAGGCTGAACTTTTCGATGAGAAGGGACAGGGAAAGTTACTAACAAGTTTGTTATTTACTGTTTCACCTTAGCTACTTTACTTCTTACTGCTTATCATATCATGTGATATTATCAGTTCGTTGATCAAATCGCTAAAACACGTCGTAGGCTGAACTTTTCGATGGGAAGGGACAGGGAAAGTTACTGACAGGTTTGTTATATACTGATTCACGTTAACTACTTTACTTCTTACTGCTTATCATGTCATGTGATATTATCAGTTGGTTGATCAAATCGCTAAAACACGTCGTAGGCTGAACTTTTCGATGGGAAGGGACAGGAAAGTTACTAACAAGTTTGTTATTTACTGATTCACGTTAACTACTTTACTTCTTACTGCTTATCATATCATGTGATATTATCAGTTCGTTGATCAAATCGCTAAAACACGTCGTAGGCTGAACTTTTCGATGGGAAGGGACAGGGAAAGTTACTAACAAGTTTGTTATTTACTGATTCACGTTAACTACTTTACTTCTTACTGCTTATCATATCATGTGATATTATCAGTTGGTTGATCAAATCGCTAAAACACATCGTAGGCTGAACTTTTCGATGGGAAGGGACAGGGAAAGTTACTAACAAGTTTGTTATTTACTGATTCACGTTAACTACTTTACTTCTTACTGCTTATCATATCATGTGATATTATCAGTTGGTTGATCAAATCGCTAAAACACGTCGTAGGCTGAACTTTTCGATGGGAAGGGACAGGGAAAGTTACTGACAGGTTTGTTATATACTGATTCACGTTAACTACTTTACTTCTTACTGCTTATCATATCATGTGATATTATCAGTTGGTTGGTTGATCAAATCGCTAAAACACGTCGTAGGCTGAACTTTTCGATGGGAAGGGACAGGGAAAGTTACTAACAAGTTTGTTATTTACTGATTCACGTTAACTACTTTACTTCTTACTGCTTATCATATCATGTGATATTATCAGTTCGTTGATCAAATCGCTAAAACACGTCGTAGGCTGAACTTTTCGATGGGAAGGGACAGGGAAAGTTACTAACAAGTTTGTTATTTACTGATTCACGTTAACTACTTTACTTCTTACTGCTTATCATATCATGTGATATTATCAGTTGGTTGATCAAATCGCTAAAACACGTCGTAGGCTGAACTTTTCGATGGGAAGGGACAGGGAAAGTTACTAACAAGTTTGTTATTTACTGTTTCACCTTAGCTACTTTACTTCTTACTGCTTATCATATCATGTGATATTATCAGTTCGTTGATCAAATCGCTAAAACACGTCGTAGGCTGAACTTTTCGATGGGAAGGGACAGGGAAAGTTACTAACAAGTTTGTTATTTACTGTTTCACCTTAGCTACTTTACTTCTTACTGCTTATCATATCATGTGATATTATCAGTTCGTTGATCAAATCGCTAAAACACGTCGTAGGCTGAACTTTTCGATGGGAAGGGACAGGGAAAGTTACTGACAGGTTTGTTATATACTGATTCACGTCAACTACTTTACTTCTTAATGCTTATCATATCATGTGATATTATCAGTTGGTTGATCAAATCGCTAAAACACGTCGTAGGCTGAACTTTTCGATGGGAAGGGACAGGGAAAGTTACTAACAAGTTTGTTATTTACTGTTTCACCTTAGCTACTTTACTTCTTACTGCTTATCATATCATGTGATATTATCAGTTCGTTGATCAAATCGCTAAAACACATCGTAGGCTGTACTTTTCGATGGGGATGGACAGGGGAAGTGACTAACAACTTTGTTACTTACTGTTTCACATTAACTACTTTACTTCTTACTGCTTATCATATCATGTGATATTATCAGTTCGTTGATCAAATCGCTAAAACACGTCGTAGGCTGAACTTTTCGATGGGAAGGGACAGGGAAAGTTACTGACAGGTTTGTTATATACTGATTCACGTCAACTACTTTACTTCTTAATGCTTATCATATCATGTGATATTATCGGTTGGTTGATCAAATCGCTAAAACACGTCGTAGGCTGAACTTTTCGATGGGAAGGGACAGGGAAAGTTACTGACAGGTTTGTTATATACTGATTCACGTTAACTACTTTACTTCTTACTGCTTATCATGTCATGTGATATTATCAGTTGGTTGATCAAATCGCTAAAACACGTCGTAGGCTGAACTTTTCGATGGGAAGGGACAGGGAAAGTTACTAACAAGTTTGTTATTTACTGATTCACGTTGACTACTTTACTTCTTACTGCTTATCATGTCATGTGATATTATCAGTTGGTTGATCAAATCGCTAAAACACGTCGTAGGCTGAACTTTTCGATGGGAAGGGACAGGGAAAGTTACTAACAAGTTTGTTATTTACTGTTTCACCTTAGCTACTTTACTTCTTACTGCTTATCATATCATGTGATATTATCAGTTCGTTGATCAAATCGCTAAAACACGTCGTAGGCTGAACTTTTCGATGGGAAGGGACAGGGAAAGTTACTAACAAGTTTGGTATTTACTGATTCACGTTAACTACTTTACTTCTTACTGCTTATCATGTCATGTGATATTATCAGTTGGTTGATCAAATCGCTAAAACACGTCGTAGGCTGAACTTTTCGATGGGAAGGGACAGGGAAAGTTACTAACAAGTTTGTTATTTACTGATTCACGTTAACTACTTTACTTCTTACTGCTTATCATATCATGTGATATTATCAGTTGGTTGATCAAATCGCTAAAACACGTCGTAGGCTGAACTTTTCGATGAGAAGGGACAGGGAAAGTTACTAACAAGTTTGTTATTTACTGTTTCACCTTAGCTACTTTACTTCTTACTGCTTATCATATCATGTGATATTATCAGTTGGTTGATCAAATCGCTAAAACACGTCGTAGGCTGAACTTTTCGATGAGAAGGGACAGGGAAAGTTACTAACAAGTTTGTTAATTACTGTTTCACCTTAACTACTTTACTTCTTACCGCTTATCATATCATGTGATATTATCAGTTCGTTGATCAAATCGCTAAAACACGTCGTAGGCTGAACTTTTCGATGGGAAGGGACAGGGAAAGTTACTGACAGGTTTGTTATATACTGATTCACATTAACTACTTTACTTCTTACTGCTTATCATATCATGTGATATTATCAGTTCGTTGATCAAATCGCTAAAACACGTCGTAGGCTGAACTTTTCGATGGGAAGGGACAGGGAAAGTTACTAACAAGTTTGTTATTTACTGATTCACGTTAACTACTTTACTTCTTACTGCTTATCATATCATGTGATATTATCAGTTGGTTGATCAAATCGCTAAAACACATCGTAGGCTGAACTTTTCGATGGGAAGGGACAGGAAAGTTACTAACAAGTTTGTTATTTACTGATTCACGTTAACTACTTTACTTCTTACTGCTTATCATATCATGTGATATTATCAGTTGGTTGATCAAATCGCTAAAACACGTCGTAGGCTGAACTTTTCGATGGGAAGGGACAGGGAAAGTTACTGACAGGTTTGTTATATACTGATTCACGTTAACTACTTTACTTCTTACTGCTTATCATATCATGTGATATTATCAGTTGGTTGATCAAATCGCTAAAACACGTCGTAGGCTGAACTTTTCGATGGGAAGGGACAGGGAAAGTTACTAACAAGTTTGTTATTTACTGATTCACGTTAACTACTTTACTTCTTACTGCTTATCATATCATGTGATATTATCAGTTCGTTGATCAAATCGCTAAAACACGTCGTAGGCTGAACTTGTCGATGGGAAGGGACAGGAAAGTTACTAACAAGTTTGTTATTTACTGATTCACGTTAACTACTTTACTTCTTACTGCTTATCATATCATGTGATATTATCAGTTGGTTGATCAAATCGCTAAAACACGTCGTAGGCTGAACTTTTCGATGGGAAGGGACAGGGAAAGTTACTGACAGGTTTGTTATATACTGATTCACGTTAACTACTTTACTTCTTACTGCTTATCATATCATGTGATATTATCAGTTGGTTGATCAAATCGCTAAAACACGTCGTAGGCTGAACTTTTCGATGGGAAGGGACAGGGAAAGTTACTAACAAGTTTGTTATTTACTGTTTCACCTTAACTACTTTACTTCTTACTGCTTATCATATCATGTGATATTATCAGTTGGTTGATCAAATCGCTAAAACACGTCGTAGGCTGAACTTTTCGATGGGAAGGGACAGGAAAAGTTACTAACAAGTTTGTTATTTACTGATTCACGTTAACTACTTTACTTCTTACTGCTTATCATATCATGTGATATTATCAGTTCGTTGATCAAATCGCTAAAACACGTCGTAGGCTGAACTTTTCGATGGGAAGGGACAGGGAAAGTTACTAACAAGTTTGTTATTTACTGATTCACGTTAACTACTTTACTTCTTACTGCTTATCATATCATGTGATATTATCAGTTGGTTGATCAAATCGCTAAAACACGTCGTAGGCTGAACTTTTCGATGGGAAGGGACAGGGAAAGTTACTAACAAGTTTGTTATTTACTGTTTCACCTTAACTACTTTACTTCTTACTGCTTATCATATCATGTGATATTATCAGTTGGTTGATCAAATCGCTAAAACACGTCGTAGGCTGAACTTTTCGATGGGAAGGGACAGGGAAAGTTACTAACAAGTTTGTTATTTACTGATTCACGTTAACTACTTTACTTCTTACTGCTTATCATATCATGTGATATTATCAGTTGGTTGATCAAATCGCTAAAACACGTCGTAGGCTGAGCTTTTCGATGGGAAGGGACAGGAAAGTTACTAACAAGTTTGTTATTTACTGATTCACGTTAACTACTTTACTTCTTACTGCTTATCATATCATGTGATATTATCAGTTCGTTGATCAAATCGCTAAAACACGTCGTAGGCTGAACTTTTCGATGGGAAGGGACAGGGAAAGTTACTAACAAGTTTGTTATTTACTGATTCACGTTAACTACTTTACTTCTTACTGCTTATCATATCATGTGATATTATCAGTTGGTTGATCAAATCGCTAAAACACGTCGTAGGCTGAACTTTTCGATGGGAAGGGACAGGGAAAGTTACTGACAGGTTTGTTATATACTGATTCACGTTAACTACTTTACTTCTTACTGCTTATCATATCATGTGATATTATCAGTTGGTTGATCAAATCGCTAAAACACGTCGTAGGCTGAACTTTTCGATGGGAAGGGACAGGGAAAGTTACTAACAAGTTTGTTATTTACTGATTCACGTTAACTACTTTACTTCTTACTGCTTATCATATCATGTGATATTATCAGTTGGTTGATCAAATCGCTAAAACACGTCGTAGGCTGAACTTTTCGATGGGAAGGGACAGGGAAAGTTACTAACAAGTTTGTTATTTACTGATTCACGTTAACTACTTTACTTCTTACTGCTTATCATATCATGTGATATTATCAGTTGGTTGATCAAATCGCTAAAACACGTCGTAGGCTGAACTTTTCGATGGGAAGGGACAGGGAAAGTTACTGACAGGTTTGTTATATACTGATTCACATTAACTACTTTACTTCTTACTGCTTATCATATCATGTGATATTATCAGTTGGTTGATCAAATCGCTAAAACACGTCGTAGGCTGAACTTTTCGATGGGAAGGGACAGGAAAGTTACTAACAAGTTTGTTATTTACTGTTTCACCTTAACTACTTTACTTCTTACTGCTTATCATATCATGTGATATTATCAGTTGGTTGATCAAATCGCTAAAACACGTCGTAGGCTGAACTTTTCGATGGGAAGGGACAGGGAAAGTTACTAACAAGTTTGTTATTTACTGATTCACGTTAACTACTTTACTTCTTACTGCTTATCATATCATGTGATATTATCAGTTCGTTGATCAAATCGCTAAAACACGTCGTAGGCTGAACTTTTCGATGGGAAGGGACAGGAAAGTTACTAACAAGTTTGTTATATACTGATTCACGTTAACTACTTTACTTCTTACTGCTTATCATATCATGTGATATTATCAGTTGGTTGATCAAATCGCTAAAACACGTCGTAGGCTGAACTTTTCGATGGGAAGGGACAGGGAAAGTTACTAACAAGTTTGTTATTTACTGATTCACGTTAACTACTTTACTTCTTACTGCTTATCATATCATGTGATATTATCAGTTGGTTGATCAAATCGCTAAAACACGTCGTAGGCTGAACTTTTCGATGGGAAGGGACAGGGAAAGTTACTAACAAGTTTGTTATTTACTGATTCACGTTAACTACTTTACTTCTTACTGCTTATCATATCATGTGATATTATCAGTTGGTTGATCAAATCGCTAAAACACGTCGTAGGCTGAACTTTTCGATGGGAAGGGACAGGGAAAGTTACTAACAAGTTTGTTATTTACTGTTTCACCTTAACTACTTTACTTCTTACTGCTTATCATATCATGTGATATTATCAGTTGGTTGATCAAATCGCTAAAACACGTCGTAGGCTGAACTTTTCGATGGGAAGGGACAGGGAAAGTTACTAACAAGTTTGTTATTTACTGTTTCACCTTAACTACTTTACTTCTTACTGCTTATCATATCATGTGATATTATCAGTTGGTTGATCAAATCGCTAAAACACGTCGTAGGCTGAACTTTTCGATGGGAAGGACAGGGAAAGTTACTAACAAGTTTGTTATTTACTATTTCACGTTAACTACTTTACTTCTTACTGCTTATCATATCATGTGATATTATCAGTTGGTTGATCAAATCGCTAAAACACATCGTAGGCTGAACTTTTCGATGGGAAGGGACACGGAAAGTTACTAACAAGTTTGTTACTTACTGTTTCACAACAACTACTTTACTTCTTACTGCTTATCATATCATGTGATATTATCAGTTGGTTGATCAAATCGCTAAAACACGTCGTAGGCTGGACTTTTCGATGGGAAGGGACAGGGAAAGTTACTAGCAAGTTTGTTATCTACTGTTTCACCTTACCTGCTTTACTTCTTACTGCTTATCATATCATGTGATATTATCAGTTGGTTGATCAAATCGCTAAAACACGTCGTAGGCTGGAATTTTCGATGGGAAGGGACAGGGAAAATTACTAACAAGTTTGTTATTTACTGTTTCACCTTAACTACTTTACTTCTTACTGCTTATCATATCATGTGATATTATCAGTTGGTAGATCAACTCGCTAAAACACGTCGTAGTCTGTACTTTTCGATACATAGGGCATATGATGACGTCATCAGGGTGTCATGCAAAGTACATAGGGCATCTGATGACGTCATCAGGGTGTCATGTAAAGTACATAGGGCATCTGATGACGTCATCAGGGTGTCATGTAAAGTACATAGGGCATCTGATGACGTCATCAGGATGTCATGTAAAGTACATAGGGCATCTGATGACGTCATCAGGGTGTCATGTAAAGTACATAGGGCATCTGATCACGTCATCAGGATGTCATCTGAAGTAAATAGGGCATCTGATGACGTCATCAGGGTGTCATGTAAACTACATAGCGTATCTGATGACGTCATCAGGGTGTCATGCAAAGTACATAGGGCATCTGATGACGTCATCAGGGTGTCATCTAAAGTACATAGGGCATCTGATGACGTCATCAGGATGTCATGTAAAGTACATAAGGCATCTGATGACGTCATCAGGGTGTCATCTAAAGTACATAGGGCATCTGATGACGTCATCAGAATGTCATGTAAAGTACATAGGGCATCTGATGACGTCATCAGGATGTCATCTAAAGTACATAGGGCATCTGATGACGTCATCAGGGTGTCATCTAAAGTACATAGGGCATCTGATGACGTCATCAGTGTGTCATCTAAAGTACATAGGGCATCTGATGACGTCATCAGTGTGTCATCTAAAGTACATAGGGCATCTGATGACGTCATCAGGATGTCATGTAAAGTACATAGGGCATCTGATGACGTCATCAGGATGTCATGTAAAGTACATAGGGCATCTGATGGCGTCATCAGGATGTCATGCAAAGTACATAGGGCATCTGATGACGTCATCAGGGTGTCATGTAAAGTACATACGGCATCTGATGACGTCATCAGGGTGTCATGTAAAGTACTTACGGCATCTGATGACGTCATCAGGGTGTCATCTAAAGTACATAGGGCATCTGATGACGTCATCAGGATGTCATCTAAAGTACATAGGGCATCTGATGACGTCATCAGGGTGTCATCTAAAGTACATAGTGCATCTGAGGACGTCATCAGTGTGTCATCTAAAGTACATAGGGCATCTGATGACGTCATCGGGGTGTCATCTAAAGTACATAGGGCATCTGATGACGTCATCAGGATGTCATGTAAAGTACATAGGGCATCTGATGACGTCATCAGGATGTCATGCAAAGTACATAGGGCATCTGATGACGTCATCAGGATGTCATGCAAAGTACATAGGGCATCTGATGACGTCATCAGGACGTCGTGCCAAGGTCGTGCCAAGTGCATAAAGCATATGGTGACGTCATCAGGACGTCGTGCCAAGGTGGTGCCAAGTGCATAGGGCATCTTCTGACGTCATCAGGACGTCGTGGGAAGTGAGTAGCGCTTCATTTGTAGCGTGCGCAACAAGTTTGTTGCTCACTGATTATTATAGCAATCCATGCTATTCGAAAAATATTGAAGATTTTTCAGAGATATTACTTCGTAAAATCAATAGAAAGTGAACAATTCTATCAAAAAGGGGTCTCCCAAGCAAAAGAGGTTTGGTTGGCGTCAGAAACGTTCCAACAAAAAGGGAACAACAGGTAAGTAGAATGAGGAGTGTCTACAAAAAGTGAACAATATTTTCTCAGACTGATTTTCCTGGCCGATACTTCTTAACAGCAAAAACAAACCGTTGTGGTATTTCACGAGGAAGAGTTCAGTGGTTTCCAAGTATGGACTTCAATTTTGACGAGATTATAAGAAAATACTCTCATTAGATGCTGCACTTTGGTTTCGCTTCTCGTAGCAACTGGAGCTAACCGTCCGTCTATGATTTTGGCATCATCTTCTAATCTGATGGTAAGTATTAGGTTTACATGCACTTTCATTCAAACGGTTCTCGCGTAATCAAGACCATTTTTGGAACTACAGAGTGCTTTCGTGTAGAACACCGCAACGATCTGTTTTCGCTGTTAAGAAGTATCGGCCAGGAAAATCAGTCTGAGAAAATATTGTTCACTTTTTGTAGACTCTCCTCATTCTACTTGCCTATTGTTCCCTTTTTGTTAGAACGTTTCTGACGCCAACCAAACCTCTTTCGCTTGGAAGACCCCTTTTTGATAGATTAAGGTAGGTTTAGGCCCTCTATGTCATGACAACTACCGTAAACTACAGTAAA
Source organism: Aplectana chamaeleonis (assembly GCA_029168955.1). Lineage (NCBI taxonomy): Eukaryota > Metazoa > Nematoda > Chromadorea > Rhabditida > Cosmocercidae > Aplectana > Aplectana chamaeleonis. The sequence continues at coordinate 79,853 of JAPDOI010000332.1, forward strand.
CCTCAGAATTTCGGCAAACAATCTCTAGATTCGTGTTCAGCACCCTAGATTACCCCTACATACAAGTTTTGAGCCGAATTCGAAAAATTTCTCTAAAACACTCTAAAAATGCCTTGATGGGTACCCTTGCCTTGTCGCGAGGCTTGGAAAAAACGCCTGTAACTTTTTTCAGAGTGGTTTCTTTTTTTTTTCAGAGAAGCTGCGAAGGGCATACTCGAATTCTACGTCCAAAATGGCACCAGAAAACTACATTTAAAGCAGAATGGCCAGGCTGAATAAAAGTAGTTCTCTTGTAAGATGCGTTTTCAAAAGAGTGGTTCTGTTCTACTCCAAATTTTGGGATTGATAACGAAACACTTTTCTTGAGTCTTCGAGCCATGCGCTAAAGTATTAGCTTGCTTCAATGGATTTTGTAGTTTAGGTAAACCCACTTCTGTTTACAACAATTATTTCTAAAAAGATTGATCATTGATCAAAGAACAAGTCCACGAAGTTTCATTCTGTCCGAACTTTTTTCCAGCGTCATATATCAAAATAAGTCCCCTAAAGTGTTTCTCCGAATTAAGGACGGTTTTTCTGTAACGTATGTGGGGGAGAAGGGTAAGGGTATTCTTGATATTCTAGCAATTGTCGAAACCTCGGATTTTCTATAGTTTCTAACATTGATGTGAACCGTTCTCCGTTTATATCACGTTACCTCTGCGATATAAGAAAAGAGGTTAAAAAACAAGAGACACTGTTAGAACTCAAAACAAGTTAGGTGAACACATAGAAATGCCATTACTACCAGCCATAATGCAGTAATGATCCCACAGTATTCGAACCATCTTTCAATTGCTTCGTAATCCAACGCCTAACCGGCAAAGCCATGATGTAGTGCTAGAAACCCTGGCTATCTCATTGCAATGATCGGTGGTTTGAATGCAACGAGCATTGTTCAGGGGATCAATGAACAAGTCATAACTCGAGAACCTAGCTAGATTTCATCTTCAAACTTTTAGGAGAACCTTTCCAGATGATTTACAGGCCACTGTATAGCTCACATTTGTGCTACGTCCTCCCAACCCAACGTTCTGATTTCTTTCCTTTTTTGATCGTTTTTGATCTACCCGTGAGGACTGAGTGAAATTTTAAAATCTCAAATTGTTTCTTTCTAACTCCTCTACAACCCTCAGAATACCGTTTTTCAAAACTCCATTTTATGTTCGAAATGGTCCCTTGTCAGTGAGGGGAATAAAAAAAAGGTACGTGTAGAAAGTCTTTTCAACTTGATATTTTGCTGGAAAATAGTTATTTTCTCCTATAATTCACATCGACCACAGGTCAAAACATGACGGATTTCAGCAATCATGACCGTCTGATCAGTTCCTAATGAGGTATTTTGTGGCGCAAATAAGTGATTTTCGATAAAATTCTGGAGTTGAATCTATTATTTTGTAACACTATCGCATAGAACTCATAAAAGTAATTCATAAATGACTTCGAATTGAAATCGAACCGTTTTGAAGCAAGTTGTGGCGATGCGGCGCTTTGTGAGCGCAAAAAAACGCCGCAAAACGCTTTCTTTGCATAAAAGCATGTGCGGTACTGTAGTTAGAGAGAAGCTCAAATTGTCAACGTTCAAGTCTGTGAAAGATTTTTGAAGCTCTCTCATTCCATAAAAACATTTCGGTCGCCCCGTAACTTCAACTCGCTCATGAAATCAAGTAACGTTTCACACCGATCTCATCCCGGGGAAGCCCAAGGTTTGGTCTTCTACTGTGTTCTCCTCTCTACAGGCTATAAAACGGCGAAATTCACTTAGTTCCTTCGCGTGCTGGTGCGGAGGTTAGAGACAGTGAGAGAGCGTAGGGCAGACGGAAGCCGAGGCGTCCCGCGCGCCTCGAATGATGTGAATTACGACGTTTTATAGAGGGTACACTCATCTCGCTTTTCCTCTCATTTTTTAACCAGGCATAGCATGGGCGGACTCTCGTTTTCTCAATTTTTTCTATGAAAAGAGCAAACGAATCTCACAAATTCAGACTCAGATACACTCAGTCGTGGGTTCGATGCAGGGCTGTGCGGAAATCAATTTCAAGATTTCCGGAAACGGCAGAAAAATGGCTGAAAATCGCCGGAAACGGAAATCCGGAAACGGAAATGAACGAAAAATTATAGTGTAATTAAATGGTAGGTTTCGCCGCTGCTCATGGCATGCAGATGTACTTCTGTAGCTTGTGATCTCAGTCTATTCCCTCAAGCACAAGTGGGGCTACAGTCTAAAACTGCAAGCGAGCAAAGTACAAATAGATTTGAAGCATGAAAGAAAGACGTATTGCTGCTGCAGGTTTGCCTAGTTAGCTGAAAATAAGTCTGCTCGAGCAACTCCTCTTCTAGAGCGCTGCTGATTTCTCTGATGTCGAGTTTCTACCTTCGACTGCTTTTTCCAGTGCGATCAGTGTTCTACGACGGTAGCGGGTACATACATATGACACCCACCATTGTTGAGAGAGCAGTTGTCCGTTTGAGGCCGATCCCAGAAGGTGATCTCAAGTACTCAATTTTCCGGATATCAATTTTGGACGCTGAAAGTGTGGTCCCTACTGCACATCACGAGGAAAGAGTTCTTCTAGTCGACCGAGGCGGGGATCATGCCTTTGTGGCGTACCTTGGCGAGGTTGGCGTCCTTGCTGCCAGCCATTACAAAGATCGCAACTCTAGCTCCGTTAGGAAGAGGTGGTGGCTAAAAGACTGTCTTCATTTAAGTAACGTGCTGCTGCTAGCAACACATGTAATGAGGGGTCGCACTCCGGGCCAACATCGAGTTGAACCTCTCGAATGCAGCAACAGGTGCTGCTAGGTGCAGCACAAGCTGCCGATGAGAAGCGGCCGAAACCCAGCATGCGTTGGCAGCGCGTGCTGCTGAAAACGAGGAGTTGGGGGCTATGGCGTGCAATTTCTATGGCACTTAAGTTGAACCCCGCAAGTGCGTGAGTAGCTAGAGAGACGAAGAGGAAAAGTTTCTACCTATCTGGTTTCTCAATCGGAGGACTCGATTGTAACAAAGTATGGTATTGATGCATGAAAAGGTAATGGCCAGCCTATAGTTCAGCGCTTCGAAAAAATTGTGATAAAGGGTTGTAAAGGCAAACTGTGATGGTTTTCAACTGAGATGATACTGATAACCACGGTTTGACTGCAAGATAACACCACTTACTCGTGCAACACTACCTTAAGTTACGAGGCGACCGGAATGTTTTTATGGAATGAAAGAGCTCCAAAAATCTCTCACAAACTTGAACACAATAGGAGTTGTTCTGGGCCGGTTTTCGAACAAGCTTGCCCTGGTTTGAATCCGAGAAATTTTTCATCGCTTTTTTCCAAGAAAAAAACCCTTCAGATTTGGAAATCGGAGACGAATTTCTTTTCGTACTTTGAGCTGAAAATGCTCTCCGTCTTTCTGAACACGAAAAAAAAAACGATTACTCGAAAATTTGAAAAATCGAGTCATTCGACTACACGACTATTCCACATTTTGAAATCCAAGTCAGCCGAAAACTTGAATAAGAATCTAAAAAAATGAGTGAGTCAAAACCTCGATTATTCCAAATTTCGAGTTAGCCGAAAATTCAATTATTTGAAAAAAAAAATTCGAATCTTCGACTAATACTGGCCGAATGCGGTGCGTGGCGCGCTCCAACAAAGTGAACGCGACAACTTTCCGCCGCGCTAGTCGGATATAGTCAGCCAGTCTGGGCCGAGGCTTGTTCCTTTATGCGCATTCGTTAGGCGGTGTTCAGAGTTTTCGCGTCAGGTGTCAGCGCGACGCGAAAATCAAGGTGTGAACGGCGCGCAAACGCTAGGCAACTACGCGCAATCGCGCACTTCCGCAATTTTCCTTACCCAAGCGAAATTCATCAATATGTGAGCTCAATCTGTTCATTTCAGTGTAATGTACCTTTTTTATCTTTTACCTGTATCTTTTATCGCTTCTTTTTGTTTCCGTTATGACAATTTGCTCTAATGACAAAACAATCAAAAAGACATTGGGAGCAAATGACGCTTAGAATTTTTTTGGATTTGAGTGTACAGAATAGGGTGTTTTTCGGCGAAATGAGTACCGAATTATGCGCGTGTTGTTTGTACGCCGTAAACATTTCGGTACCTTCCTAAAATCGAATTCGGCCAGACTTCGGGCCTGAAACTACAGAAAAAATAAACGATGAAAACTTACTGGAGGAGAAATTGTGGAAGACATAGTAACGAAAAGGCTTGAGAAGAATCTAGACGTCCCTTGAGTTGCATTGCAACGCGAGGAGATCGACGCGGAGCGATCATCATTTGCGCGTCAAATTCGATTTATCGCGCCTCTTCACTGTGAATACCTAGCGACGACGCGTCGTCGCTTGATCGATACACAGGCTAATCATAACGTCGCGCCGCGAAGGAACTCTAGACGCCGCCTGAGGCATGCAGTGGCAGTGACTATGATTGACGGCATTGTCGCTGCAGCGGCTGATCAGTAAATCATTGCCAACACCAAACCGGCTCAGAGCGTGTGCAGAGAAATAGTGATTCAGCGGCTTACAGAGCAGAATCACAGTAAGGGTGCTGAGCCGCTTGCCGCTAATAGACGCAACCGAGGTCTTCACTTCTAAGCAAGCCGAGGTATAGTTAGGTCCGTGGCTTGTTTCCTCAAGAAAAACATATAAATTCAAACCGCGGCTGACGCGGCGGTTTAAATCTCACCAGCGGCTGGCTGGTACTTGAATTTAAATGTTTTTCTTGAGGAAACAAGCCACGGACCGAACCATAGTTTTCGAAGACTGCAGTTTGAAGAGTATGAGAGATGGTATCTCCGCTGCCATTCTTAATTGAGAAGCTTTCAACAGATTTTTCTCCGCTACTCGCGAATATCACGAAAACTTCTTTCCGCATGCTTACTCTCCAGCAATCCGGGAACACAATGTGATCTGCCGCGGGCAGGTACGTCTTAGATGACGGCTAAGAACCATCGCCCATTTAGCCCGCCATCATCTATTGCTAACAATAAGATATACGAGAAGAGAATTGTGAAAGGCCTCGAAGAGCAGAATGAAAAGCATCATAATGGTAGGTTCAGAAAGTCGCAATCCACCAGACCCACTATTACTGATCATATGCAACTGATGGGCTGAACACGAAAAGACCTTTTCGAACAGTGGCAGTTGGAGTCGCTATTACGAAAGCCTACCTCTCTGTTAACTTGAGACTAATGACTGAAGAATTACTAGAATCCTTAATACAATCGCGGCAAAGGCGACGACTCACAATGTTTGTGAGACGCCGACGACCAAGCTTCGACTTGAGTAAAGCCATGTTTTGACTGCATCGCTGCTGTTTTTCATCGCAGCGACTTCGCACCCGCTGCTGCAGCGATGTAGGAGCGACAGCGATTTTGTTCATAGTGCACAGCCTCACCGATGATCGAAGAAGTTCAACCAATCAGTGAAGTTGATGGCTGGTAGTCATCAATAACACGTTTCGACTCGTAAACACTGATCTTGTCATGTGAAAGGGTCAATCTTCACTAGACGAAACGTGTCGTTCGCTGGCAATCGCTCCATCGCTCCGAAAATGGTAGCGATGGAGCGATGATCAGCGACCATCAAGAATCGCCCCTCAAAAAGCGAAGCAGTAAAAAACAGGATTTCGTCGCCGCGACCCAGCGATGAAAGACGTTTGCCAAGAAGCGTTCACAATTGGAGCGCCTTTCCATTGCGCGCGATGAAAAAGGAACAGTTGTCCCTCGCATGGCCGCAGCGACCACCTGCAGTCAAAACATGGCTTAACATGTTTCCCAAAGCGAATAGTGAATAAGATATTCAGAGCTTTGGCAACACGTAATCCATCTGTGCTTATAAGAGCCTACACCACCTACGTGATGCCAATTCTTGAATATGGCACGCCGGTGTTTAATCCCTACAAAGTGAAGGACATCAACTGTTTGGAGAATGTCCAAAGCAACTTCACAAGGAAATTGTTTATTAGGTTGCATGGTTTCGTTTATGGGCGCATACCCGATTCCGTGCAGAGAAATGAGCTATTTCATTTGAAACCGTTGTCCCTCAGAAGAGTAGAGAATGACTTACTTCTTCTCCACAAGATCCTGTTTGGCGTAGATTTCGATCTTAAACCTGAGGACCTTGTGACAACGAGAGAGTCAACCACTAGGGGTGGCCCCATCAAACTCCACCGTTACACATCTAACCTCAACTGCAGGCGTCACTTTTTCATCAACAGAACTATACCCATTTTTGAGAACCTTGGTAGAAATCATTCCATTTCTTCCAACTTTACGTCATTCAAAAATTTCATTCGAGAAAAATTTGAGCTGGCTGATCGTACAAGTAGCCCTTCCTGACTGGCTGGATAGCTTGTGATTCCTTTCTTTAGGTTGATCATTGCAGCAATGCGCTTTTCTTTTCTGTTCCGCTATGTTGTTTTTTTATCGTTTCCATGCTTTCAACTTCCTATGGTTCATTCGTATTTCGCGGTCGTTTTGAACATTGTTTTTGACTACATAGGCTTGCCTATGAAATATATATATATATATATATATATATATATATATATATATATATATATATATATATATATATATATATATATATATATATATATATATATATATATATATATATATATATATATATATATATATATATATATATATATATATATATCTTCGCTTTCGTTAACATGTCATTTCGTTAAGATAGCTATTGCACAATTGGTATCTAATCAGGTTCTCTTGACAAAATTAAGGATATAAATTCATTTCAAGCAACTGACATTATATTTAAACGAAGAAAACTCAAAACCAAGCGAAACTTTCAATTTAGAATCATCAGAGTCCCTAGTTAGGACATTTTACATGGTCTTGTAAAAAAACACTAACCAACAAGGAAAGGAAATGTATATTACGAAGCAAACGACACGCGGGGACAAACCAGACCGACAATAAGGAAATAACATAGATGGATTTTTCAACTCGTGATGGTAGATCATCTTCTTTTGTTGTACTTGTTTCTGCCGCCACGTCCCCTACTAGACTTCAGACCGCGACCACTCGCCAAATCCTCCTCTCTCACGAAATTATCCGAATCTTCGTCACCTAATAATATGAATGAAATAGGATGAAAAAACATGATTCTTCAAATGTTTTCATATTACTTTAACCCATCCACGACTGTATACAAAATTGCGTCACCGTATAACGTGTCCCGCCGGTGGGACACGCCAGCTTGATTAGCGTTCCACGGGGGATTGCTTCTTCTCTTTTCTCTTCATATTGTAGCTAGTAACGCTGAAGGAACGTTATCACAGTTTGAGCTCCCAACACCCTCTCGTTTTAGAAGAACAATACCTTGAAACCGAAACACGGCCAACTGATTTGCAACTTTTGAGAAGAGTAAACAAGTTTCAAACAATATATTTCTTCTTTTAAACATAAAAATTAGCGATAGAACCAAAAAAATTATAGGGTGCCTCTGGAATGGCTGCGCAGGTGCTTTTTCTTTCACCCCAACTTACGGTATATCTGAAAAGGTCCAAATCCGTTGCTGCGTTTGGCCTACCGGCGGACCACGAGGTTTGTGTACAAGTTTTGGGTAGGTCAATGCACTGATCATATGTAGGTTTGTAAGATCCTCCTTGTGGTGAAGAAATCGATTTTCGAAAAACGTCCCACCGGTGGGACACGTGGTCGTCAGGCTTGAGCAGGCCGTTGCGACCGGTGGTCGAAATTTTACGCCCCCCCCCTGGTGAGCAAGATTTTTACGACCCTCCCCCTGGGATGAAAAAAATTTCATGTCCAAGATTCTTACGACCCTCCCCCCTCCTGGGAAACAATTTAAAATCAGGGATGAATGCGACGGGAGTGATTGAAAATAAGAAATGGAATGAAATTAAAGATTAATCTGTAACTGTTTTGCTTCGCTACAATAGGGTTATGATTTGGCACCAAAGACGCGCGCCGCGTGGCGTTGGGTAGTATAAATAGCGCCTAACCCCACAAAGTAGAAGATTTTTTCTAAAATCTCCCACAAAAATTAAGGATATTCATCTGAAATAAGAAGAAAAATTCCCCAATTTTTTCAAAAATTTTACGAATCCCCCCCCCCAAAATCTTCATTTTTTTCCATAAAGTTCTCAAATTTTTACGACCCCTCGTTGCGACCGGTCGCAAGCCTGCCCAACCTTGGTGGTCGTGCACGGGTAAAAGGCGTTTACTGTTTTCCTCTCTACCAACTTCAACTGCTCAGATAATGAAAGACTCAGGATAAGAATTCTGAGTAACATCACGAAACTGGAATAGTCTCTAAGCACTATGACCTTTCGTGAAAAACAATCATTTGTATCACAGTTAATTCGCATAGACTAAAAATGCCACAGCTTACTGTCACTTCCGTCCTCTTCCTCCTCTTCACTTTCTTCTTCACTTTCATCGCTTCCACTTGAAGGCATGTTGTTATCCTCCTCTTCGCCTTCGTCATCTCCAGATTCCGCTCCAAGATCCCCTTCAAAATACATTCTACAATTAAAATTCAGCGCATCCAATACTAATGAATCTTAAAATTAAACATACTGAATTCAATCTCTCCTTCCTCCTGCTCATCGTTTTCGTTGATTTTGGCATGCTCTGGCAACTCATTCTTTTCCTTCAAACGACGAGCCTCATCAGGGGTATATTTGAGAATCACATCGCCCTGAAAGCCTTCTAGTTCAATCCTGGTCTTAATTTTGCAGGTTTTTGAACCGGAACCGTATCCTCTACTCCTAAGTACATAACCACGGCGCAGCGATATTTCATTAAACAGGCAAAATGTTTTTTACACTGAAAGCATTGGCTACCACTGTATTCAACGAGTAGCCGGTGGTACAAAGTGAAAACCGTGTGATTCCGTCTCACGAATTTTGGAACCTCTCACAAGTCCAGATTTTTTATACATACCTACAGGGTCAAGCGGGCGTTGCGTAATTTCTCGAAAGACCTCCCCCACCATCGAAAAATTTTTTTATTCAAAATTTTTGTGAAGCCCCGAGGTGCGATTTCTGGGCATTTTATGCTACGATCCTTCCCTCCGGTTACTGAAATGCTACGATCCTTCCCTCCAGTTACTGAAATATCGAGAATTTTCGGGACATCTTCGCCAAATTTTCCTTTTTCGTCCGAAACTATTGTGATCCCCCCAAACCTTCAATTTTAGACAAAACCTTTTGCGAACTCCCCCACACCCCCGTTGCACAATTACACGACCCCGCTTGACAATGCGTACCTTTCAGAGTCAAATACGGGCAAACAGCTTGGTCCACTAAGGATAGACACTTCTTCAAGAATAGGGTCACAGTCACCAAAGGCAACGGATCAGCTCATGGTTTCAACGCTGTCCTGATGTTCCCGATAAACAGACCACGGGGTCAAGCGGGCCTGTATGTAGGACCTCCAGGGACCTACTATCCCCTCGCTGCCGAGATGTCGTACGTACGTGCCGTGCCAGTGTGGAGGAAAGAAGACCACCTCCGTGCAAACCGACGTCAATCCCTCCGCGGAGGGTTTTTGTCATGAGAGAGGTGCTGGCTGGCTGCAGCTCTCCTGAGGATTCTTCTACAAATGGCCGGCGTCGAAATGAATCCAGGACGTGCTCAGAAGAAGTTCCCATGTGCCACATGCGACAGAAATGTCACTTGGAATGGGACCAGCGTCCAGTGCTTTGGATGCCAAAGGTGGGTGCACTTCTCTTGTTCGGGTCTCAGTTCTGCGAGGCACCACAATTCTTCCTTTCGTTGTATTGTGTACTCCGCCTCCAGAAACTCTAATTCCTCATCGACCAACCGCCCCCTATCTATTGTATCCTTCATTTCCCCGCCACTCGCAGTCATATTATCACAATCGTAGATGCGAAACGGTTGTTTTTCGAAAAATTCAACCATGAGAATGAAGAAATCATTCTCAAAACCGCGCCGCTTCTATGATAGTGATACAGAAAAGTGCAAGTAGCGGGGAAATGACGGCTACACATAAACCTAAACGGCCTTCGAGCCAAGCTTTCTGAGTTATCTCTCTTTGCTCGTACTCATCACCAGGATGTTATCACGGTTCAGGAAACCAAACTCTTTCCCTCTGCTACCTCTCGGCATCCAAACATCCCGGGCTATACTGCATATCATATTCCTAGATCATCTCAAGGAGGCGGAATCTCTACGTTTGTTCTACCCTACCTTCCCTCTCACTTAATCCCAAATACTCCAAAGGATAGCACTCTCGAGTGCGTCCCCATCCATATTCCTCTAAAAACTCCAATTTCCCTTTTCAACATATACATTCCTCCTCCAACATCCTGTCCACCAAACTACAACCCTATCCCACTCCTCAAACAGCTGTACGACTGCTCTCTCTCTCTCCCTCAATTGTCTTTGAGGGTGACTTCAATGCCCACACGTTCTGCTCGTCGCTTGAATCTGATGATAGAGGAAATGACGTCGAGGAATGGGCGGATGAGTGCGACCTGGTCATTCTAAACGATGGCCAGCCCACTCGTCTCCCTGCCAACGACCGATCTTCTAGCCCAGACATCTCCCTCGTCTCTTCCAATCTCTCTAATGCTTGCTCTTGGTCAACATCAACAACTCTTTCCAGTGATCACATCCCTGTCTTTGTCGATATTGATCTTTCTAACTCTCTTGCTCCCTATACAGAAGTTCGCAATCGTTCTTATCTTGAATTAGGCCTTTCAGACTGGAGCCTGTTCAGGGAGGTTGCACTCCGCCAAGCGGCTGATTATCCGTGGAACGGAGATGTACACCATAAGGAGCGCCACCTATCTGCTGCTATCCTGAAGGCTATGAAAGCTGCGACCAGTGAAGGCCGCGTAAAGACCTTCTTTCCAAATGCCACCTTACCCGTCTTAAAAAGGTTATCATCAAATTCAATGGTGGATACGGTGGATGGCGAGCTCTTTCCAGATAGCTTCCGTAGTACCTTCCAAGTAGCTGCACTATCCGCCTTGAAATCCACCTGTCCCGTGAACTTTTCCCATTCTTCTTTCTTGTGCCTGTCCAGATCTTTTCTGATCTCGTCATCTAGTTGAGCAACGAAAGGGTCTAGATGGTCGGCTGCTCTCCTGGCATCTCTAGTCCTAATCTTCTAGAGAATTTCTCTGGTGACGTTTGGATAGAACGTCTAAACGCGGCCAACAGGGATAGCCGCCTTCACGGCCCGGCGGATTACATCAGACAGGTGGTGCTCCTTTTGGTGCACGTTGCCGTTCCACGGATAATCAGCCGCTAGGCGGAGCGCAACCTCACTGAACAGGCACTAGTCTGCTTGGCCTAAATTGAGATAAGAACGTTGTCGAACACCAGAATAAGGAGCAAGAGAATTTGAGAGATCAATGTGCACAAAGACAGGAATATGATCACTAGACAATGTAGTTGAGGTAGACCATGAGCAGGTGAAGGAAAGGTTGGACGAGACAAAAGTTATGTCTGGGCTAGAAGGTCGGCCAAGACTTCTCTTCTTCTTGTCAGCCATGAACAGAGCATCGCATCAGAGGCGCAGAAAGCTAGCCACCTCACACGGCTTGTACCATAGATCTCGAGCAGACAAGGTTGTAGGCCTGGCCGGACATGAAAGTAGATGCAATGAATCATGTCCAGCACATTCACAATCAGGGCATTTATCTGGGACTGACTGATCAATCCGATGAGTGTAGGCCTTTAGATATCTGGAGTGACCGGATCGCAGACCAGCGAGGATTGTTCGGGTACGTCTCGGTAGTCCAGCTTCGCTGTCGTCGACTCGTGTGGGCACGCCGCCATAGATTAAGTTGGGCTGAGCATCAGACAGGTGCTCTGCCACGAACCGCGTATGCTCAGCCATCCGGAGTATTCTTCGTGATAGCTCGGATGTAGCCCAGCGTTGTTGATCGACTGCAGACAGGGAAGCACTGAGCGGCGTGCGTATGCTTCTTAAAATGGGGGCCAGACGACAGAAGATGGTAATTTGGATGGGTCGGGCTCTTGACAATACTTATTAGAATTGCTGAGACTGGAGTAAGCAGTGCTCTTTCACGGGAAGTAGGCCGGTTTCCTGATGAAGATGCGGAATAGGCGTCGACTTGTGACATCCAGTGATAAGCCTGAGGGCAGCATTCTGTGTTCTCTGCAATCTGCACCAAGAGGATTCAGAGAGATGTCTGGTCCATATAGGGGCACCATATTCCAAGACCGGCTGCACCATGGCCCTATATGTCATACGTAGCACTTCCTTCGTGATGCCCCAGGTAGTTCCAGCCAGTACGCGAGGAATGTTGTTGCGCGAGTTGGCTGAGGCAACACATATACGCGCATTCTCATGAAATCGTAGCGAGGGATCCAGGAAGACTCCCAGTAGTCGAGGATGCTTAGACAGTGGCAGCTCGTGGCCATCCCAGATGACCTTGGGGTGAAGCCGGTGTTCGATAGTAGCCGTTGTACATAGTGTGACAATTGACTTGGAGGCAGAAACAGTCAGCAACTTAGATTTGAGATACACAGCCAACGTGGTTGTTCATGGTGGCAGTGGCTCGGTCAATAACTGAGTCCGTGCAAACGATAGTGATGTCATCAGCGTACAGGCACAGATGAATACCAGTTGGTGGCTCAGGAATATCAGACAGAAATAGCGAAAACAGACTAGGGGACAACACCCCGCCTTGCGGGACACCGGCTTTCAAAGGGTCCGAAGACGATAGATGTCCGTCGAATTTGACCCGAATGGACCGATTTTTGACAAAGCTATTCATCCATCTTTTAGACCAACTGGGCATTTCAGATTCCAGTATGGATTTCGATAGAAGCGGGATACTGACGCTATCAAACGCAATCAGCGACTATCTCGTCGAGCTTAAAAACTTTCTCGATAGTACCAGGTTGTCCAACAATTCTTGTCCGAAAATTTCACCATTTTTAATTTTGTTTCAACTTTATTGAAAAAACAAGTCTAATCAACAATATAATCACCACAGTTATCCACAACAGTGGCCCATCAATTGGGCAGGTCGCCGATGCCCTTCTCCCAGAACTCCGGAGGCTTCGACTCGAAGAAGTCCGCGATGTCGGATTTGAGGTTGTCGTAGTTGGTGAATTTTCTTCCGGCCAAATGGTGCTTCAGCGGGCGGAACAAGTGGTAGTCGAAGGCGGCGAGTTCCGGGGAATACGGCAGATGGGCAACCGTCTCCCAGCCGAGCGTCGCCAACTTCTGCTGGGTCTCCTTCGCCACGTGGGGGCGCGGGTTATCTTGCAGCAGGTGGACCGAGGCCCGTCGGGGACGCTTTTCTCGGATGGCGGCGGCTAGTTTCTCGAGCTGATCGGTGTAGATGGAGGCGGTGACCGTCCTGCCTTGCGAGAGCAGCTCGAAGAACAGCATGCCCTTGGTGTCCCACCAGCAGCAGAGCATGATCTTCAGCGGGTGCAGGTCGGCTTTCGGCGTCGTCGGCGGCTCTTCTCCGCGCGGGATCCAGCCGGCACGGCGGGCGACGTTGTCGTAGAGGACCCAGCTCTCTTCCCCAGTGACCAGGTCCTCGAGAAACTCCTTCCGATGCGGACGAAGGAGGAGGGACTGGCTGACGGCCACGCGGCTCTGCTTGTTGGCGTCCGTCAGACGGCGGGGGATCCAACGGGCCAGAACTTTGTGGTAGCCGAGTAAGTTGAGTCGATTGTGGATGGTGGACTTGGTGGACTTGCTGCAGCCGAGCGTCGTCACCAGTTCATGGGTGGTGGCTTCCGGCTTCTCCTTTATACAGCGACGGACTTCAACATCATCCATCGTAGAAGGCCTCCCGCTGTGCTCCCTGTCCTCAAGGCTCGTGTCGCCGCTCTCAAAACGATTGAACCAGCGGCTGACTGTGCGTTTGGACACTACATCCTCCTTGCACGCTCTGCAGATGTTGGCGACCGCGGTGCCCGTGTCGTTGCCCAGCAGCCACTCGTAGTACACGAACGTACGGATTCGACCTTGGTCCATTTTAGCTTGTACTGGTAGCTAGACGCGGCGACTGCGCCTTATATACCCCTAGCCTAGAACTTTCGAGAACCTTCTAGAAGGTTCTTACACTTGCCTGATATTATAACACTTCTAAGGAAAATTATAGAATTTTGAAATTTTTCGGACAGGAATTATTGGACGGCCTGGTATGATGCTCACAGTTTCCGCGGCAAAGTCTTCTGTTTCGGTATTCACATCTGACCCAAGGGAACACAGCGCCCAACCTGTTGTCAGGTGGGATGGTGACCTCTTGCCTACAGCGAAATTTCCCAAACTGCTGGGCCTCGTTTTGGACCCATCGCTGAAGTTTCACAAAAACGCTGAACAGAAGCAAACAGTTGTCAAGGCGAAGCTCAACGTTCTGAGAGCTTTGGGAGGAAAGTCCTGGGGTTGCAGCAGAGAGACAATCTTGACGACATATCGAGCCATTCTGCAGCCTGCATTGGAGTATGCTGCACCTGTCTGGCAGCACATCGTGTCGGACAGTTCCTGGACTAAGATGCAGCGAGTTCAGATTGCTGCACTTCGAATCGCAACCGGATGTGCAAGAAGCTCACCCATTGAGCACCTTCACGCCGAGGCCCGTATCTTACCAGTGAAGGAGCATTGTCAGCTCCAGGCTCAGCAGATGTTTATTAATGTCCTTAAGCAGCCTAATCATCCGTCGAGAAGACTTTTAAATCCCGTAAGAGAGAGATCGATCAGAGTGCCATTTGCCGATGCTCCGAACAAAGTGAACGTACAGAGATGGACCGACTCGAATCAAGAACGGCTTAGTCTCTTACGCGCGGAGCACACCCGGTTCGTGAAGGATCATCTCGCCAAAGCGGCCGTCAACCCTATTCTCGGTGTTGTGCCGCCCAGGGTATGTGATACCGAGTCCGAGCTCGGTAGGCGCGCCAGGTGTATAATCGCTTCGTTGCGCTGCGGACATTCTCCATTGCTTATGTCTTACCTGCACAGGATCGACAATAGCCAGCCTGACGTGTGCCCGGACTGTGGAAACCAAGGCCACGACACTAAGCATCTATTTGATTGTCCGAAGAAGCCAACAACGCTCAGTACAATAGACTTGTGGACGAATCCAGTGCTGGTCGCCCAGTTTCTCGACTTGTGACGAAACCCCTCTCAGTGGCTGCAAAGAAGAAGAAGAAACTTTCTTGAACCATGATGACGTCTGGATGGTAAGTACGTGCGAAGAGAGAAAGTGCAGAAAGCTTGGCAGGAAGACCATTTAGACTTATATGTACAATGGAAAGAGGGCGATTGGAGCTTGAGGAATCAGAGGTGGTAGGTGAGGAGCACAAAACACATAGAAAAGAAGAGTTATGATGCCTCACAGAGCTGAGACCCGAACAGGAGAGATGCACCCACCTTTGGCATCCGAAGCACTGGACGCTTGTGTTTCTCCATGTGACATCCATGCCGCACGTGGCGCTTGGGTACTTCTTCTGAGTGGGTCCAGGATTCCTTTCCACGCCGGCCCTTAGCAGGGTAATCCGAAGGAGAGCTGCAGCCGGCCAGCACCTCTCCCATGACAAAAAGCCTCTTCGTGGAGGGGATGACGTCGTTTTCCACGGATGCGATCTTCTTTCCTCCAAACTGCCACGGCACGAACGTACGACATCTCGGCAGCCTCGCCCACTCTAAAAGCCACGCCTTCGCTGCCGTTGAGCGGCACTCCCCATCAATCCTGTTCATTCCCATTCATCATTCTTAATGCGGCTCGGTCGCTCACTCAGGCGTTCGGGGGTGCTGAGACGCGGATCTCTGGGCAGTTGTCACCGGTTGGCGAACCGTGTCATTTCATGTGTATGACGCCAGACATTCGTCAGGATCATCAACATGTTTAGACAAAAGTATTAACAATGTTGCTGGTATAAAAGGCTTCTCATCTCACAGTGTGTTTCTTCTTCTTCTGCAGCCTCAAAGTGGTTTTTGTCATAGGTTGAGGAACTGGGCGGCCTTCACAGGATTCGTCCAGAGGTCCATTGTTGTTAAGGAGGTAGGTCTCTTCGGGCACATGAACAAGTGCGCCGTGTCGTGTCCGGGAGCACCACAGTCCGGGCATGCGTCTGGTCGGCTGCTGTCGATCTTGTTGGCGTAAGACATTAGCAGAATAGAGTGACCACAGCGCAGCGAGGCGAGGCTGCCGAGATGTCGTACGTTCGTGCCGTGGCCGTGTGGAGGAAGCAACATCAACTCCGTGCAAACCGACATCAACCCCTCCACGAAGAGGGTTTTTGCTATGGGAGAGATGCTGGCTGGCCTCAGCTCTCCTAAGGATTCTCCTACAAAGGGCCGGCGTGGAGAGGAATCCTGGACCCGCTCAGAAGTACCCATGCGCCACGTGCGGCAAGGATGTCACGTGGAGTAAAACAAGCGTCCAGTGCTTCGGATGCCAAAGGTGGGTGCATCTCTTCTGTTCGAGTCTCAGTTCTGTGAGGCATCATAACTCTGCTTTTCGCTGTGTCCTATGCTCCTCACCTTCCAACTCTGATTCCTCTACCTCCAATCGCCCACTTTCTATTGTACATATAAATCTCAACGGCCTTCGTGCCAAACTATCTGAGCTCTCTCTCTTTGCTCGTACTCACCATCCAGATGTTATAATGGTTCAGGAAACCAAACTTTCCCCTTCTGCTACCTCTTCTCACCCAAATATCCCTGGCTATACTTCATACCATGCTCCAAGATCGTCTTTCGGTGGAGGAGTTTCAACTTTTGTACTATCCACTCTTCCTTCTCACCTAATTCCCAATGTCCCTACGGACGGTACTCTCGAGTACGTCCCCATCCATCTCCCACTCAAAACTCCCCTATCTCTCTTCAACATCTACATTCCCCCAACTACATCTTGTCCCCCAACCTATAATCCTATCCCTCTTCTAAAACAACTCAACGACTGCGCCCTCTCACCCTCAGTCGTCTTCGCGGGCGACTTCAATGCTCATACCTTTTGCTCTTCACTTGACTCTGATGTTAGAGGAGAGGACGTCGAGGAATGGGCGGAGGAGTGCGACCTGGTTATCCTAAACGATGATCAGCCCACTCGCCTCCCTTCCATCGGCCGATCTTCTAGCCCAGACATTTCGCTCGTTTCCTCCAATCTTTCTAGTGCCTGCTCGTGGTCCACTTCTACAACTCTGTCTAGTGATCACATTCCCATTTTCGTCCATATTGATCTCTCAAATTCTCTAGCCCCTTATTCTGGTATTCGTCACCGTTCTTATCTCAATTTAGGCCTTGCAGACTGGAGCCTATTCAGAGAGGTTGCACTTCACCGAGCGGCTGAATATCCATGGAATGGCGATGTGCACCAGAAAGAGCGTCACATATCTGACGCTATCCGGAAGGCTATGAAAGCGGCCATACCAGAAGGACGTGTGAAAACTTTTTACCCTAATGTCACCAGGGAAATACTTCAGAAAATCAGGACAAGAGATGAAAAGAGATCTGCCAACCATCTGGACCCGGAGGTCATTGAACTTGACGACGAGATTAGAAAAGACTTGGACAGGCACAAGAAAGACGAGTGGCAGAAGTTCACTGAAAAATTGAACTTCAAGGCAGATGGTGCTGCTACATGGAAAATCCTGAGAAAACTCTCCGGAAAAACCACACCCACCACCGTATCTACTATCGAGTTTGAGAACAATGTATTCAAGTCAGGACAAGATGCCGCTTACGCCCTGGGCAAGAGCTTCTCCATAACATGTGCGAAGCGTGGCCCGCAAAACCGAGTGACAGTAAGGGAGCTGTGCCGCCTTCCGCTTATCGGCACGGCTGATGCCTTCACTTCTGCGCAGGTGGAGAAGATTATAAAGGAAATGCGTAATTCCAAAGCCATTGGACCTGACGGAATCTGTCCAGCAGTCCTAAAGAAGCTCCCCAGTGAATTTCTCTCGCTGCTCACTGATTTAATGAACACATCATTCCGAACCTGCACACTGCCACAAAACTGGAAAACAGCAAATGTCATTCCTCTGCCTAAAGCCTAGTTTTGACTGCAGGTGGTCGCTGCGGCCATGCGAGGGACAACTGTTCCTTTTTCACCGTGCGTAATGGAAAGCCGCTCCAATTGTGATCGCTTCGTGGTAAACGTCCTACATCGCTGGGTCGCGGCGACGAAATCCTATGTTTTACTGCATCGCTGCTCGAAGAGCGATTCTCAACGGTCGCTGACCATCGCTCCATCGCAGCCAAAATGGCAGCGATGGAGCGATCGCCAGCGAATGACACGTTTCGTCTAGTGAACGTTGACCCTTTCACATGACAAGGCCAGTGTTTACAGGTCGAAACGTGTTATTGATAACTACCAGCCATTAATTTCACTGATTGATTGAATTTCTTCGATCATCTGTGAGGCTATGCACTATGAACAGAATCGCTGCCGCTGCCACATCGCTGCAGCAGCGAGTGTGAAATCGCTGCGATGAAAAACAGCAGCGATGCAGTCAAAACTAGGCTTAAGCCCGGTAAATCGCTGTCATCAGCGAAAGGATACAGGCCAATAAGCCTTTTGTCACCTCTAGTCAAGGTTGCTGAAAAGCTTGTCGTCAATGATTTGGCTCAGCATAATGAGAAACAGCATCACCAGCACGGCTTTAGGAAGCTACATTCCACCACGACGGCGCTTTTGGAAATCGTTGGCTATGCCATCGACGGCTTCAACATGAGAAAGCCCCTCAGGACCGTTTCTGTAGCCCTGGACTTGACAAAGGCATTCGACAGTGTTAACCTGGGTATTCTATCGGATAACATACTGAAGTCCTCTATTCCACCGTGGCAGAAGCGTTGGATAACAGCATTCGTCAAGGGCCGTCGAGCAAAAGTTATGTTTCAAAATCATGTCTCTAAAAGTATCCCCATAGCTGCAGGTGTTCCGCAAGGCGGAGTCTTATCGCCCGCTCTGTTTAATCTGTACTTAGAGGACATTCCGGCACCTTCCCAGGACATTAAAGTTGTCGCCTACGCTGATGATATGACTATCATGTGCCGCTGCCGAGATGTCGTACGTTCGTGCCGTGGCAGTGTGGAGGAAAGAAGACCACCTCCGTGCAAACCGACGTCAATCCCTCCGCGGAGAGGGTTTTTGTCATGGGAGAGGTGCTGGCTGGCCGCAGCTCTCCTGAAGATCTTACTGCAAAGAGCCGGCGTCGAGAGGAACCCAGGACCCGCGAAGAAGAAGTACCCATGTGCCACATGCGACAGAGATGTCAATTGGTATGGAACCAGCGTCCAATGTTTTGGATGCGAAAGGTGGAGTGCACTTCTCTTGTTCGGGTCTCAGCTCTGTGACGCACCACGATTCTTCCTTTCGTTGTATTGTGTGCTCCGCCTCCAGTAACTCAAATTCCTCATCTACCAACCGCCCCCTCTCTATTGTACATATCAATCTCAACGCCCTTCGCGCCAAGCTTTCTGGATTATCTCTCTTTGCCCGTACTCATCACCCGGATGTTATCATGGTTCAGGAAACCAGACTCTCTCCCTCTGCTTCCTCTCGAGATCCAAACACCCCGCGCTAAACTGCTTATCATACTCCTAGGTCATCTCAGGAGGCGGAGTCTCTACTTTTGTTCTGTCGTCTCTTCGCTCTCACATCATTCGAGACACTCCAGTGGATGGCACTCTCGAGTACATCCCCATCCATCTACCTCTAAAAACTCCACTTTCTCTTTTCAATATATACATTCCTCCTCCTACATCCTGTCCACCAACCTACAACCCTATCCCTCTACTCAAGCAGCTGTATGACTGCTCTCTATCTCCCTCAATTGTCTTTGCGGGTGACTTCAATGCTCACACGTTCTGCTCATCGCTTGACTCTGATGCTAGAGGAAATGACGTCGAAGAATGGGCGGAGGAGTGCGATCTGGTTATCCTTAACGATGACCAGCCCACTCGTCTCCCTGTCTACGGCCGATCTTCCAGCCCAGACATCTCCCTTGTCTCTTCTAATCTCTCTAATGCCTGCTCTTGGTCTACATCCACAACTCTTTCCAGTGATCACATTCCGGTCTTTGTCAATATCGATCTCTCTAACTCTCTTGCTCCCTATACAGGTGTTCGTCATCGTTCTTATCTCAATTTAGGCCTTGCAGACTGGAGCCTGTTCAGGGAGGTTGCACTCCCCCAAGCGGTCGAATATCCGTGGAATGGCAATGTACACCAGAAGGAGCGCCACTTCTCTGATGCCATCCGGAAGGCGATGAAAGCTGCGATCCCTGAAGGTCGTGTCAAGACCTTCTTTCCCAATGTCACCAGGGAGACACTGCAGAAGATAAGGACAAGGGACGCAAGAGAGCTGCTGATCATCTTGACCCAGACATTGCCGAGCTGGATAATGAGATCAGGATGGACCTTGATAGGCACAAGAAAGAATCTTGGGAAAAGTTCACTGAGAAGATGAACTTCAGGAGTGATGCTGCAGCAACGTGGAAGGCTTTGAAAAGGATCTCCGGAAAGTTCACCTCCGCCAACAATTCCACGATTGAATTCGACGGCGGAGTCTTTAGAGAGTCAGGGAAAGAGGCCGCAAATGCTCTTGGGAAGCATTTTTTCATAACTAAAACGAAAAGAGAGAAGCAGAATAGAATAACTGTTCGGCAACTCTGTAAATTGCCACTTATGGCTGAAGATGATGCAGTCACGCCCGCTCAGGTCGAGAAGGTTATCAAGGAAATGAGTAACTCGAAGGCAGTAGGGCCAGATGGCTTGAGCCCAGCAGTTCTAAAGAGACTGCCAAGTGAACTACTACCCCTGCTCGCTGACGTCATTACTACATCGTTTCGGACCTGTACATTACCTCAAGATTGGAAAGTAGCACGCGTCATCCCGTTGCCTAAGCCGGGTAAATCACCATCCACGGCAAAAGGTTACAGGCCAATCAGTCTTCTCTCACCTATTGCCAAAGTTGCGGAAAAATTGGCTGTGGAGGAGCTCTCCGAACACAATAGCAAACAAAAGCATCAACATGGTTTCCGTAAGCTACATTCCACCACTACGGCCCTACTGGAAATTGTGAGCTATGTTTTGGACGGCTTCAATGCCATGAAACCTCAGCGAACCGTAGGTGTAGCCCTCGATCTAACGAAGGCTTTTGACACTGTAAACTTGGGCATTTTGTCGGAGAGCCTGTTAAGGTCTACCATTCCGCCCTGGCAGAGGCGGTGGATAACCGCATTCACCAAAGGACGTCGGGCAAATGTGCTATTTCAAGGGCACGTCTCCAATAGCATCCCAATCGCCGCCGGCGTACCTCAAGGAGGAGTTTTATCGCCTGCTCTTTTTAGTCTGTATATTGAAGATCTACCCATTCCATCCCAAGACATCAAGGTCGTTGCATATGCGGATGATATTACTATACTATGCCGGGATCGCGACATGAATGTAGCTGCCAGTAAGATCAATGACTACTTGATCGAGTTGAAATGTTTTCTCGATAGCAAGATGCTTACGGTCTCTGCCGCTAAATCATCCGTCACAGTCTTTTTCCACTGTTCCTGCGGAGCACAGTGCTCATCCCATGGTGAAATGGGACGAAACTCGCCTGCCGGCCGCCCGATTCCCTAAGCTGCTCGGACTCGTGTTGGACCCTTCGCTGAGGTTTCATAAGAACACTGAGCAGAAGCAAGCTGCAGTGAAAACAAGACTTAACGTCCTACGTGCTCTCGGCGGAACGTCCTGGGGATGCAGTAAAGAAACGATCCTGACCACGTACAAGGCCATCGTACAGCCCGCCCTGGAGTATGCTGCACCAGTCTGGCAGCATATCGTGTCGGACACATCCTGGTCCAAGCTGCAGCGCATCCAAAATGGAGCATTGCGAATCGCAACAGGCTGTTCTAAAAGCTCTCCAATAGAGCACCTACATGCCGAAGCTCGCATCCTGCCAGTTAAGGACCACTGCCAACTCCACGCACAACAGCTGTACATAAACATTCTGAAGCAGCCAAATCATCCGTCGCGAAGAGTATTAGACCCCGTGAGAGAGAGGTATAAGAAAGCCGTTTGCTGATGCTCCCACGAAAATCAATATACAGAGATGGACTAACGCACAACAAGAACGCCTCCGTCTCTTACGTGCTGAGCATACCCAATTCGTCAAGGATCACTTATGCAAGACCGCCGTAAACTCCATTCTCGGAGTCGTGCCGCCTGAGGTCAGCGAAACCGAGATGGAACTCGGTAGGCGTGCCAGGTGCACCCTTGCCTCGTTGCGCTGCGGGCACTCCCCCATGCTTATGTCTTATTTACATAAGATCGATAGCAGCAGACCTGACGAGTGCCCGGATTGTGGTAATAAAGGGCATACTACTGCGCACCTTTTCAACTGCCCGATGAGACCGACATCGTTAACAACAGTAGATCTGTGGACGAATCCGACGCTTGTGGCTCAGTTCCTCAGTCTATGACACGACCCTCTCTGTGGCTGCAGAAGAAGAAGAAGAAGACTATCATGTGCCAAAACCGTGACATACAAGTGGCCGCGAGCAAGATCAACGAGTACCTGATTGATTTGAAAAGCTATTTCGATAACAAGATGCTCATTGTCTCAGCTGCCAAGTCTTCAGTATCAGTTTTCACAACGGACCCCAAAGAGCACAGCGCCCATCCCGATGTCAGCTGGGGTGGAGATCGCCTGCCTGCTGCTCGCTTCGTCAAACTACTCGGCCTTATACTCGATCCGTCGCTGAAGTTTCACAAGAACACCGAGCAAAAGCAAGCAATTGTAAGAGCTAAACTCAATGTGCTAAGGGCACTGGGAGGTACATCATGGGGCAGCAGTAAGGAAACTATTCTGACCACGTATAAGGCTATACTGCAGCCCGCCCTAGAATATGCGGCACCGGTTTGGCAGCACTTAGTATCGGACTCATCCTGGACTAAGGTGCAGCGTGTACAAAACGCTGCTCTTCGGATCGCCACCGGATGTGCTAGGAGTTCGCCAATCGAGCATTTACACGCCGAGACACGGGTGCTACCAGAAAAGGAGCACTGTCAGCTCCAGGCCCAGCAGCTGTACATTAACATCGTCAAGCAGCCCAACCACCCATCTTGGAGAGTACTTGAGCCTGTAAGAGAGAGAGGCATCAGAAAACCTTTTGCCGATGCTCCAGATAAAGTCGATCTGCAAAGATGGCACGATTCATATCAAGAACGCCTCCGTCTGTTGCGCGATGAGCACACCCAGTTCGTTCGAGGGTATCTGGAAAGAGCGGCTGTTAATCCTATTCTGGGTACTGTGCCGCCTCGAGTTTCTGAGTCTGAGTCTCAGCTTAGTAGACGTGCCAGATGCACTCTAGCCTCGTTGCGCTGTGGGCACTCAACGTTCCTGAAGTCCTACGTGAACAGGATCGACAATAGCACTCCCGACGTTTGCCCGGACTGTGGTGGTCCTGGCCACAATACCCTACACTTATTCAACTGTCCAAAGAACCCTACAACATTAACTACAATAGACCTTTGGACGAATCCAACGCTGGTCGCCCAGTTTCTGAACCTATAGCAATTACTCTCTTCGCGGCTGCAAAGAAGAAGAAGAAGCGAGGCGAGAGCACATCTGGCTCGCCGGCCGAGTTCAGACTCGGTCTCGCAAACCCGAGGCGGCACTGCTCCTAAAATAGGGTTCACAGCCGCCTTCTCCAAATATCCTCGAACAAACTGGGTGTGCTCCTCGCGCAGAAGACGAAGCCTTTCCATGTTGGAGTCGGCCCATCTCTGTACATCAACTTTACGAGGAGCATCTGCGAACGGCGTCCTAATCGAGCTCTCTCTAATGGGCTTCATAATTCTCTTTGCCGGATGATTTGGCTGTCTCAGAACATTAATATACATCTGCTGTGCCTGGAGTTCACAATGCTCCTTAACTGGCAATATGCAGGCCTCCGCGTGAAGATGTTCTATAGGAGAGCTCCTTGCACAACCGGTAGCGATTCTAAGCGCAGCATTCTGTATACGCTGCAGCTTATTCCAGGAGCTGTCTGACGCCAAGTGCTGCCACACTGGTGCCGCATATTCCAGAGCCGGCTGAAGTATTGCTCTGTAGGTTCTCAGTATAGTCTCCCGGCTGCTTCCCCATGATGTTCCTCCGAGAGCTCTCAGAATATTAAGCTTTGCCTTGACGACTGTCTGTTTCTGTTCCGCGTTTTTGTGGAACTTCAGTGACGGATCGAGTATAAGACCAAGCAGCTTAGGGAATCTTACTGCTGGCAAACGATTACCATCCCATCTGACATCTGGGTGGGCACTGTGTTCCTTGGTGCTTGTTGTGAACACTGATACAGAAGACTTTGCAGCAGAGACTGTGAGCATCATATTATCAAGGAAAAGCTTCAACTCGACGAGATAAGCGCTGATCTTGTTAGCGGCTACTTGCAGGTCACGGTCCTGGCACATGATAGTGATGTCGTCGGCGTACAAAAGAATCTTTATATCCTGTGGTGGCTCGGGAAGATCCTCAAGATACAGGCTGAATAGGGCAGGGGACAACACTCCGCCTTGCGGAACACCAGCTGCGATTGGAATGCTATCGGATACGTGATTCTGGAATTGAACCTTAGCCCGGCGGCCTTTAGTAAACGCTGCAATCCATCGCTTCTGCCAGGATGGCAGCGAGGACTTCAGCAGTTTGTCGGACAGCAGTCCCAAGTTAACAGAGTCAAACGCTTTGGTCAGGTCGAGGGCGACGGCCACCGTTCTTAGGGGCTTTCTCATGTTGAATCCGTCGACCGCAAAGCTCACGATCTCCAATAGAGCAGTAAAAGTAGAGTGAAGTTTCCTGAACCCATGCTGATGCTGCTGTCGCTCATTTTGCTCAGCCAGGTCCCTCACGATCAACTTTTCAGCTAACTTGGCAACGGGAGATAAAAGGCTAATAGGTCGAAAGCCTTTTGCCGTACTATGGGACTTGCCTGGCTTTGGCAACGGTATCACATTAGCTGTCTTCCAAGCTTGGGGTAGAATGCAGGTCCGGAAAGAAGTGTTGATGATATCTGCAAGCATCGGTAGAAGTTCCACGGGAAGCTTCTTCAGGATGGCTGGGGAGATACCATCAGGTCCGATAGCCTTCGAATTCCGCATTTCTTTGATAGCCTTCTCTACTTGCGTGAGAGTAAAGGCCTCAGAAGCGTTCATGAGCGGCAACCGGCTGAGTTCTCTAACCGTGACTCTGTTTTGCACGCATTGCTTGGCACGTGTGATGAAGAAGTTCTTGCCGAGCGCATAAGCAGCCGCTTTCCCTGATTTGAAGACGTTCTCCTCGAACTCAATAGCGGAGCTCATCGAGGGAGCGGACTTGCCGGAAATTTTCCTCAACACTTTCCACGTCGTAGTTCCGTCAGCCTTGAAATTCAGCTTTTCAGTGAACTTCTCCCAGCATTCCTTCTTGTTCTTATCCAGATCCTGCTTGATCTCATTATCCAGCACAGCTATGTCCGGGTCTAGATGGTCTGCGGCTCTCTTCTCATCTCTGGTTCTTATCTTCTGCAGTATTTCCCTGCTGACATTCGGATAAAAGGTCTTGACACGACCCTCAGGAATTGCTGCTTTCATGGCCTTGCGGATGGCACTTGTTAAATGACGTTCGTTCTGATGGACATCACCATTCCATGGGTAGTCGACCGCTTGGCGGAGTGCAACATCTCTGAACAGGGTCCAGTCTGCTAGGCCTAAATTAAGATAAGTACGATGACGAAAACCAGAGTAAGGGGCAAGAGAGTCAGAGAGATCAATATAGACAAAGACGGGAATGTGATCACTGGACAGAGTTGTGGATGTGGACCACGTGCAAGCATTAGAGAGATTGGATGACACAGCAGAGATATCTGGGCCAGAAGGTCGGCCGTTGGCAGGGAGACGAGTGGGCTGGTCATCATTGAGGATAACCAGGTCACACTCCTCAGCCCATTCTTCGACATCTTCCCCTCTGGCGTCAGAATCAAGAGCGGAACAGAACGTGTGAGCATTGAAGTCACCCGCAAAGACAGCTGAAGGGGAGAGTGAGCAGTCGTACAACTGCTTAAGGAGGGGAATAGGATTATAAGAAGGGGGACAAGATGATATAGGAGGAATATAGATGTTAAATAGAGATAAAGGGGTTTTGAGGGGGAGGTGGACAGGAATGTACTCGAGAGTACCGTCCTTAGGAGTATTAGGGATAATATGAGAGGGTAAGGCAGATTGCACAAAAGTAGACACTCCGCCCCCAAGAGCAGACCTTGGCATGTGATAGGCGGTGTAGCCCGGAATGTTAGGCTGGGGGTAAGTGGTAGAAGGAGAGAGCTTGGTTTCTTGAACCATGATAACATCCGGGTGATGAGAACGTGCGAATAGAGAGAGTTCAGATAACTTGTTGCGAAGGCCGTTGAGATTAATGTGAACAATGGAGAGGGGGCGATTGGTAATTGAGGAATCAGAGTTGCTGGGGGCAGAGCATAGAACACAACGAAAGGATGAGTCATGATGCCTCACAGAACTGAGGCCCGAACAGGAACCGAGATGCTCAACCTACGCGTGGTGGATCTGTGGAGTCGACTACCAAGATCAAGGAGACTCATCAAACGGGCATCTACAACTCCACGAGGAGTTTTTTCTGTGTGGGAGTGCGAATGGCTGGCTGCCGCACTCCTTCGTATTCTACTACTACGAGCTGGCATTGAGAGGAACCCAGGGCCGCGCAAGACTCCGCGATATCCCTGTTGTCACTGTGGATTATCGGCTCAACACGCTAGCGTTCAGTGCGGTGGTTGCCTTGGCTGGGTACACCTCAAATGTTCGGGGTTAGCTAGCTATAGTGACTACACTGATGCTTTTTGTTGTATATCTTGCTCTAATTCTCCCCTAGTGCTCCTCATCATAGTTTGGACATTTTTCAACTTAACATTAATGGCCTGCGTGCCAAACTTGTTGAACTGACATTGTACATTGAACGCTATCATCCTGATATCATCCTCCTGCAGGAGACAAAACTTAGCGCTTCCTCTTCCCTTCCCCGCCTCCCCGGTTACACGTCTTACCACCTCCCCCGTACTTCCCATGGTGGTGGCGTCTCTACTTTTGTAAAATCTTCTATTCCCTCACACCTCATTGCGCTCCCCGCTGATAATGTTGTTGAGTGTATCGGTGTCCATATTGTATTGCAAAGTTGCCCATTAGATGTTGTTAATGTTTATATTCCCCCAACCACCTCTTGTCCCAATTCTTTTTGATCCTACACCATTTTTGCTTACTGTACACTCTTCCCTCCCTTCGTCCTCAGTTATTATGGCTGGTGATTATAATGCACACTCATCGTCCTGGTTCTCCTCTCTAGGTCTCGATGATAGAGGCGAACTACTTGAGCAGTTTGCGGATGATTGTGATCTTGTTGCTATCAATGAGGATACCCCTACTCGTCTCCCCAACACGGGCAGGCCCTCTTCGCCAGATGTTACTTTCGTCTCTTCCTCTCTGGCTGTATGTTGTAACTGGTCCACTGCTGTTGTCATGGCCAGCGATCATGTACCAATATGTGCTTCACTGGATTTGTCTCTTAATAGTCATCTTGCACCCTTCTCAGGCTCACGTAGCAAATTGTATACTAATTATCGCAAGGCTAATTGGGTCCTGTTTAAGGAGGTGTTACTCGGTCGGGTAGCCAACTATCCGCTCACCGGCTCTGTACACGAGAAAGAGAAGTTCGTCGTTGATGCCATATGCAATGCCTCTAGAACAGCCATTCCTACAGGACGGGTGAGAACGTTTCACCCTAACGTTCCGAAGGAAGTTCTGGAGCTGATCGAACTACGAGATGAGAAGCGTCGAGCCAACCCCGCTGACTCGAGCATTCAGCAACTGTCTGACGAGATCACCAACTTGCTCAACAATCACAAGCAAAAGAGATGGCAGGAGTTTACTGAATCCATTAACTTCAAGACTGACGCCAAGAAAACATGGAGCGTTCTCAAGAAGCTTTCAGGAAAGAGAATGTCAACGGAGCGAAACATGCTGGAGTTCCCTTCTGGTAGATTCGAGTCTGGATATGGTGCTGCCTGTCGGCTTGGGAAACTCTTTGCCTCGGCGACGTCGCGCCGTGATCGTTCTCATAGAAGAACTCTCCGGTCCATAAGGAAACTCAGTCGTCACGATACACCTGCAATAACTCCCTCTACTATGTCAGCCCTCATCAATTCCTTGAAGAACTCCAGGGCTGAGGGACCCGAAGGCATCTCAGCTATCCATCTGAAGCATCTGCCAAACCAATTCCACGAGTTACTAAGCGATCTTATCTACTCTTCGTTCAGTACTGGTGTGATTCCCGCAAGGTGGAAGCAAGCCATCGTCCTACCGATCCCGAAGCCAGGAAAGCCTGAGGACAAGGCAACCTCACATCGACCTATTTCCCTACTGTCCCCCATTGCTAAGTTAGCGGAGAAGATCATCTGTCCGCATCTCCAAACTGCACTACTACATAATGTGCATCAACATGGCTTCAAGAAGGCTCACTCCACTATTACCGCACTCACATCGATTACGGAACACATAATTGCCGGTTTCAATAGCAAAGCTCCTGCTGGTAGAAGCCTGGTCGTCGCAGTTGATCCTGACATCCGCTTTTGACAACGTCAGCACTTCCTTGCTGTCGAAGTCGATTCTGGACTGTGATATGCCCGACTGGTGTAAACGATGGACCGACAACTTTGTCAAAAACCGCTCTATACGTGTGAAGTTCGACGGACACTTGTCGAAGTCTGTTCCCTTGAAGGCAGGCGTTCCCCAAGGTGGAGTATTGTCACCAAGCCTATTCTCTCTGTATCTGTCCGATATTCCGAAGCCATCGCCTAACATCCACTTATGTCTGTATGCGGATGACATCACTATTGTGTGCACTGACCCTGTTATTGACCGCGCCTCTGCGGAGATGAACAAATACCTCAGCAGTCTGGCCGTATTCTTGGAATCAAAACAGTTAAAGGTCTCGCCTACGAAGTCCAGCGTTACTCTGTGCACTACTGCCACGGCTGAACACAAACTGCATCCCCAGGTTTTCTGGGAAGGAAATCTGCTGCCCCTATCCAAACACCCTCGTCTACTCGGTGTATTCCTGGACCCTTCATTGCGATTCCATGAAAACTCACGTATTCGAGCTGCTGCGGCCAATGCGCGTAACAACATACTCCGCGCTCTAGCTGGCACTACATGGGGTAGCTCAAAGGAAGTCTTGCGCGTTACGTACAAGGCGATGATACAGCCCGTACTGGAATATGGAGCCCCGGTCTGGTCAAGGCACTTGACGGAAACGTCCTGGAACAAACTTCAGCGAACACAAAACGCTGCTCTACGTGTCATCACTGGATGCCCCAAGTCCACTCCTATATCCCATCTACATCAAGAATGTGCATTACTTCCTGTAAAGCAGCATTGCCAACTGCAGACCCAACAGTTCCATATTGGCATAGTCAGGAATGTCGCTCACCCCAACTATCACTTGCTATCATCCAACCCCTCATTCCCGCAACATCCGTGCACCGTTGTATGCTGCTGTCTCTGTAAATGACCGTCAACGTTGGGCGACCTCAGAGCTCAACCGGAAGAGGCTCCTGCAGATGGAGCACACCAGATTCGTCAATGAATACCTCTCCTGTGCCCCTCCCAATTCTATACTCGATGGTGTACCGCCCAAGGTCGATGATAGTGAGATGGATCTACCAAGACGCTCCCGAGTAATTTTGGCAGGTCTTCGCTGTGGACATTCCTCATTCCTGAAGGCCTATGTCCATAGGATCGATCCATCGGTCCCCGACGTATGTCCTGACTGCCATGGCACAGGGCATGATTCATTACATTTATTTTCATGCCCAGCTCGACCAACTTCACTGACAGCTCTGGATATGTGGAAGAAACCGTGCGATGTGGCCGCCTTCCTGCGCCTATGAGAAGATGCTCGTTGTGGCCGATAAGAAGAAGAAGAACAGGAGAAGTGCACCCACCTTTGGCATCCGAAGCACTGGACACTTGTTTTATGCCAGGTAACATCCTTGCTGCAGGTGGCACATGGATACTTCTGCTCTGGACCTGGATTCCTCTCGACGCCGGCCCTCTGTAGCAAAATCCTCAGGAGAGCTGCGGCCGACCAGCACCTCTCCCATGACAAAAACCCTCTTCTCGGAGGGGTTGACGTCGGTTTGCACGGAGGCGATCTTCTTTCCTCCACACTGCCACGGCACGAACGTACGACATCTCGGCAGCCTCGCCCACTCTAAAAGCCACGCCTTCGCTGCCGTTGAGCGGCACTCCCCATCAATCCTGTTCATTCCCATTCATCATTCTTAATGCGGCTCGGTCGCTCACTCAGGCGTTCGGGGGTGCTGAGACGCGGATCTCTGGGCAGTTGTCACCGGTTGGCGAACCGTGTCATTTCATGTGTATGACGCCAGACATTCGTCAGGATCATCAACATGTTTAGACAAAAGTATTAACAATGTTGCTGGTATAAAAGGCTTCTCATCTCACAGTGTGTTTCTTCTTCTTCTGCAGCCTCAAAGTGGTTTTTGTCATAGGTTGAGGAACTGTACGACATCTCGGCAGCACAGTGTGTTTCAGTCGGCTCTTCGGAGTCGGACCTGGAAGGTGGCCTCGAGTCACTCACCAGAAGATCCACCGGATCAGGGATGTGCGGAAAAAATATTTTTGGAAACAGAAAACAGAAAATCTATTTTGACAGAAAACAGAAAAAAATCTCCAAAAATGGGCGGAAAACAGAAAATTTTCAAAAATCAATAAAGCATGTTCAGCGTACACTAAACGAAATTTTTCAAAACATTGAACTTTTTTTATACATTTTTCCATTGATCTATGAATCTTTCATTGAATTTTGAAAAAACCTTACAGCTGGCCAGAGCAAAAAGTATAGACGCTCAAGAATTGCAGATTATGAGTGCGATGAGATGACAAATGTTCATCGAACCTTCCTTTTCCCAGGCAATCAAGGCTCGATTACTCTGTTAGAAGCTCAATACATATATCTGTGCAAGGAGTACGTATTGAAGTCGGAGCCAGCTTTCCGTTCCTGAGTGGACATATTTTGACACTTATTGCGGGATAACTGCTGGTTTGAACACTGCACTACTCCTCAGAGCTGAAAGTCACGCCCGTACCGCGCGCCTGTGCCGTTAGAGTATAAATGACCAGACGCGCCGTTCGCTCCACCGTTGAGAGCCTCTCGTACCTCTGTGGCAGAATTATCATCTGCCTCATTGGCTCACCATCAATGTCTTGGCTCTTCATCTTAACTGAATTCTGTGCCATCTGCGTTGCAGTGAATTAAAACACGTATTTAGAGTTTTGCGTGCACCCCGCTCTACTAAAGCGGGTATTCGTAGAGGCTTGACTCTGAGAAAAATTGCCGCTGCGGCTCCGCAATAGTGCTGCTTTGGCGCGTACAGGCACCAAAGCGGCACTACCGCGGAGTCATAGCGGGGACCCGACAGTACCGCTTCGGCTCCGCGATAACGCCACAGCGGCTTCAGGAGAGTGTCTGATATGAAGTTATTTAAGAATTATACGACAAATAGAGGGGGTCTAGTTGTAAGAACAAAAATTCACACCTGCGGTCGTGACGTCCTTTGTCTGATAAGGATAGAGGTTACCGCCGCTTTTGCGCACAAGGAAACACGGAATGTACCTCAAACTTGGGTATACTGAACCGGAGAAAATTTCGTTTTACCACACAGGACAGTGCACCGTAATCCACGCAGCTTCGCCGCTGCATCCTCGCGGAGCCGCTGCGGTACTATCGCGGCGATGTCGAGGCTCAAGGCACGGCAGCGGTATCGTCTGATCACGGAGCCGCTGCGGCACTATCGCGGCACAGCCGAGGATCGCGGTACTTTGCCGGCACTGACGCGGCACATTTTTTCAGAGAAATGGGTTTCGTCCTTATTTAGTGGGTTGCGGGGGCCAGCCTACTTCCCAATGAGTGTCTTCATCTCCCTACATGAATCCGTTACCAATTGAAGGATGCCGGAAGGTTGGTTGGTTTGGTTCACCTCGGCGAGGATCGAACCCGACCGTGTACAGCGAACAGCACCGTTTCCTTCCACCAAGCCACACGCCCCCTAATGAATAACCACTACAGCGAGATAAAAGTATCTAGCGTGGTACAACTGCAGAGAGCCTGGGTGAAGTACACCCTCACCCTATCGGCTTAGCTTCGAAAAATTCAAAAAAAAACAGTCCTGCTGCAAATCGCGGTACACGTTTTTTTTCTGTTTTCTGTCCAATTTTTTCCTATTTTTTACCGAAAACAGAAAACAGAAAGATATGGCCAAAAATGAGCAGAAAACAGAGAATTCCGCACATCCCTGAACCGGAGGATAATTTTTGTCGCCGAGGGGAGGGGGCTCCCCACGGCTCGGGGGGGGGGGGTGCACCCACTGCGGACCGTGGTGACCCCCTCCCCTCTGGGGACCCCAAAGCGGATTAGGTGGCATCTAGAGTTCTGCGAGCTGCGAGTTGCGACACGTATAAGCATATAGCTGCGTGCTCGCAGCGTCCTCGCATGCGAGCTGTCTTGCGACGAAATGGTAGGGGGGCTTTCATAGTTGTTGCCGCACTGAGAGCACGCAACTCGCAGTGCGAGCGCTCTGCGACGAAATTCTCGCAGAGGGCTTTCATAGTCCTCTCGCACTGCGAGGACACTGCGACCATTTTCACGCACGCATTGCGAGCTGCGAGAAGAATACTTCTGACTATTTTTGTCGTAGCTCGCACTGCGAGTATTTCCTGAATCATCATTTCTTTTGCCGACAAAACACTTTGTGCTGGTTTTTCTTTGTTTTTACTCATGATTGCTTCCTGTTTCCTTTCCTGTGAAGGTTTCTCCTTAGTTTCTACTCGTGATTATATCCAGTTTTGATTTTCAATCATGGTTTTTTTTTTGAAGTTTGAACACACAACATTTGTGCGGAAAGTGATGCGTATCAAAGAAAGTAAAAGCATTTCCAAAATATCATGTTTGTTTTGTCTACATATGCGATTGTTGTTTTGAGGGTGGTATTTTCTTCTTTTGTCGTCAAAACAGCAGGATCAAGCCTTTTTGTACCGTCTATCTTTCTGGTGGTCAAAATTCCCACGAAAAAAATTCACGTTATATCCTGGGTGACCGTATATGGAAGTTTTAGTTAAATGGGAGTTGAAATTTTCTTGTGTTTTGATGTAATTTTAAACGACGCTCATTACTAAAAAGGCTCAAAGACTTTCATTTTAACTTCTATGCAATGCTACTGAGCTCAAACTTCCCAATTTTTTATCGCTCCTATATCCTTAGGCCCAGTCTCCATCCGAATTTCCTGCGTTTGCATTTTTTAAGCTCACTTCATCGCCCGGCAGGACAGCAACGGAATGAGATGTAGCCCCAAAACAATACCGCGCTCCAATGCCACTCATTCCCTGATTCAATATGACGCAATGACTCATGCGCAACCCTGATTCAGGTTCCCGCACTGCCCGCAACTCGCAGACTCTGAAAGCTAGTTGCGAGAGTTTCAAGGCCACGCCCCCAACCTCTCGCACTGCGAGCAACTCGCAGCTCGCAGAACTCTAGATGCCACCTTACCCCAGCGGCATGTCCCCGGGGCATGTCAGGCCGGAAAATTTTTTGTGATGGTGCGCTCACGGCGAAATTTCAGTGATGGTGCGCGTCTCGGAACACTGCCGACGGTGAGCGCACTCGGACGCGCGGTGGGGAGCCACCGGCCGGAGTTCGGGGCGCGTCTCGGCACCCCCGAAAGCCTGAGTTTGTCCCGCACCGGATTGTACTCAGAACGTCGGAGGGCCGCGTCCCCGTACCCACCACTCAGCGAGGCGGGGCCCCCCTCCGCGCCTGGCGCCCAACGGGTCCCCGCCCCAGCCCCATGACTCATAATGGGCGCCACGCCCGGACATCCAAGCAAAGGGGCGCGGGGCCTGGCAGAACATCTCCACGTTGTCATCGCTTAAATGATTGGTTCCTTGTATAACGATCTCCGGGAACCATCCCTCCCACACCCTGGGCGGATGCTATACCCCTCTCCAAAATTTTCCAAACCCCATGGTGGGTGTCCCATTCAAGTCTAATCGATAGACTGGGGAACTTACCTTACTGCCACCGCGCGAAGTGCGCGATGATGTAAGTACTTACTCGAGGCTGCCTGCAGTGAACTTATGATAAAATTGTGCTCCGTATGTGGCACGGGTTTGATTCTAGCGTTCAACGCGTAATACGATTTGCCTGAGCGAACATGTTTTCCTCTGTTTCGAATTTTCCCTGCAGGACCGAGGTAACGAAATTTGGTGCGCCCCCGCCTCGCGCCTGATGATTCTCCACTCGCAAAACATGGGCCCCGCCGCTCGCCCTTGGTCGGAAATTCCCGGGCACACGGCCCTCCGACGTTCTGAGTAACTTTGCGTACTTGTAAAACCTGTCATACACCGCCTGCGAAACAATTTTCTGACATAAAGCAAGAACGATACCTTGTCATCTTGATAATCCCTTAGTCCCACAAGAATGATGTCTCCAGTGTTGATCCACACCTTTTTCCTCAGCTTCCCTCGAATATGACACACTCGTTGTTTGCCATCGAAACAGAACGCTAACACACGTCCATTGCCAAGCATTTTTGATACCTGGCCGTATTCTAAAACCACATGCTTTCAAAAAAAGAGGTTCCATATCATCTTACTATTGGAACAAACCTTGTCCAACGTCCTTCGTGTCCAGCTCTCGCTTCATAAAGTCATTCTCGTTCTTTCCCCTTCTTCTGTTCTTACCTCCCTTTCCCTTGTTCTTTGGCATAATGAACTATAAATCTGAAATGCCTTAATTTCATAGTACAGAGCACACGCAAAAGGAAAATGTCTGGTCTGGACACATGAAAACGACTACAAATTGCGTAATTCTATACAATGGGAAATAATGTTGTGATGCAAGCACAAATCGGTGCCAACGAACAACGATATCTCGTCCGGCACCGCCCCTTTCGCTAACCGGCAAAGAAATTGGAACCTCTACTCAGCTGAAGCTTGCAGTATATAAAGGTGACCTGTATGATTCATCAATTCAGAAGCCGCGTCTACGATTCAAACAAGTATAGACAGGTATTTCTGTTGCGTTGATGAGGAAAACGTACGAGATTGTCGCCCCTGCAAGTGTTGCACGGTCCACCATCAAACTGTAGGCTGCCCACCACTGTACATTGGAATGTCGTCCTGCCGGAACGAAAACTCAATTGAGTTTATTTTTGCTCTCCGTATGCTCCTATTGTTATAGTATTGCTATCAGTGAGCTTTCAAACATCCTTTTCACCATCCAGCCGATCACAACTGGATGCGAATAGAGTCGTTCCATTTGCATTAAAGGCAGTGTTCACGATAAAAGTCGTTTTTTCTGTTTTTCCCCCTATCTTGAAGACGGTCCCATGCTGATTTCATTGATGTCCCTGGAATTGTACAAGACCCCCTGGAAACGGAGTTATGGCCCCTCAAAGTTCAGCTTGGAAGCATTGTGGACGAGTTGTCCGAGGCTTGTAACTCCCGTTTTTTGCAGCCGATGTGTGCGGGCTGACCTGAGTAAAGAGAGACGTTGAGAATGAAGGGAAGAACGGGGCTTTTGATCGGAAACCATCGCTCATTTGACCACGAAGTCAGGGGAACTGTTATAGGACGTGGGCGGAGTGGCCCAATGGGTTGACTGGCCCACGAGATTTTCACCCACTTAACGGCTGTTTTTCGTCGCACTTCCGTTCTTAATCTTCTTAGAGGGACCCAAAGCTTACGTTTTGGCCAAAAAAACGTGCAACTTTTTCTTCGTGAACACTGCCTTTAATGGTCGGATGATTTATCATCATTTTCTCTCCGATGTCAATTTAAAAATTCTTCATTCTCAGAATCTGGTACCGGGCGACCAATCGCTGCTCGTCCGGGTCGCCCGAAATGGTGAATCGGGTTGCGAGAAAATCTGTACATTGTAGATTAGTCGTCCGTAACGTACATTCACACGCAAATTCGCAGTCGCCACTCCGACACTGGCTTCTTCTTATTATCGGCCACATAGAGCTTCTCCTCATAGGTGTAAAAAGGCAGCCACATCGCACGGGTTCGTCCACATATCCATAACTGTTAGAGAAGTCGGCCTTGCAGGACATGAAAATAAATGAAATGAATCGTGCCCTGGGTTGTGGCAGTCAGGACATTCGTCGGGGATCGACGAGTCGATCTCATGGACGAAGGCCTTGAGGTAAGAGGAGTGTCCACACCGTAGACCTGTACGTCTGGGTAGGTCCATTTCGCTGTCATCGATCGGGGGAGGCACGTCACCAAGAATTGGATTTAGGGGAGCACTGGAAAGGTACTCTCTGACGAATCGGGTGTGCTACATTTGCAGCAGTCTGACGCGATTGAGCTCCGACGTCGCCCAACGTTGACGATCTAAGACAGAGACTGCAGCATGAAGTGGCGAGCGAATATGTCGGAAATGGGGACCAGATGACAGTAATGGGAAATTAGGGTGTGTGGAATTCCTTATAATGCCAACATGGAACTGCTGCGACTGGAGTTGACAATGCTGCTTTACAGGAAGCAGCGAACACTCTTGATGTAGATGAGATACCGGTGTGGATCGAGGGCATCCAGTGATCACGCGTAGAGCAGTGTTCTGTGCACGCTGAAGTTTGCTCCAGGAGGCTTCCGACAGGTGTCTTGACCATATTGGGGCTCCATATTCTAGCACCGGCTGTACCATAGCCCTGTAGGTTGTTCGCGAAATTTCTTTAGAGCTGCCCCATGTAGTGCCTGCTAGCGAACGTAGAATGTTGTTACGTGTGTTGGCAGCAGCAGCTCGAATACGTGTGTTTTCGTGAAAACACAGTGACGGGTCCAGGAATACACCAAGTAGACGAGGGTGTTTTGATAAGGGCAGCATATTTCCTTCCCAAAGGATCTTGGGATGCAGCTTGTGTTCGGCTGTCGCTGTAGTGCACAAAGTAACGCTGGACTTCGTTGGAGAGACCTTTAGCTGCTTCGATTCCAGGAACTTAGCCAGACTGACGAGGTATTTATTCATCTCAGCAGTGGCTCGATCGATGACAGGGTCAGTGCAAATAATAGTGATGTCATCCGCATATAGACATAAGTGGATGTTTGGTGACGGCTTCGGCACATCAGACAAATATAAAGAAAACAGGCTGGGAGATAAAACTCCTCCTTGTGGGACGCCTGCCTTCAGGGGCACAGACTTCGACAAGTGTCCATCAAATTTCACACGAATGGAACGATTTTTGACAAAGTTATCGGTCCATCTTTTGCACTAGTCGGGAATAGTAGAGTCCAGGATCGATTCGGACAGCAGCGGGATACTGACATTATCGAAGGCAGCAGTTAAGTCAACTGCCACGACTATACTTCTACCAGCTGGAGGTTTCATGTTGAAGCCAGCAATCTTTGATGGACGTGAGTGCCTGATGGTAGAGTGGGCCTTCTTGAAGCCATGTTGATGCACGTTATGACGTAAACCTTCTTGGAGGTGCGGGTTGATGAATTTCTCCGCTAACTTAGCAATAGGGGACAAAAGGGAGATGGGTCGATGCGAAGTTGCTTGATGTTCTGGTTTGCCAGGCTTGAGGATCGGGAGGACAATTGCTTGCTTCCATCTAGCGGGAATGACACCTGTGCTGAATGACGAGAAGACTAGGTCACAAAGTAATTCAAGGAACCCTTCCGGCAAGTGCTTGAGATGGACGGCTGACACACCATCGGGTCCCTCGGCTCGCGAGTTCTTCATGGACCTAATGAGGGAAGACATCTCAGAAGCAGTTATGGCAGGTACATCTTGTCGGCTGAGCTTCCTTATAGACCGGAGAGTGAGCCTATAGGAACGATCACGGCGGGACGTCGCTGAAGCAAAGTGTTTTCCATGTCGACATGCAGCCTTAAATTCGGACTCGAATTTCCCCGAAGGGAACTCAAGCATGTTGCGCTCTGCTGCCAATTTCTTGCCAGACAACGGCCTAAGAGTGCTCCAGGTCTTCTTTGCATCAGTGGAGAAATTCAAGGATTCAGTGAACTCCATCCATCGCATCCGCTTGTAATCATTCAGCATTTTGGTGATCTCATCAGACAGTCGTTGAATGCTGGAATCTGCAGGATCAGCTCGGCGCTTCTCGTCCCGTAATTCGATCAGCTCCAGGACATCTTTGGGAACGTTAGGGTGAAACGTTCTAACGCGTCCTGTAGGGTTTGCAGTTCTGGAGGCGTTGCATATGGCTTCAACAATGAACTTGTCTTTCTCGTGAACGGAGCCGGTTAGCGGATAGTAGGCTACCCGACTGAGTAACACTTTTTTAAACATGACCCAGTTGGCCTTACGGTAGTTGGTGTACAATTTGCTACGAGAGCCTATGAAAGGTGCCAGGTGACTGTTGAGAGACAAATCCAATGAAGCACATGGGTACATGATCGCTGGCCATAGCTATAGCAGTGGACCAGTTACAGGAAACAGCAAGAGAGGATGATACAAAAGTGACATCCGGAGAGGACGGCCTGCCCGTGGAAGGAAGGCGAGTGGGGGTGTCCTCGTTAATGGCAACAAGATCACAATCCTCAGCGAAAAGCTCTAGTAGTTCACCTCTGTCATCAGGATCTAGAGAGGAGAACCAGGATGTGGAGTGAGCATTAAAATCGCCAGCCATGACAACAGAAGACGATGGGAGGGCAGTATGCACAGATTGCAAAAATGGAGTGGGATCAAACGAATTGGGACATGAGGAGATTGGGGGAATATAAATATTAACAATATCTATACGGCTTCCTCACTGTAAGGATACGCGCTTCAGCATGAAGATGCTCCACTGGAGTGCTTTAGGCGAAAACCCGCCGGGGGTCCGCATCGCTCGAGTCTCCAGTGAGCTCTCGGTTATCACCGGCAGTGGAGCTGTGATGGGACTAGGTGAAATGTAGAGGGGGGGGGCTGTGGTGGGACTAGGTGAAATGTGTCTGTTGAAGTCTACCATTAAGCCATGGCAGAAGCGGGGGATGACTGCCTTCACTAAAGGACGTCGGGCAAATGTGCTATTCCAGGGACATGTTTCCATTAGCATCCCCATCGCCGCTGGTGTCCCTCAAGGAGGAGTTTTATCGCCTGCACTTTTCAGTTTATATCTAGAACATCTGCCCGTTCCCCCTCAAGACATCAAGGTCGTTGCATACGCGGATGATATTACTATTCTGTGCCGAGATCGCGACATTAAGGTAGCCGCCAGTAAGATCAATGACTACTTGATCGAGTTGAAATGTTTCTTCGATCGCAAATTACTCACAGTCTCTGCCTCCAAATCATCCGTCAACGTCTTTTCCACTGATAATGCAGAGCACAGTGCCCATCCTATGGTGAAATGGGACGAACCTCAATTGCAGGCCACCCGATTCCCCAAACTACTTGAACTCGTGTTGGATCCTTCGTTGAGGTTTCATAAGAACACTGAGCAGAAGCAAGCCACAGTGAAAACAAGAGTCAACGTCCTGCGTGCTGTCGGTGGAACGTCCTGGGGATACAATAAAGAAACGATCCTGACCACATATAAGGCTATTTTGCAACCCGCCTTGGAGTATGCTGCGCCAGTCTGGCAGCACATCGTGTCGGACTCATCTTGGTCCAAGCTGCAGCGCGTCCCAAATTGTGCTCTGCGAATTGCAACGGGCTGCTCTAGAAGCTCTCCAATTGAGCACTTACACGCCGAAGCTCGCATATTGCCAGTTAGAGACCACTGCCAACTCCAGGCGCAACAAATGTACATTAACATCGTGAAGCAGCCGAATCATCCATCGCGAAGAGTACTAAACCCGGTGAGAGAGAGAGACGTGTCAGAAAGCCTTTCGCCGATGCTCCGTCGAAAGTAGATGTGCATTGATGGACCGAAGCGCAACAAGAACGCCTTCGTCTCTTGCGCGCGGAGCATACCCGATTCGTGAAGGAACACTTGAGCAGAGTTGCCATAAACTCCATCCTGGGAGTCGCACCTCCGAAGGTCAGCGAGACAGAGATGGAATTTGGCAGGCGTGCCAGGTGCACCCTCGCATCGTTACGCTGTGGACACTCCCCCCATGCTTATGTCATATTTGCATAGGATTGACAACAGCGCACCTGACGAGTGCCCTGATTGCGGTAGTCAAGGGCATACTACTGCGCACCTGTTCCATTGCCCGAAGAGACCGACTACATTAACGTCAATGGATCTGTGGACGAACCCTGTGCTAGTGGCCGAGTTTCTGAACCTATGACAGAACCCCTCTCCGTGGCTGCAAAGAAGAAGAAGACGCGCTTCAGCATGAAGATGTTCCACTGGAGTGCTTTGGGCGAAAACCCGCCGGGGGTCCGCATCGCTCGAGTCTACAGTGAGCTCTCGGTTATCACCGGCAGTGGAGCTGTGGTGGGACTAGGTGAAATGTAACTGGTGATAAGAATGCTCCGCCGAAAAAAGCGAACGCTCTTTCCTGTGATGATCGAAATCAACAGCTTACTAGAAATTAGAGTGAGGACTTTTTAAAAAGAGACCGAACGAACGAATTTCGAATAAATTCGTTAATTTTTCATTTCGAACGAACGAATTTCGAATGAATTCGTTCATTTTCTATTTTGAAC
Source organism: Aplectana chamaeleonis (assembly GCA_029168955.1). NCBI lineage: Eukaryota > Metazoa > Nematoda > Chromadorea > Rhabditida > Cosmocercidae > Aplectana > Aplectana chamaeleonis. Next base: position 120,559 of record JAPDOI010000332.1, read on the forward strand.
GAACGAATTTCGAATAAATTCGTTCATTTTTTATTTCGAACGAACGAATTTCGAATGAATTCGTTCATTTTCTATTTCGAACGAACGAATTTCAAATAAATTCGTTCATTTTTTATTTCGAACGAACGAATTCGCCATTTATCTGACGCAATCCGCAAGGCCATGAATGCGGCTATTCCTATCGGTCGCGTCAAGACGTTCTATCCAAATGTCAACAGAGACATTCTCGACAAAATTAGAACGAGAGATGCGAGGAGAGCGGTTACTCATCTGGACCCCGTCGTTGCTGAACTTGACGATGAGATCAAAAAGGATCTAGACAGGCACAAGAAAGAAGAGTGGGAGAAGTTCACCGGGCAGTTGGACTTCAAGACGGACAGTGCAGCTACTTGGAAGGTTTTACGGAAGCTTTCGGGTAAAAGCTCACCCGCCACCGTCTCCACAATCGAATTCGACAACGGTGTATTCAAATCAGGAAAGGAAGCCGCTTATGCGCTCGGGAAAAGTTTTTTCATCACCAGTGCTAAACGAGGTCCGCAGAATAGAGTGACTGTAAGAGAGCTGTGACGCCTCCCGCTTATGAGCACTACCGAAGCGTTTACTACGACGCAAGTTGAGAAGATTATAAAGGAAATACGGAACTCTAGAGCGATTGGTCCTGATGGGATATGTCCTGCTGTCTTGAAGAAGATACCCACTGACTTACTACCGCTTCTCACTGATGTGATAAACTCCTCGTTCAGGTCGTGTACTATCCCGCAGAATTGGAAGACGGCAAACGTCGTTCCGCTGCCCAAGCCTGGCAAGCCCCCAAGCTTCAGTCAAGGGATATCGGCCCATTAGCTTGTTGTCTTCTTTTGCTAAAGTAGCTGAAAAGCTGATCGTCAAGGACCTGGCTGAGCATAACGAGAGACAGGTGTTCCAGCATGGATTCAGAAAATTGCATTCAACCACGACAGCTTTGTTAGAAATTACGAGCTATGCAATTGATGGTTTCAACGCCTATAAGCCGCAGAGAACTGTAGCAGTTGCCTTGGATCTCACTAAGACTTTCGACACAGTGAATCTTGGTATCTTATCAAACAACTTACTGGAGTCATCAATCCCGCCATGGCAAAAGCGCTGGATAGCTTCATTCACTAAGGGAAGACGGGCTAGAGTGATGTTCCAGAATCATGTCTTCTTCTTCTTCTTCTTTGCAGCCACATTGAGGGTTTTGTCATAGGTTGAGGAACTGGGCGACCAGTAACGGATTCGTCCATAAGTCCATTACGGTCAGCGTGGTAGGTCTCTCCGGACAGTTGAATAAATGTGCGGTGTCGTGGCCGATGGTACCGCAGTCCGGGCACACATCAGATTTACTGCTGTCAATCCTGCTGACATAAGACATTAGCATTGTAGAGTGACCACAGCGTAATGATGCGAGCGTGCACCTGGCCCTTCTTCCGAGTTGAGCCTCGGATGTGCAGACTTGGGGCGGCACTACCCCCAATATGGGATTAATGACCGCCTTTTCCAGAGGACACCGTACAAACTGAGTATGCTCCTCGCGCAATAGACGGAGTCGTTCTTGCTGTGAGTCGTGCCATCTCTGCAGATTGACTTTGCTGGGAGCATCGGCGAATGGCTTTCTGATCTTTCTTTCTCTGACGGGGTTTAGCACTCTCCAAGAGGGGTGATTTGGTTGTTTGACAATGTTGATGAAAAATTGTTGGGCCTGGAGCTCACAGTGCTCCCTTACTGGTAATAAGCGGGTCTCAGCATGCAAGTGATCGACCGGGGAACTTCTTGCACACCCGGTGGCGATTCGAAGAGCCGCATTCTGTATGCGTTGCATCTTAGTCCAAGAGGATTCCGAAACTAGATGCTGCCAAACTGGGGCGCCGTATTCCAGTGCAGGCTGGAGAATAGCCTTATACGTTGTAATAATGGTTTCTTTGCTACTACCCCATGTTGTACCGCCCAGGGCTCTAAGCACGTTAAGCTTCGCTTTAACGATAGCCTGCTTCTGTTCCGTGTTCTTATGGAATTTGAGCGATGGATCGAGTACGAGTCCGAGAAGTTTTGGGAAGCGGGCGGCAGGCAAACGATCTCCATTCCATACGACATACGGATGTGCGCTGTGTTCAGATGGGTCCGTTGTGAGTACGGATACCGATGACTTTGACGCAGAAATCTTCAGCATTTTGCGGTCGAAGAAGCTTTTTCAGTGCGGTCAAGTACCCGTTAATCTTAGCGGCGGCCACATTTATGTCCCGATCACGACACAAGACAGTCATATCATCAGCGTAAGCGACCACCTTGATATCTTGGGGTGGGGCGGGCATATCTTCGAGGTACAGACTGAAGAGAGCAGGCGACAATACACCGCCCTGTGGGACTCCAGCTGCAATCGGAATGCTGTTTGAGACATGATTCTGGAACATCACTCTAGCCCGTCTTCCCTTAGTGAATGCAGCTATCCAGCGCTTTTGCCATGGCGGGATTGATGACTCCAGTAAGTTGTTTGATAAGATACCAAGATTCACTGTGTCGAAAGCCTTAGTGAGATCCAAGGCAACTGCTACTGTTCTTTCCGGCTTATACGCGTTGAAACCATCAATTGCATAGCTCGTAATTTCTAACAAAGCTGTCGTGGTGGAATGCATTTTTCTGAATCCATGCTGAAACACCTGTCTCTCATTGTGCTCGGCCAGGTCTTTGACGATCAGCTTTTCAGCTACTTTAGCAAAAGAAGACAACAAGCTAATGGGCCGATATCCCTTGACTGAAGCTTGGGGCTTGCCAGGCTTGGGCAGCGGAACGACGTTTGCCATCTTCCAATTCTGCGGGATAGTACACGACATTAACGAGGAGTTTATCACATCAGTGAGGAGCGGTAGTAAGTCAGTGTGTATCTTCTTCAAGACAGCAGGACATATCCCATCAGGACCAATAGCTCTAGAGTTTCGCATTTCCTTTATAATCTTCTCAATTTGCGCCGTAGTAAACGCTTCGGCCGTGCTCATAAGCGGGAGGCGGCACAGTTCTCTTACAGTCACTCTATTCTGCGGACCTCGTTTAGCACTGGTGATGAAAAAACTTTTCCCGAGCGCATAAGCGGCTTCCTTTCCTGATTTGAATACGCCGTTGTCGAATTCGATAGTGGAGACGGTGGCGGGTGAGCTTTTACCCGAAAGCTTCCGTAAAACCTTCCAAGTAGCTGCACTGTCCGTCTTAAAGTCCATCTGTCCGGTGAACTTCTCCCACTCTTCTTTCTTGTCTCTGTCCAAATCCTTTTTGATCTCACTGTCAGGCTCAGCAACCACGGGGTCCAGATGATTAACCGCTCTCCTCGCATCTCTCGTTCTAATTTTGTCGAGGATTTCCCTGTTGACATTTGGATAGAACGTCTTGACGCGACCGATAGGGATAGCCGCATTCATGGCCTTGCGGATTGCGTCAGATAGATGGCACTCCTTCTGGTGCACGCTTCCATTCTACGGGTAATCTGTCGATAGGCGAAGCGCAACTTCACTGAACAGGCGCCAGTCTGCTCGGCCTAAATTAAGATAAGAACGTTGGCGAACACCAGAAAAGGGAGCGAGAGAATTGGATAGATCGATGTGGACAAAGACAGGAACGTGGTCACTTGGCAGAGTAGTCGAGGTAGACCATGAGCAGCAGCTAGAAAGGTTGGACGAGACAAGAGATATGTCTGGGCTAGAAGATCGGCCGCTGGCAGGGAGACGAGTGGGCTGATCATCGTTTAGAATGACCAGGTCGCACTCATCTGCCCATTCTTCGACGTCATTTCCTCTAACATCAGGACCGAAAGACGAGCAAAAGGTGTGAGCGTTGAAATCACCCGCGAAAACGACCGAGGATGAGAGGGAGCAGTCGCTCAGCTGCTTGAGAAGTGGGATAGGATTGTAAGATGAAGGGCATGAAGTTGTAGGTGGAATGTATATGTTGAAAAGAGAAAGGGGTGTTTTTAGGGGAGATGGATTGGGAGGTACTCGAGAGTACCGTCCGTGGGGGTGCTGGGAATGAGGTGTGAGGGAAGTGAAGATAGAACGAAAGTAGAGACTCCACCGCCGAGAGATGACCTTGGAGCATGGTAAGAAGTATAGCCCGGGATATTGGGATGAGGATAGGTAGGGGATGGAGAGAGCTTGGTTTCTTGAACCATGATCACGTCTGGATGGTAAGTACGTGCAAAGAGAGAGAGTTCAGAAAGCTTGGCACGAAGGCCGTTTAGATTGATATGCACAGTGGAAAGGGGGCGATTTGAGATAGAGGAATCTGAGATGGAAGGTGAGGAGCATAACACACAACGAAAAGATGAGTTATGATGCCTCACAGAACTGAGACCCGAACAGGAGAGATGCACCCACCTTTGGCATCCGAAGCACTGGACGCTGGTATGTCTCCAGTTTACATCCTCTCCGCACGTGGCGCATTGGTACTTCTGAGCGGGTCCAGGATTCCTCTCCACGCCGGCCCTTTGCAGGAGAATCCGAAGGAGAGTTGCGGCCGGCCAGCACCTCTCCCATGACAAAAACCCTCTTTGTGGAGGGGATGACGTCGGTTTGCACGGAGGCGATCTTCTTTCCTCCACACGGCACGAACGTACGACATCTCGGCAGCAATCATGTCTCAAACAGCATTCCTATTGCAGCTGGAGTCCCACAGGGCGGCGTATTGTCGCCTGCTCTCTTCAGTCTGTACCTCGAAGATATGCCCGCCCCTCCCCTGAATATCAAGGTGGTCGCTTACGCTGACGATATGACTGTCTTGTGTCGTGATCGGGACATAAATGTGGCCGCCGCTAAGATTAACGGGTACTTGATCACACTGAAAAGCTTCTTCGACCGCAAAATGCTGAAGATTTCTGCGTCAAAGTCATCGGTATCCGTACTCACAACGGACCCATCTGAACACAGCGCACATCCGTATGTCGTATGGAATGGAGATGGTTTGCCTGCGGCCCGCTTCCCAAAACTTCTCGGACTCGTGCTCGATCCATCGCTCAAGTTCCATAAGAACAGGCTATCGTGAAATCGAAGCTTAACGTGCTTAGAGCCCTGGGCGGTACTTCATGGGGTAGTAGCAAAGAAACCATTATTACAACGTATAAGGCGACTCTCCAGCCTGCACTAGAATACGCCGCACCAGTCTGGCAGCATCTAGTTTCGGAATCTTCTTGGACTAAGATGCAACGCATACAGAATGCAGCTCTTCGAATCGCCACCGGATGTGCAAGAAGTTCCCCAGTCGATCACTTGCATTCTGAGACCCGCTTATTACCAGTAAGGGAGCACTGTCAGCTCCAGGCCCAACAATTTTTCATCAACATTGTCAAACAACCAAATCACCCCTCTTGGAGAGTGCTAAACCCCGTCAGAGAAAGAGGCGTCAGAAAGCCATTCGCCGATGCTCCCAGCAAAGTCAATCTGCAAAGATGGCACGACTCACAGCAAGAACGACTCCGTCTGTTGCGCGAGGAGCATTCTCAGTTCGTACGGTGCCATCTGGAAAAGGCGGCCATCAATCCCATATGGGGGGTAGTGCCGCCCCAAGTCTGCACATCCGAGGGAAAGTGCTCAACCACCGGAGGCCGGCTGGCGCAGCGCGTGTGACGCAAATCTGCGGCGCGCGCGTTTGTGCGATTGGAGCACGATTATACACTCGATCAAAATCGTGTACAGGTGAGAGAATGTGATATACAGGCGAAACGAAGCCTTGCTCTGCTTAATACACTACAGATGAGCCTCGGAAAGTAAAAACAATGCAATACGTGGTATAAACACTAAATTTCACACTTCTCTAAGGTTAAGAGGCGAAACTACTCTCAGCTCTTCCTATTTCAGAAGCAACATCACTGTGAGAACCCACGAGACCAATCTCAACAGCATATGAGGAGCTAAAAGTGTATAGAACAGTCCATTAATAACGTCCTTTGAACTGATTTAAGGAGAACACTTTCTTCCAATTCTCAAATAAGTGATTCCACTCATGCAAGGTCATTCCACCGTCATTAATCAGTCCTAGAACTATAGGAAATTTTCTAGCCTGCTTGTTAGCAGAAAGTCTGATTATTCTTCTCCATCATCACAGTCCGTCTTGAGTTCGATACATTTCAACCTCAGAAAACTAGATATGAGATCGGATTTCTTAGGAATAAATCACGCTTGTAGCAACATCAAACTTGGATAGACAAGCGGAACTTGGGTGATTCGATTGATGGTTTTTTTGAGAAACATTTCTGCAGAGCAACACCTCATGAACTACACCCCTTACCCTTCAGAGCTCCAGTATTACTCGTAATCTCTGAGCTTTTGAGAGGGACTAAGCCTCACTGCCTTAGAAAGGGCATGAAAAACGATTCATTAGACAACATTCAATATTTCTTATTCGCTCAATGCTTTTCACATTCTACTACTTGACAGTGGGGAACCGTCTCGAAAAGATAAACCGAGCACAGCAGAGGAGCAATAGACTAGTTTTCAACAGCTGTTAAGATTGGTCTCGTGGGTTCTGTTACAAGGGAGGCTTGTCATCTTCCGGTGGCGATTTGGAAAACCATGTTGTCGTTGCTGTAGGTCTGTGACAGAAAATAAATTACCTGCGCTTGAAATTGGCTAACTAACTGTGCGGATTTCAAAAATGGCATTCACATTGCGTCACAAAAAAGTAAAGTATCAGGGATTTTTCGGAGCGTTCAGAAAAAAATCCGGAATTGGCGCAAAACATTCAAATTGGTGTTATTTAGGGCGCTGAACCCAAATCTGGGGTCCATTCCTCGCCAGACTTGGAGTGTGAGACAGCCCGAATAACCCCTATGTACAAGTTTTGAGGCGATTTGATCGTAGCATTCTCGAAATCGTCAAAAGTCGCGTTTGAGCAGCAAAATTTCACCCACTTCGAAGCTGCGGACCGAGTCAGATGAAATTTTTCAAATATTGACAAGTGGGCCTCAGATTCGTAATTAGCACCCAAAACAAGCCCCAGAAACGAGTTTTAGGCTCAATCCGAGAATTTTTTTTGAACGCCCTGAAAATTGTCATTCGTGTACGCCTTTTCTGTTGGCTATGCTATGGAAATGTCCACTTTTGCAAATCTCCTGTGAATATCTGAGGCACTTAGCAGATTCTGAGTATGGAATATTGGAGCACTGTCCTCCCCTTGAACATATCAAAGTTGCATCTCGAAACTCCACCTTATATGTGCAACCATCCCTTGTTATTGATGTTGCTTCTGTAATAGGAAGAGCTTAGACTAGTTTCGCCCCTTAACCTTAGAGAAGTGTGAAATTTAGTGTTTATACCACGTATTGCATTGTTTTTACTTTCCGAGGCTCATCTGTAGTGTATTAAGCAGAGCAAGGCTTCGTTTCGCCTGTATATCACATTCTCTCACCTGTACACGATTTTGATCGAGTGTATAATCGTGCTCCAATCGTAAAAACGCGCGCGCCGCAGATTTTCGTCGAACGCGTCACGCCAGCCGGCCTCCGGTGGTTAAGCACTTTCCATCCGAGGCTGAACTCGGAAGAAGGGCCAGGTGCACCCTGGCATCGCTGCGCTGTGGTCATTCTACCATGCTTATGTCCTACTTCAGCAAAATAGACAGCAGCAAATCAGATGTTTGCCCTAACTGTGGCTGCCTCGGCCATGATACTGCACACCTCTTCAAATGTCCGGAGAGACCCACCACGCTGACCGTTATGAACTTATGGACGAATCCGTTACTGGTCGCCCAGTTTCTCAACCTATGACAAAACCCTCAATGTGGCTGCAAAGAAGAAGAACGAACGAATTTCGAATAAATTCGTTCATTTTTTATTTCAAACGAACGAATTTCGAATAAATTCGTTCATTTTTTACTCGAGCGAACGAATTTCGAATAAATTCGTTCATTTTTTATTTCGAACGAACGAATTTCGAATGAATTCGTTTATTTTTTATTTCGAACGAACGAATTTCGAATAAATTCGTTCATTTTTTATTTCGAACGAACGAATTTTGAATGAATTCGTTTATTTTTTATTTCGAACGAACGAATTTCGAATAAATTCGTTCATTTTCTATTTCGAACGAACGAATTTCGAATAAATTCGTTAATTTTTTTTATCTCGAAAGAAAGAATATTCGAATGACGAATACTTTAAACATCCATAGCAATATCGCGCAACTACGAAGTGAGCGGCAATAACAATTTGAATTCTTCTTCTAAAGCGTTCTTTCCACCTACAAATGAAATTAATAAGGCACGGCTCATCTCTAAACCTGTACGGGATAAGAGATTCTTAATCCACAGCTCAAAAAAGCCTCTTGGCGAAGTTTTAGCCAAATCGGTGCTATCACTAGAAGGGGGGGGGGGGTGGAGTACCAGTTGCCATCCCACTAGGGCGCGCCCATTTTCCGTGCCGCCGCGCAATTATAACGCCAGTCCGGGGTTTCATTCCCTGCCAAAGCGTTGCGGCGCGGAGAAATTGGTGTGGCCATATGCAGTGGATAAGTGGCCTGACTGGCGAGATAGCACGGCCAAATCTAAAACTTCGACAAATCACGGCACTGTGCCGCAACCTTCCGTAACACCGGAAACGGATGTCAAATCACTCAGGAACTCAGTGCTCGCGACCCGCGCGCATTTCGGGCCTTGCTTGCCACCCGCTCACCCCTCATTTTGAAGTGCTCGCCACCCGCCGCCCCCTCGTCTCCGCGCGCCACCCGCTATCGGTACATCGGGTCGGGAGCGCGAGTGGTGATGGTACAGCGGGTCGCGAGCACTTTGCGAGCCAGTCACTCGCTGTTCTCAAATAATCAATGATGGCGTCTCTCACCTCTGCATTGATTTCTTTTTTTGCTCTTGCTTTCATTTTTTCTGTGATTCAAAACTACGATAAAGTTTACGTACGTGATTGCTGTGACCCGTTAGCCAGACCGTTTGGTCGACCTCGTTGTCATTCGGCGAGGCTGCATATAATTAGGTATTTTGTGTGCCTTAGGTGTAGCCACGAGTATCCCTGAGAGGCGTTAATGATTCACACAGGAATTCCCGCGCAGTCACACCTCCATTATCACCATCCTCACGTCGACGTGCAATTTGATACGCCTCTGTCATCCGCATCGTGCATGATGACTTCTTCCTCATCCTTTTTTTTGCAGCCGTGACAATATTCCAAATAATTGAATAAATTTATGAAAATATTTTGCAGCACCTTAAATTAGTCTAAAATTAAATGAAAAAAATTCGTTCATCTCTTATTCTCAAATTTCGAATGTCTCTGTGAATTAAAAAAAGTGAAATATATTCGATGAAAGTCAATAACTCTAAATTGATCCCAATACTGAATCTGCCAAATAATGAAAGAATATTCGACCGGGTATTTGAATTTCTGAACGGTTTCAAATCGAGTATGTAACATTATAGTATTGTTTCGCTGGCAAAATAATTTTGGTCTGTTAGGTGCCCTTTATTGTTTTTTCCCTACACGGACTTCTTCATTTCTTATTTTAGCCCGTTCCTGAATAGTATATGTTTTCCAGATGGAGAAATTTTCCGTTGGCACGCATGCTTTCATTCCGGAACCGGTCCACACAGTGCACGATGTGGGAATACGCGCCTACGGAGGTAAGATACTATTTTTAATTGTTTGCTGATGTTTTCCCCGGGCGTATCCCAGACGGAAATAGTGCTAGTTCCAAGTTGTGGAATGGGTGTCTTATTTTTTAGGGTACAGTTGGGAAATCTTGAACAAAATTGTCAACTTGAATTATAAGTTTTCCTTGAGATACTGACAATCCGAGTCTTTTTAGAGATGTTGAAGGATCGAATCAGAGGAAGAGCCGCCGATTTGGAGTGTCTGGGGAATGGGCGAAGGAACATGGAGGATGATTCGCGACTGATTCGTTGGTCATTTTGAGAAGTGTGTACGGAGTCGAGGTACTTGAATAGTAATTCGGGCTTTTTTCTTTGGGAGTCATTTGATTTACACAGCACATTTCAGCTTCTACATGGGTCTCGGTCGGACGGAATACGAGCACCGGACGTCGTTCGATGCACTGGTGAGGGATCGAATCAAATGGCTACAGGAGCTATTCAGGTCTCTGCAGAAGGCGCTGTAAGTTAATCAAAGGTTTACGCAGTAGGCATATAATCACAGGGAATTTGGAATTAATCGACGATATCGGTTTCAGAGACATCCTTAATAAAGGCACTAAGTTCAGGATTAATGACATATCAAATAGACTTGATATAAAAAACATTTTCTATCAAACCACACTTGAGGCTATCAATTTTCTGATCAATAAGTTTGGACTAAACGCTGAAAAGATTAACTGTATAATATCTTTTCTAAAAACACAATACAGGAAAAGAATCAAGCCACTTCTTCATAGTCTGCTACTTGTAGAAAATACTGTAAGGTTTCCTTATGGAGTTGTGAAAAAGTTGCAAAAGACTTTCATATTTTGTCCATTGGATAAGGCTAGTAATAACTACGGAGTAATTTGCAAGAAGTATTACCTCATGTTTCTCATGAAAGAAATGGGAATTGTTTTTGATGAAATTAACAATACAATAATATATGAAGATTATAACCAAGTTTATGAAGCTGTACCAAATGCAAATGAAATTTCGATAATCCTAAAACATAAGTTTTTTAACTTGAAAAACAATTTGAAGTTCGATGTGGATTGCACACTTCCATTGATTTATGCCATACCGAAATTGCATAAAACTCCTATTAAATTCAGATGTATTACTGGTGCGCATAATAGCAGTATGAAACCACTATCTCAAGAGTTATGCGTGATATTCACGACGCTCAAGAAACATTTTGTAAATTACACTAATATAGTGCGTTCTCGTCATAAAACAATCCAAAACATACTGGGCAATAACAAACACAAATATTGGAGAGCAATTGAACGCATTAAAAAATACAAATGCGAAGTTGTATTCTGCAGATTTTACGGATATGTTTACCAACCTACCTCATACCACTATTATTAGCTGTATGAGTTACTTGGTCAACGTGTGCTACAAAAACTCAAACAAGAAATTCATTGCAAGTAATGGTTTCAAATCCTTCTATACGGATAGTCATTTGAGGAGTAATAGTTATAGATATTATACTAAGCAAGATTTAATCTACAGCATTGATTACCTTCTCAACAATAGTTACTGTTTATTCGGAGGCATCGTTTTCAAACAGAAACAAGGGGTTCCACAAGGCGGTAATTTTAGTCCAATTTTAGCAGACCTGGTCTTATCTGTGATGGAGTTTCAATTTTCCAAAACTTTTCTCTTAATCAGAATGTACTATTGGAGCCATTTAGATATATGGACGACTTATTGGTTATTCACAACAAAAATGATCAATATGTTGAAGATTTGTTAGCAGCTGTTTATAATAATGTATTAGAGATTAAAAGAACTCACATGAATGAATTTCATACTAATTACTTAGATATCAATATAAGAATAGATAATAATGCAATTTTGACCAATTTATACAATAAAACAGATGACTTTGATTTCATAGTGAAGAAGTTCCCACAATCAGATTCTGCAGTTTCTGTTATCATCAAGGCCTCAACAATTTACACAGAGGCCTTGAGGATAGCCAATGTCTGCTCTGAGGTTAAGTTTTACATAGATAAATTGAAAGAATTGAAAAACTCACTATTAAACAATGGATACTCTTCAGAATTTATTGTCGTTAACATAGTCAAATGCATCTATCGCAACAAAAAAATTTCATATAAGTTCCTTTTGCCACATGATTACAATCATGTTAAAAAACTTGTTGTTGCTATTCTATAAATTCGAATATTAGCTACACTAAAGTCTCGAATTCTGTTCTATTCCAGCTACTGCTATTGTTGAACGACCTACACCATACGACTTTATTGATTCCACATTGATTTTGGACCTGACCTTTCCCCATTTTGGACTTTCATTGTTCTACCACTTTTCCGCACCTCTTCTTTCTCACTCAGTTTCCTTTCATTATTCTTGCTAACAATTTCCGCTTGTGGCTCAGCTTTCTCATTTATTTCTCATCGACAATTCTGTTCCTCACTGAGAGCCTCGGCAGAATTGTTTGGTAAGGTTCGTCTGCGGGCAGAGGCGAAACGGACTTTATCAATTTCTTACTCCTCTACATCCTTCTTCTTCTTTTCTCTTTTGGTTGCACTGTTTTGCGTGCACAACACAGAGGGAAACCCGTGTGTGTGCGCAGAGCAGCACCGTTTATCGGGTAATGAACACAATTTTATGACAGATTCTCTCTTTGAGGAAACATGCCTCAGCACCGACTGGTGAATTTCCGGACCGGCTGGTCTCCTGAACTCTCAATACTTCTTCTAGCAGTTCGATCTTTAATGTTAGCTTCTCTTCTCTACTGGGATAGTTGCGACATCTGAAATTTCATTATACTACACATATATTAATTTGTTAATTTTTGGACATGTGGAAAATTCATTTCAATGGATAGGTACTTGAAAGAGTTATGATAAGCTCTCAGTGAAAACATGCACAATTTTTGTTTCAGTGGTAGAACATATTATTTTTACATCTTATTAGCCTTCGTGTATGAGCTTCCCTTCCTAAGCTAATACATACCCTCCCTTTTATTTTCATTTTTTTTTGTTCTTTGTCTTGCATGTATGTGGGTTTAGACATAACCCAGTAACACTACATTCAACCACTCAAGGAGGGCCATACCTCCTCCTAAAAATAGGCGTTGTTGCTGATGTGGGGTGTAGAGTAGCGTGGTTGGGATCTGCTCTGCACGCTTCCGGTAACACTGGTTCTTTGGAACAAAAAAGGGCCCGTCATTCCCTTGGTGGCAGCCCCACCGAAGCCTTTCGGTACACCAACCTTAAGGTGGATCCCCCCCTTCACTTAGGCTTGGCTTCCTAGGTGATGTGGATTTAACAGTCAAAAAACTCCATGCAAGTCAGTCAGAGCAATTACTTTCAGGTATCTAGTTTCACGAAGTACAAGGTAAGTAATGGGCAGTATACAGTTAAGGACTTGGGAGGCCATACAGTGGGTGAAAAGTGTAAAAATAATTGTAGCATTTGCAGTATTATCAGATTTGAGAATCAGATTTGTTCTAATACTACAAATTTTTTAATTAATACTTATCACACTTCGTCCACCAATTGTAATACTAAGGGAGTGGTCTATTGCTTGCAGTGCAATTGTTGCAGTAAACAATATGTTGGAATTACACAACGAAGTCTGAAAATCAGAATTAGAGAACATCTGAATAATTCGAAAACCTTCAAAAAACACACACTTTTATATGAGCATTTTCAACAATGCCGTTCAGGATTTTCTGTGTATGTCCTTGATGCTTTAAAGTCAAATGAAGACCTGAGCGTTTTGCTAGAAAAGGAATTGTTTTGGATCAAGCTTTTAATGACTGCTCATCCATTTGGACTTAATGATAATATTAAGGGCTATGGCAATATTACGGACGTTGCAAATCCGCTTTCATACAAGAACAGTCATCCCTTTTTCTCACTTCATACCACTAAAGAAAGAAAAAACAGGAAAAAAGAAACGTGAGGTCTAGAAATAAAGAAAGATATAAGGACATTCTTGACTATCTGACCAATCATGAAAATGATCTTGGTAGACCAATAGAAGTTTATAGACTGCTCAAATCCTTGGACAAGAAAAACATGAAAAATCTTCTGAACGCTTCATTATCAACAGAATTTTTGAAAAATGTTCAACATAAGTATAAATTTCTTGTCTTATGTTTGCTAACCAGCTTGCACTATAACATCGTTACATGTAAGTCCAAGGGACGTAAATTGGAAGGCCATCTTATTAAAATTCCCTTTGCCAATAAAATTTTTGATAAAGTAAATTTTAACAGAATTCTTAACTCCCCCGCCATCAAAAACATAATTGGTAACATAGAAAACAATACAAAAATTTTCAGACCTATATACACTTATAACAACCCCATTTCTTCCAGAATTTACAATTATAACAAATTTTTGAGGACTCTTACTGCCACTGAAATTCGATCTATATTGAGTTCAACATGCGTTTGTGAAACAGATAGTGATAAATATCGTGATTATATTTGCCCTCACAGTAGGCATATAATCACAGGGAATTTGGAATTAATCGACGATATCGGTTTCAGAGACATCCTTAATAAAGGCACTAAGTTCAGGATTAATGACATATCAAATAGACTTGATATAAAAAACATTTTCTATCAAACCACACTTGAGGCTATCAATTTTCTGATCAATAAGTTTGGACTAAACGCTGAAAAGATTAACTGTATAATATATTTTCTAAAAACACAATACAGGAAAAGAATCAAGCCACTTCTTCATAGTCTGCTACTTGTAGAAAATACTGTAAGGTTTCCTTATGGAGTTGTGAAAAAGTTGCAAAAGACTTTCATATTTTGTCCATTGGATAAGGCTAGTAATAACTACGGAGTAATTTGCAAGAAGTATTACCTCATGTTTCTCATGAAAGAAATGGGAATTGTTTTTGATGAAATTAACAATACAATAATATATGAAGATTATAACCAAGTTTATGAAGCTGTACCAAATGCAAATGAAATTTCGATAATCCTAAAACATAAAGTTTTTAACTTGAAAAACAATTTGAAGTTCGATGTGGATTGCACACTTCCATTGATTTATGCCATACCGAAATTGCATAAAACTCCTATTAAATTCAGATGTATTACTGGTGCGCATAATAGCAGTATGAAACCACTATCTCAAGAGTTATGCGTGATATTCACGACGCTCAAGAAACATTTTGTAAATTACACTAATATAGTGCGTTCTCGTCATAAAACAATCAAAACATACTGGGCAATAACAAACACAAATATTGGAGAGCAATTGAACGCATTAAAAAATACAAATGCGAAGTTGTATTCTGCAGATTTTACGGATATGTTTACCAACCTACCTCATACCACTATTATTAGCTGTATGAGTTACTTGGTCAACGTGTGCTACAAAAACTCAAACAAGAAATTCATTGCAATTAATGGTTTCAAATCCTTCTATACGGATAGTCATTTGAGGAGTAATAGTTATAGATATTATACTAAGCAAGATTTAATCTACAGCATTGATTACCTTCTCAACAATAGTTACTGTTTATTCAGGCATCGTTTTCAAACAGAAACAAGGGGTTCCACAAGGCGGTAATTTTAGTCCAATTTTAGCAGACCTGGTCTTATCTGTGATGGAGTTTCAATTTTCCAAAACTTTTTCTCTTAATCAGAATGTACTATTGGAGCCATTTAGATATATGGACGACTTATTGGTTATTCACAACAAAAATGATCAATATGTTGAAGATTTGTTAGCAGCTGTTTATAATAATGTATTAGAGATTAAAAGAACTCACATGAATGAATTTCATACTAATTACTTAGATATCAATATAAGAATAGATAATAATGCAATTTTGACCAATTTATACAATAAAACAGATGACTTTGATTTCATAGTGAAGAAGTTCCCACAATCAGATTCTGCAGTTTCTGTTATCATCAAGGCCTCAACAATTTACACAGAGGCCTTGAGGATAGCCAATGTCTGCTCTGAGGTTAAGTTTTTCATAGATAAATTGAAAGAATTGAAAAACTCACTATTAAACAATGGATACTCTTCAGAATTTATTGTCGTTAACATAGTCAAATGCATCTATCGCAACAAAAAATTTCATATAAGTTCCTTTTGCCAGATGATTACAATCATGTTAAAAAACTTGTCGTTGCTATTCTATAAATTCGAATATTAGCTACACTAAAGTCTCGAATTCTGTTCTATTCCAGCTACTGCTATTGTTGAACGACCTACACCATACGACTTTATTGATTCCACATTGATTTTGGACCTGACCTTTCCCCATTTTGGACTTTCATTGTTCTACCACTTTTCCGCACCTCTTCTTTCTCACTCAGTTTCCTTTCATTATTCTTGCTAACAATTTCCGCTTGTGGCTCAGCTTTCTCATTTATTTCTCATCGACAATTCTGTTCCTCACTGAGGAGCCTCGGCAGAATTGTTTGGTAAGGTTCGTCTGCGGGCAGAGGCGAAACGGACTTTATCAATTTCTTACTCCTCTACATCCTTCTTCTTCTTTTCTCTTACGGTAATTTCCTAAGCATATACGAATATATTTTTCGATTGCTCACTTTTTCTACTGAAGCAGTAATACAGCATTATTTCAGGAGAGACATTTGCAAGTTCCGCGACGACGACGGCACCTTCCAATGGATACCTAATAATGTAGGTGAGCTGGTACTTTTTGTATATACTACTTAATTCTGAAAAAAATCTGTTCTTTTTCAGAGGCACGGTACACCCAGAATCAGTCAAAGTGGAGAAATTGAAGACTCGCAGAGCAATTGCGTGACGCAGATTTTTCTCGATTCAGAAAGAAGAAATATTTCACTTAGTTGATGTCATTTACAGATGAAATGCTTTATCATAATGTGATGCATTGTGGTAAGAAGAGTTAGAGTTTTTATGTATTGATATTTATTACCAGGTCGGAATGTACTTGGGTTTATCCTAGATGGGGAGCACTCAGGATTGGACGAAAATGTACCAATGACCGTTGAAGTATTTTATAGTTTATAAGTACACTGATCGATACCGCTATCGAGTAGCTTCACCTCCTTTTTATGATTTGATCCTGAGTGCCCCCTTCTAGGACAGAACCAAATGATTATTGATGGACATAATATTGTCCATCGTTTGCTACATGTAATATTATCTGAAAATAATGTATTTGTGCCCAAAGAGATTATGAATCCGCATGAGAAACCATGTTTTTAAACATTTCATTGATTGAACGCCCGTGATGTGGAATATTGATGTGAATGCTTGAGTGCCGCAATAATGTAATGATAAATGCATTTTGACCAACTGTAAATCAGAATTCTATTACTGGAAGGTTAGGGTTAGAGGTGGGGGGGGGATAGATTCGATGGTCGTTGGAGAGTTTAATCATCTAGGCGTGAGCTAGTGGTAAGCAATCACGCAAGAGTGCTCGTCACCTGCTACCATTTCGTCGACGACCAGGGGGAGGCGAGGTGGCGAGTGTGGTGTGGCGAGCGCGCCGCCGAATTAGTGTAGGCGGGCGGCGAGCCGCGGCTGGCCAGCGCGCGTCACCCGCTGCCATCTCGCTGGCTGCCCGCGAAAAGGGTTGCTCGCCACCGGACTTTCGCTTAGCGGGTGGCGAGCCCCAACCTTCTGAGCAGTGCTTAGCACCCCCAAAGGTTGTTATCGCGGCCACTTGACCACCACTATTTCTCCGCGCCGCAACGATTTCGGAAGGGAAGGAAAACCCCGGGTTGGTGTCATAGGTTCGTTGGGGTGGAGACAACGGTCCGAGAGATGAAGGTTGTTTAGGATGACTGATTGGGGAATGGTGAAGGTTCCCTATAGATTTGCAACTTCAAAATTTTACGTTTTCTTAATCCTCTTTTTCTTGCATTCAATGTATTTTTATTTTTAAACATTAATTTTGAAACATTTTTTTTTCCGTTAGATGACCTCCTTTAGAAATTCACTATTCTTAGTGGAATGATCTGCGTAGGTCATAAAAAATTTCCTTTGAGCTGTCTTGGAGTCAAAATTTGTCGAAATATTTCTTCAAGCGATTTCTGAAAAACTACCTGTTCTTCGCTCATACCATTTTACCCCTTTTGATGGATCTTTCAACAGAGCTGTTTCCGAAATCTTCATGAAATTTTGCGTCAAATAATGTTTTCAATTTGAGAAAATACGTTCCCAATCTCTCAGCTGATTTCAATTTATGAATTAACGTTTCTTTCGCTAAAAGCAATCAGTTTCTCGCCCATAAATTTTTTACCCCAGGAGACAGCCCTCCTGCGAAGGTTATTTTCGGAATCCCCAAAAAATTCTGCATCGAATAGCGTTTCCAGTTTGGAAAAACATTTTCTCGATCCTTCAGCCTAACTCATTTTACGAAACACCGGTTTTTGCCTGTAACTCTTTACCCGTTGAAGATAGGGTTTTGGTAAGGTTGTTTCTGAAATCTGTAAAATTCGGCGTCGAATGATATATCGGGTTCCTAACTTTGCTTGCCCCTTAAAGGCAGTGTTCACGAAGAAAAAGTTTCTCTTTTTTTTGGCTAAAACGTAAGCCTTGGGTCCCTTTAAGAAGATTAAGAACGGAAGTGCGACGAAAAACGGCCGGTAAGTGGGTGAAAATCTCGTGGGCCAGCCGACCCATTGGGCCACTCCGCCCACGTCCTATAACAGTTTCCCTGAATTTGTGGTTAAATGAGCGATGGTTTCCGATCAAAAGCCCTGTTCTTCCCTTCATTCTCAACGTTTCTCTTTACTCAGGTCAGCTCGCACACATCGGCTGCAAAAAACGGGAGTTACAAGCCTCGGACAACTCGTCCACAATGCTTCCCTAGCTGAATTTTGAGGGGCCATAACTCCGTTTCCAGGGAGTCTTGTACTATTCCAGGGACATCATTGGAGTCAGCATGGGACCGTTTTCAAGATAGGCGGAAAAACAGAAAAACGGTTTTTATCGTGAACAGTGCCTTTAAGTCAGCCAGGTCGGTGAAGCCGATTTTCATAGTTATCTCCATAGGGCGCTCTCGCCTCTATGGTTTAAATGAGAGACGCAGAGTTCTGCTGGAGCCAACAACGGGGCTCGGCTCCACCGACCTGGCTGGCTTATGAAGCAAACAAAGTTAGGAACCCGATATGTCATTCGACGCAGAATTTTACGTAGATTTCAAAAACGACGTTCACCAAAACCCTATCTCCAAAGGTTAAAGAGTTATAGGCGGAAAACCGGTGCTTCGTAAAATGGATTAGGCTCAAGGATCGAGAAAATACTTTTCCAAACTGGAAGCACAAGTTGACGCAGAATCCCATCTAGATTTTGAAATCAAGCTTCACCAAAGGTCTCTCCAAGCACAAAGAAGTTATGAACGAAAAACAAATAATTTCAGGCTAAAAAAATGCATTCTATAGACTGAATTCGGCTGGAAGAAGGAGAACTTATTTTTTCAAAACTGAAAGCGTTTTTCAATGCAGAATTGTATGTGAATACCGAGAACAACTTTCACCAAAGTCTATCTCTGAGCACCAACAAGTTATGGACGAAAAACCGGCAGTGACACCCACTCAATCTTGAAAATGACTTGCATGAGTGTTGGGTAATTTTCATTCTTTTTTCGGGGCGTTTCACCGGTTGTCACCGGTCCTCCCTTCGCCTGCCCAGAGGTGGAGTACCTGGTGGAGTACATGGCTCCACCTAACGAAGCTATGTATAGTGGAGTCCACCAAGAGTGTCTCATTTACTTATCAGTGTGCATGAATCAGGGGATCAATGTGCATGAATCCCATACCAGCACGCTCGATACCGATTGAACGAGAGCGGTTGTGCTGCAACGAGTTTCATGTTCATTGATCTCCAATCGACCGCTTCTCATTGATAAGTAAATGAGACACTCTTGGTGGACTCCACTATATGGTTGGTGTTATCATTGCGCGGCGGTATGAAAAAATGAGCGTGGCCAAGTTTGATTGCCATGTGGCTCCCCCTGTTTGAACCGCACTAGTAGCCTCATCAGACGGTGTGGGGAAAAAATTTAGCTCTTGCGTTCGGAAAAATGGAACAACGGAGTAGTGGAGAAAATGAATACAGTCTTGAAAGGTATGTCGATTCCTTCATACATTGGAGCTGATTTTCATATTTTTTGTTAAATCAGCTCGGGTATTAAAATTCGAATAACGTTCGAATATTCACCTCTGCGAATAATCGAATTTGGATAATGTTCGAATATTCACCTTTTCCGAATAGTCGAATTCGAATATTATTCGATTATTCACCTTTTCCGAATAGTCAAATTCGAATAATCGAATATTCACCTTTTCCGAATAGTCGAATTCGAATATTATTCGAATATTCACCTTTTGCGAATAGTCGAATTCGAATAATGTTCGAATTTTTACCTTTTGCGAATAGTCGAACTCGAATAATGTTCGAATATTCACACTTTTCGAATATTCGAATGTTCGAATAAAAATTCGTTCGAAAAATTCGAATATTTATTCGAACTCGAATATTCGATCCTCACTCTACTAGAAATGCCCTAGAGCATATTGTGAGAGTTGGCCGAGGAATAACCGCGAATTTCCTGCTTTCCGCCAAATAATGCCCGCCGGGAAATAGCCGAAAAATAGTGCTCTTCAGGTAAGTATGCGACGCATCCCAAGCGGCGACGGCTGCGCTTTGATTACTTTTGGTTATGTCTCGGCTATTTCTTGTCAGTTTCGATAAAAGCTGAGAAATAGCCGCGAAGTAGCCCACCAGGACCCACTGCTGAGCCTGGTGGGCTATTTCGCGGGTATTTCTTGGCCAAAACTCTCGGAGTATACGATTTGAGGCCCCGTCATAGATTGTCATTGTTGTTGTAATTGTTTATTACAGGGTAACCCTGCGTATTGACATCGGAACAAGATAAACGAACGCGTGGTAATAAAATGTAACAACGATATACGAGACCGGGAACACGTAGTATGTAGAGTATCTGTCGGAAAAAGTTCCATGACTAACACAAGATCACTATGGAGTATCTATCGAAGAGAATAACATTATGACTAACACAAGATCACAAGCTCACTCATCCTCCGTCCTCAAGTACTGCTCCACTATACGCTTGAAGGAGCCCAGGTCTGTTGGCAGATTGCCCTTTTTGAGCAGTTTTTCCAATTCACTGCCAGCTCTGTTAGTAAAGAAATGGTGCCTGACACTCTTCCTAGCCGGGTTTCGGACTAGTTTGAAACTGCTACCTCTAGTGGTGGATGCCCTCATTTTGAGAAAAGCGTTTGGCCGAAGGCCGGTATGCCCATACAATATTTTATACATCATCAAAAGATCAAACCTTCTCCTTCTGCACGCCAGCATTTCCAATTTGAATTTTGCGTTCCTAGCATTACTACTGGGTATGTTTTCATAATTAAATTTCTGAAAGTTGGGCTCCGCAGAAAAGGTCAAGGATTTGGCATTGCTCCTAAATGTCGTGAAATTGTCTTATTGGATTTGGCTCTCAACTTGATTTTTCAAATGTAGTGAAATTGTCGAATTGATTTGGCTGTGATGATACTATATGCAGATAACATAATCATTAAATGTAGTGAAATTGTTGCAAACGGATTTGGCAGGAGCTCTATCAATTACCACAGTCAAATCACGCGTCAGAAGGTCCTCTGGCGAGCGAATGAAGACAAAAAGAAAAAAGTAATAATCCTCAGTCAACAATGCTGAACGAAACGTGGCCTTATGGGCTGGAATTAAGGTTTCCAAATGCTATTCTGCCTTTTCAGTGTGGCCTTTTCAGGTACCAGACCTTCCCTCACCGATGAGATAAAATTCATGAAAACGAAATCTAACGCAATTTACTCGCTACTGACTATGTCTTCGTGTCCTCAACGCTTTCACGGTTCGCATTGTATAGAAACGTTTTGCTGCTAGGTTTATTCCTGTTCTCATTCGATTCAATATGCGCTCCAAGGAAAACCCCTTCTGACGCGTGATTTGACTGTGATAATTGATAGAGCTCCTGCCAAATCCGTTTGCAACAATTTCACTACATTTAATGATTATGTTATCTGCATATAGTATCATCACAGCCAAATCAATTCGACAATTTCACTACATTTGAAAAATCAAGTTGAGAGCCAAATCCAATAAGACAATTTCACGACATTTAGGAGCAATGCCAAATCCTTGACCTTTTCTGCGGAGCCCAACTTTCAGAAATTTCACAACTTTTACAAGGGTTTCCCTTCTACAATATCGTCAAGCTCTAAAAGGCAAGTTGTTTTTCTTTGAAACATAGTGGTAGAAATGAAGAAACAGCTGCTAGGATTACAAGATAATAGTTGCAACGCGGCTTCCTACAGACAAGATACAAGGCATATACTTTTTGAATTTAAAAATCGAGAAAATGAAGAAATGAGTTTTAAAATGACCCAATTGTACAGGGTTGGGGGCACAATCCTAGACGGGGAGAGGGGGCACCACCATTCAAATTCAAGACAGAAGTGAAATGAACCACCCATTGGTAAGGCTACCAGTCGGAGTATTTTCATGAAGTTTCTATAAAAACAATGATTGATAGCAGTATCAGACATCTTTTATCAGAATTTTCCATCATTTCTATGAGTCTTGGGTGGCCTCACCCCGTCTAGGATAGACCCAGGGTCAGTCGCTCTAGCCAAACTTCACCGGTTCTTGCTGACGTGGCTCGTCTGCGCCGGCCCATATGTCTGATTCGGAACAAGAACGATAGTTAAATACATCGTACGCGCAGAAAACCGTATATTATTTTTTCATGTTTTTGCGTAGCTTGGCCCCTCTAGTGAACGAAAATGTTGAAGGGGCCCATGAAAAACCTTCATTCTTCTTTCAACTCCCTTCTTCATTAAAGAAAAGTCAATCGGAACACATTGTAAATACGAATTTGAATTTAGCGCCAAAATCATTTTAAGAGTTTTTTTGCATGCGGAGTTCGTGCCGTAACTATTTTCCTGTTGTCTTACGGTCGCACCAACATTCTAGGAAAAAGTGCTAGATGACTGGTGAGAATTGGTGGCGGATATTAATCTTTGACGCCTTCCAACCTCATCGTCCAACATTTTTACGCGCCAAAGTTTACCAGTGTGGTCTACCGGGCTCAATCATAAAATTGAGCCTGAAAATGAAATTGGTTTCCAGCACGAACGATAGTTAAGTGCGCTAGAAGAAGACTACCGTAACCTTAGGAATGATGTTATTCGGCTCTCTTAAACAAATTTGATGATACCCAATTGATCAATGATAAAGATAAAAGAAGTGAAGAGCGGTGTGTCTTCATTCACACACCGTCCTTCTCCAGAGGTCAGCAGTTGAGGATCTGCCTGGACTACAAGCAGAAAAACAACACCAGCGGTAGTGAAGATGTAGCGAATTCGGAGTCAGAACTTAGAAAATTTTAGAGCCAACTCGAGTGAGATTACAATAGCCTTGTTCTGGCGCAATTGCCTATCGCTCTTGTTGATTCGGAGGCATGACTTGCATACGGTGTCCTGGACATTAAACGGAGGTCCTGCACAGGTCCCATGATGTCCTGCACACTCCTACTGAGGTCCTGCACAGGTCCCATGATGTCCTGCACACTCCTACTAAGGTCTTGCACACGTTCCATGATGTCCTGCACACCCCTTCTGGGGTCCTGCACACGTCCCATGATGTCCTGCCCACGTCTACTACGGTCCTGCACACGTACAATGATGTCCTGCACACTCCTACTGAGGTCCTGCACAGGTCCCATGGTGTCCTGCACACTCCTACTATGGTCTTGCACACGATCCATGATGTCCTGCACAGGTCCCATGATGTCCTGCACACCCCTTCTGGGGTCCTGCACACGTCCCATGATGTCCTGCCCACTCCTACTAAGGTCTTGCACACGTTCCATGATGTCCTGCACACCCCTACTGAGGTCCTGCACAGGTCCCATGGTGTCCTGCACACTCCTACTAAGGTCTTGCACACGATCCATGATGTCCTGCACACCCCTACTGAGGTCCTGCACAGGTCCCATGATGTCCTGCACACCCTTCTGGGGTCCTGCACACGTCCCATGATGTCCTGCCCACTTATACTACGGTCCTGCACACGTACAATGATGTCCTGCACACTCCTACTGAGGTCCTGCACAGGTCCCATGGTGTCCTGCACACTCCTACTAAGGTCTTGCACACGATCCATGATGTCCTGCACACTCCTACTGAGGTCCTGCACAGGTCCCATGATGTCCTGCACACTCCTACTGAGGTCCTGCACAGGTCCCATGATGTCCTGCACACTCCTACTAAGGTCTTGCACACGTTCCATGATGTCCTGCACACTCCTACTGAGGTCCTGCACAGGTCCCATGATGTCCTGCACACTCTACTAAGGTCTTGCACACGTTCCATGATGTCCTGCACACTCCTACTGAGGTCCTGCGCACATTCTACGACGTCCTGCACACCCCTACTGGGGTCCTGCACACGTCCCATGATGTCCTGTCCACTCCTACTACGGTCCTGCACACGTTCCATGATGTCCTGCACACTCCTACTGAGGTCCTGCACAGGTCCCATGATGTCCTGCACACTCCTACTAAGGTCTTGCACACGTTCCATGATGTCCTGCACACTCCTACTGAGGTCCCGCACACATTCTACGACGTCCTGCACACCCCTACTGGGGTCCTGCACACGTCCCATGATGTCCTGTCCACTCCTAATACGGTCCTGCACACGTTCCATGATGTCCTGCACACTCCTACTGAGGTCCTGCACAGGTCCCATGATGTCCTGCACACTCCTACTAACGTCTTGCACACGATCCATGATGTCCTGCACACTCCTACTGAGGTCCTGCACAGGTCCCATGATGTCCTGCACACCTCCTACTGAGGTCCTGCACAGGTCCCATGATGTCCTACACACTCCTACTAGGTCTTGCACACGTTCCATGATGTCCTGCACACTCCTACTGAGGTCCTGCACAGGTCCCATGATGTCCTGCACACTCCTACTAAGGTCCTGCACACGTTCCATGATGTCCTGCACACTCCTACTGAGGTCCTGCACACATTCTACGACGTCCTGCACACCCCTACTGGGGTCCTGCACACGTCCCATGATGTCCTGTCCACTCCTACTACGGTCCTGCACACGTTCCATGATGTCCTGCACACTCCTACTGAGGTCCTGCACAGGTCCCATGATGTCCTGCACGCTCCTACTAAGGTCTTGCACACGTTCCATGATGTCCTGCACACTCCTACTGAGGTCCTGCGCACATTCTACGACGTCCTGCACACCCCTACTGGGGTCCTGCACACGTCCCATGATGTCCTGTCCACTCCTACTACGGTCCTGCACACGTTCCATGATGTCCTGCACACTCCTACTGAGGTCCTGCACAGGTCCCATGATGTCCCACACACTCCTACTAAGGTCTTGCACACGTTCCATGATGTCCTGCACACTCCTACTGAGGTCCCACACATTCTACGACCTCCTGCACACCCCTACTGGGGTCCTGCACACGTCCCATGATGTCCTGTCCACTCCTAATACGGTCCTGCACACGTTCCATGATGTCCTGCACACTCCTACTGAGGTCCTGCACAGGTCCCATGATGTCCTGCACACTCCTACTAACGTCTTGCACACGATCCATGATGTCCTGCACACTCCTACTGAGGTCCTGCACAGGTCCCATGATGTCCTTCACACTTCTACTGAGGTCCTGCACAGGTCCCATGATGTCCTGCACACTCCTACTAAGGTCTTGCACACGTTCCATGATGTCCTGCACACTCCTACTGAGGTCCTGCACAGGTCCCATGATGTCCTGCACACTCCTACTAAGGTCCTGCACACGTTCCATGATGTCCTGTTTACTCCTACTGAGGTCCTGCACACATTCTACGACGTCCTGCACACCCCTACTGGGGTCCTGCACACGTCCCATGATGTCCTGTCCACTCCTACTACGGTCCTGCACACGTTCCATGATGTCCTGCACACTCCTACTGAGGTCCTGCACAGGTCCCATGATGTCCTGCACGCTCCTACTAAGGTCTTGCATACGTTCCATGATGTCCTGCACCTTCCTACTGAGGCCCTGCACACATTCTACGACGTCCTGCACACCCCTACTGGGGTCCTGCACACGTCCCATGATGTCCTGTCCACTCCTACTACGGTCCTGCGCACGTTCCATGATGTCCTGCACACTCCTACTGAGGTCCTGCAAAGGTCCCATGATGTTCTGCACACTCCTACTAAGGTCTTGCACACGTTCCATGATGTCCTGCACACGTCCCATGATGTCCTGTCCACTCCTAATACGGTCCTGCACAGGTCCCATGATGTCCTGCACACTCCTACTAAGGTCTTGCACACGTTCCATGATGTCCTGCACACTCCTACTGAGGTCTTGCACACGTTCCATGATGTCCTGCCCACTCCTACTGAGGTCCTGCACACATTCTACGACGTCCTGCACACCCCTACTGGGGTCCTGCACACGTTCCATGATGTCCTGCACACTCCTACTAAGGTCCTGCACACGTTCGATGATGTCCTGCATACTCCTACTGAGGCCCTGCCCACATTCTACGACGTCCTGCACACCCCTACTGAGGTCTCACATAGTCAACCGACACTTCAGCACATCCTGCGACGCCTTCTTATCGATGGTGCGCTTTGAACGAATACGCGCCGCGGTCAAGTACATCAACCCGCACAGCGTCCTCTTCCGAGCCGGACGTTCAAAGTACACCACCCTGGAGAGCAAGGTGTTTATATGGAGTCTAAGAAAACAATGACTGATAACGAAAAACCCACCATTTTCATAAACTATTCTTGAGAGGCCGGTTTCCGAGTTTCAAACGCCCGTTAGGGGCCCAGAAGTCATTATGGTGAGTTCTGACAATTATTTTCGTCATTCCCGTGGCCGATTACCTCTAGTCACAAATTTTCGAGCGATTTGGTCCACGCCTTCCAAAAAAATGGTTTTCGACGGACGGAGGTGGAGGCGGAGGCGGTGGCGGTGGCGGAGGTGGAGGCGGAGGCGGAGGCGGTGGTGGAGAACGTTTTTGCGTACTTTGAGAGGTCATAACTTTAGAAAGCGGGGACCAGTTGGGATGAAAAGTTGCACACATATGTAATTTCTTGCAGCGCGTCGAATAGTGTACAGCTCATACCTCTGTTGACGGTATGAATAGGTGATCTCATTGTAGGGCATCCGCGCGGGAAGAGATCAAAGCCAAATCCTGGTGAGCGCTTCGCGCTCACCACAATTCCAAGAATCTTATCATTAACTTACGTGTGAAACTATTTTGTACCTTCTCCAACGCTTTAATAGTAGAGACCTTATGAGGGTTTGATATCACAGTTCCATACTCAAGAAGGGGCCTAATATAGATTTTGTAGGCGTTCAAGAGCACCTTTTCGTTCCTAGTAGAGAGTGCCCTAAACAGGCAATACATAACCTTATTTGCCTTAGACACTGCCTTCGTACAATGAGCGTCAAAAGTGAGATCTTTTTGAACCAGGAAGCCGAGATCTATTATTTCGTCAACAATCTGAAGCTGCTGATCTTCAGCAGTATATCGTCGATCACTGCTCGAGAGATCGCCGCGTCGAACACATTGGGCACGCACGCAAGCGAGGAGGTAGTGATAGGATCATTACCTCCCCGCTTGCGTGCGTGCCACATGTGTTCGAAGCGGCGATCTCTCGAGCAGTGATCGATCATATATACTGTTGCCTGTTGCCAATATGCAAAACCTTCGTTTTTTCTTTAGACAGTATCATCTTCCAATTTTTGGACCACTTTATAACCTCATCCAAAGCCTTTTGCATAGATGGCCGATCGACCATAGCCAGCCCCGTTAATAAACATCTACATCATGCACATTGGGGGGTGGATAAAAAATTCCCTACGCTGTGGCCAGCTTGAGCCCGCCGAAAGTCAACAGGATTGCATTCAGAGAAATATAGTGAAGAAGTGGAGGTATCAGTGTGGGTAGTAGCGTAGTTATAGCCTATCTCCCTCATTTTGAGCCGGTCGAAGTAGGGCCTATCGGGTTTGTCGTGTCAAAATCTCCTTCCCGTTGTTGTATTTTGCCATGACCTACCGCTCTGCTGCTTGCTCCGCCCGGACTCATATGAGCGAGCTAGGCTTTATGTGAAAAGTTGTATAGTCGGTAGAGATACAGCAGTCTACGGCTGCATCAAAACGAGTCAGTCCGGCTTACGACCGGCTATGTCGGGGATCTGACACCAGGGATGTGCGTAATAGAAATTTTTCAATTCGTTAGTCGTTAGTCGTTCAACCGGCCAAAACCCTCGTTAGTCGTTAAAAATCTAGCTTTTGAAAGCAAGCTAAGTTGAGGCAGAAAAAAGTCCTTATGAATAGAAAAAAAAGAAGGCAAGAAGAAATGTATGTTCTCCAAAACATTCATGGCCATTAAAGACACAAATCACTCCTTGTTAGAGAGCCTAGTTCAAACTGCAATTCTACATACACACAATTAAAAGCATGCACGAAAGCCTGTGTGTTAGAGACTGACTCGAGAGTGTGTGT
Source organism: Aplectana chamaeleonis (assembly GCA_029168955.1). NCBI lineage: Eukaryota > Metazoa > Nematoda > Chromadorea > Rhabditida > Cosmocercidae > Aplectana > Aplectana chamaeleonis. Next base: position 148,755 of record JAPDOI010000332.1, read on the forward strand.
TTATCGATTTTTGTCATTTTTTGGTAAAAAAAGAAACAATATGGGAAACCGAGGAAATCTTGAACTCCGCTTTTTTTTCAGCGCGAAATTTGCAACTCTGCGTTATATGATGTTATTTGGGATCTACCTGGTGGTGACAACACTGAGAATTGCACCGACTTTGCACTATTTGTGCTTCGCATAGCGATCCGAGCGCTTGCGTGAGCTTGTTCCCATAATGGGGAAGGGTCGGAAGAAATTAGCACCCAAGTTAAAATTCTACTCACGAGAGCCTTAGCACCACTTTATCCAAACCCCATATCTCGAATTTATGACTGAAAGTCGAAGGACGGCACCCTTTACAATCCAATCATCGGATACAGTTCCCGTCGTTGGGCAGTTGTGGCCTGCAGGCACCGCTCCATATTATCACATCTGATAGTGTCCTCTGCAAAAATCTCCGCTGGAGCCGGTCAGTGTCGGAGCCGGTTCAGTGAGTCTACCATAAAGTAGCGCGACCGACGCGAAGTCGCATAAATGCTGCGCCTAACCTTGCGTAACGTTCGGTTGGGGTTTTAAAGTGGGGGTTCCAGAATCAAGAAACAGTGTCAGTAGAAATTATAAATACTGAAGGCTATGGTTATGTTGTACCATACATCTAGAACAACCAACAGGGCAATATGTATCAATCCTGGTCTAAGTCTTGGGTTGGAGCGTGATTTGAATGACTACTGACTTTTTAACGAATTTTGGGATTGCTTACGAAAATATTTTTAATTTCGTTAGTCGTTAGTCGTAACATCCAAAAAGCCCGTTAGTCGTTAAATTCGTTAGTCGTAATTACGCACATCCCTGTCTGACACACATATTCTTATTGTCCCCCAAGATGACCACGGGCTTATGTGCTAATCATGTTACCGAGCGGTATATAAGTATTCAGCTCTCGGACCTGAAAGGTGAAGGAGAGTTTCTCCCAAATTTGGCCGAGTGGTTAGTAGGGGACCTGAACATGAATGTAATGTCCGTTTCAATTGGCGCTCAAAGCCACAGTCCAAGTTCAGAATCGATTTTTTGTTTTTCTGCCTAATTTGGAGAAAATTTCATGCTGATCACAATGGTGTCTCCAGAATCGCTCAGAACTCACTACGAACTGAGATACGGCTCCTCAAAGATTCTGAATTTCAACGGCGAGAAGTTCGCGGACGAGTTGTCTTGAGCTTGTATTTTCTCGTTATTCGTAGCCGTCATTCTGAAGCAGGTCACAATATAAAGCCAGACCGAAAACGAAAGGAAGAACATAGATTTTGAATAAAATCATTCGCGAATCTCTTCCCTATTGAGATCTGAAATCTGCCAGTGGGCGTTGCCCATTTTTTCTTCCAAGGGGGCGTGGTCGACTTTTTCCTAGCTTTTTCTCGCTTATTTGAGCGAATTGAGATTTCGCGCTTGACAGGGCTCTCGCTAATGCTATATTTCGAAGACGAAAGAAGCTTTGTGTTCCGCGGGTACGAGCCAGCGATACTGATTTCTGTTATTTTGCTCACTCATTGCGGTTTAGATCCCCGACATAGTTGGACGATAGCCCTAGGTCGTCTAAGAGCCGTCCTCGGTCCGGCCTAATAAATTCGGCTGCCTTGCAAATCTTTGGGTGGGGCTACGGATGTTCCAGGAGGGCACACAGGAGGTCACTTTTCAGTCTCTGTTTCGCGTGTTCGTTCAGTTATTGCGGAAATCTGCCTCTCAAACGTTTTGGTGCGCCCGTTAATCTCCATGTCGACAGAGGTCACCTTCTTCTGCTCTCAGCCTTCTCACATCTTTCTGAGCTCTTTTGATATTCTAAGACTTGTGTAGCCTGGTTGTAGCTACAACGCCTCCTAATTTTGATTGTTTGTAGCTCTGGGCTGTTGATGAGTGATTCTCAAAGTCTATCGGCGAACGTTCAACCATCAGAATCGGACGATCTTGGTGTTATTCAAGAAAGTGTGCTTCAGGATCCGTCATCAGGTATCGAGAATCCTCAGAGTGGGTTCCTTTTTCGCAATCTCGACATCTTGGTGACATCAATCTCTCAGAAATACGACATCGAGAAACTTCAGGTTAGTGGCCATGATTTTTCTTGCGGGCTTAATCCTTGCTGACATTCGGAGCGTTGAACTTTGGGGGAAAATGACGTTCTAGTTGAATTACTGAGGCTATTTTGTCGAGAAGTTGAACTCATGAGAACGATGAGTTGAACTGCTGGGCTTATCGCCGCGCTGCGTGTTGCGTCGCGTGCGCAGTGTGGATAGACGACGGCTGCGACGCAACGTTGAACGCCAAAATCAAACCAGCGGTACATACGAGCCGTCTCGAGGTGCGGTTAGATCGATTCACTTCATTGTCAAGTGTTCACTCCTCGGGCTCTGCCTTCGAGTTGAGTGGGGGTGCGAGTGCCTGCACTTGCCTGCTCCTGCACCAACATGATTACGTGAGAACTGGTCCGCACGGCGATTTCGTAAGCTCTGATTCTTGCATTTACGCTCAAACAGAAAACCTGATTTTGTGTTAAAAACACTTCTTAGGCCCTTCAAGTCTCCTGATTCTGGAAGGAGAGGGAAACCCCGGGTTGGTGCGAAGTTTTCCGTGCGGTGAAAATATAGGCGCGGATTAGTTCTCCGGCAACGCACCAACATGGGTGCTCTATGGTGGGAGCAGGCAAGCGGCTGAGCGTATGCCTTTTGATTGACTTTTGGTGAGCACAGAAAGTGCACACTTGGTAAGGGGCCAGGTAAGCTTAGGTATATTGAAATAACATTGCTGCCGAGACGTCGCACGTTCGTGCCGTGGCCATATAGCAAGCAAAATCAACTCCGTGCAAACCGACATCAACTCCTCCACGAAGAGGGTATTTGCTATGGGAGAGATGCTGGCTGGCCTCAGTTTCCGTTCCGAATTGAGTTAAGCTTATAAGTGTCATTACTTTGAAATTTAAGTTCAATATTGAATCCTCGGCAGATGACGCATAAAGCTAAAAAACTGTCCCGAAAAAGTCCAAATTTCAGGAATAGTCGAAGAATTTTGTCGAGATACATTAACGAGCTATCCACCGCCCGTAAGTGATAATATGTTTTCATTTTTCTTCTGTGGTAATAATTGTGTACCCTACGGAGCCCCGAATCTCAGGGAAATCTACGGGAAGAAACCTAAGCGCCTTTCAGGTTCAGAACAGGGTGCTATCCTAGCGGGGGGCATTGTTGCATTGCACTTGGCCACGCGCATTTTTCCGTGCCGCAATGACTCTCCTGATTTTTGCTGGGGAGGGAAACCCTGAGTAGGGGCTCAAATTTAGTGCGGCACAGTAAAATGGGCGTGGCCTAGTGCTTCGCGCCATAGTGCCCACCCTTCGCTAAGATTGCACCCAGGGGCCATATGTACATCTCTACCCGAGGGTCCCCGTCCCCGCGGAAGCCAGCTCTGACTGGTCAATTTCGCCTGATGACAAAACTTAGAGTGACTCTGCGGGGATGGGGACGCTAGGGGAGAGATGTTCATACGGCCCCAGAACAGCAATGCTAGGCTTAAAGGTGCGCCGCCGACAAAAGGCTGTGGTCTCGCAGCGACTACCGTAATCCACTGCTGGCGCATTGCCAGGGGGTGGTGGCCATTATACATTGGATCCGACTCACTCATTTTCGGATATCCATCCGAATGAACCGAAATTTTCATGATTCAAAATCCGATTCACCGAAAAAACGTCAAAATCCGAATGATCCAAAATCCGAATCACCGAAAATATGTCAAAATCCGAATGATCCAGAATCCGATTCACCGAAAAAACGTCAAAATCCGAATGATCCAAAATCCGATTCACCGAAAAAATGCCAAAATCCGTTTGATTCAAAATCTGAATCACCGAAGTGTGCCATGAGTGGGATAATGATTCGGATACTGAATATCCGAAAAATGTCATGATTCGGATCGGATAATGAGTCGGATATTGGTAGATTCGGCATGTCCTGTGACTCAAACAAGCGTATCTTATGTCACGACTCGACATTCCATTCTACAGTAGCCATATAGGTGCGTGACTGCAGACATCCAATCGGCGCGCATCGTAAAATTTACGCCGCATTTTCTGAGCATCCTCAGCGCAGATTTTGCGCAAAATTAGCATTGGTTCTCTTGGTTTGAGTTGTCTGTGCGAATATAGGGCATTTCATAGTGGCTCCGCTGCGAAATTTGTGACGTCGCCCTCCAGAGCGAGAGAAAGTGGGCGTGACCATGACTGGTCGCCGAATCATATTTCTGTCTCTGCGTCTCTTACCTCTTCGCCGCCGTTTGTTCGATTGGAGAAAACAGTGAAATAGGGGAAATAATTATTTTTATGGAGGGTTTATGGACAGGTAGTAACAAAGTAACATCAACAAATAGAAGGAAACTAAGGGCAGAGACAAAAATGGTCCAAATCATTTCCACCGCGCGACGTTGCTGCCGTCGCTGCTAGCTCGCGCACTCTGAAAGCACGGTCGCCTCCCTCTCACGGCACAGTTTGCGCTGCGTAGCACCCCTCACCCCACATCACTCACACCGTCACCGCGACAGCGAGTTTTGCCTCGACGCCACTCTGAAAGTCTCTCAGGGGTATGGTATACTTTGCCGCTGTCATGACTGACAGGCATGCAATCTAGCACTGTGGGACCTGCATCGTGACAACGGCATCGGTCGTCGTAGGCACGATTATCGCGCGTCTGTCGCAGCGACGTGACGCGGAGGGCCGACATACTGCGAATGGGTTGAAGCCTGTCGCTGCCGCTCTACCTGTTGCGGCCGAAGCTTGCAACACACTGCGATAGCGACAGGTTAAAAGGGTAGAAGCTCCGCGACTGGCGGTCGCTGTCGCTGTGCAGAGCGACGCGACAGTGTGTCGCAAAAATATACCATACCCCTAATGGCGCATTGAGGGTTCGATCGCCTACCAAAAACCATGTGTGTTGATCGAACGGGCAGTCCTTTTTTAGTGGATTAGACAGTAACTCACGTGTATTTACGAATTCGATGTGAAGGATTGATACTCTTTTAGACTAATGCTTTAACATTACTCTCACTTTGAAGAGATTGTGAAAGGTGATCACATCTGTTTGGTTTGCAAATATTTCGCGATAAAGATGATTATCAATGAGTTCGTTTATCATAGTAAGGTAAAAAAATCTCTTTTTTTTTCGAAGATTTTCAACAGACTATCAATTTTCGATAAACTTTTTGAATTATACCATCTTGTATCCGACCGGATATCCGACTCGGATACTCGGATTCCGACTCACCGAAAAAAGGTCAAAATCCGAGTGATCCAAAATCCGAATCACCGAAAAAACGTAATTTTCGGATTGATCCGAGATCCGACTATCCGTTTCGCCTCCCTATCCGATAGACTCGGATTATCCGATCTTGCTATTTTGAATCTATCCGTTTGAGTCGGATATCCGCGACCTTTGATTTTTGAGTTATCCGAAATCCGAGTATCCGAATTTTTTTGATTCGGATCCAATGTATAGTGGCCATCGTGTATACCCTGTCCCAAACGAGATGGCAAGCCTAGAGTACAAAGAAGCAGCGCGCCGTCCTCTGCGTCTCTGACACCATCAGCGACCTGAAGCATCTGGATCGATGTTAAAGTTGTCTGAGACACTATAGAGACTGCAACCAAACTTTAAAGGGAAATAGTGGCTTCAGACAAGTTAAAACAGCTCGGCTGTATATAGTTTACGGTGACATCGACAGGTTAGACGACTCTGTGCGCTCCGACCTGTTATCCATATCGTGAAAAACTTTCCCTGCCACGTGAAGAACAAAATCGAGAGTGAATAACACGAGCATTTCGAGAGAAAAGAACGCAAAAGAGCAATGGAGTATGTAAGAAAATGAAGTGAGAAAGTTAAAAAACGTGCTAAAATACTAAAATGTCAGAGACGCAGAGGGCGGCGCGCTGCTTCTTTGGACTCTAGGCTTGCCATCTCGTTTGGGACAGGGTATATCAACGGGACAGGGGCTGTCTACACACCGAGGGAGGAGTTGTCCCGTTTTTGCAGTTTGAAACGTCAATCGCCTCAACGCGAGCGAAGTGGTCCCGAGTGGAATTAGAGCCGCCAAAAGCGGGACAACTCCTCCCTCGGTGTGTAGAGAGCCCCTGTCCCTGTATCAACACCCCTGAGGATGCGGGAGAAACGGGGGAGGAGCGAAGTTCCTGATTGGACGCAACAGCCGGGGCTAGCCCGTATTGCGACCAATCAGGAAAGCTCCTCCCCCGTTTCTCTCGCCTCCTCAGGGGTGTTGATACACGATAGCCATCACCTATTGTCAGGAGCTAAAAGGTCAAGCTCCGTAAGCTACAACCCAGGGGGCAAAGGTACAAACTTAGCTTCGCTAGGCCTCGTTTCAAGGCTGGCGGCATTCTCTCACGGTTCGTGCAGGATTCTATTATCTAAGCTTGAGTACGAAGTTGCAAGTTTTTCCCAAGTTTTTTGGTTTCAAAGCTGTTCTCAGCCTGTATCTTCAACAGGAATGAATGGTGTTCTAGTTCCATTTCTGTTAGCATTATGTTTACAGTTCTTGAATTTTTTGGTTTTTGTGTCTTTGACTTCATTCATATCTTATTACTTCTTCTTCTTCTTTGCAGCCACGTCGAGGGTACTGTCATAGGTTGAGGAACTGGGCGACCAATAACGGATTCGTCCATAGGTCCATTGTGGTCAGCGTGGTTGGTCTCTCCGGACAATCAAACAAATGTGCCGTATCGTGGCCGTGGCATCCACAGTCTGGGCAAACGTCCGATTTGGTGCTGTCAATCTTGCTAACATATGCCATAAGCATAGTAGAGTGACCACAGCACAGCGATGCCAGGGTGCATCTGGCCCTCCTTCCGAGTTGAGACTCGGATGTGCAGACCCGGGGCGGCACCACACCCAGGATGGGATTTACCGCCGTCTTTTCCAGATGACACCGTACGAACTGTGTGTGCTCCTCGCGCAACAGACGGAGTCGTTCTTGCTGTGAATCGTGCCATCTTTGCAGATTGACTTTGCTTGGAGCATCGGCGAATGGCTTTCTGACGCCTCTTTCTCTGACGGGGTTTAGCACTCTCCAAGAGGGGTGATTTGGTTGTTTGACAATGTTGATGAAAAATTGTTGGGCCTGGAGCTGACAGTGTTCTTTTACTGGTAATAATCGTGTCTCCGCATGCAAGTGCTCGACTGGGGAACTTCTTGCACATCCGGTGGCGATTCGAAGAGCCGCATTCTGTATGCGTTGCATCTTAGTCCAAGAGGATTCCGAAACTAGATGCTGCCAAACTGGTGCGCCGTATTCTAGTGCAGGCTGGAGAATCGCTTTATACGTCGTAATAATGGTTTCTTTGCTACTGCCCCATGATGTACCGCCCAGGGCTCTGAGCACATTAAGCTTCGCTTTGACGACGGCCTGCTTCTGCTCGGTGTTCTTATGAAACTTGAGCGATGGATCGAGCACCAGACCGAGCAGTTTGGGAAAGCGAGCAGCAGGTAATCGATCGACATGCTGGTGAGCGCTGTGCTCCGAAGGATCCGTTGTGAGTACGGATACCGACGATTTCGATGCAGAGATCTTTAGCATTTTGCGGTCGAAAAAGCTTTTCAGTGTGACCAGGTACTCATTGATCTTCGAGGCGGCCACATGTATATCCCGATCCCGACACATTATTGTCATATCATCGGCATAGGCGACCACCTTGATATCCTGGGGGGGGGGGGAGCGGGCATGTCTTCGAGGTACAGACTGAAGAGGGCAGGCGATAAAACGCCGCCCTGCGGAACTCCAGCTGCAGTAGGAATACTATTGGAGACATGGTTGGAACATAACTCTGGCTCGTCTGCCCTTGATGAATGCCGATATCCAGCGTTTCTGCCACGGCGGTATTGATGATTCGAGTAAGTTGCTTGACAGAACTTCATGGCTTACTGTGTCGAATGCCTTGATGAGATCTAAGGCAACAGCCACAGTTCTCTGTAGCTTCTGGGCATTGAACCCATCGATGGTAAAGCTTGTAATTTCCAGCAGAGCTGTCGTGGTGGAATGCAGCTTTCTGAATCCATGCTGAATCACTTGCTTCTCATTGTGCTCCGCCAAATCCTTTACGATCAGTTTTTCGGCTACCTTCGCGAACGTGGACAGCAAGCTAATAGGTCTGTATCCCTTGACTGAAGCCCTAGGTTTCCCCGGCTTGGGCAGCGGCACAACGTGAGCTGTCTTCCAGTTCTGTGGGACGGTGCACGATCTGAACGAGGTATTGATCAAATCAGTGAGAAGCGGAAGGATTTCATTCGGTATCTTCTTCAAGACAGCAGGACATATCCCGTCTGGACCGACCGTTTTTGAATTCCGCATATCCTTTATAACTTTCTCAACTTGCGTCGTAGTGAACGCTTCGGCCGTGCTCATAAGCGGGAGGCGACACAGCTCTCGTACAGTCACTCTATTCTGCGGACCACGCTTTGCACTGGTGATGAAAAAACTTCTCCCGAGCGCATAAGCGGCTTCTTTTCCTGATTTGAATACACCGTTTTCTAATTCGATTGTGGAGACGGTAGCAGGCAAGCTCTTACCCGAGAGCTTCCGTAGTACCTTCCAAGTAGCTGCACTGTCCGTATTGAAGTCCAACTGCCCAGCGAACTTTTCCCACTCTTCTTTCTTGTGCCTGTCTAGATCCTTTTTGATCTCATCGTCAAGTTCAGCAACGACGGGGTCCAGATGGTTGACCGCTCTCCTGGCATCTCTTGTCCTGATCTTATCGAGGATCTCTCTTGTGACATTTGGATAGAACGTCTTAACGCGGCCGACAGGAATAGCTGCTTTCATGGCTCTGCGGATCGCGTCAGATAAATGACACTCTTTCTGGTGCACGTCGCCATTCCACGGGTAATTTGCCGACAGGCGAAGCGCAACTTCACTGAACAGGCTCCAGTCTGCTCGGCCTAAATTAAGATAAGAACGTTGACGAACACCAGAATAGGGAGCGAGAGAGTTGGAGAGATCGATATGGATAAAGACGGGGACATGGTCACTTGGCAAAGTGGTTGTGGTGGACCATGAGCAAGAGTTAGAGAGGTTGGACGAGACTAAAGAAATGTCTGGGCTGGAAGATCGGCCGTTGGTAGGGAGACGGGTGGGCTGATCATCGTTTAAGATGACCAAGTCACACTCCTCTGCCCATTCTTCGACGTCATTTCCTCTAGCGTCAGAATCGAGAGACGAGCAAAAGGTGTGAGCACTAAAATCGCCCCCGAAGACAACTTAGGATGAGACGGAGCAGTCGTCCAGCTGCTTTACAAGTGGAAGAGGATTGTAAGAAGAGGGGCATGATATAGTAAGTGGGATATATATGTTGAAGAGAGAAAGAGGTGTTTTAAGAGGGAGATGGATTGGTAGGTACTCAAGAGTACCATCCGTGGGGGTGTTGGGTATGAGGTGTGAGGGAAGAGCAGATAAAACAAAGGTTGAAACTCCTCCGCCAAGAGTTGACCTTGGAGCATGGAAGGCAGTATAGCCAGGGATGTTAGGATGAGGACGGGTAGGGGATGGAGAGAGCTTGGTTTCTTGAACCATGATCACGTCTGGATGGTAAGTACGTGCGAAGAGAGAGAGCTCAGAAAGTTTGGCACGAAGGCCATTGAGGTTGATATGTACAATGGAAAGGGGGCGATACGAGGAAGAGGAATCAGAGTTGGTAGGTGAAGAGCATATAACACAGCGAAAAGAAGAGTTATGATGCTTCACAGAACTGAGACCCGAACAAGAGAAGTGCACCCATCTTTGGCATCCAAAGCATTGGACGCTGGTCCCATTCCAATTGACATTTGTGAGGAATGAGGGTCAAAAAGATGAGAAAATATAAAAAGAAACACAAAAAATAGGTAAGAAAACTCCTCGAAAAAAAAACCGCATTGCGCCAATTCTGGAGTACGGTAGCCCCATTGGTACGCAATGGAGGGATTACAGGCTACTGGACGCCAGAATGGGCGCAATATGCGGAAGAGGTTTTTAGGCCTCGGCGGGGAGTTTAGATTCATTCCGTTTCCTGTGCCTGTTGCTGAGGGTCGCCGCGGACCCATTTTCCATTCATCTCCACCTCATCTCCTCCTCTTCAGCGCAGCGCTCGTCCACCTTGAAAGCTGCCGCTCCGCGCTAGTCTGTTTTGATTAGGATTTCACTTTAGGGCTGTCATCACTTGATTCATAGTAGGTTTGCATTGTTGCTAACAATTATTGTGTTGTGTTCGTGCGCGATTTTATTGTGTGTAATCGTATAATAAATTGGTTTTACACTTGTGTCCATTTCCATTTGCACAGGGTTTCCCCCTTTTACCTTGTTCTGGGAGCATCACGCAATAAAAGAACCCAACTTGGGGGCCGAACCGGGATCCCAAGAAAAAAAAAAGGGTTAGCACACAACTGTAAGGTCAGTTTATCCAGATTCGGCTCGTTTCTCGCCGAACTTTTGTGGTTGTGTAGGTAAATTGCGACACTGTGGTGGCCTAAACACGTAAGTGGTTGGGTCTGCAGTGGAATTGATAGAGAGTGACGGTGAGCCAATCGGTTCTGTCACTCAGGCTATCATAGTGGTGCCTGGATTCTCTAGCCAAAAGTGGCGACAGGGGGAAACCTCTGCCCAAATTTTTTTTTGGTCCTAAAAACTTAGAGAATCCAAGACCCACTATGAGTACAACCACAATTGTTGGCGGAAGACAAGTTGGCATGGCACAGGCAGGAAATTTGATGATTTCTGTTGCAGATTGTGCTGTGGACCCAACTGGAATGTCGGAGCCATGTGAGACGTCGACCATGGAGCTGGAGGTTGAATTCCAGCGGCTATGTGGTGATGAAGCGTCGAACACGTCACGATCGGAAGCACTGCAGGTGTGTGATCGGTTAGAGCGGTCGATTAAAGATACTGGAACGCTAGTGAGGGCGGAGGTCAGTAAATCGGGACGCATTGGGGACCCAGGTCGGGAAGCCATTGAAGAGATAGGCAGGCAAGGCACTGAGGAGGCCCAGAAATTTTTGGAAAGCTTGAGAGCTTTTTGCAGAAAAGGGGCGGTGCTAGAAAGATGGTGCGAACTAGTCTTAGCCAGCCTAGGTTGCGGTGATCGCAATGAGTTTGTAGCAAAACTGGATGACATGTTAGAGCGGGATGAGGCCCTCACGGATATTGCAGCGAAGTTTAGCTGGCAATTAGAGGAGATCCCTGCTAAGTTATCCAATGTGTTACTGGAATACACTGTTTTGCAGGAAACGGTCGATCGTCAGGCAGCTGAGCTGGATGAACTGAGAGAGTTCAAGAGACGGCATGAAGCGGCTCAAAGGCGAGGCTCGACGGCCCCGGTGGTTCAACCCCCTACGGAAAGGGAAGTGATGGTTGACGATGTCCCCGGTGAGTCTGGTGCTGTAAGAGTTACTGGTCGTGAGGCTTTGAGGATGTTGCAAGGCAGACCAACCCGTGGAGTAAATTCTTTGTTTCAGAATGGCTCCGACGGCTCTGCGATCAACATGGGCTCAACCCGGCACAGGCGTATTCCCAGCTCACGACGTCATGGACAGCCCAGGAGCAGAACAGGTTGGTCTAGTCATTCTTCATTGGGTGACGATAGCGAACCTGAGCGTGAGGTGGTAGCGGGACGGGAGTCCCGTGGTGGAGTAAGTGGTGCCCCAAGGAAGGGGGATAACATGGCCTCATACCTGAAATATATCGCGCTGCCGGAGGTTAAGCCATACTCGGGAACGGAAAAAGTTATACGTTCCGTATGTTTGTGGAGGCCTTCGAGTTGAAATATCCGCGAGGTAGTTGGGCTGATGCGGAACTGTGCGCGCTGTTCCGTTCCAAGTTGGTAGGGAAAGCAAACAGCCAGTATGAAGCGTTACCTCGCAGGGATAGAGAAAGCGGATATGCGGTATTGCTTAGTGCTATGAAGCGGTTATGCAAAGCAGAGCAACGCACAAATAAGGTAGTCGCATTAGGGGAACTCAAGCGGTTGCAAAAAGCGGATACGCAGACCTTTGCCGATTTTTGCATTGAGTTGGAAAGGTTGACCCGTCGAGCCTACCCCGACCTAGATGAGCGAGCCTTAGACACCGAGAGAGCTCACTTGTTGTACGATCAGCTGGTTCATTGGAAGGACTCTTATTATTTGATGGAGGCCTTAGAAAGTGAACGTGATGCGTACAATAAACTGAAAGAGACTGCCCAGCGTATCGAACGTAGGGATATGACGCTAAGGAATATTTGTGGAGTCTCAACAAAGAGAGATGAGCGAAGCCAGGCTGAGGAGCGAGGTCCACGGTCGAGTCAAATGTCCAAGCCTTTGCGTAGTAGTGCAGCGGACGATAGGGCCAAGATACCAGCTCCACGAAAAGCAGAACAGTTGTGTTTTTCGTGTCAGAAACCTGGACACCGAGCAAAGGACTGCGTCAGGTTGAGTGCGGAACGCGAAGGCACTAGTACTCAACAGGCAGGATCGCTTTCGGCTCGGCTCATGGCAGCAGTCTGTCGTTCAAAGAGACAGCCCAAAGCCGAAAGGAGCGGAAACCCGAAAAAATCGGATGTCCGTTGTTTGGAAAGGTGTCGACTGCCAGGTTAGAGATATACGGAAGACAGTGAGAAGCTTTGCTGGACACTGGGTGCGAAATCTCAATTTTACCCGCGGATGTGCTTCTGCAAGCGAAGAAGGACGGGGTGGATATTGACCGAGAAGTTGCTGAACACTCCTTGGAAGGGTCCCGTCCTGTGAAAGATGTCTCAGGAAAACTGTTACGTTTTGTTGCAGTAGTCGAGGTACCACTAAAGAGGCAGGTGGCGCAAGCATCTATGGTTGCTGCCAAGATGCATGTGACCAAGGCGAAAGGAGAGGTGATCATTGGAACCAACTTACTTCCATACCTGGGATATGAGCTCTGTAAGAAGAACACGTATCTCCAACAAACACAGGATGTGCGGTCTGGAGTCCCTACCGTGGGTGCGGATTCGGCCCCGGAAAACGGAAGTGACCAGGGAACATCGGCTGCGAGCGTGGTGGGGCGTACGGTTGTTGTCCCAGAAGTTGGTTCATGTCCAGAACTGGAAGGATGTGCAGCGTACCAAAATAGCATGCGCAGCTGTGATAGCGAGGGGGTGTACTCTGTTGTAGGTAACAGTGGGTACGACGGCTATGCAAAGGTCCCTGGACAGAATGGAAGTGCTCAGTCTGCAGCGCTCCATCTTGATAGGGCAAGTGGAAATTGGCAGACAGAGCGCTGTGTAGAAACGTCATCGGCGGACGTTTCGTCAGATACGATCTCGTTGATTCCTTCAGGTCTACCGGGTCTGAGGATATCTACACCGACAACGCTAAGTGGGAGTGTGCAGAAAAGTGCAGGCGTAGGCCGAAAAAGCATGCAGGCATGTTGTCCCACGAACAAGGTAACGGGTGTTGATACGGTGGCTAGAGTAGGTACATGTAAACGTGCCAGAAATCGAAGCAGGCCCCTAGCAGCTAAATGTGCGGTGATCAAAAGTTCTGAACGAGGTGCGTCTAAAGCATATAGAAACTGTTTCAGAACGGATCAAGAGGTCGCGGTGGACAAGGAGAGCTATCGTCTACACGGACTGTTTCGATGCCGACGACAGCCAGTGCCTTCGATTCCTGGAATTCGCAATGTGGAGACGGTCACCGAAGCTGCTCGCGTTCTAATGGAAAGGCGAGAAGTCGGCACGCAAGCCGAAAAGCGGCAGTGGTTAAAGGAGCCTTATTGCAGATGCAGAACCCCGCAAAGCGTGTTAGGTAGCGGAGTAACGTTGGTGACGGGCCCGCGCATGCTAAGCTGTAACACGTGGCAACGGGTGGCACAGGTCGCCCCAGAACACGTTGACGGTTGCGTCGGGGATCACCCACGATACTCGCGACTTAAGGCCAGCAGGATGTCAGTAATGACGGGAGCAGGAGGTCCCGGACATCCAGGATTTGCTGTAAGAGCTTAGGGATGGGCTCGACGTTTGTCGTTTGTGAGCGTCAAGCTCTGTGAATTTTTCTTCAGGTTCTTACTATTCTGCTAGTACGGTGTTGGGTAAGATCGAGTGGAACGATCTTGCGGGGAGAGGAGGCATTTGAGGAATGAGGGTCAAAAAGATGAGAAAATATAAAAAGAAACACAAAAATAGGTAAGAAAACTCCTCGAAAGGAAAAAAAACCGCATTGCGCCAATTCTGGTGTACGCAGGGTCAAGCGGGGCGTTGTGTGATTTTCCGAAATCAGAGCGACCCCCCTCCCTGCCATCAATTTTTATCCAAAAAGTCCAAATTTTTTGCGATCCCCCCGAGGTGTAATTTTTGGTAAGTTTTTCTTACAAAAAAAAAGATTTTTCGATAGTGAGAAAAGATTTCTCACTTTTTCACTTCCAGAAATTTTCATTTTTGGTCCAGAATTTTTGCGACCCCCCCTAACCATTAACTTCGGGCCGAAAATTTTGCGACCCCCCTCCACCCCCGTTGCGGAATTTCACAACCCCGCTTGACCCTGGGTGTACGGTAGCCCCATTGGTACGCAATGGAGGGATTACAGGCTACTGTACGCCAGAATGGCCGCAATATGCGGGAAGAGGTTTTTTAGGCCTCGGCGGGGAGTTTAGATTCATTCCGTTTCCTGTGCCTGTTGCTGAGGGTCGCCGCGGACCCATTTTCCATTCATCTCCACCTCATCTCCTCCTCTTCAGCGCAGCGCTCGTCCACCTTGAAAGCTGCCGCTCCGCGCTAGTCTGTTTTGATTAGGATTTCACTTTAGGGCTGTCATCACTTGATTCATAGTAGGTTTGCATTGTTGCTAACAATTATTGTGTTGTGTTCGTGCGCGATTTTATTGTGTGTAATCGTATAATAAATTGGTTTTATAGTTGTGTCCATTTCCATTTGCACAGGGTTTCCCCCTTTTACCTTGTTCTGGGAGCATCACGCAATAAAAGAACCCAACTCATTTCTGTCGCATGTGACACAAAGGTACTTCTTCTTCTGAGCGGGTCCAGGATTCCTTTCCACGCCGGCCCTCAGAGCAGGAGAATCCGAAGGAGAGACGCGGCCGGCCAGCACCTCTCCCATGACAAAAACCCTCTTCGTGGAGGGGGTGACGTCGGTTTGCATAGAGGTGATCTTCTTTCCTCCACACTGCCACGGCGTGAACGTACGACATCTCGGCAGCAATCTTATTACCTAGACAAGTGTTATGAATCTGAGTTCGAAAATCAGCCGTTCTGCAAGAAAATCAGAGAATTTGCGCTAAAGGCGCGTGTGGTGTGTGCGCCTACACCGCACGCAGTTTGTTTGACGCGTGAGTCCGAATGACCGATTCGTCTGCAAGGATTAAGTCTTTCTTGCATATTGGTGTGGTCTGTGTAATTCATATAGGAAGCCGCGACGCAGCTACATAAACGGTCTTTTGATCGATTGGCATTGTCCTCTTGCTTCAGAGCGTGCCCTCTATGCCACGCAACTGCGTCGTGGCTTCCTGCAAGTGTGGTACACGACCGAAATGTGTCCTGTTACGTATTTCATCATTTCGCGATATATTTCAAAGGTATTGGCGTGATAGGTGTTCCAGGTTGGACTTGGCTTGCTCCTTCTTGTGCTTCTTGTATTCTTTTGTCTGTGTATCACCGTCGCTTGGAAGTATTATTCACCTGTGATAACTAATTTTACCATCAAAGAAGAAGAGGAAAGAGTACGTCGAAACAGTGAAAGAGAGAAACAAGAAAAAGAGAAAAGTGAGTGCTACAATCTTCGTTAAACGCTGATTAGAGATTTTGGTCATGCTTTCATGTTACCTTTTTTGTATGCCCTTTCAAGGGTGATTGTGGGTATTTCTCTAGGCTTAGTCGGACATTACCTCAGGAGTCGTTTTCGGTTTGCCTGAGGTATGATTCCGGTGATCAGAGGCGAGATCTGATCTCCCCTCTTAAACCCTTGATTAAGACTTCAGCGAGGATATCGCCCCAGTTTCGTCCTGAGATCTGCCCAGTGAAGTATATCAAACGAATAAAAAATTTCGAATTAGCGAATAATTCGAAAAACTGACTTTCGAATATTCGAATAAACGAATTATTCGAAAAATTGAATTTTCTGAATAATCGAATGATTCGGATACGAATAATTCGAATATGAATATTGCGAGTATCCGATCAAGAAGTACGGACCGAGTACGCATGATCGAACTCCCGTTGGCGCACTTCCAACTTTCTGGACATTTTTTCTATAGAAGTGTATAGATCAAAGCTATGCCAATGTGCTTCCACGAAAAAGACATTCCACATTATAGCTTAAAAGTATTCAAACCAACATTTATTACTGTCTATGAGTAGTTGTTTAACGATACGATCAAAGTCTTCGGATTTTCTAAATATTAGAAAACAGTATTTTGTAATATAGCCATTTCAAAACAACTACCAATTTAACATTCTCAATAACAAATTCTCAATAGGATTCGCATCTCTCCCTACCAGAAGAAGTAAACTTTACCTTAGGATGATGTTCGAAATTTTCACTAGGAAACTTCATATAAATAGCCTCGAGTTCTTTGGATTTCCTTTGACAAGAAATGGAAGAGCAGAGTTGAGGTTCTACCATCCCAAGGCAAAATCTCAGGCGAGGTCAAACTTTCTCATCTACAGGAATCCAAGGGAACCTCCTTCTACGTGGCGCACTCCCAGTCGGGGCCCGAACACTTTACACGGCGCGTGGCGCACTTCCAGTTGGGTCCCGCACACTTTGCACGGCGCGTGGCGTTTTTTCAGTTGGGTCGCGCACACTTTACACGGCGCGTGGCGCACTTCCAGTCGGATCCCATACACTTTCCCTGGCGCTTGGCGCACCCCCAGTTGGGTCCACACACTTTCTACTGCACTTGGCGCACTCACAATCGAACACCGCACAATCTTTCTGGCGCTTGGCGCACCCCCAGTTGGGTCCCGCACACTTTCCCCGGCGCTTGACGCACCCCACTTAGGTCCCGCACACTTTCCACGGCGCCTGGCGCACTTCCAGTCGGATCCCATACACTTTCTCTGGCGCTTGGCGCACCCCCAGTTGGGTCCAGCACACTTTTCACGGCGCTCGGCGCACTCACAGTTGGATCTCACACACTCAGAGATACTTAATAAATGTGAAAGTGCATAAATTCATTTCGAATTCATTTCCAGAAAAATTCTGATAGAAATCGTTTTCTCATAAGGTTATTCAACGATTCAGAAGAGCTTCTAATGTAGAATATGTTTATGTTCATTACATTTACATGAGGCAAATGCGCGAAAAAAATCACAAATACAAAACAAGCAATAAGAAAACACACAAACACAGAAAAAAATGGCCGATAAATGAGAGAAAAAAAACACCACTAAAGCCAAACCGATCCCTCCCGAAAAAAGGGGAAAATTATTATGCTAAATTTCAGAAGAGAGTAAAATCCTCGAGACCTGCCTTCTGAACTGACCCAAAGGGAGAATGCCAGAGACCCTTCTCGTTATTTTCAAATATGAACTAGCAGCCCGATGTGGAAATGATCTCACCCTCACACTGGTAAGAGAACGGCTGAATGTGTTACGGGTCTGGGATATTAATAGCTATGTTTCGAGGGTATAGTTCTATTTTGAAATTTTACCACGAAATTTCAAATAAATTTCATATTGAAAAACTGTGACCTCAAAACCTAAGCTTGTGTATGTCTAAAACAAGGTTTGTGATGTCCCATAACATACAAAAGTTTCATCGAGTTTTGCCCAGCCTAGGCCAAGATATGTGTAAAAACAGTTTTTGTAAAAAGGCAACCTCAATTGATTTATGCCCTTAAAAAACTCTGGGAAGTCGCTGATGCTCGCTTGATGAGTCGTTTTGATAGTCGACTCCACAGATCCACCACGCGTAGGTTGGGCATCTTGAATCCACGGGGCAACTTGCCCGCATTGCTGCAAAACGTTCCCCTATTTTGGGCCAAGGGTTAAACTACAAGGAGTTTTGCTTCTTCAACTAGAAACGGATCGCTTTAATCTGAATTTCATCCAGCTATTGAATGTGCGCCCGTATAAGTTGCCTATCAACATGATCGCCGGAGCTCACAAGGCGCCAATGCCGTAACTGTTTTGGGGCTGGTGAAGCTGTTTCCGTCTTGGTGCGGTCAAAGCACCTATACCTGGGGCGGTATGCATGAACGCTGCGAAGAAGGTCAGGGAGCCGCTCCGCGTGCGCGCAGCGTCGAGCCACGGGACGGCCCCGAAACGCATGGCGTATATTAGTGCATGGCGGACGTAAATGCATGTTTATGTTTGCCTCCCATTATTGAGATGCACGGAATGACAATAGCATGCCAGAAAGCGACTGGGATGACCAAAAAAGCCAATAGGCGTAGGGTTTGCTGTAGAAAGTGCATTTACTTCCGCGACACTCCAATATACGCCATGCACTACGCGGCCGTCCCGTGGCTCGACGCTGCGCCCCTAGGACGCGGAGCGGCGCCCTGGCCTTCTTCGATGTCGCCCCTGAGCCTTAGGAGTCGTTTAGGCCTCTTTCAGAGTTCTATCGCTGTGCGACGCGACCGAATGAAAACCCTGCGTATCGATCTGGTCGCGTCGCGCGATCAGGTCGCAGGCCTTTGGTGTCGTTTATACTTCTGCCGCCAAGCGGCGCGGCGAAGTGCAATCCTACGATATCGATCGTGACGCGGCGCATGATCAATATTACAGAAATGCACTGTGCCGCGCCGCTCGGCGGCGGAAGTATAAACGACCCCTTTCAGACAAGATCGCGGAGAAAGTCGCCCAATCGCGCGATTGGGTGACTGGCATTGCCAGATCGCGTCGACGCGACCGGTCGCGGCAAGCGCTTCATGTGCCCTCGTTCAAATTTCTCTACTTTTACCCGTTAATTCTCCTTTTTCATTAGTTCTATTCTTTCAGGTAGCTTACCCACATTCTCGACTGCCGAGGTAGTTATTCGCATCGCGGAACATCTTCTATTTTTTGGGAAAATTAATTTTTTAAATTCAGTATTTGTTTTATTTTAAGACATTTGAAGGAATTCACTCGTTTTATTCATCTATATTATTTTTCTCCCGCATTATTAAGGTCAGTGCTTCTCATGAAAAACTTTCCAATATTTATTTGTAATGGTTAAAGGCATCGTACACGCAGAAAACCGTATATTATTTTTTCATGTTTTTGTGTAGCTTGGCTTCTCTAGTGAACGAAAATGTCGAAGGGACCCATGAAAAACCTTTAATTGTAAAGAAAAGTCAATTGGAACAGATTGTAAATACGAATTTGAATTTCTCGCCAAAATCCTTTTTGAAGTTTCTCTGCGTTTGGAGGCCTCGTCATTGTCATTGTCGTACTTTTTCTGCTTGAGGAGTTCGTGCCGTAACTATTTTTCATGTTCTCTTACGGTCGCACCAACATTCTAATAAAAAGTGCTAGATGACTGGTGAGAATTGGTGGCGGATCTTCATCTTTGACGCCTTCCAACCTCATTGCCCAACGTTTTTGAAGCGCCAAAGTTTTCCAGTGTTGTCTACCGGGCTCAGTCATGAAATTGAGCCTGAAAAATGAAAATTGATTTTCAGCGCGAACGATGCCTTTAAGTGTCCATGGGCGGTGTTGAACTCGTTTTGATGGTGGATTTTTGTGCTGTGTTCTTTTTTTCTAGTCCTCTCAGTTTGTGAACTGCCGAACCAATTATAAATCTCAGAATGCACGACAGAAGCCACGAAGCTTTTGATTACAAAAAGAAAAAAAAACAAAAAAATCCTTATCGAAGACATTCAGCACCACCCACGGCCAGCAAACCCTCACAAATAATTTTTTACAATATTTTTCATACACTGATGAATTTAGCAAATAAACACAGCTGCAGTTAGCGGTGTTTATTTGCTGTACTCATTCACGCTGACTAGGCGTAGATTAGAATGTGTACGTAAAAAAGCGTGATCGCCAACTTTCGCGATTGGGCATTCACACTTCCAAAGCCTGCGATTTCCACGGCGACGCGACGGTCGCGTCGCCGTGCTCACGATCGCGTCGCACAGCGATCGAACTCTGAAAGAGGCCTTATACTTGCGCCGCCAAGAGGCGCAGCGCAAGGCATTTATTTAATATTGATCACGCGGCGCGGCACGATCAATATTATAGAATTGCCCATTCCTGCGCCGCTTGGTAGCGGAACTATAAACGACCCCTTACGCGCCAGCCATCTAGCACCACTGGTACTGCAAGAATTTCCATAGAATTCAGTTTAGGCTAACAATACATTGGGAGGGGATATATCGAATTTCTGCTTGCATAGTTTGCATCAATTCGCCATAGATTCATTGTGTCATAGTTCCCAACTCGTGTACCTTTTTCTCCGGACACACCTTAAGTTTTAAATTGGCAGTCTCATTTTGAAATATCATTTTTTCAAGAAAACGACTGAATATGGATGCGTTCAAAAGCTTTTTCAAAAAGAAGAAGGTTGAGAAGCACTTCAAGCGCTCTGGCCCTGGTCAGCGTCTCGACTCGGGTGGAGGAGCTGCCCCAAGTATCGTCTCTGGAGCTGAACAGGTAAAATAGTTTTCAACGGATTGTGTTTATTGGTAGTCGCTAAAACTCATCCTCGTCAAGCCGTGTGTTTGTGCAGAACAAATTTTCAGCACGCCTGGGCAAATTCTTCCCTTTAAATGTTTAGGCTTTTGAAGGGAGGCAGCTGCTGTTTGTGAAATGGGCGCCAAATGCATGACCCTCGCAGAAGCTCTTCTGCTTCTCTCTCTTACTTTTACCTTCTGCCATGTCCCATACATTTCACTTCAAGAGACTCACTCACTCACTCATCCCGTTAGCTGGCGTCTGGTGGAGCGGGATGCCCTCTCAACCAATACACTGCTGTAGGTGCCATAGGAGCTCGTGCGGCCTGAACGATACGCTTCCAATCAAAACGGTTTGCAGCAACAAGTTTAGCGTTAAGGACAGTGCACCGTTGAGTCTTCAGATCCTCCTCTATATGTTTGAGCGATGTCTTCTTCGGGGCCGTTCGTTGTTCGTTGAACTCTCCACGATGGTGGGCGCTTACGCCACAGCATACTGTACAGGAGACGGGACGGGTCCATCCTACATACATGTCCGAACCATCGCAGTCTTCTTGTCTGCAGCTGTTCTCCGACCGTCGGTTGATTCATGCAGCTCTTCCGTATATCTTCGTTGCAAACATGATCACGAATCGTAATTCCAAGAATCTGGCGCAAACATCGCATCTGGAAGACTTCTAGCTTGACGAGGTCTGACTTTAGCAGAGTCCAGGTTTCCGAGCCGTATAGTAGTACGGGTATTATCAGCGCTCGGAACATTCGCACTTTAGTCTTCAGTGAAATGTTGTTTTTCTTCCACAAACACCAGCCAAGCGACGCAAACACACTAGACGCCTGCCCGATTCTGCTGCACACCTCTGCCGTAGCCGCAACTTTTCGCTCCTGCACTACTGACCCAAGGTATTTGAATTCCTTGACCTGCTGAAGCTCTACTCCTTCAAACTGAACAGATGCAGGCGACCCATCGGATGTCATGACTTTGGTCTTCTCCTGGTTGATTCTTAAGCCGTAGGAGCTTGCAATCAGTGCCATATCGCTTATCAAGGACGTTGCCTCCGCATCAGTATCCGTGAACACTGCGCTGTCATCCACGAACATCAAATCTGTGACGTACTCATTGCTTCCGTATTGAACGCCTCTTCTGTTCTCGAAGACCTTCCTCATAATAGCGTCCACAACAGTATTAAAGAGCAGAGGCGAGACCACATCGCCTTGGTGAACTCCAGCGGTAACGGCAAACTCCTCGGACAACTGATCCCGAACGCGTACGGAACTGGTAGACCCTTCGTACGTTTCCTGGGGGAGCTTGACTATCTTCCTCGGTATGTGCTCGCTTTCAAGTGCTCTCCACAGCGCCGGCCAGTGAATACAATCGAACGCAGATTTGAAGTATATATATATATATATATATATATATATATATATATATATATATATATATATATATATATATATATATATATATATATATATATATATATATATATATATATATATATATATATATATATATATATATATATATAACATAGGCAAGCCTATGTAGTCAAAAACAATGTTCAAAACGACCGCGAAATACGAATGAACCATAGGAAGTTGAAAGCATGGAAACGATTAAAAAAAACAACATAGCGGAACAGAAAAGAAAAGCGCATTGCTGTAATAATCAACCTAAAGAAAGGAATCAAAAGCTATCCAGCCAGCCAGGAAGGGCTACTTGTACGATCAGCCAGCTCAACATTTTCTCGAATGAAATTTTTGAATGACGTGAAGTTGGAAGGAATGGAATGATTTCTACCAAGGTTCTCAAAAATGGGTATTGTTCTGTTGATGAAAAAGTGACGCCTGCAGTTGAGGTTAGATGTGTAACGGTGGAGTTTGATGGGGCCACCCCTAGTGGTTGACTCTCTCGTTGTCACAAGGTCTTCAGGTTTAAGACCGAAATCTAATTCTCCACAACAGGATCTTGTGGAGAAGAAGTAAGTCATTCTCTACTCTTCTAAGGGATAACGGTTATAAATGTGATAACGACACGCTTCCCAGAGCGAATTCTCTCTTCCATTAGCTGTCGAAGTGCGAAGATCTGATCACTGCAGCTTCTTCCTGGCCGGAACCCCGCCTGTTCTTCACCACTGGTTTGCTCACGATGACGCTGAAGTCTGTTCTGAATAACCCTCATGAAGACTTTGCCAACGATAGACAACAGACTGATCCCTCGGTAATTTTTGCAGTCCCTAGCATCACCCTTCTTGTGTGTGGGCACGATTGTGGCACGTTTCCAGGTATCTGGTATTTTCTCAGACTGCCAGATAAGAGTAATCAGCCGATGAAGTTGGCGCAGCAAGACGTCTCCGCCAGCCTTTATGGCTTCCGCAGTGATTTTGTCCACTCCTGACGCTCTGCCGTTTTTCAGTGACTTTATCGCTGCCGTTAGTTCATCTACAGTGGGTTCTGAGTCGAGAACTGAATCTCCGGCCGCTTCAACTAGTGGTGGCTCGACAAGCGGTCCTTGCGGCGCTTCATGACTGTATAGTTCACTGAAGAACTGTCTCCATCGACGGAGGCGCTCGTCCACAGAGCGCACGAATGACTCATCTGCATTCCTGATACTATTGTGGTGCGCGCGAAGCGCGCACCAGATTTGGTTTTGAATTGGCCATGCGCGCGACCCGTTTTTCGAAATCTCAATTCAGAGTGAACGAAGAAATTAGCTCTAAATTGCATTGAAAAGAGCGCAAAAAGTTGGTATAGTAACCCAAAAATGGTTTGGAATGGTTTACTGGTTTTCGAGTAAAAAGTGAAAGACCGCGCGTTTTTGTTGTTAATCTCCTTTTTTTTCAGACGGCGTTCACGATCTTGCGGGTACACTTAAAATTGAGCTAGCGAGCTCATTTCTGGACAGGACGCTGGAAATGGATGCAGGTCGCTCCTATTCCATTTTGAACTTGATACCTCAACTTTGAAGGGTACCTCAAAATCGTGGGTTTACATACTAAATTAGCCGTGGAGCACGAAAACTGCTTCTTTCTGCTACGACTGTGGAGACCGGGGTGGGTGGGTGAATCTGCAGCCAATCAACAGAGGTCGTCGGAGGTAAGTACTGAACTTGTCAGAATTCGTACTCATGACGCGTCATCGATCGATAATCAATATTATCGATTTTGGCGCTTTCTGCACTAAATGCGGCCAGTAGTAGTGATTTCTGAAGGGATTGGTTTTCTTGGTTGGGATATTTTGCTAATCAGTCATTATCGATAAATACCAATCAATAATATTGATTTTTTGGCCCGTTGCAAAAAATGCCGCAATGATTTTTTATTGTTCACTTTTTTGAGAAATTTTCTCATCATGCAAGATCAAATATTAATGAAGTCACTTGTTTGGAAACTCTTCTCATCAGGCAGGATCAAATATTAATGATCATGAATATCGAGCTCTCACGTGTTGCACAAAATGCGGGAATGAGTGGTATTTTTCATGGTTTTGGGTCATAAGTTTTAAAAATTGTACTCATACGGCACTATCGTCTCTTAAGCCCCTTTCACAGTTTGCCGGACGACGCCGTCCGGCACGTTATGAGAGAGCCGCAGTGCGAGGGAAGCTACGGTGAACAACCGTCAGTTATGACTCTTCAGTACAAAATATAAGGCAAACACAACACGTTCTAACCCGTCGTAACTTGATCCGACGTCGTGTCAGTGGTTTCACCGCACTGAGACGTCGGTCGGCCGACACCGCAGTGCGGGCCACACAGACGCCGCAGTCCTATCTCATAACGTGCCGGACGACGTCGTCCGGCAGACTGTGAAAGGCGCCTTAGATGTTTCATCATTCCAAAATGGAAATTTCTGAGCAGTATTGAAGTCAGAAAGGGAACCTTCGGGAAAAATATGTGAAATTTCTGAAAATTTAGCTTCCTGGCAAAAGTAACGATTTGGTAATGGTGAAAAAAGCTTCAAAAATATCTTGAAATATTTAAAAAAAATGATTTGGCGTAAAATAGCCTGGAAAAATAAAAAAGCTAGGAAATGAAGTGAAATAACCAAAAATGCGATTTGGTGGTTGATAATTTCACAAGCTTCTCCGTTAAACTTATCAAAACGAAATCAAGCGCGCAACGGAAACATTAAGCCATTTTTTTAAGCTGTAATAAGGAAATCAGCATAGGTCAAGCTACAGTTGACCGCAATGTTAAAAGGACATGGTGCGGTTGCGTATCGCACTAAAACTACGGTAGAGTCTGGCACTTTGCCAGATTTTGTCATCGATCGGCGCCACAGCTGATACTCTCGTGAGCAGAGAGACGACGGTTGGCGCCGATCGATGACGAAATCTGGCAAAGTGCCAGATTCTACCGTAGTTTTAGTGCGAGTCCGCAACCGCACCATGTCCTTTTAACATTGCGGTCAACTGTAGATGATCTGCATTCCATATCGTGCTTGATTTCGTTTTGATAAGTTTAACAGAGAAGCTTGCGAAATGATCAACCACCAAATCGCATTTTTCGTTATTTTACTTCATTTCCTAGCTTTTTAATTTTTCCAGGCTATTTTACGCCAAATCTTTTTTTTTAATATTTCAAGATATTTTTGAAGCTTTTTTCACCATTACCAAATCGTTACTTTTGCCAGGAAGCTAAATTTTCGGAAATCGCTAGTTGGTTTCGTCCTTCCTCCGAGCCGCTTGAGCGTCCGATAGAGTTCGATAATCATGCCTGCTCGCAGACTCCTCCAAATCAGCAGCTACAGGCCATAAAACAGCCAATGTCTCACCGTCGACTGCGTACCACGCGCTGCGCGACCGCACGCGCGTCGGAAGCGAACGAGTTTTGGCCGCCGCGCGACGAGTTTCGGCGCGCGGCGGAAAACTTCGAAGCGTCGCGCGGCGGCCGAAACTCGTCGCGCGGCGGCCAAAACTCGTTCGCTTCCGACGCGCGTGCGGTCGCGCAGCGCGTGGTACGCAGTCGACGGTGAGACATTGGCCGTTTTATAGCCTGTACCTTATTCCAATACGACTATCGTTCCATTTTCAATCTGCAACGAAGCTCTCTACAGAGCTGACGATATCGATCGAAATCGGTCAATTTCGCTTTCTTCCTTTCTTCTATACGATGTATGGATTCATCTGATATCCATGTCTGGATTCGCTTACGAGTGGCAGGACAAAGTGGCTCTGCACATTCCACGATGGTGGCTGCTATCTGCTGTTCTTGTTCATCCACAGATGTATCGTCTGCCAACAGCACAAACCGATTCGACAGTGCCATTTGGAATAACTCCTTCGTCTCAGGTACCATCAAATGTGCCCAGTTGAATTGGCCTTTAGATGGCTCCACAATCCTAGCTCGTTGTAGACGAAGCTTCACTACTGCACGTAGAAGGTAATGATCTGAACCACAGTCGGGTCCTCTCATTGCACGAACATCCTTGAGCGACGACCTAAAACGCGAGCTCATCAGCACGTAGTCTAACAAAGCTACGTCTCGTCCGGAAGGATTTCTCCACGTCAACTGATGCTTTCTGCGATGCTGGAAGTGACTCTTTCCAATAATGAGTCCATTGAAAGCTGCAAACGTGAGCAAGCGCAGACCATTGTCGTTTATGTCACCAACGCCAAATCGGTCCAATACTGCTTCCCAGCCCATTCTGTCTTTTCCAACATGTGCGTTGAAATCACCTGCGACTAGAACAACGTCTCTCTTTGAAATCGTGTTCAGAACGTCCTGAAGCTGAGCGTAAAACGCGTCCTTGTCGGAATCCAGGCTAGGCTCCGTCGGCGCATAAACTGCCACAATATGTGTCCTTATAGTTCCTTTCAGCGTGAGGTCAGCGATTCTGCTAGAGATAGGCTCGAATGTCACAACGCTTCCAGCTGCTTTCCAGTTCAGCATGAATCCAACGCCTTGATGGTGTCCGTCTTTACCGGAGTAGTACAGCACCATCCTTTCTTGACTATCTGGCACCTGGACAGTCATTGTTCCACTTCCACTGATCCTCAATTCAGACAGGGCGGCAACCGATACCTTCGACTTCATCAGTTCCCTGGCAATGATTTCTTTCTGCCCGACGTAATGCCCTGATCGCCCATTCCATGCCGCGAACAGCACCTCCTTCTTCGGCGTTACCAGTCGTCCACTGTTCTGGCTAGTAGCATACTTGTTACCAACACCCTGGGTCCCCAGTGTTGGCGCATCGGCTGCCCCGGATGCGGTAGCCGTATCGCGTATTCCTATGAGACTCTCCATGGTTACCACCTTAGGTTTTCCAGCCCGTCGGTAGCATGAGGGGCCAACCCTCCTCCTTTCCCATCCGGGCTTGGGACCGGCAACGGCGGAGTTCACTTCAAGAGAGAAATTTGTACGAGCGGACCTAAAGTAGTGTTGCATAATACGTACTGTTTTGTCAACAAAACAGCATGTGCGCGCATTTTGCATTTAATTGCGGTTGTAATAGAATAATACACCTCCGACTGTGTGTTCAGATTCATCAAAAATGACTTTAATCTGTTATTAGAATGTTCATTGACTGCCTCTTAATACGTTTTGTTCCATTAAGGGTGGAGGAATCGACCGTATCGCTGCTTCTGACATTGCAGCGCAGGCTGCAATGAAACGTCTTCACAGGGCAGAGCCTCAGATAAGCAGCAGTCAGAAGAAGATTCAGATGATAGTCTGTTTCGCTATAATAACTTTTTACGAGTTTACTTGATTTTTACCAGTTGAATTTTGTTTAGGCTCAGCGAGAATTGGAAGAGGAAAGACGCCGGCAACAACAAACATCGGAGCTGTCTCAACTTCACTTGGAAGAGAAAAGGTGTTTTCTTTTCCCGAAGGCGCAACAAGGCACGAAAACATTGACGTGTCGTCTGTCCCAAGATGTTGGATGGGGGGGGACGTGGCCGTCTCACCCGAACAGTTGATTCAAGTATGGTTAGGTCCGTGGCTTGCATCCTCAAGAAAAAGCATTTAAATCTCACCCGCGGCTGGCGTGAGCGGTTCTAGATTCACCGGCGGCTGGCGGTATGGCAAGCTGATCAGCAGCGATTCGCGGCCTGAATCGGTTAGCGGGTTGGCGAACGCGATCGCCGCGGGTGAGATTTAAAAGTTTTTTCTTGAGGAAGCAAGCCACGGACCTAACTATAGAATAGGCAGATTTATTTTTGTGATCTGTTCAACTTCTTATCAAACTCAACCTCAGAGAGTTTGATAAGATGATTTCACACGATACTGTCAAAGAAGTGGTATACTTCTTGTGAAAACAGACTCTTGCAAAACTTGGCTCAGTGCCTCACCTCAGCTTGTAGATGGCTTTTGGGGTTGTCTTCTTCTTCTTTGCAGCCACATAGAGGGTTTTGTCATAGGCGGAGGAACTGGGCGACCAGTAGTGGATTCGTCCATAGGTCCATTGGTGTCAACGTGGTAGGTCTCTCCGGACAGTTGAATAAATGTGCGGTATCATGACCGATGGTACCGCAGTCCGGGCACACATCAGATTTGCTGCTGTCAATCTTGCTGACATAAGACATTAGCATTGTAAAGTGACCACAGCGTAATGATGAGAGCGTGCATCTTGCCCTTCTTCCGAGTTGAGACTCCGAGGTGCAGACGGGGGGCGGTATATCTCCTAGTATAGGATTTATGGCCGCTTTCGCAAGATGACCTCGTACGAACTTGGTGTGCTCCTCGCGCAGAAGACGGAGTCGTTCTTGCTGTGAGTCGTGCCATCTTTGCAAATTGACTTTGTTTGGAGCATCGGCGAATGGCTTTCTTATACTTCTCTCTCTAACGGGGTTTAGCACTCTCCACGACGGGTGATTTGGTTGCTATATAATGTTAATGCGGAATTGCTGGGCCTGGAGCTGACAGTGCTCCTTCACTGGTAATAGACGAGTCTCAGCATGCAAGTGCTCGATTGGGGAACTCCTTGCACATCCGGTGGCGATACGGAGAGCGGCATTTTGTACTCGTTGCATCTTTGTCCAGGAGGATTCTGAGACGAGATGCTGCCATACCGGTGCGGCGTACTCCAGGCCGGGCTGAAGAATTGCCTTATACGTTGTGAGTATAGTCTCCTTGCTGCTACCCCACGAAGGGCCGCCCAGGGGCCTGAGAACGTTGAGCTTAGTTTTAACGACTGCCTGCTTCTGCTCGGGATTCTTATGAAACTTGAGTGACGGATCGAGCACAAGACCGAGCAGCTTTGGAAAGCGAGCAGCAGGCAAACGGTCTCCATCCCACACGACATCCGGATGAGCGCTGTGCTCGGATGGGTCCGTCGTGAGAACGGACACTGACGGCTTGGCTGCAGAGATACTTAACAACTTGCGGTCGAAAAAGCTCTTCAGTGTGATCAGGTACTCGTTGATCTTATTGGCGGCCACCTGTAAGTCCCGATCTCGACACATGATTGTTACGTCATCAGCATACGCGACGACCTTGATGTCCTGTGGAGGCTCAGGCATATCTTCGAGGTACAGACTGAAGAGGGCTGGCGATAGAACCCCGCCCTGAGGGGCTCCAGCTGCCATAGGAATACTGTTGGAGACATGGTTCTGAAACATGACTCTTGCTCGTTGACCTTTAATTAAGGCCGATATCCAGCGCTTCTGCCAAGATGGTATTGACGACTCCAGTATGTTGCTTGACAGGATTCCAAGGTTAACCGTATCAAATGCATTGGTGAGATCCAACGCAACAGCTACAGTTCTCAATGGCTTATTAGAGTTGAACCCGTCGATAGCATAGCTGGTAATTTCTAGCAAAGCCGTAGTTGTGGAATGTAGCCTCCTGAACCCATGTTGAAACAACTGCTTCTCGTTGTGCTCCGCTAGATCCCTGACAATGAGCTTTTCGGCTACCTTAGCGAAAGGTGACAACAAGCTAATGGGACGATATCCCTTTACTGATGACTGAGGTTTGCCAGGCTTGGGCAACGAGATGACGTTGGCTGTCTTCCAGTTTCGCGGAATAGTGCAAGAGCTGAACGAAGTGTTAATCATATCAACGATGAGCGGAAGGATCTCAGTCGGGAGTCTCTTCAGTACAGCAGGACAAATGCCGTCCGGACCGACAGCTTTGGAGTTCCGCATGTCCTTTATAATCTTGTTTACTTGCGCCGCAGTGTACGCTTCGGCCGTGCTCATGAGCGGGATGCGGCACAGCTCTCTTACTGTCACTCTATTTTATGGCTGGCGAGCACTTTCCCGATAGTTTCCGAAGCACCTTCCAAGTAGCTCCACTGTCCGTCTTGAAATTCAACTGTTCTGCGAACTTTTCCCACTGTTTTTTCTTGTGCTGGTCGAGATCTTTTCTGATCTCACCATCCAGCTGAGTGACGACATGGTCTAGATGGTCAACTGCTCTTGTGGCATCTCTTCTTCTTCTTCTTTGCAGCCACATTGAGGGTTTTGTCATAGGTTGAGGAACTGGGCGACCAGTAACGGATTTGTCCATAAGTCCATTACGGTCAGCGTGGTAGGTCTCTCCGGACAGTTGAATAAATGTGCGGTATCGTGGCCGATGGTACCGCAGTCCGGGCACACATCGGATTTACTGCTGTCAATCCTGCTGACATAAGACATTAGCATTGTAGAGTGACCACAGCGTAATGATGCGAGCGTGCACCTGGCCCTTCTTCCGAGTTGAGCCTCGGACGTGCAGACTTGGGGCGGCACTACCCCAATATGGGATTAATGACCGCCTTTTCCAGATGACACCGTACAAACTGAGTATGCTCCTCGCGCAATAGACGGAGTCGTTCTTGCTGTGAGTCGTGCCATCTCTGCAGATTGACTTTGCTGGGAGCATCGGCGAATGGCTTTCTGATCTTTCTTTCTCTGACGGGGTTTAGCACTCTCCAAGAGGGGTGATTTGGTTGTTTGACAATGTTGATGAAAATTGTTGGGCCTGGAGCTCACAGTGCTCCCTTACTGGTAATAAGCGGGCCTCAGCATGCAAGTGATCGACCGGGGAACTTCTTGCACACCCGATGGCGATTCGAAGAGCCGCATTCTGTATGCGTTGCATCTTAGTCCAAGAGGATTCCGAAACTAGATGCTGCCAAACTGGGGCGCCGTATTCCAGTGCAGGCTGGAGAATAGCCTTATACGTTGTAATAATGGTTTCTTTGCTACTACCCCATGTTGTACCGCCCAGGGCTCTAAGCACGTTAAGCTTCGCTTTAACGATAGCCTGCTTCTGTTCCGTGTTCTTATGGAATTTGAGCGATGGATCGAGTACGAGTCCGAGAAGTTTTGGGAAGCGGGCGGCAGGCAAACGATCTCCATTCCATACGACATACGGATGTGCGCTGTGTTCAGATGGGTCCGTTGTGAGTACGGATACCGATGACTTTGACGCAGAAATCTTCAGCATTTTGCGGTCGAAGAAGCTTTTCAGTGCGGTCAAGTACCCGTTAATCTTAGCGGCGGCCACATTTATGTCCCGATCACGACACAAGACAGTCATATCATCAGCGTAAGCGACCACCTTGATATCTTGGGGTGGGGCGGGCATATCTTCGAGGTACAGACTGAAGAGAGCAGGCGACAATACACCGCCCTGTGGGACTCCAGCTGCAATCGGAATGCTGTTTGAGACATGATTCTGGAACATCACTCTAGCCCGTCTTCCCTTAGTGAATGCAGCTATCCAGCGCTTTTGCCATGGCGGGATTGATGACTCCAGTAAGTTGTTTGATAAGATACCAAGATTCACTGTGTCGAAAGCCTTAGTGAGATCCAAGGCAACTGCTACAGTTCTTTCCGGCTTATACGCGTTGAAACCATCAATTGCATAGCTCGTAATTTCTAACAAAGCTGTCGTGGTGGAATGCATTTTTCTGAATCCATGCTGAAACACCTGTCTCTCGTTGTGCTCGGCCAGGTCTTTGACGATCAGCTTTTCAGCTACTTTAGCAAAAGAAGACAACAAGCTAATGGGCCGATATCCCTTGACTGAAGCTTGGGGCTTGCCAGGCTTGGGCAGCGGAACGACGTTTGCCATCTTCCAATTCTGCGGGATAGTACACGACATGAACGAGGAGTTTATCACATCAGTGAGGAGCGGTAGTAAGTCAGTGGGTATCTTCTTCAAGACAGCAGGACATATCCCATCAGGACCAATAGCTCTAGAGTTCCTCATTTCCTTTATAATCTTCTCTCAATTTGCGTCGTAGTACACGCTTCGGCCGTGCTCATAAGCGGGAGGCGGCACAGCTCTCTTACAGTCACTCTATTCTGCGGACCTCGTTTAGCACTGGTTATGAAAAAACTTTTCCCGAGCGCATAAGCGGCTTCCTTTCCTGATTTGAATACGCCGTTGTCGAATTCGATAGTGGAGACGGTGGCGGGTGAGCTTTACCCGAAAGCTTCCGTAAAACCTTCCAAGTAGCTGCACTGTCCGTCTTAAAGTCCATCTGTCCGGTGAACTTCTCCCACTCTTCTTTCTTGTGTCTGTCCAAATCCTTTTTGATCTCACTGTCCAGCTCAGCAACCACGGGGTCCAGGTGATTAACCGCTCTCTCGCATCTCTCGTTCTAATTTTGTCGAGGATTTCCCTGTTGACATTTGGATAGAACGTCTTGACGCGACCGATAGGGATAGCCGCATTCATGGCCTTGCGGATTGCGTCAGATAGATGGCACTCCTTCTGGTGCACGCTTCCATTCCACGGGTAATCTGCCGATAGGCGAAGCGCAACTTCACTGAACAGGCGCCAGTCTGCTCGGCCTAAATTAAGATAAGAACGTTGGCGAACACCAGAAAAGGGAGCGAGAGAATTGGATAGATCGATGTGGACAAAGACAGGAACGTGGTCACTTGGCAGAGTAGTCGAGGTAGACCATGAGCAGCAGCTAGAAAGGTTGGACGAGACAAGAGATATGTCTGGGCTAGAAGATCGGCCGCTGGCAGGGAGACGAGTGGGCTGATCATCGTTTAGAATGACCAGGTCGCACTCATCTGCCCATTCTTCGACGTCATTTCCTCTAACATCAGGACCGAGAGACGAGCAAAAGGTGTGAGCGTTGAAATCACCCGCGAAAACGACCGAGGATGAGAGGGAGCAGTCGCTCAGCTGCTTGAGAAGTGGGATAGGATTGTAAGATGAAGGGCATGAAGTTGTAGGTGGAATGTATATGTTGAAAAGAGAAAGGGGTGTTTTTAGGGGGAGATGGATTGGAAGGTACTCGAGAGTACCGTCCGTGGGGGTGCTGGGAATGAGGTGTGAGGGAAGTGAAGATAGAATGAAAGTAGAGACTCCACCGCCGAGAGATGACCTTGGAGCATGGTAAGAAGTATAGCCTGGGATATTGGGATGAGGATAGGTAGGGGATGGAGAGAGCTTGGTTTCTTGAACCATGATCACGTCTGGATGGTAAGTACGTGCAAAGAGAGAGAGTTCAGAAAGCTTGGCACGAAGGCCGTTTAGATTTATATGCACAATGGAAAGGGGGCGATTTGAGATAGAGGAATCTGAGATGGAAGGTGAGGAGCATAACACACAACGAAAAGATGAGTTATGATGCCTCACAGAACTGAGACCCGAACAGGAGAGATGCACCCACCTTTGGCATCCGAAGCACTGGACGCTGGTATGTCTCCAGTTTACATCCTCTCCGCACGTGGCGCATTGGTACTTCTGAGCGGGTCCAGGATTCCTCTCCACGCCGGCCCTTTGTAGGAGAATCCGAAGGAGAGTTGCGGCCGGCCAGCACCTCTCCCATGACAAAAACCCTCTATGTGGAGGGGATGACGTCGGTTTGCACGGAGGCGATCTTCTTTCCTCCACACTGCCACGGCACGAACGTACGACATCTCGGCAGCGTGGCATCTCTAGTCCTGCTTTTCTGAAGAATTTCTCTGGTGACGTTTGGGTAGAACGTGTTAAAGGCAGCAGACACGCTCGAAAAAGTTCTTGAGATAACTACGTTTCTGAAGTCACATGGCTCCTAGTAGACTGCTTACGCCGTTGGAAGCGTCAAAAACCAGTCAAAACTACTGAATTTCAGTAATGCAAATCGAAAAATTTCTGCTGCCGAGATGTCGTACGTTCGTGCCGTGGCAGTGTGGAGGAAAGAAGATCGCCTCCGTGCAAACCGACGTCAACCCCTCCGAGAAGAGGGTTTTTGTCATGGGAGAGGTGCTGGTCGGCCGCAGCTCTCCTGAGGATTTTATTACAAAGGGCCGGCGTCGAGAGGAATCCAGGTCCAGCACGGAAGTATCCATGTGCCACCTGCGGCGAGGATGTTACCTGGCATAAAACAAGTGTCCAGTGCTTCGGATGCCAAAGGTGGGTGCACTTCTCCTGTTCGGGCCTCAGTTCTGTGAGGCATCATGACTCATCCTTTCGTTGTGTTCTATGCTCTGCCCCCAACAACTCTGATTCCTCAATTACCAACCGCCCCCTCTCCATTGTTCACATTAATCTCAACGGCCTTCGCAACAAGTTATCTGAACTCTCTCTATTCGCACGTTCTCATCACCCGGATGTTATCATGGTTCAAGAAACCAAGCTCTCTCCATCTACCACTTATCCCCAACCTAACATTCCGGGCTACACCGCCTATCACATGCCAAGGACAGCTCTTGGGGGCGGAGTGTCTACTTTCGTTCAATCTGCCTTACCTTCTCATATTATCCCTAATACTCCTAAGGACGGTACTCTCGAGTACATTCCTGTCCACCTCCCCCTCAAAACCCCTTTATCTCTATTTAACATATATATTCCTCCTATATCATCTTGTCCCCTCTTATAATCCTATTCCTCCTTAAGCAGTTGTACGACTGCTCACTCTCCCCTTCAGCTGTCTTTGCGGGTGACTTCAATGCTCACACGTTCTGTTCCGCTCTTGATTCTGACGCCAGAGGAAGATGTCGAAGAATGGGCTGAGGAGGTGACCTGGTTATCCTCAATGATGACCAGCCCACTCGTCTCCCTGCCAACGGCCGACCTTCTAGCCCAGACATCTCTCTTGTGTCATCCAATCTCTCTAATGCTTGCACGTGGTCCACATCCACAACTCTCTCCAGTGATCACATTCCCGTCTTTGTCTATATTGATCTCTCTGACTCTCTTGCCCCTTACTCTGGTTTTCGTCATCGTACTTATCTTAATTTAGGCCTAGCAGACTGGACCCTGTTCAGAGATGTTGCACTTCGCCATGCGGTCGACTACCCATGGAATGGTGATGTTCATCAGAAAGAGCGCCATCTAACAAGTGCCATCCGCAAGGCCATGAAAGCTGCAATTCCTGAGGGTCGTGTCAAGACCTCTTTTCCAAATGTCAGCAGGGAAATACTGCAGAAGATAAGAACCAGAGATGAGAAGAGAGCCGCAGACCATCTAGACCCGGACATAGCTGTGCTGGATAACGAGATCAAGCAGGATCTGGATAAGAACAAGAAGGAATGCTGGGAGAAGTTCACTGAAAAGCTGAATTTCAAGGCTGACGGAACTACGACGTGGAAAGTGTTGAGGAAAATTTCCGGCAAGTCCGCTCCCTCGATGAGCTCCGGGCTATTGAGTTCGAGGAGAACGTCTTCAAATCAGGAAAGCGGCTGCTTATGCGCTCGGCAAGAACTTCTTCATCACACGTGCCAAGCGAGGCGTGCAGAACAGAGTCACGGTTAGAGAACTGAGCCGGTTGCCGCTCATGAACGCTTCTGAGGCCTTTACTCTCACGCAAGTAGAGAAGGCTATCAAAGAAATGCGGAATTCGAAGGCTATCGGACCTGACGGTATCTCCCCAGCCATCCTGAAGAAGCTTCCCACGGAACTTCTACCGATGCTTGCAGATATCATTAACACTTCTTTCCGGACCTGCACTCTACCCCAAGCTTGGAAGACAGCCAATGTGATACCGTTGCCAAAGCCAGGCAAGTCCCAAAGCACGGCAAAGGGCTTTCGACCAATAAGCCTGTTATCGCCCGTCGCTAAATTAGCTGAAAAGTTGATCGTGACGGACCTGGCTGATCAAAATGAGCGACAGCAGCATCAGCATGGGTTCAGGAAACTTCACTCCACTACTACAGCTCTATTGGAGATCGTGAGCTTTGCGGTCGATGGGTTCAACATGAGAAAGCCCCTGAGAACGGTGGCCGTCGCCCTCGACCTGAGCAAAGCGTTTGACTCTGTTAACTTGGGACTGCTGTCCGAGAAACTGCTCAAGTCGTCGCTACCATCATGGCAGAAGCGATGGATTGCAGCGTTCACTAAAGGCCGCCGTGCTAAGGTTCTGTTCCAGAATCATGTATCCGATAGCATTCCAATAGCAGCCGGTGTCCCGCAAGGCGGAGTGTTGTCCCTGCCCTATTCAGCCTGTATCTTGAGGACATTCCCTGAGCCTCCCAATGATGTAAGGATTGTTATGTATGCCGACGACATCACCATCATGTGCCAGGATCGTGACTCTGCAGATAGCCGCTAACAAGATCAGCGCCTATCTCGTCGAGTTGAAGCTCTTCCTCGATAAAATGATGCTCACAGTCTCTGCCGCAGAATCCTCTGTTTCAGTGTTCACAACGAACACCAAGGAACACAGTGCCCATCCAGATGTCAAATGGGATGGTGACCTGTTGCCAGCAGCAAAATTCCCAAGCTGCTTGGCCTTATTCTTGATCCTCACTGAAGTTCCACAAAACGCGGAACAGAAACAAACAGTCGTCAAGGCTAGACTTAATATCTTGAGAGCTCTCGGAGGAACATCATGGGGAAGCAGCCGAGAGACTATATTGAGAACCTACAGAGCAATACTTCAGCCGGCTCTGGAATATGCGGCACCAGTGTGGCAGCACCTGGTGTCTGACAGCTCCTGGAATAAGCTGCAGCGTGTACAGAATGCTGCGCTTAGAATCGCTACCGGTTGTGCAAGGAGCTCCCCGGTGGAGCATCTTCACGCGGAGGCCTACATATTGCCGGTCAAGGAGCATTGTGAACTCCAGGCACAGCAGATGTATATTAATGTCTGGGGGCGGCCGAATCATCCGTCAAAGAGAATCATGAAGCCCATAAGAGAGAGGTCGATTAGGACGCCGTTCGCCGATGCTCCTCGTAAAGTTGATGTACAGAGATGGGCCGACTCCAACATGGAAAGGCTTCGTCTTCTGCGTGAGGAGCACACGCAATTTGTTCGAGGATATCTAGCAAAGGCGGCTGTGAACCCTATCTTGGGAACGGTGCCGCCTCGGGTTTGCGAGTCCGAGTCTCAACTCGGCAGACGAGCCAGATGTGCTCTTGCATCGCTGCGCTGTGGTCACTCTATTCTGATCATGTCTTACGTCAACAAGATCGACAGCAGCCGACCAGACGCATGCCCGGACTGTGGTGCTCCCGGACACGACACGGCGCACTTGTTCATGTGCCCGAAGAGACCTACCTCCTTAACAACAATGGACCTTTGGACGAATCCTGTGAAGGCCGCCCAGTTCCTCAACCTATGACAAAAACCACTTTGAGGCTGCAGAAGAAGAAGAAGAAGAAAAATTTCTGCAACCCCGCCCCAAAATACCAACTCGTTCAGATTGATAGTACTAATACGGTCCCTTTGACTGGTTTTTGATGCTTCCAGTGAGGTTAGCGTTCCAGTACAGGCTGTAAGAGTATGGTCTAAGGATAACTCACAAGTGAACATGCGTAGCTAGGCGTTTCCCCACCGTCGTCGCGCACTCTCCTCGCCGCATGCCTCTCGCCCTGCGCCCAGCACGAGAGCTATAGCGCGGAAAAACGAAGCACGCTGGCAGATCTAGATTGGCATGTGGTTACAGCTCTTGAACTAGCGTAAGTTGGGTGTTTGGCGACCACATCTAACATGTTTAGGATAGCAAGAACTGTTGTTAAATTCTGTGCCGTAACTGGCTCAATTGCTTCAGGTAATAAACTGTAATAACGAAGGCTAAACTGTTAGCTGGATTCCAGCCAAGCGAAAAGATGAGGTCTTCAATAAAATGTGCGCATATTTGATGAAAAATTATCACATAAACAAAACGAAACATTTACGAAAACTACAAGAAAATAAAAGATAAATGGAACATATGGATCAGTGAAAAAATCTAATGAACAATTAAGGAAAAACTTTTGGAATTAGAATAATGATTCAATCATTCATGAACGAAGAGATACTGCGTAAAACTAAGGCTTTCGGCTTAGAGAGACGCTCTAAGCCTAATTGATCAGGACTGGATAGATTGAGGTTGGTGAAGGTTACTCATAAAATTTGCTGTAAACAATTATTCGTTGAGAAGTTTCATTATACGATGCTTTCTGATGTGAGTTTTGACGCATTATTTCTCTTTCTTGGCAGATGGTCAATAGGAGAATTCACTCATTTTCCCTTAATACTTAAGCTGAACATCATTTAAAAACTATGACGGCAACGCATGTTCCGAATTACAAAATAGATTAGAAAACAAAGAGTTCAAGGGTTGGAGCTCAGGCTGGCTGAGCAGAAAAATTCACCATTTTTTTACTGTTGAACTATTAGCAGTAACAATGAGGAGTTTAAGAAGCTGCAGCATCTCAAAATAAATTCATTTGTCGATGGTCCACATTATTCGTTTTTGTTTGGCGACTTGGGCGCAGAAATGCATGTTTATACTCTTACATAAGTTTTATCATTGTGCCATTGGGAAGCCTCAGTTCTGTAATCGATGCTATACAGTGAAGTAAAACACAGACAGAGGTTCAAAACCATTTGTGCAGACTACCACCGGGATCTTTGTGCAAAAGCGCACGATCACTGCAGGCGAACCTCCACCATGCCCGCAAAGCCATCGCATTGGTAGCAGGACCGTGGAATACCCTGCTCGTCTCGCTGCGGGCAGAGACTAAGGGGACAGCCGTATTCACTTGTGAGTTGCCCCGTAACCGTAAGAGTATATCGGCTTCTCTATCTCAAGCGTTTTGTTGCTAATATTTGCGGTTTCAACCGCGCGCCGTAAAACTCGTCCACTTTCACCTGACAACAAAATAACCGTTATTCCTCTATTTGCACACGGTTTTCGTTAGTTTTTTCGTCAGTTCCCAATACAACCAGCTCCAAACCTTTTGATTTATGTCATAAAATCGATACCGTTTTGAGCGTGTCTGCTGCCTTTAACTCGGCCTACAGGGGTGGCCGCCTTCATGGCTCTGCGAATTGCATCAGATAAGTGATGCTCCATCTTGTGCACATTGCCATTACACGGGTAATCAGCCGCTAGGCGTAGCGCAACCTCACTGAACAGACACCAGTCTGCTTGGCCTAAATTGAGATAAGAACTTTGACGAACACCAGAATAAGGAGCAAGAGAGTTAGAGAGATCGATGTGCACAAAGACGGAAACATGATCACTAGACAATATTGTTGAGGTAGACCATGAGCAAGCGTTGGAAAGGTTGGAAGAAACAAGAGTTAGGTCTGGGCTAGAAGATCGGCCGTAGGTAGGGAGACGAGTGGGCTGATCATCGTTTAAGATGACCAGGTCGCACTCTTCAGCCCATTCTTCGACTTCTTCTCCTCTAGTATCAGAACCAAGGGACGAGCAGAAGGTGTGGGCGTTAAAGTCGCCCGCGAAAACAACTGATGATGAAGGAGAATAATCGTTAAAGGCAGTGTCCACGATAAAAACCATGTCTGATTTTTTGGTGGAGATCGGCAGCTGCGGGGCCTATGGCAACACTAACGTTGAAAAAACTAAGAAAAATGAGCTCGGAACGGTCCCCTACGGCCCCAAAATTGGACACCCGTCAGCTCGTCACACCCGAGAGCACTTTCCACGCCCACCGACGCGAACAAATGAATGCTCGAGATTGTGAGATGAGCGATGGTTTCCGATCAATAGCCCCGTTCTTCCCTTCATTCTCAACTTCTCTCTTTACTCAGGTCAGTTCGCATACATCGGCTGCAAAAGACGGAAGTTACAAGCCTCGGACAACTCGTCCACCATATTTCTTTAGCTCAATTTCTGAGCGACCGTAACTCCGTTTCTAGATGGTCTTGCACGATTCCAAAAACATCATTGGAATCAGCATGGGACCGTCTTCAAGATAGGCGGTAAAGCAGAAAAACGATTCTCATCGTGAACACTGCCTTTAAGTTGTTTGAGAAGAGGACTGGGATTGTAGGAGGAGGGCCATGAGGTGGTAGGGGGAGTATAGATGTTGAACAGAGAAAGGGGAGTTTTAAAGGGGAGATGGATTGAAAGGTACTCGAGAGTACCATCCGTGGGGGTGTTTGGTATGAGGTGCGAGGGGAGAGAAGATAAAACAAAGGTTGAAACTCCTCCGCCAAGAGCTGACCTTGGAGCATGGAAGGCAGTGTAGCCCGGGATATTAGAATGAGGACGGGTAGGTGATGGAGAGAGCTTGGTTCCTTGAACCATGATCACGTCTGGATGGTAAGTACGTGTGAAGAGAGAGAGAGAGCTCAGAAGGTTTGGCACGAAGGCCGTTGAGATTGATATGTACAATGGAAATGGGGCGATTTGTGGAAGAGGAATTAGAGTTGGTAAAACACATAAAACACAGCGAAAAGCAGAGTTATGATGCCTCACAGAGCTGAGACCCGAACAGGAGAGATGCACCCACCTTTGGCATCCGAAGCACTGGACGCTGGTATCTCTCCAGGTAACATCCTTGCCGCACGTGGCGCATAGGTACTTCTGAGCGGGTCCAGGATTCCTCTCCACGCCGGCCCTTAGCAGGAGAATCCGAAGGAGAGACGCGGCCGGCCAGCACCTCCCCCACGACAAAAACCCTCTTCGCGGAGGGGAGGACGTCGGTTTGCATAGAGGTGATCTTCTTTCCTCCACACTGCGACGGCGCGAACGTACGACATCTTGGCAGTTTTGGGGTTGTGGATAGGTCACCTCGACTCCCCGGTGCGTTCCTTTTCTACTCAATGACAGGTTCAAGCACGGTTGTGAATATTCTGTAGGTCTCCTGTCAGAGTTGGTCGACCAACTGAGTCCCACCCGGTCGATACGTGCTGAAATAGTGACAGACGGGTGCAGAAAAATCCACCCAATGAGTCCATCTGCGACCGTCTGCTTGCGTCGGCAATCCATCCAGTCGATACAGGTGTTCTACGCGCGCACACGGGTAGGGCCGATGCACCCCAGGTCGGGTATCCCGCCCTGGACTCAGTTGGTTTCTGGACCAAGTGACGGGGGCCTAACGAATGAGTTACACAATCAAGATTTTAAAAAAAGCAACACTTCCACTGCGTATCTGCTGATATGCAATCACGTCGCCAACTCAGTATCTCCCCTACCGTAATTCAGAAAACTGGTTTTCTCAGATACCTTCTCCCTGGACACTATACTTCGGACCGAATTATATTATTCGAAAAATATTCGAATGATTTTTCGAATTTCGAATCATTCAAAATTCGAAAATTTTGGTGTCCGAATAATATTCGAAATTCGAATACTTCGTAAAGAGCGGTTTCGAATAATATTCGAATATTTCAAAAACAGATTTTCGAATAGTATTCGAAATTCGAAGATTTTGAAGAGCATATTCGAATTTTTCAAATTCGAATAATCGAAATGCACAATCATCATTTCATCAGAAGCCCTTTTTTTCTGATCAATCTTTGAAAGCACACTCTATCAAAGCACCATCTTGACCTATTCACCGCACGCCCGAATCGAGGTTCTCACACGCTTGGATCGTGTGAAATATTGCGTCACCGTACAAGGTGCTAGATCGGTGGAATAGGCTGTCTTCAACGGCCAGTCAATGCAAACCATTTTCTCTCGTTTTCGCATTTATTTTGCAGCTGTCAGGCAGATTTGAACAGTACCAGGGTTTTAGCTTCCTACATCCCCCGTTCCAGAGATCCAGAGAAACAGTTACTTGAAATACGGACGGGAGCGATTGAGCTCACTAGTCTACAATGACTACTCTAAAAACATCAGCTAGGTGTGGTCTTTGCGGCTGGAGAGGTTTGGTTGTGCTCAGGCCTTGTGAATTACGATTTGCGAATTACGATGAATTTGAAAATTTACGAAATTATAAAATTCAGTTACGCACAGCCGTGCTCGGCGTGGCACGATCGATATTATAGGATCGCGCTACGCCGCGCCTCTCGGTGGCGGGAGTATAAACGTCGCCTAAGGTCAATGGTATACATTGTCGCTGCCAAGAGCGACAGCCATAACATTTAGCTCAAATCGGGGAGGTACCAGCATCGGAGCACTGCCCGTTGTAGGAAGAGTTGTCGCGTGTCTGTCGCAGCGACGGGTCGCGGAGGGCTGACATACTGAAATTGTGCCGATGCCTGTCGTTGCCGCTGTCGCTGTGGAATAGCGGTATAGAGCTTCGGGGAACCGATCGGCTAACCCTAAAGGCAGTGTACACGATAAAAATCGCTTTCGAATTCCCACCAGAAAACGTAGGTTTAGAGTCTGACTCTTTCATTAGTGAAGAAAAAATCATAAAAAACGCTGCGAAACATCCAAAATCAGCTCTTCTTCTTGAAAGCCACATTTCAACGGTGGATCAGTTGCGCGGACATGAGCCTGAAGTTAACAGCGTGCAAATGCGCCCCAATGCTAAAACTCCAGCCGCGCTCGCGCTCCAATGCTAATGTAGAAGCGAACCAAACTGTACCTCGGAAAACTCGACCGCGAGCGGAAGGACTAGCGCGAGCGGACTTCGGAGTCGTATGGAGCTCTTTTGGGCTCGTTTTCGTTCGTTCTTTCTACCCAGGGCTCCAATGAGACCCTGAACTTTCGATTTCCGGCCAAAAATCGAGGACAAAATTAATCGTGGACACTGCCTTTAAAACATGCCTGTCGAAGTGACAGAACATGTTTACCGGCAATTACCTGTCTGAACACGTTTGATCGATAAGTATGATTTGTTAAGGAGCAGAGCGGTTCCCCGAAGCTCAATAACTCGTCGCTGTACAGCGCACTGCGACAGATTTGAAGGGCGGGAGGCGGTCGCTGTCGCTGTGCAGAGCGACGCGACCTCGTGTCGCAAAACTATACCATTGGCCTAACGCCCTTTTCATACCTTTGCTGCAGCGTCAAATGCCGCTCCTTGAGAAAAATAATGAAACGCCGCGGTGGCGGAGAAAAGTTCTCGATCGTTATTACCGCTATAGCGGCGTTTGCCGCGCTTTACTTTCTCGTTACCAGTTCAGATCGCGAATCGGTTTCGCCAGCATTCTCATATGGAAGGAAGCTAGTTGCCAACTTCCGGCTCATTTTCTAGAAACGCAAAACGCTGGCGTCATTGTAGCTCAAATCGGAATTTTCTGCGGCGGCAAAACGGCAAAAGCGTGTAAGGGTTCAAGCTTGCGTGTTCAGCCCTGCCCACCACCTGAAGTCGTGCAAGCTCTGCGGCAGCCAATTTGCCTAGGTCGCGCCGTGGCGTAGTAGTAGGTCTTGAGAAAAGCTCTAGGGTCTCGGCGCTTGGGTGCGATAACGCACTTCCCCAGAAAGGGATAGTGGTGGTCAAGTCTCGCCTGAAGCCAAGCGTCTGGTGCTAAACGCGCGTGACGCGCTTGCGGAGACTAAGAAATACTCCAGCGGCGAAGCTATGGCGGAGCGGATTAAAATGTGCCCTAACTTTGCCGAGCAAGCAATATCTGTACATGCGATCACTATCATAGTAGCAGAAGATATCACTAAAATTAATAATTATTAACCAAAATGAAATTGAAGACGGATTAATAATGAAAATCAGGCGTCAGGCTATTAATACATCAACGCCACGCCCGCGCGTGCCGTATGAATAGCGCTTAACATTGTGGTAGGCTCTCGTAAACGGTTCCGACCCAATCCAACCCCGGGGACAGATTCTGCAGCCATCCTGGTTGAAAATGGTTTGAGATTAAGAGTAATTGTAACCGATGAATATTTCTACAAAGTGATAGTCACTGTAAATGACAGCTCAAAACTAATTTTTAAAATCGAAGCTATCATTTGTGAACTCGAAAAAATTTATCCGAAAAATAGAAAAAATTATTCAAAAATTCGAAAAAATGATTCGAAGATTTTGATTTTCGAATATACTCGAAAATTTGAAATTCGAAAAATCAGTTTTTCGAGTTTATTCGAAAATTTTGATTTTCGAATATATTCGAAAATTTGAAGTTCGAAAAAAATTGTTTTCGGACTTTATTCGAAAATCTGATTTTCGAATATATTCGAAAACTCGAGATTCGAAATTTTTTACAGTTTTACCCAAGTATACTGGACACACTTCACACAAACTGCACTCGAAGCACAAAGTGAACTATCAGCCGTAAACTTTGTCAAACACTGTGTTTTTATCAAACAAATGGCAAAATCGGTAGACTGGACGATTACATGTCCTTCGAGATGTTATCATAGTGCAAAAAAAATTTAATTGCTCATTGGGGGTATTTGCGTAATAAACGAGTATATGAATTTTGAGATTTTCATGTAATTGTGTAGAAGATTCCTCCTGTATAACACGTGCCGAATGCCAGATCTCATTTCCTCCAAATAGGCGAGATATAAGCGAACACCACAGGCCCGACCCCCTTCGCTCACCACCACAGGCCCTACCCCCTAACAGATTTTCGGACTCGATAGCGGCTTGATGGATGGATGAATTCCAACAAGTCATCATTCTTCAGTCCGTTGCCGGTCTATCTCCTCATCCTGTTTCGCTCTCGTGCGGCGATTGCGAATGAAGAGAAATACAGGCCTAAGACAACTCGTCCACCAATTTTTCACCCTCAGAATCTAGGCATCTTTGAAGAGCCATAACTCTGTTCGAAGGGGGTCTTGGACGATTTCAGAGATACCACTGT
Organism: Aplectana chamaeleonis; assembly: GCA_029168955.1. Lineage (NCBI taxonomy): Eukaryota > Metazoa > Nematoda > Chromadorea > Rhabditida > Cosmocercidae > Aplectana > Aplectana chamaeleonis. Next base: position 193,128 of record JAPDOI010000332.1, read on the forward strand.
AATCAGCGTGTGACTCTCTCCAAGATAAGCATAAAATCTGAAAATTAATTTTCTGGGTGTACTGTGCCTTTAAGACAAAAAAAATTTTCACCTTCGTAGCTTCACTCAGGTGGTAACTCACCACTTTTGGGGGTCCCAAGGTCGAAAAAAAATTTTTGCTCTGATTTCGTCTAGGGGGGTTATTTGGGGTGCTGATCACGAATATGAGGTTCGTTTCCGGTTTTTCGGAAGATTTCTGTAGGTTACGGCAGGTACAATGCCATTTTTCTATAAAAATCAATATAAAAATGCTCATAGCTCCGTTCGGAGGAACGATTCGCAGCTACGGAGTAAAAATCCGAATTCTACGTCAAAAATTGATCCTAGAAACGCATATTTCATTTGAAATGGCCACGGCATGTAATGATCTTTCCCTTGTCAGCTCGCTATCAATGCATTCCGGCGGGCGCAGTGTGCCCGACCTCGATTGGGCGGGTGGACGGGCAAAGCGCGCTGCCTGTGCCAGTAACACATTGATCACGTTCTGAAACGTAAGATCGACGTAGCAGGCAGCCGCGATTATCTCCGTAAACCCGCCAGGTGGCTAGAAACCATCCTGTCTACCCGCCGGATAGCCGGGAGCCTTCCTGTCTACCTGTCGGGTACCCAGGAAGGTGCAACACCTTCGTTCGGAAACTCGTCCAACCGCGGGTGGACTTTGGGCCTTCCCGGGAGGCTCCCAATGTTTCATGAATACGGCCACGGGGCTCAGTGCTTCGGTTCCCCCTTTGGTGGTGATCACCGAGGGTGCTTGACCATGCGCCACACTTTCTCGCTCTGCGCACGCTCGCGAAGAAGAGAGAAAATTTGACTACTCATCTAATGCTGTTGCCCTCGTATTAAGTTGACCATGCTTGTGTTTGCGTCAAGAGAAAATATATTCAATTTGGGGTAGGGGTAACTGCAAACTATGTCCTTCCAACTGCTATTTGGTTCTTAATCTGGCTGAAGGTCTTCGTTTTCTCCTGCAACTTTTGTCATTTGATAGCTAAAACTGTATCTTATCCGACAACGTTCAGGGAGTATTTTTTTCTGTTTCAATTCTAGAGGAAAAGTTGTCTTGATATATTGCGCGGTCTGTTTTATAGGGTGGGTCCAGACGTTCGGGAGTTTGAACATGCTGATGTTATCAAAGGCGTGTATTTCACCTGCGAACTGCTCGGTGAGGACGATGCAATGACGAAGCCTGAGGTGGGTCGCCCTCTATAATTATCTTTGAAGCCCGATATTCACTATTCTGTCGAGAAAGAATTGAATGCAGATAATTCCAGTTGATGCAGACTCTCGAAGATTTCCTGAAGGTTCAGATGTCTTGTGAGGACGAGGATGTAGTCGTTCCCGCGGTTCTTCTTCTATATTCTCTGAACAAAAAGGCTGCAAGAGAAGTGATTTTTTTCTTGTGCTTTTTACACAATGGCATAGGAGCTATTCATACTCCTCAACGCCTGCGCGTCGTGAGCGTAATGCGTGGGCGTCGCGTTCGAGTATGAATGACCTCACGCCACTCTCGTGCATGACGCCCGCTCCGCCATGGTGGTTAGATCATTACCGACGTTTTCACCATTGGCATTATTAATCCACCATCAACTGCATTCCTTTTCATAATAATTAGTTCGAGTACCATCCTCTGTTACCATGGTCGAGAACGCATGTATTGAAGCGCGCTGGCGTTGAGGAATATGGATCAGTGTACGGCGCGGGGTGTGGGTATCTAAACCGAGTGGTCTGAACTGCGCAAGGGTTGAGGGGGGGGGGGTGGGTCTGAGCTCCACCTTGAGAACAAGCGAATCATTCGGAATGAGGGTATTCACTTTAAAATTATTTTTGCGACGAATTCAATGATACCGTTCAATTAATATGAAATCTTGTTATAATGAAGTTATATTAAAGGTTCTCCTACTGTTGAATGTAAAGCACATAGGTTCTGGGCTCGTATCTAGATGGTTGGGTATTGTATTTTCTTCTTCTTCTGCGGCCACAGAGAGGGTCCTGTCATAGATTGAGGAACTGAGCCACAAGCGTCGGATTCGTCCGCAGATCTACTGTTGTTAACGATGTCGGTCTCATCGGGCAGTTGAAAAGGTGCGCAGTAGTATGCCCTTTTACCACAATCCGGGCACTCGTCAGGTCTGCTGCTATCGATCTTATGTAAATAAGACATAAGCATGGGGGAGCGCCCGCAGCGCAACGAGGCAAGGGTGCACCTGGCACGCCTACCGAGTTCCATCTCGGTTTCGCTGACCTCAGGCGGCGCGACTCCGAGAATGGTGTTTACGGCGGTCTTGCATAAGTGATCCTTGACGAATTGGGTATGCTCAGCACGTAAGAGACGGAGGCGTTCTTGTTGTGCGTTGGTCCATCTCTGTATATTGATTTTCGTGGGAGCATCAGCAAACGGCTTTCTTATACCTCTCTCTCACGGGGTCTAATACTGTTCGCGACATATGATTTGGCTGCTTCAGAATGTTTATGTACAGCTGTTGTGCGTGGAGTTGGCAATGGTCCTTAACTGGCAGGATGCGAGCTTCGGCATGTAGGTGCTCTACTGGAGAGCTTTTAGGACAGCCTGTTGCGATTCGCAATGCTCCATTTTGGATGCGCTGCAGCTTGGACCAGGATGTGTCCGACACGATATGCTGCCAGACCGGTGCAGCATACTCCAGGGCGGGCTGTACGATGGCCTTGCACGTGGTCAGGATCGTTTCTTTACTGCACCCCCAGGACGTTCCGCCGAGAGAACGTAGGACGTTAAGTCTTGTTTTCACTGCAGCTTGCTTCTGCTCAGTGTTCTTATGAAACCTCAACGAAGGGTCCAACACGAGTCCGAGCAGCTTAGGGAATCGGGCGGCCGGCAAGCGAATTTCGTCCCACTTCACCATGGGATGAGCTCTGTGCTCCGCAGGATCAGTGGAAAAGACGGTGACGGATGATTTAGCGGCAGAGACCGTAAGCATCTTGCTATCGAGAAAACATTTCAACTCGATCAAGTAGTCATTGATCTTACTGGCAGCTACATTTATGTCGCGATCCCGGCATAGTATAGTAATATCATCCGCATATGCAACGACCTTGATGTCCTGGGATGGAACGGGTAGATCTTCTATATACAGACTAAAAAGAGCAGGCGATAGAACTTTTCCTTGTGGTACGCCGGCGGCAAATGGGAAGCTATTGGAGACGTGCCCTTGAAATAGCACATTTGCCCGACGTCCTTTGGTGAATGCGGTTATCCACCGCTTCTTCCAGGGCGGAATGGTAGACCTTAACAGGCTCTCCGACAAAATGCCCAAGTTTACAGTGTCAAAAGCCTTCGTTAGATCGAGGGCTACACCTACGGTTCGCTGAGGTTTCATGGCATTGAAGCCGTCCAAAACATAGCTCACAATTTCCAGCAGGGCCGTAGTGGTGGAATGTAGCTTACGGAAACCATGTTGATGCTTTTGTTTGCTATTATGTTCGGCAAGCTCCTCCACAGCCAATTTTTCCGCAACTTTGGCAATAGGTGAGAGAAGACTGATTGGCCTGTAACCTTTTGCCGTGGATGGTGATTCACCCGGCTTCGGCAATGGGATGACGCGTGCTGCTTTCCAATCTTGAGGTACTACCTGGGGCAGCACGAAGGAAGTGCTGCGTATGACATATGCAGCACTTCCTTCGTGGTGCAGCCGGTCTTGGAATACGGTGCCCCTTTATGGACCAGACATCTCTCTGAATCCTCTTGGTGCAGGTTGCAGAGAACACAGAATACTGCCCTCATGCTTATCACTGGATGTCTTCTTCTTCTTTGCAGCCGCAGAAGGGTTTTTGTCATAGGTTCAAGAAACGGGCGACCGAAGTTGGATTCAACCACAAATCTATTGTCGTCAGTGAGGTGGGCCTCTTCGGACAGTCGAATAGATGTGCTGTAGTGTGGCCAGGGTTACCACAATCCGGACACTCGTCAGGCTTACTGCTGTCGATCCTATGCAAGTATGACATCAGCATAGGGGAATGCCCGCAGCGCAACGAGGCGAGGGAACATCTAACCCGCCTACCGAGTTCCATCTCGGTGTTGCTGACTCCAGGTGGTGCGATCCCCAATATGGGGTTGACAGCCACCCTATTCAAGTGATCCCTGACGAAACGGGTGTGCTTCGCACGTAAAAGACGAAGACGATCTAATTGGGAGTCCGTCCATCTTTGTATATTGACTTTCTCGGGAGCATCCGCAAAAGGCCTTCTGATATCTCTCTCTCTCACAGGATTCATATTCCTTCTTAATGGGTGATCAGGCTCCTTGACGATATTAATAACCAGTTGCTGGGCTTGGAGTTGACTGTGCTCCTTAACAGGCAGAATACGGACTTCAGCATGAAGATGCTCCACTGGAGTGCTCTTTGCACACCCAGTGGCAATCCGAAGAGCAGCATTTTGAACTCGCTGCATCTTTGTCCACAATGAATCCGATACTATGTGTTGCCATACCGGTGCTGCATACTCCAACGCCGGCTGCAAGGTTGCCTTGTACGTGGTCAGGATCGTCTCCTTACTGTTTCCCCACGACGTACCTCCCAGAGCTCGTAAGACGTTGAGCTTAACTCTCACTGTAGCCTCTTTCTGCTCAGTGTTTTTATGGAACCTCAGCGAAGGATCCAATGCTAGACCAAGCAGCTTCGGGAAACGTGCGGCAGGCAGACAAGCGTCTTCCCAGTTCACAACGGGGTGAGCACAGTGTTCCTTAGGGTCAGTGGAGAAAACAGACACAGATGATTTAGCGGCAGAGACAGTGAGCATCATATCATCGAGAAAGCTCTTCAGGACGACGAGATAGCTATTGATCTTGCGTGCAGCTATATTAATGTTTCTGTCCCGGCACAAGATGGTGATGTCATCCGCATACGCAACTGCTTTGATGTCATTTGGGGGGACGGGCAAATCTTCAAGGTAAAGACTGAACAGAGCAGGCGATATGACTCCTCGTGGAGGGACACCGGCAGCGATCGGGACGCTATTAGAGACATGTCCCTGGAACAGCACTTTTGCTCGGCGCCCTTTGATGAGTGCGGTTGTCCATCGCTTCTGCCAAGGCGGGATGGTAGACCTTAAAAGCTTCTCAGGCAGTATGCTCAAGTTGACAGAATCAAAAGCTTTCGTTAGGTCCAGGGCTACACCAACAGTGCGTTGAGGTTTGTAGGCGTTGAAGCCATCCAAGACATAGCTCACAATCTCTAGCAGCGCCGCGGTGGTAGAATGTAATTTGCGGAATCCATGTTGGTGTTGCTGTTTGTTATTATGCTCGGCAAGCTCCTTCACGACCAGTTTCTCAGCGACCTTGACAATTGGTGATAAAAGACTTGTTGGCCTGTATCCCTTCGCTGTGGATGGCGATTTTCCAGGCTTGGGCAACGGAATGACGCTTGCCATTTTCCAGTCTTGGGGTAGGATGCACGTGCGAAATGAAGTGTTGATGACGTCAGCCAGGATTGGCATGATCTCACTCGGCAGTTTCTTCAATACCGCTGGACTAATGCCATCCGGTCCTATAGCCTTCGAGTTGCGCATCTCTTTTACCACCTTTTCAATCTGCGCAGGCGTCACTGCTTCTGCTTCGTTCATGAGTGACAACTTACAGAGCTCTCTTACAGTCACTCGGTTCTGTTTCCCTCTCTTAGCCTGAGTTATGAAAAAATTCTTTCCGAGAGCAGTTGCAGCCTCCTTTCCCGATTTTAATACTCCATTCTCAAACTCGATCGTGGAATAGTTGGTGGAGGTGCTCTTGCCCGAGATCTTCTTTAGAACTTTCTAAGTTGATGCTCCATCACTCTTGAAATTCATCTTCTCCGTGAATTTCTCCCAACTCTCCTTCCTGTGCTTGTCCAGATCTCGCTTAATCTCGCTATCCAGCTCAGCAATTTTCGGATCCAGGTGATCTGCGAGTTTCTTTGCATCCCTTGTCCTTATCTTCTCCAAGATTTCCCTGATGACATTGGGAAAGAAGGTCTTAACGCGGCCCTCCGGAATGGCTGCTTTCATGGCCTTGCCAATCGCGTCGGTCAAGTGACGTTCTTTCTGGTGCACGTTTCCATTCCATGGGGAGTCAGCCTTATGGCGAAGTGCCACCTCCCTGAACAAGCGCCAGTCTGCAAGGCAAAGATTAAGATAAGACCTTTGACGGATACCTGAATAAGGAGCAAGAGAATTAGAGAGATCGACATGGACAAAGACGGAGATATGATCACTGGACAGAGTTGTAGTGGTGGACCAAGAGCAGGCGCTAGATAGATTAGAGGATACAAGAGAGATGTCTGGACTAGAGGATCGGCCATTGGTCGGGAGACGAGTGGGCCGATCATCGTTGAGGATGACCGGATCGCACTCCTCCGCCCATTCTTCGTACGTCTTCTCCTCTAGCGTCAGTGTCAAGCGATGAGCAGAATGTTTGAGCATTAAAATCGCCTGCAAAGACAACAGAGGGTGAAAGGGAGCAGTCGCACAACTGCCTGAGTGAGGGAGTAGGGTCGTAAGATTGGGGACAGGATGTGGCAGGAGGGATATTTATGTTAAAAAGAGATATGGCTGTTTTAGGAGGGAGATGGATAGGTAGGTACTCGAGAGTACCGTCCTTGGGGTGTTTGGTATGAGATGAGAGGGTACATTTGATAATACCAAAGTAGAAACTCCTCCGCCGAGAGATGACCTTGGAGCATGTTACGCAGTGTAGCCAGGAATTTTAGGGTGACGTTAGCGGAAGGAGACAGCTTGGTTTCCTGAACCATAATGATATCAGGATGATGAGTACGTGCGAAAAGAGAGAGATCAGACAGCTTGGCTCGAAGGCCGTTGAGGTTGATATGTACAATAGAGAGGGGGTGGTTGGTGAATGAGGAATCAGAGTTGCTGGGGGCAGAGCACAGAACACAACGGAAGGAAGAGTCGTGATGCCTCACAGAACTGAAACCCGACCAGGAGAGATGCACCCACCTTTGGCATCCGAAGCACTGGACGCTTATTTTCCTCCATGTGACATCCTTGCCGCACGTGGCGCATGGGTACTTCTGAGCGTGTCCTGGATTCCTCTCGACGCCGGCCATTTGTAGTAGAATCTCTAGGAGAGCTGCGACCAGCCAGCACCTCTTCCATGGCTGCCGAGATGTCGTACGTTCGTGCCGTGGCAGTGTGGAGGAAAGAAGACCACCTCCGTGCAAACCGACGTCAACCCCTCCGCGTGGAGGGTTTTTGTCATGGGAGAGATGCTGGCTGGCTGCAGCTCTCCTAAGATTCTACTACAAATGGCCGGCATCGAGAGGAATCCAGGACCCGCTCAGAAGTACCTCTCCCATGACAAAAACCCTCTCCGCGGAGGGGTTGACGTCGGTTTGCACGGAGGTGGTCTTCTTTCCTCCACACTGCCACGGCACGAACGTACGACATCTCGGCAGCTCACTGGATGTCACAAGTCGACGCCTATTCCGCATCTTCATCAGGAAACGGCCTACTTCCCGTGAAAGAGCACTGCTTACTCCAGTCTCAGCAATTTCTAATAAGTATTGTCAAGAGCCCGACCCATCCAAATTACCATCTTCTGTCGTCTGGCCCCCACCCAAGAAGCATACGCACGCCGCTCAATGCTTCTCTGTATGCTGTCGATCAACAACGCTGGGCTACATCCGAGCTCTCGCGCAGGAGACTCCAGATGGCTGAGCATACGCGGTTTGTGGCAGAGTACCTGTCTGATGCTCAGCCCAACTTAATTTATGGCGGCGTGCCCCTACGAGTCGACGACAGCGAAGCTGGACTACCGAGACGTACCCGAACAATCCTCGCTGGTCTGCGATGCGGTCACTCCACATATCTAAAGGCCTACGCTCATCGGATTGACCAGTCAGTCCCAGATAAATGCCCCGATTGTGAATGTGCTGGACATGATTCATTGCATATATTTTCATGTCCGGCCAGGCCTACAACCTTGTCTGCTCGAGATCTATGGTACAAGCCGTGTGAGGTGGCTAGCTTCCTACGCCTCTGATGCGATGCTCTGTTCATTGCTGACAAGAAGAAGAAGAAGCGGTCCATACATTTGAAGTGGCCTGTTCTCCTTTGACTTGCAAAATAAAATTGCGAATCCATATTTATTAAAAAACACGTTTATTTCTCGAATGCATCCTGTAGTCTTCGCCTTAGCCAATCACTTTATCGTCTCCACTCTTCTCTACTGCCACATACCATAGCTTCCAATCCGAACTCTTCTGAAATTCAATACCCAACCATCCCGGATACACTCCCAAACCAATTTTGTCTTATATTCAACATTAGGAGAGCCTTCGCTATAATAAGAACCTTTACTATAGTTAAGTTATTCACGAACACAGGCAACTTCATGTTTTCCGTCAAGAAAAGCCTCGTCCGTGATCCGATTTACTGTTGATTTCCTGTTTTTTTAATGGTTCCTCTTTTTTTAATCGAACGTCTTTTGAAATATTTCTGATATGGATGGCCCCTAAGGCCAGGATCACCCTTCCCGTGACCGGTCACGCGACGCAACGTTCATCATGGATATCTACAGACAATTGATAGGCTTGGTGTGCACTGTCGTTCGACGCAGAAACATGATCTCGGCCTTACACAGTGATTCATATGGATTATATGACGAAAGTGTTTAGGTCGCTGTTGAAACGATTGGTAAATACCTGCAAAACATAATTGAAAATCCCTCAGAACCAAAGTACAGGAGAATAAGGACATCTAATAAGGCGTTTCAGGTAAGTTTTCCTACTGTTGACACGTCATCTTTTTTTATGGTGGAGATCGCTTTTTCTTTAGGAGCGCGTTGCAAGTGTGAAAGGCGGTCGAGAATTCTTCTTCGCTGTTGGGTTTGAAGAAAAATTGGAAATTTTAAGAGAAGGAGGTGTGCCTGAGTCGTTCCTCGTCATTTCTGAAACAGATGCCAACGATACAGGCCGTCTAGTTACGGCTCTGTCAATGTTGCGAGATGGTCAGAGCGTTCCTATCAAGGTTTCTCGCGAGACAACTGTGAGTTCCTACTGTTCCCCATATTTTGCCACTGCCTTTGAATTATTGCAGACCTTTTGGTTATTATTGTAGGTCTATAAAATTGGTGAGAACCAAAGAATCGCAATGCCGAAGTTACCTCCAGATTTCTACGATTTGACTGCTGAGGAAATTCGTCGTGAACAAGCTGCCAAGTCGGATGAAGTCAATAGGGTTGGTTATAGTGACGACCAGGGCTGTGCGCTATAACGTTAACGTGTTAACGCAGGGTCAAGCGGGGTTGTGGAATTCCACAGGGGGGGTCGCAAAATTTTTGGCTCGAAAATGATGAGTGGGGGGTCCCAAAAAAATGGGCGACAAATGCAAATTTCCGGAAGTGGTCGGAAATCATAAGACACCTTTTCAGAACTTTATTAGGTAGTCCAATTCAATATCTAATAGAGCTACTCTCCTTGCTGACGAGTTCCGTTGTAGTAAATCATTGATTTTGATCGTCGCATAGAATGACGACGTTGAAGATTCTGGCTTTGCAGGTAGCGCCTCTCCTCTATAGATTTGAGCCTGTGATTCTGTCTCTCGCCATGAGCCACCATCTCTCTAAGTGGAGAGATCCCAGAGCCTTACAAACATCTGGAATAATCGAGGGTGATAGGTACACGATATAGGGAAGCGGTAGCAGAATGAGAAACACGTCTTTTATCCGCCTTCTTTCCACGCTTCAGTGGACTCTATGCTCTAAAGGCGGCTTACTTCGTGCCTGAAGAAACACATAAATAGAACTGAGTGCCACACAGCGTCAGCTGATTTTGGTATAATCTGGCTTAATGGGTCATTTGAGATGACATAGGCCAGTGCATTAGCCCCTGCAATTCAAGTTGTATTAGTCTCTCCAGTGAAAAGATTCTTCCACTTCTGCTCGATTTTGATAAAGCGAGAATCTGAACAGCACGACTTCCAATCCATTCTTGATAGCCTATGGTCACCTTTGGTGTGCCTACATACTGGCGGTGTCTTTTTTCAACTGTTCTCACAAACATGAACCTTTCCGCGAACACGTCAGGACCTGCCTCATCTTTGAGATGTAACAAAACGTAGAGTATTTACGAAGCTGATTCTGATCCCGATGAAGCCGAGGTTGATCCATGGTCCGGTATTAGAGAATTGCGAGCGAGTTTTAGTTCGGAATTATAGCGTGTTCACCTCCTTTATAAACGGGTAACATGAAGGCTCGTGGTAGGAAAAAGTCACCAGGGTGAGTAGAAGCATCCATCCCAGCATGCTGAAATCTACATTAAAATATGGCACTGCTTGAAGAAACGGAATCTGTTTGTCAAGTATGGGAAAACAAGTTGATAGAGCTTGCCAGAGAAGAACTATGAGGTGGACAAAACAGGAGCAGAACTGAAGCTAAAAATCAAAAATGGAGTCAGAAAAGAGTTCGAAATCAAAAATGGGGTAAAAAATCAAGAAATGAAATGAATATTATAGATACTGCGTCTGCAATTAGAGCAATTAGGGCAATTAGATGCAATATGCACACAACAAAATGAAGTGTTAGCATATAAAATTGAGTAAATAACCTATTAGTAACACCTTACCTACATTGAGGGTCTAGGATAACCTCTCACCTCAGTTACGTTCCAGGTTTGAGAGACTTATCGCGATTTTTCGTAGATAAAAATTTTTCCACAACGCCAAACTATGTTTTATTTTTCGATTTTTCAAATTTTGAAAAATGAAATCAATAAATTCTGCACACATTGATATAAAACACACCCATGAGTTAAATGTAATAAAAAACTAGAGTTAGTCAAACCCGTTTCACGTTGTGTTAACCGTTGTGGAAATCGGTGGATTCCACTGAATTACCACAACGCATCGATCTACTTTAAAGGCGAAATTCGAAAAACCTGAAACAGTGTACTAGTATAACTTTAGCGTGTCTATCAACTTTTCACAAAGTTACTGCTTGAACGCCTATGGTTAAGGTTTACCCAGGGGTTGACCTTTGTGCTGTCGTCTCGCTCCAATCCAACAAGCGCTTCGCATACGCGGAAGACTTTGGTAGCCTCATTTCGAAACCAGGTCTGTCTTGTGATACACTGTAGCCTCATTTTTCTTCTGTGTTACATGTAAGCCTTGTTTGTGTGCTGGTATATATAACTGCTCAATATCAATTACAATTGCTTCTGCCTGATTGCTCCTGGTCGAAACTTGTGGACGTAAGAGTTCGGCTGTCACAACGACCGTTCTGCGGTAAACAGTGAATGATAATGAGGGGCTCAACACAATCAAAGTTTTGAAAACCAACTAGAGAAAACGTCACCGAAACGTCTTTGGGGGGTCGCAAAATTTTGGATTTTTGGAGAAAATTTTGAAAGCCCGCGGGGAGGTCGCTCCGATTTCAGAAAATTACACAACGCCCCGCTTGACCCTGCGAAAAAGTTCTAAAATAGTTTTGGGTTCGTTGATTGCGGTGGTATTACGGCACTGAATTTCTTCTTAATATCGAAGAATTCCATTTCGTATTCCAAAAAGCAAAGGTGAGGTCTAATTGTGGTGCGCGCGAAGCCCGCACCAGGATTTGGCTTTGATCTCTTCCCGCGCGGATGTCGTACAATGGGATCACATATTCATACCGTCAAGAGAGATATGAGCTGTACACCGTTCGATGCGCTGCAAGAATCTACATATGTGTGCAAATTTTCATCCTAACTGGTCCCCGCTTTCTAAAGTTATGACCTCTCAAAGTACGCAAAAACGTTCTCCGCCTCCGCCACGGCCTCCACCTCCGTCCGTCGAATTAGATTTTTTTGGAAGGCGTGGACCAAATCGCTTGAAATTTGACTAGAGGTAATCGGCCACGGGAGTGCCGAAAATAATTAGCAGAACTCACCATAATGACCTCTGGGCCCCTAACGGGCGGTTCAAACTCAGAAACCGGCCTCTCAAAATTAGTTCAGAAAAATGACGGGTTTTTTCGTGATCAGTTATTGTTTTCTTAGAGACTCCATATAAATAATATCTTCCTCCACAGGGTGGTGTACTCTAAAGGTTCGGATCGGAACCGGACGCTGTGCGGGAGGGATGTTTTTGAGCGCGGCGCGTGTTCGTATTATTCGCACCATCGATAAGAAGGCGTCGCAGGGTGTGCTGAAATGTTGGTTAACTATGCGAGACCGCAATAGGAGTATGCAGGACGTCATGGAATGTATGCAGGAGCCCCGTAGCAGTGTGCAGGACGTCATGGAACTTGTGCAAAACCCCAGTAGGGGTGTGCATGACGTCGTAGAAGTGTGCACATATACAAATCAATCCCAAGTGCGGCGAATGCGGTAGATTATAGAGTTTTTGAGGAAGGTTTCAAGGTCATCACTCTTCGTGTGTCTCACAGTGTAACACACTCTGTTGCCAAGACGTTCCAGACACCCCTTCTGAAGTCCTATCCACTTTCCACGGCATCCTGTTTAACAATTTTCGAGGTTGCAGTAAATCCTCCACTTGCGCTTATCACTCTTTACGCGGTGCACTCTGCATATGAAGCGCTAATCAGTTTTTACCACGCGTCGCGCGCCCTACATAAAGCATCAATGCCTTTCTACGACGCGGCGCACGCCCTCATGAAGCGCTGACCATTTTTCACGACGTCCTGCTGACGTCATCTGAATGCCCACCAACTTTCCACGACGTCTTCATCTGAAGCCCTACTTACTTACCATGACGTTCTGCTGACGTCATCTGATGCCCTACCTACTTTCCATGACATCATCTGAAGGCCTGCTCCTCTTCCACAAAGCCCTGGCCACGTCATCTAAAGCCCCACCCACTGTCCAGGACGTCCTGCTGACGTCATTCGAAGGTCAGTTCTATTTTTTTCTGGAACCCCTGATGATTTATCGATTTTTGCTGTGGTCAGGCAATGTTTTTAAATATTTTAACGAAATCCAATATTAACGGGTTAACGTATTCACGGGTTAACGCGGGTTTTCCCAAAAATTAACGGTTAACGAAATAAACAAATTTTCATTAACGCACACCCCTGGTGACGACCGTGTGAAGCAGTGAAGAAAACACGTTTTTGTTTGTGTGTTTGTTTCTTAATCGGAATAGTTCAGATTTTGTCTTTGCGTACTCGCGAGATGCGCGAAAGAGACGAAAAGCTGCGTCAGTACAGCTATAAATATACGCTGGTTCGAGTTCGTCTGCCGGACCGATACGTTCTTCAGGTAGATGCTTTCGATTTGTTGTGATGGCCCGTATCTTTCAAAATTTGCTTTTAGGGTACATTCGGGTGCTTCGAGCCACTTTCAGCCGTAAGAGAGTTTGTGGCAAAGCATCTCTCTAATCAGGCTGATTTGTTTTCGTTGTACAATCCGGCCAAAGGAGGCGAAGCGTTGGGTGACGAAACCAAGAGTTTGGCATCTCTGGGACTAGCTCCAGCCGTTGTCCTTCATCTCGACTGGGATGAAGCCGTAGATGGCCCAAGTCTTTCCCAGGAATTTCTCGACCTCGCTGTTCCACTTGCTGTCAGCTAGTCAATTGCGTCGAAGATTTTCTTCAGCTCTTCATCCGGGTTTCGTGGCTATTCGGTTGTTATACATATATTTACTCAAATGCCCTTGAGCTGGAATGCAAAGTGGCCTAATAACTAACTGCACCATTGCTTGTATCATACTATTTAGCTCCTTACTATTGTGATAAGCTTAGGTGGATGCATTTTGTTGTGCTTCTCAAAAAATCTATTCGGATTGTCTATTTCCTCATTCGGTGTATCGATATGTTCCAATCATGTCCCGCCTCAATGAAACGCTTTCCTTACACCTCATGTGCATTCTCACGAAAGTGTTTTCTTACTCCTACCTCCAACCATGGAGTTATTCCACTTTCTGTATATTTACTTCAGGTAATGAGCTCTATACGCAACCGCGACTCCACGACGTTAAGGAACCTTGAAGAAAATGCTGCAGGTTTCTAATATGCGGCTGCCATCTCTCTTCTTTGAAGGGGTCTGTTTCTAGTTATCTGATATGAGTAACATGTTTAGGATCCCCGCTGCTTCTCAATCCTCCGTCTCGAAAGCTTGTAACTGAACCAATTCAGCCGTCATCCATTATGGAAAGGTACGATTTGTTCATAACCGTGTAATGGGCACTCAGACAGTCGGGCTTAGTATGTCGGCACAAAAGGTTTGTCAGCACCCGTGCTGTAGCTGCTGGTAACAGCAGGATATACTGCCAACGAGAAAGAGCTTCTGCTGCTTGTGCTGGCGTACTAACGCTTTGCTTATCGTGGCACGCATGCTATTGCCAGCCTCTCTCCTAGTGTCTCCTGACACTCTCCTTCATTGATTTGTCTGATACGAATGAACATTGCAGCATCCTCTTGTGCGACGGCGGCGGGTATATAAGGCGTTCAGTCTCGCTGAGGGGGCAGTTGGCCGTTTGAGGCCAGTTCGAGGAGGTGACCTTGAGTCACTTTTCGGACGTTAATTTTGAACGCTGAGGGAATCATCCCCATGGCCCATCGCGAGGGAAGCCTCCTCGTTGTGGACCGTGGCGAGGTTGGTTTCCTTGCTGCTGGCCGTGACCGGGATCATACCCGAAACCGGTAAAGAGACTGGCAGCCCAAATTCTTTCTTCGTATGCAGAACAGGCTGTCGATAATGAGCGTTGGAACGCCAGCATACGATGGCAGGATACGCTGCTGTTGCCAGCAGCTCCTGCTCACAACGAGCGTTAGAACGCCAGCATACGATGTCAGGATACGCTGCTGTTGTCATCAACTCCTGCTCACAACGAGCGTTAGAACGCCAGCATACGATGGCAGGATACGCTGCTGTTGTCATCAGCTCCTTCTCACGACGAGCGTTAGAACGCCAGCATACGATGTCAGGATACGCTGCTGTTGCCAGCAGCTCCTGCCCACAACGAGCGTTAGAACGCCAGCATACGATGTCAGGATACGCTGCTGTTGTCATCAACTCCTGCTCACAACGAGCGTTAGAACGCCAGCATACGATGGCAGGATACGCTGCTGTTGTCATCAGCTCCTGCTCACGGCGAGCGTTAGAACGCCAGCATACGATGTCAGGATACGCTGCTGTTGTCATCAACTCCTGCTCACAACGAGCGTTAGAACGCCAGCATACGATGGCAGGATACGCTGCTGTTGTCATCAGCTCCTGCTCACGACGAGCGTTAGAACGCCAGCATACGATGTCAGGATACGCTGCTGTTGTCATCAGCTCCTGCTCACAACGAGCGTTAGAACGCCAGCATACGATGGCAGGATACGCTGCTGTTGTCATCAGCTCCTGCTCACAACGAGCGTTAGAACGCTAGCATACGATGGCAGGATACGCTGCTGTTGTCATCAGCTCCTGCTCACAACGAGCGTTAGAACGCCAGCATACGATGTCAGGATACGCTGCTGTTGTCATCAACTCCTGCTCACAACGAGCGTTAGAACGCCAGCATACGTTGGTAGGATCCGCTGGTGTTGCCATCAGCTCCTGCTCACAACGAGCGTTAGAACGCCAGCATACGATGTCAGAATACGCTGCTGTTGTCATCAACTCCTGCTCACAACGAGCGTTAGAACGCCAGCATACGTTGGTAGGATCCGCTGGTGTTGCCATCAGCTCCTGCTCACAACGAGCGTTAGAACGCCAGCATACGATGGCAGGATACGCTGCTGTTGCCAGCAACTCCTGCCCACAACGAGCGTTAGAACGCCAGCATACGATGTCAGGATACGCTGCTGTTGCCAGCAGATCCTGCCCACAACGAGCGTTAGAACGCCAGCATACGATGTCAGGATACGCTGCTGTTGTCATCAACTCCTGCTCACAACGAGCGTTAGAACGCCAGCATACGATGGCAGGATACGCTGCTGTTGTCATCAGCTCCTGCTCACGACGAGCGTTAGAACGCCAGCATACGATGTCAGGATACGCTGCTGTTGTCATCAACTCCTGCTCACAACGAGCGTTAGAACGCCAGCATACGATGTCAGGATACGCTGCTGTTGCCAGCAGCTCCTGCCCACAACGAGCGTTAGAACGCCAGCATACGATGTCAGGATACGCTGCTGTTGTCATCAACTCCTGCTCACAACGAGCGTTAGAACGCCAGCATACGATGGCAGGATACGCTGCTGTTGTCATCAGCTCCTGCTCACGGCGAGCGTTAGAACGCCAGCATACGATGTCAGGATACGCTGCTGTTGTCATCAACTCCTGCTCACAACGAGCGTTAGAACGCCAGCATACGATGGCAGGATACGCTGCTGTTGTCATCAGCTCCTGCTCACGACGAGCGTTAGAACGCCAGCATACGATGTCAGGATACGCTGCTGTTGTCATCAGCTCCTGCTCACAACGAGCGTTAGAACGCCAGCATACGATGGCAGGATACGCTGCTGTTGTCATCAGCTCCTGCTCACGGCGAGCGTTAGAACGCCAGCATACGATGTCAGGATACGCTGCTGTTGTCATCAACTCCTGCTCACAACGAGCGTTAGAACGCCAGCATACGATGTCAGAATACGCTGCTGTTGTCATCAACTCCTGCTCACAACGAGCGTTAGAACGCCAGCATACGTTGGTAGGATCCGCTGGTGTTGCCATCAGCTCCTGCTCACAACGAGCGTTAGAACGCCAGCATACGATGGCAGGATACGCTGCTGTTGCCAGCAACTCCTGCCCACAACGAGCGTTAGAACGCCAGCATACGATGTCAGGATACGCTGCTGTTGCCAGCAGATCCTGCCCACAACGAGCGTTAGAACGCCAGCATACGATGTCAGGATACGCTGCTGTTGTCATCAACTCCTGCTCACAACGAGCGTTAGAACGCCAGCATACGATGGCAGGATACGCTGCTGTTGTCATCAGCTCCTGCTCACGACGAGCGTTAGAACGCCAGCATACGA
The DNA here is from genome assembly GCA_029168955.1 of Aplectana chamaeleonis. Lineage (NCBI taxonomy): Eukaryota > Metazoa > Nematoda > Chromadorea > Rhabditida > Cosmocercidae > Aplectana > Aplectana chamaeleonis. The sequence continues at coordinate 210,087 of JAPDOI010000332.1, forward strand.
TGTCAGGATACGCTGCTGTTGTCATCAACTCCTGCTCACAACGAGCGTTAGAACGCCAGCATACGATGGCAGGATACGCTGCTGTTGTCATCAGCTCCTGCTCACGACGAGCGTTAGAACGCCAGCATACGTTGGTAGGATCCGCTGGTGTTGCCATCAACTCCTGCTCACAACGAGCGTTAGAACGCCAGCATACGTTGGTAGGATCCGCTGGTGTTGCCATCAGCTCCTGCTCACAACGAGCGTTAGAACGCCAGCATACGATGGCAGGATACGCTGCTGTTGTCATCAGCTCCTGCTCACAACGAGCGTTAGAACGCTAGCATACGATGGCAGGATACGCTGCTGTTGTCATCAGCTCCTGCTCACAACGAGCGTTAGAACGCCAGCATACGATGGCAGGATACGCTGCTGTTGCCATCAGCTCCTGCTTCTTCTTCCTTCTTCTTCTTGGAAGAAGAAGAAGAAGAAGGAAGAAGAAGAAGAAGAAGAAGAAGAAGAAGAAGAAGAAGAAGAAGAAGAAGAAGAAGAAGAAGAAGAAGAAGAAGAAGAAGAAAAAGAAGAAGAAGAAGAAGAAGAAAGAAGGAAGGAAGAATGAAGGAAAGAAGAAGAAGGAAGAAGAAAAAGGAAGAAGAAGAAGAAGGAAGAAGAAGGAAGAAGAAAGAAGAAGAAAGAAGGAAGAAGAAGGAAGAAGAAGGAAGAAGAAGAAGAAGAAGAAGAAGAAGAAGGAAGAAGCCGAGTTTTTCACATAAAACAATGCGTTGGCCCCCAAGTGTTACCAAAATTACGAAGAAACGGCGAGAAACGCATCAAAACGTCGTATTTCGGTGACATTATTCTATAACATGGACTAGCTGTCCGGTTGGATGAACATGTTCATGGTGGTTGTCACCGGTATAAAATGGGGCTAATCAGAAATGGAGGAATACTTTAGGCAAAACAGTATTAGTTAGAGTCCGAAGGAAAGCACGGAGCAATAGAGAGTAGAGAATTGCAGAGGACGGGTGCGCAAGAGATTTCATTGTCACAATAAACACTTCCTGTGATACTTAAGAGGCGGGCTGATACTTAAGCTCGGATTTCAACGTTTTTTCGGTGAGTCGGAATCCGAATATCCGAGTCGGATATCCGGTCGGATACAAGTTGGTATAATGCAAAGATTCTATCGAAATTTGATAGTCCGGCGAAAATCTTTCAGAAAAAAGTTTTATTACCCCACCATGATTAAACAATTCGTTGATAATCATCTACTATATCTCCAAATATTTGAAACCAGTCCTAAAAATAATGTGTTGATACTTTATAATATCTTCAAAGTAGGTGTAAAGTTGAAGCATTGGTTTAAAGGCAGTGTTCACGATAATCTTCAATTTTGAGATTATTCACTATATTGACTAAGTGGCCCCATGGTAGAACTAAAATGACGAAGAAATTGAGAAAAATGCACCGGAAGTACCCAAAATCCTGATTCAAATTCCGAGTCACCGAAAAAAACGTGATTTGCGGATTGATCCGGAATCCGACTATCCGCTTAGCCCTCCTATCCGACTGAATCGGATTAGAGAAATCCTACTGGGATGTTCCCTAGTTCCCTAGGCGTCAGCCACTTCTTGACAGTCCCTTGCTGTTGTATTTCCCGATGATCCCTGAGCTTTTCAATGTTGCAGATTGTGCTCGTTTATGCCGAAAATAGCGGCTGCTAATGATTTGTTGAAACATGATGGCTTATCGGATATACCGAAATTGGACATTGATATCGAAAAAGTTGCGCTTGATCTTGACGAAAGTGATACCAGTAGCAGTGAAGGCAGTAGTAGCGACAGCGAAGTGGAAAGCGACGAGGTTGGTTCCTTTAGGCCCCGGTCATAGTTGGATGAGCCGACGCCTCCAGCCCGGTCGGTACACACAGAATGCGTTGGAAATGGGATGCAAAAATCACTCGGTGTATCCCCCGCACCCCCAACACCCCCAACACCCACCCGGTCGATACGTATGAACAACATGGTGAGGTGAAGCTGAGAAAATCACTCAGTGTATCCCCGCTCCCCCCGCACCCCCAACACCCCCCGCACCCCGGTCGATACGTATGTTTAAAATGATGGAGTGAGGTTGAGAAAATCACTCAATGTATCCGACGCGGTCGATATCCATGCAATACGTGGATGACGGCGGATGAGAAAATCACCGGGTGGGTGGGTCGATGAGAAAACATTGCGTATCACTAGAAAGCTAACCTTACTGCTACCTCCGTGACTTCACCATACTCGCCTTCACTATTTCTCTGAACAGGTGCAATCCTGTTGGCCACGTAATCGTCGTCATATCTAGTTGGATGCATCGAGTGATTTTCTCAACCTCACTCCATCATTTTAAACATACGTATCGACCGGGGGGTGTTGGGGGTGCGGGGGGGGGTGTTAGGGGGTGCGGGGGATGCAGATGCAAATAGCGCCAACTAAGAACCGGGGCCTTACTGAAAGAATAGTTTACCATCACATTCCTTTTCTGTTTGGTGTGCAAATCGATTTTTAGGGATCTAAACAGCATGTGGAATTCGACCTTTCTCTTTACCGTGAGAAGGAGAATCCTGTCAAAAAGGACGAAAAGGAAGTTGAACTTCGACAGGAAGTGGATTCATTGCCCGAGGCGTTCATAGAAAAGGAAGATTCTGTTGATCACGAACCGTCTGTAGCTAAACCGAAGAAATTGGTTGAAGAGTTATAGTGCTTTATTTTTTTTATACCATTTTTTTTCGAAATTCTTTCTTATTATTACGGTTCGAGCCCCATAGTGACTCCTGTCCGACTGTTATTACTGTGTAATTCGCCTTATCGTCTATGTGTCGTCAACCTCTGGATTAGGGGAAGCCGCGCCGCAATTAGGGTCGCGCGTGTCGAACGTGTAGGGTGGCCCCGCCATGGATAAAAAATGAACATCGCTCACAACTGATTTTTCAATGGTAAACATTCTCCCATTTCTACTTCTTCTTCACTTTCTTTGTTTTTTGCTTTCTCTAGTTGTTCGTGCGTGAATCCTGGAAACATAAAACAATTTGGTCCGAAACATACCATGAGGAAAAAAGTGTGCAAGAACGCTCAATGTGCAAATATAGAATCATAATGCGAACAACAAATTAGAGGAAACAAAGATAATTGAGAAGAAACAGAGAAAAAAGAAGGTGAGAAAGACGAATTGGATGAATGTTGGTCGTTGGGAAATAAGCGAAGAGCGAAATCGATAGTTTTTATCCGTAACAGGGCCACTGAAAACGCTCGACACGCGCTGTCCTAGTAGCGGCGCGGCTTCTCCCATGTGGAGATTAACGATATAAGTATTTATCTTCGCCCGTCTACGTTTAGGCATTTATCGTCAATCACTGGTTGAGAGGTAGCCGCGCCGCTGCTGTGATAGCTTTATCATAAAAGTCGAGCGGTTGTTCCCGATAAAACACACTGGAACACGCGGTGGAGAATTGTTCCACCGCGGCTACCTGGGGCCGTATGCACATCTCTCCCCGTGCGTCCCCGTCCCCGCGAAGGCCATCCATGATTGATCAATTTCGTCTGATGACCAATCACAGAGTGGCTTCGCGGGGACGGGTACGTGCGGGGAGAGATGTGCATACGGCCCCTGGAGCCAAGATACAAACCATATGTTCGCATTACTCATTTCTTGTTGTTACTTGCATGAGACGCTTTGTTGTTACCGTCTGTGTCCCAACCGTTACTGTTGACTCATACAAAATTTTATGACATCATTGTTTGTTTTGTTCTGATGATTCTGGCAAAGTTCCAGTGTGTATTACTCAGTCGAATATGCTTTTCAAGAATTTTCTTGTTCCATTTTTCGTGACATTGTTTAAGCAACTGCAAAAGTCTGTGCGAATGGTAGCGTCCGCTCGAGCGGTCGGCGTGCGTGCTGACCAGCCGTCGTGTCGGGCGTTTCTGGACGAATCTTCACCTGGGGGAAAACATCTGGTTGTTGTTGTATCAATCTCCATTTTCGTTTATTATTCCTTCACCGCAGTATAAGGGTGGAAAGGGGTTTTCTCTACTTGATAGTTTTTTTGGTTTAGAGTTGCTTCATTTGTTTTTTGCTTTCCGGGGTAAAAATTTAGTGAAGTGACCGGTTACGCAGCCTTTTTTCCCTATACGACACATTTTCTTTCGAAAAAAAAACGATTTGCGGCACATTTCAGGCTTCTTGTTGTTACTTGAAGGCCGTGTCAATCTCTCATAGTCATCGATGAAACTGGAGTCAAACTGAAGCCCTTGTATCATTTCAAAGGCAGTGTTCACGAAAAAAAATCTCTTCTGTTTTTGCCTATGTTGACAACGGTCACGTGCTGATTCCAATGATGCCTCTGGAATCGTAGAAGACCTCCTGGGAACTATACCTCTGCGACTCGAAAATTTTTTCGAATAATCAAGTTGTCAACTAAGTCGATTTTTCAAAATTTCGAGTAATCGAGTTCTCGACTAAGTCGATTTTTCAAAATTGCGAATAATCGAGTTTTCGACTAACAAGGGAAGTATAAGAAGCGTAAGTCTGAACGGTAGAAATCTAATGTCATGTGTAAATGTTCACGCATTACGTGGTAAAATAGCGTAGGCGGCCCGCCGCGAAAGATAGGTCTGAAGGAGTTATAAGCTCCGAAAGTTTGCCGACCATCGACGTCCTCCTAGTCTATGAATTGGTAAGCAGTCAACCCAATAGCATCGACGGCGCAAAGGGAGGAAGGGGCAGTGGTGGGCATGTGACCAGTGGCCGTATTAATGAAACTTCAGAAAGCTTCCCGGGAAGGTTAAAACCTTCCCGCTGTCGGACGAATTTTCCGCCATCCATTTACCCGGCTACCCGACGGGTAGACGGGAAGGTTCCTGGTTACCCGGCGGGTAGACAGGTAGGTTCCTGGCTACCCGGCGGTTAGACAGGTAGGTTTCTGGCTACCCGGCGGGTAGACAGGTAGGTTCCTGGCTACCCGGCGGGTAGACCGGTAGGTTCCTGGCTACCCGGCGGGTAAATAGGTAGGTTCCTGCCTACCCGTCGATTGAAGACGGGTAATATCTTCCCGTCAATGAGCTTTCGCAGTTTCCGTCTTCCATTCATTGAGTTTCGTGTTGCTTTTATTTCTCTATTCGACCTCATATTTGTACATGACTTACATTTTGGAAGGCACTTCCTGTAGCTCTCGCAATGTGTCAACTCGTGCTGAATTCTGTCTCTGTAGCTTTCGTTAAACCTTTAAGCCGATCGCTTCTCTTCCTTATTTGTTTTATGCTTGATGGCCAGACTCTCTTGATTTGAAATTCAATTTTTTCTTGAGAGTCGGATGCATTAAACATGTCACATATGAAGAGCATTCTTAGAAAAAATTCACTTTATTCTATTTATCGCTAGAATTCCCTCAAAATAGAGAGAGTATCGAAATCAATGAGCTACCGACAGGAATTTTTAAAATATAAGACCAACCAACAAGTTTAGTTTTCACTTTAATAAATTAATTAACTCGAATTCCAATTTTCGTATTTTACAATATTTCGATTTCTTGCGATTGGATAAACCAGCAAATTCAATGTTTGCAATCCTGAACGGATTAATCCCATTTTTGCAATCCTTAATCCACTTAATTAGATTATCTTACTTTCTTTTCCGAGAAACATCAACTTCATTCTTCAAACCAATAAGTTAGATTCTGATGAGAAACGAAGAATTGAGCCGGTTTTTGCATTCTCTAAACGGACGGATAAATTGGTTTTTTGCGAGTAGATTCGATTTCCCTGACTTTGGACCAGAACTATGGAAACCATTTTGGCGTTGTACGAGTTAAGCTAAGTTAAGTACATAACAAAAATGTCCATGTTACGAGTGATAAATATCCGGGCATGCCGAAAAAGAATGAGCGCGTGAAAAAATCGGTGAAATATCTCTTCGAACTACGGTAAGACAGATGCTGCGTCGCGTACGTGATTTCCGAGCGAGGCAACATCTGTCTTACCGTAATCCAAAACTTCAGGGACCTCTGAGAAAAATTGCCGCTCCAGTGCCGGAAAAGTACCGCGACCCTCGACTATGCCGCGATACTACCGCTGCGGCTCCATGATAGGACGATTCTGTTGCCGTGTCTTGAGCCTCGACATCAGCGCGTCAGTACCGCATTGGCTGCGCGTTAGAACCGCACCGGCTCCGCGAGGACGCAGCAGCGAATCCGCATGGAGTACGACGCACCGTCCTGTGTGGTAAAACGAAATTGTCGCCAGTTCAATTACCCAAGTTTGATGTACATTCTATATTTGGCGGAAGCCTCTGTGATAAGGGGCCCCGTCTAAGTCGGTCGATAAGCTGTAGCCACCCCGGTCGATACGTATGCAATGCATTGCGCACTCAAGGCGAAAAATCCCCCGATGTGTCCGGAGTGCACCCGCGCGCTGCGTCCTGGCCCCTCCGAGTCCGTCCCGGTCGATACGTATGCAATATATTGATCGATATACCCCCGATGTGTCCGTCCTGCGCCGTCTGCAGTGCGCTCGAGCGCGCCAGCCTAATCGATACGCATACAGCCGACCACTAGGGACGGCGGAGGACGGCGTAGAATCATTCGGAGCTGAAGAGGACGGCGCAGTCCGGTTTTCGGCCGACTATGATCAGGCAGAGGACCTAACAACCGCAGCTGCGTATTTTCGTTTTTAGTCCGCCTAGTTTTATTATAATTCTTGCATAACTTCGTATGAGATTCTCTGCCGGAGCGGCGTCGGCACTGCCGCGTAGCCGCTGCGGCTCCGCGGTGCCGCGATATAGCCGATTCGGTGCCTGTAGGCGCCGAAGCGGCACTATCGCGAAGCCGCAGCAGCAATTTCTCTCAGAGATGCAGGTGGGAGCGCTTCCTCTTTGAACTCTCCGCTTGTCAACTCGTTTGGTTCAGAGTATATCAACGTAACAGATGATAAACTCCACGCATGAAGAGATAAAAAAAAACATTATTGAAAAAGTTAAGAACTTCCCTCAATGAATGGCTCTCTCTATACGATCGAATAAGAATTCTTATTTGATTACTGACCGATAACGGCGCGCATTAATCTGGAACTTACTCAGACAAAATGCCACTCTACACCCATTTAGAAGGCTGGCATTGTCAGCGGAATAGTGGCCGTAAAGCCCAAAATTCAAAGTTCTGTCGCCCGCGGCAGTGACTGTTTGATACCCGGGCAACAAGCCGCCCGTAAAACAAGCCACTGAATCTGAAAGGCCCGCGCGATGAGCCCCTCTGAATGATATGGGCTGGTCTTGAAGCCCAAAAATATACATACGGCGCACCGCTACGCGACCGGCACCTCGGCAGCGGGCGCTGTCGGTACACTGGAAGGCACGCAGGGCCGCCAATGCAGCGAGCACCAGCACGGCTCGCTAGCTGTTGGACGGGGCTGCCAGTGGCTGGGCGGGGTGAAGTACCGCAATCTTGGGTAATCGATCCGACGACATTGCCGACATCTGAGCCCTTTCTCAAGAGTGCGTCGTACGCTCCCCTTGGAAATGGGCGTCGAGCTTCTTTTTGGCGTGCACGCTTTGCCTGTGATATGCACTATTCCGCCCTTCTCGACACGATAGACACTCTCCCGTGTCAGGAAGGGAAGCACGTGCTTATCGCGTATCTTTAGGAAAGTGGCCGAATCGGCTTGGGCGTCGAGCTTCTTTTTGTTTGAGTTACGCCTCTCGCCAAAAATTCAATTCAGTCGTGAAAACCTGTAGTTTGTACACCACTTGAGTGCAGTCGTATAGTGCTACTTAGGAAATACGGTGCCTTGTATCTATATTCCTTTTCAAATTCGTAATACTATTCCGTTGGAGTCTTTCACAACTTCCTATTTCGAACGTACATCTACCAAATTTCCTGTTATGAACACCCCGCTCTATTCGAATCCCTCCCTCTAATTGAACCCCCCAATTGAAAATTAAAACACCCCCCTCTATTAGAGCCCCTCCCCACTCAGCTGAAAAGACACTGGAGACCCATTCCTACCGGACGTGAATTGCTTCCGAAGAGACTGATCTTGAGAAAGACTTGAACAATGACTCCATTGATAATGATCTCTTGATGTTCGCCGCGCAATTCATTATTGCCCCATTTTCGCTTGCCTAATAAACTTTGAAAGCCTATATTCACTCTTGTATTTTCTGTTGAAAATTAGAGCCTCCCCCTCTATTTGAACCCCTTCCTCTAATTGAGCCCTCCTTTTGGAGGAGGTTGAAAAATAGTACACCCGGGTGTTTAATTACAGGAAATACGGTATGTTCTCATGCGAACCATCGCTCCGAGCGGGACCGGGTCCTCCCAGTTATGACGTCATCGCCCGGACAGCGGCCGAGGGGCCAAATAGCCCCGCGGTCCCTGTCCGGTGACAGTTTGCCCCTCGGTCGCTCTCGGGGCCACAGCGGGGCCATCGCCAGAAGTAGAGAGACGCGGGATTGGTTGTTCTTTGAGTGATAACGTGCGAGCCACGTTATCACTCAAAGAACAACCAATCCTGCGTGTATAAAAGGCGGCTCGCCTCGTGTAGACGGGTAGTTGGCCTTTCGAGGCCACTCTTGAGAGTGACCTCGGATCACTCTCAGGATGACAATTTTTGGCGGCCGAGGGGATCCCTCATGGCCCGCGGTGGGAGGGCTTCCTCATTGCGGACCATGCTGGGATGGTATCCTTGTTGGGGTCTGTGGCAGGATTAACCTCCTGACCCACAGGCTGTAACAGGTACCTAATGCTCTTAACAGGCTTAATCATCTTCAGAAGAGGCGGAAATAAAGAAACAATAGCAATTAGGAAATTTTTGAAAATCGCCCGAACAGAGACCGCAGTGCCAGTTGGGACCGAAGATCGCTCCGAGCGATACTGCTGTGGCCCGGAGAGCGGCTGCTGTGGCCCGAGTAGATGGCTAATTTTCGCTCGGAGCAGAGAGGCAGCGCCGCTCGAGTAGCTCTCCGGTACCGCTAGGAGCGATGGTTTGCCTGAGGAGGTGAAATCGAGGGCGATGATCGCATCGAGCGTGATATTGTGGCGTAATCTGCAACAAACTCCCTCCAACCTGACCTTTTCCCGCGATACATTCTCACTCCTGAGAAGATAATAGCCCGACGATTCTAGACTTCGATATTATAACTGTTTTGCTTCGCGTCAAAAGGGTTATGATTTGGCATTGAATAGTTTGTGAGAATCTCGTAAAAGAAGTGAAATACTCCATGCGAATGATTTGGCATGCCTTCAACTCGGAGCAAACGTCAAAAATTCAGCAAAGTGATGGACCATCGATTTGGCTGTGATCTTGTTTAAGAAACAGCGAAAATTGATTGTAACATTGAAAAAACCAGACAAATCAATGGTCCATCGTTTCACTGAATTTTTAGCGTTTGCCCCGAGTTGAATTGCATGCCAAATAATGCGCATGGAGTATTTCACTTCTTTTAACGAGATTCTCACAATTTACTCAATGCCGAATCATAACCGCTCAGAAGCTAAGTAAAACAGTTACGATTTTCATTTTGTTTAAGCAAAGGTTCTCTTTGAAAATGAGAAGCAAGAAGAAGTCGTTGATGACCTTCCGATCGTTACCTTCCGTAACGTACCTTTTAAAGGCATCGTTCGCACTGAAAGCCAATGTCCATTTTTCAGGCTCAGATTCATGAATGGAAAGGGTTAAAAACCAGTTCTCACCAGTCACCTAGCATTTTTTCATAGAATGTTGATGCGACCGTCAAACAACATGCAAAACAGTTACGGCCCAAACCTACATGCAGAAAACTTTGAAAATGACAGTGACGAGGCCACCAAATACAGAAAAACTTCAAAAACGATTTTGGCGCGAAAATCAAATCCATATTTACAATGTGTTCCGATTGACTTTTCTCTACAACTGGAAGTTTTTCATGGGCCGATTCGACATTTTCGTTGACTAGAGAGGCCAAGCTACACAAAAAATCAAAAAATAATATACGGTTTTCTGCGCGTACGATGCCTTTAGAGGCAATGTTCACGATAATCTTCAGTTTTTTAGAGTATTCGCTATATCGATTGATTTGCCACTAAAGTGACGTAGACATTGAGAAAAAACCCCCTACTCCACGCGCCATCCCCTCTATGGGGTCGTTTTCACTACTGCCGTCGAACAGCGCGGCGCAGTGCATTTCTGTAAGGGGTCGTGTACACTTCCGCCGCCGAGTGGCGCGGCGATGTGAGATCCCACAATATCGATCGTGCCGCGATCAATATTACAGGAATGCACTGTGCCGCACCGCTCGGCAGCGGGAGTATAAACGTCGCCTAACGACTTTTTCATACCTTTGCTGTCGCGTCGCTCTTTGAGAAAAACTATAAAACGCAGCAAACGCGTTGGTGGCGCAGAAAACGTTCTCGATCGTTATTACTGCTGTAGCGGCGTTTTCCGCGCTTTACAGTCTCGTTACCACTTCCGATCGCAAACCAAGTGCCGATCCGGGGATTTCGCCAGCATTCTCATGCGCGAAGAAGCTAGTCGCCACTCAAAAAGCGGAATTTTCTAGCAAAAGCGTGGAAGGACATAAGGGTTTCAAGCGCGCGTGCTTAGCCCTGCCCCCCCCCCAAAGTCGTGCAAGCTCAGCGGCAGCGAATTTGCCTAGGCCGCGCTGTGGCGTAGTGGTAGGTCTTGAGAACGGCGCTAGAATCTCGGCGCTTGGGGAGGCGCTTCCACAGAAAGGGATTGAACTGGTCAAGTCTCGCCTGAAGCCAAGCGTCTTGTGCTAACATTGTGGTGGGCCCCAGTACTGATTCTGCAGTCACCCTGATTAAATATGGTTTGAGATTAAGCGTAAGGGTGAATATTTCTACACAGGAGTATTCACAGTAAATGACAGCTCAAAACTCATTTTTAAAACCGAAGCTGTCATTTGTAAACTCCTGAAAAGTTATCCGAAAATTAGAAAAATTATTCAAAAACTCAAAAAAATTATTTGAGAATTCGAAAAAATTGATTTTCGAATATATTCGAAAATTTGAAATTAAAAAAATATTTTTTTCGAATGGATTCGAAAATCCGAGACTCGAAAAACATTATTTTCTAGTTAATTCGAAATTTTGAAGTTCGAAAAATTTGATTTTTGAATATATTCGAAATTTTGAAATTTTTAACAGTGTTGCCCAAGTGTAGTAGGAAGCGTGCGAAACCACTCAGAAGAGCGCAGGACGTCGCAGAAAGTAAAATGCCTTCGGAACGAGCTTGAAAACTCTACTTTCAGGGATTTGCCGCTTTTCGGAATGATTTTGTGAGTGCACACAACTGAAGCAGATTTACTTTTCTCGGTATGATTCGCTGCAGCCTGCCTTTTCATGTGTCAACGTGTGCGGCAGGCAATATTTATGTCTACGGCAAATATATTGGGGTAGAAAAAATTTCTGCGTCAACTGTATATATGCAAATACAATTTGATAATTTCCGCCGGAGGGGTATGTGGGCGGAGCCCCCAGCCAGCCGTCAGACCGGTCGGCATGACGGCTGGCGCTATTATAAGGCAACATTTGGCACTTTCTATGGCGTCCGGCGCACTCGTACATGGGCCCCGCACACTTTATCCGGCGTCCGGCGCACTCTCACATGGTTCCCATACACTTTCTATGGCGTCCGGCGCACTCGTATATGGGCCCCGCACACTTTATACGGCGTCCGGCGCACTCTCACATGGGTCCCGTACACTTTCTGTGGCGTCCGGCGCACTCGTATATGGGTGGTCCCGCCCATTTTATCCGGCGTCCGGCGCACTCTTTCATGGGTCCCGTACACTTTCTATGGCTTCCGGCGCACGCTTACATGGGTCCCGTACACTTTCTATGGCGTCCGGCGCATTTTTACATGGGTCCCGTACACTTTCTATGGCGTCCGGAGCACTCTTACATTGGTCCTGGGTACACTTTCTATGGCGTCCGGCGCACGCTTACATGGGTCCGTACACTTTCTATGGCGTCCGGCGCATTTTTACTTTCTATGGCGTCCGGAGTCTTACATTGGTACACTTTCTATGGCGTCCGGCGCAGCACTCTACATTTTTACATTGGTCCCGTACACTTTCTATGGCGTCCGGCGCACGCTTACATGGGTCCCGTACACTTTCTATGGCGTCCGGCGCATTTTTACATGGGTCCCGTACACTTTCTATGGCGTCCGGAGCACTCTTACATTGGTCCCGTACACTTTCTATGGCGTCCGGCGCACGCTTACATGGGTCCCGTACACTTTCTATGGCGTCCGGCGCATTTTTACATGGGTCCCGTACACTTTCTATGGCGTCCGGAGCACTCTTACATTGGTCCCGTACACTTCCAATGGCGTCCGGCGCACGCTTACATGGGTCCCGTACACTTTCTATGGCGTCCGGCGCACGCTTACATGGGTCCCGTATACTTTCTATGGCGTCCGGCGCACGCTTACATGGGTCCCGTACACTTTCTATGGCGTCCGGCGCATTTTTACATTGGTCCCGTACACTTTCTATGGCGTCCGGCGCACGCTTACATGGGTCCCGTACACTTTCTATGGCGTCCGGCGCATTTTTACATTGGTCCCGTACACTTTCTATGGCGTCCGGCGCACGCTTACATTGGTCCCGTACACTTCCAATGGCGTCCGGCGCACGCTTACATGGGTCCCGTACACTTTCTATGGCGTCCGGCGCATTTTTACATTGGTCCCGTACACTTTCTATGGCGTCCGGCGCACGCTTACATGGGTCCCGTATACTTTCTATGGCGTCCGGCGCACGCTTACATGGGTCCCGTACACTTTCTATGGCGTCCGGCCGATTTTTACATTGGTCCCCTACACTTTCTATGGCGTCCGGCGCACGCTTACATGGGTCCCGTATACTTTCTATGGCGTCCGGCGCACGCTTACATGGGTCCCGTACACTTTCTATGGCGTCCGGCGCATTTTTACATTGGTCCCGTACACTTTCTATGGCGTCCGGCGCACGCTTACATGGGTCCCGTACACTTTCTATGGCGTCCGGCGCACGCTTACATGGGTCCCGTATACTTTCTATGGCGTCCGGCGCACGCTTACATGGGTCCCGTACACTTTCTATGGCGTCCGGAGCACTCTTACATTGGTCCCGTATACTTTCTATGGCGTCCGGCGCACGCTTACATGGGTCCCGTACACTTTCTATGGCGTCCGGCGCATTTTTACATGGGTCCCGTACACTTTCTATGGCGTCCGGCGCACTTTTACATGGGTCCCGTACACTTTCCATGGCGTCCGGCGCACTCTCACATGTGTCCCGTACACTTTCAATGGCGTCCGGCGCATTTTTACACGGGTCCCGTACACCTTCAATGGCGTCCGACGCACGCTTACATGGGTCTTGTACACTTTCTATGGCGTCCGGCGCATTTTTACATGGGTCCAGTACACTTTCTATGGCGTCCGCCGTACTCTTACATGGGTCTCGTACCCTTTCTCTGTCGTCCGACGCACCCCTACATGGGTCCCGTACACTTTCAATGGCGTCCGGCGCACTCTTACATGGGTCCCGTACACTTTATTCAGCGTCCGGCGCGCTCTGACATGGGTCCCGTACACTTTCTATGGCTTCCGGCGCACTTTTACATGGGTTCCGTAGACTTTATGTGGCGTCCGGCGCACTCTTAAATGGGTCCCGTACACTTTCTATGGCGTCCGGCGCACTTTTACATGGGTCCCGTACACTTTCTATGGCGTCCGGCGCACTCTTACATTGGTCCCGTATACTTTCTATGGCGTCCGGCGCACGCTTACATGGGTCCCGTACACTTTCTATGGCGTCCGGCGCATTTTTACATGGGTCCCGTACACTTTCTATGGCGTCCGGCGCATTTTTACATGGGTCCCGTACACTTCCAATGGCGTCCGGCGCACGCTTACATGGGTCTTGTACACTTTCTATGGCGTCCGGCGCATTTTTACATTGGTCCCGTACACTTTCTATGGCGGCCGGCGCACGCTACATGGGTCCCGTATACTTTCTATGGCGTCCGGAGCACGCTTACATGGGTCCCGTACACTTTCTATGGCGTCCGGCGCATTTTTACATGGGTCCCGTACACTTTCTCTGGCGTCCGGAGCACTCTTACATTGGTCCCGTACACTTTCTATGGCGTCCAGCGCACGCTTACATGGGTCCCGTATACTTTCTATGGCGTCCGGCGCATTTTTACATGGGTCCCGTACACTTTCTATGGCGTCCGGCGCACGCTTACATGGGTCCCGTACACTTTCTATGGCGTCCGGAGCACTCTTACATTGGTCCCGTATACCTTCTATGGCGTCCGGCGCACGCTTACATGGGTCCCGTACACTTTCTATGGCGTCCGGCGCATTTTTACATGGGTCCCGTACACTTTCTATGGCGTCCGGCGCACTTTTACATGGGTCCCGTACACTTTCCATGGCGTCCGGCGCACTCTCACATGTGTCCCGTACACTTTCAATGGCGTCCGGCGCATTTTTACACGGGTCCCGTACACCTTCAATGGCGTCCGACGCACGCTTACATGGGTCTTGTACACTTTCTATGGCGTCCGGCGCATTTTTACATGGGTCCAGTACACTTTCTATGGCGTCCGCCGTACTCTTACATGGGTCTCGTACCCTTTCTCTGTCGTCCGACGCACCCCTACATGGGTCCCGTACACTTTCAATGGCGTCCGGCGCACTCTTACATGGGTCCTGTACACTTTATTCAGCGTCCGGCGCGCTCTGACATGGGTCCCGTACACTTTCTATGGCTTCCGGCGCACTTTTACATGGGTTCCGTAGACTTTATGTGGCGTCCGGCGCACTCTTAAATGGGTCCCGTACACTTTCTATGGCGTCCGGCGCACTTTTACATGGGTCCCGTACACTTTCTATGGCGTCCGGCGCACTCTTACATTGGTCCCGTATACTTTCTATGGCGTCCGGCGCACGCTTACATGGGTCCCGTACACTTTCTATGGCGTCCGGCGCATTTTTACATGGGTCCCGTACACTTTCTATGGCGTCCGGCGCATTTTTACATGGGTCCCGTACACTTCCAATGGCGTCCGGCGCACGCTTACATGGGTCTTGTACACTTTCTATGGCGTCCGGCGCATTTTTACATTGGTCCCGTACACTTTCTATGGCGTCCGGCGCACGCTTACATGGGTCCCGTATACTTTCTATGGCGTCCGGAGCACGCTTACATGGGTCCCGTACACTTTCTATGGCGTCCGGCGCATTTTACATGGGTCCCGTACACTTTCTCTGGCGTCCGGAGCACTCTTACATTGGTCCCGTACACTTTCTATGGCGTCCAGCGCACGCTTACATGGGTCCCGTATACTTTCTATGGCGTCCGGCGCATTTTTACATGGGTCCCGTACACTTTCTATGGCGTCCGGCGCACGCTTACATGGGTCCCGTATACTTTCTATGGCGTCCGGCGCACGCTTACATGGGTCCCGTATATTTTCTATGGCGTCCGGCGCACGCTTACATGGGTCCCGTACACTTTCTATGGCGTCCGGCGCATTTTTACATGGATCCCGTACACTTTCTATGGCGTCCGGAGCACTCTTACATTGGTCCCGGATACTTTCTATGGCGTCCGGCGCACGCTTACATGGGTCCCGTACACTTTCTATGGCGTCCGGAGCACTCTTACATTGGTCCCGTACACTTCCAATGGCGTCCGGCGCACGCTTACATGGGTCCCGTACACTTTCTATGGCGTCCGGCGCATTTTTACATGGGTCCCGTACACTTTCTATGACGTCCGGAGCACTCTTACATTGGTCCCGTATACTTTCTATGGCGTCCGGCGCACGCTTACATGGGTCCCGTACACTTTCTATGGCGTCCCGCGCATTTTTACATGGGTCCCGTATACTTTCTATGGCGTCCGGAGCACTCTTACATTGGTCCCTACACTTCCAATGGCGTCCGGCGCACGCTTACATGGGTCCCGTACACTTTCTATGGCGTCCGGCGCATTTTTACATTGGTCCCGTACACTTTCTATGGCGTCCCGTGCACGCTTACATGGGTCCTGTATACTTCCTATGGCGTCCGGCGCACGCTTACATGGGTCCCGTACACTTTCTATGGCGTCCGGCGCATTTTTACATGGGTCCCGTACACTTTCTATGGCGTCCGGAGCACTCTTACATTGGTCCCGTATACTTTCTATGGCGTCCGGCGCACGCTTACATGGGTCCCGTACACTTTCTATGGCGTCCGGCGCATTTTTACATGGGTCCCGTACACCTTCAATGGCGTCCGACGCACGCTTACATGGGTCTTGTACACTTTCTATGGCGTCCGGCGCATTTTTACATGGGTCCAGTACACTTTCTATGGCGTCCGCCGTACTCTTACATGGGTCTCGTACCCTTTCTCTGTCGTCCGACGCACCCCTACATGGGTCCCGTACACTTTCAATGGCGTCCGGCGCACTCTTACATGGGTCCCGTACACTTTATTCAGCGTCCGGCGCGCTCTGACATGGGTCCCGTACACTTTCTATGGCTTCCGGCGCACTTTTACATGGGTTCCGTAGACTTTATGTGGCGTCCGGCGCACTCTTAAATGGGTCCCGTACACTTTCTATGGCGTCCGGCGCACTTTTACATGGGTCCCGTACACTTTCTATGGCGTCCGGCGCACTCTTACATTGGTCCCGTATACTTTCTATGGCGTCCGGCGCACGCTTACATGGGTCCCGTACACTTTCTATGGCGTCCGGCGCATTTTTACATGGGTCCCGTACACTTTCTATGGCGTCCGGCGCATTTTTACATGGGTCCCGGACACTTCCAATGGCGTCCGGCGCACGCTTACATGGGTGTTGTACACTTTCTATGGCGCCCGGCGCATTTTTACACTGGCCCCGTACACTTTCTATGGCGTCCGGCGCACGCTTACATGGGTCCCGTATACTTTCTATGGCGTCCGGAGCACGCTTACATGGGTCCCGTACACTTTCTATGGCGTCCGGCGCATTTTTACATGGGTCCCGTACACTTTCTCTGGCGTCCGGAGCACTCTTACATTGGTCCCGTACACTTTCTATGGCGTCCAGCGCACGCTTACATTGGTCCCGTATACTTTCTATGGCGTCCGGCGCACTTTTACTTGGGTCCCGTACGCTTTCAATGACGTCCGGCGCACGCTTACATGGGTCCCGTATACTTTCTATGGCGTCCGGCGCACGCTTACATGGGTCCCGTATATTTTCTATGGCGTCCGGCGCACGCTTACATGGGTCCCGTACACTTTCTATGGCGTCCGGCGCATTTTTACATGGATCCCGTACACTTTCTATGGCGTCCGGAGCACTCTTACATTGGTCCCGGATACTTTCTATGGCGTCCGGCGCACGCTTACATGGGTCCCGTACACTTTCTATGGCGTCCGGAGCACTCTTACATTGGTCCCGTACACTTCCAATGGCGTCCGGCGCACGCTTACATGGGTCCCGTACACTTTCTATGGCGTCCGGCGCATTTTTACATGGGTCCCGTACACTTTCTATGACGTCCGGAGCACTCTTACATTGGTCCCGTATACTTTCTATGGCGTCCGGCGCACGCTTACATGGGTCCCGTACACTTTCTATGGCGTCCGGCGCATTTTTACATGGGTCCCGTACACTTTCTATGGCGTCCGGAGCACTCTTACATTGGTCCCGTACACTTCCAATGGCGTCCGGCGCACGCTTACATGGGTCCCGTACACTTTCTATGGCGTCCGGCGCATTTTTACATTGGTCCCGTACACTTTCTATGGCGTCCGGCGCACGCTTACATGGGTCCTGTATACTTTCTATGGCGTCCGGCGCACGCTTACATGGGTCCCGTACACTTTCTATGGCGTCCGGCGCATTTTTACATGGGTCCCGTACACTTTCTATGGCGTCCGGAGCACTCTTACATTGGTCCCGTATACTTTCTATGGCGTCCGGCGCACGCTTACATGGGTCCCGTACACTTTCTATGGCGTCCGGCGCATTTTTACATGGGTCCCGTACACTTCCAATGGCGTCCGGCGCACGCTTACATGGGTCTTGTACACTTTCTATGGCGTCCGGCGCATTTTTACATTGGTCCCGTACACTTTCTATGGCGTCCGGCGCACGCTTACATGGGTCCCGTATACTTTCTATGGCGTCCGGCGCACGCTTACATGGGTCCCGTACACTTTCTATGGCGTCCGGCGCATTTTTACATGGGTCCCGTACACTTTCTCTGGCGTCCGGAGCACTCTTACATTGGTCCCGTACACTTTCTATGGCGTCCAGCGCACGCTTACATGGGTCCCGTATACTTTCTATGGCGTCCGGCGCATTTTTACATGGGTCCCGTACACTTTCTATGGCGTCCGGCGCACGCTTACATGGGTCCCGTATACTTTCTATGGCGTCCGGCGCACGCCTACATGGGGCCCCTATATTTTCTATGGCGTCCGGCGCACGCTTACATGGGTCCCGTACACTTTCTATGGCGTCCGGCGCATTTTTACATGGATCCCGTACACTTTCTATGGCGTCCGGAGCACTCTTACATTGGTCCCGTATACTTTCTATGGCGTCCGGCGCACGCTTACATGGGTCCCGTACACTTTCTATGGCGTCCGGAGCACTCTTACATTGGTCCCGTACACTTCCAATGGCGTCCGGCGCACGCTTACATGGGTCTTGTACACTTTCTATGGCGTCCGGCGCATTTTTACATTGGTCCCGTACACTTTCTATGGCGTCCGGCGCACGCTTACATGGGTCCCGTATACTTTCTATGGCGTCCGGCGCACGCTTACATGGGTCCCGTACACTTTCTATGGCGTCCGGCGCATTTTTACATGGGTCCCGTACACTTTCTCTGGCGTCCGGAGCACTCTTACATTGGTCCCGTACACTTTCTATGGCGTCCAGCGCACGCTTAAATGGGTCCTGTATACTTTCTATGGCGTCCGGCGCACGCTTACATGGGTCCCGTACACTTTCTATGGCGTCCGGCGCATTTTTACATGGGTCCCGTACACTTTCTATGGCGTCCGGAGCACTCTTACATTGGTCCCGTACACTTCCAATGGCGTCCGGAGCACTCTTACATTGGTCCCGTACACTTTCTATGGCGTCCGGCGCACGCTTAAATGGGTCCTGTATACTTTCTATGGCGTCCGGCGCACGCTTACATGGGTCCCGTACACTTTCTATGGCGTCCGGCGCATTTTTACATGGGTCCCGTATACTTTCTATGGCGGCCGGAGCACTCTTACATTGGTCCCGTACGCTTTCAATGGCGTCCGGCGCACGCTTACATGGGTCCCGTACACTTTCTATGGCGTCCGGCGCATTTTTACATTGGTCCCGTACACTTTCTATGGCGTCCGGCGCACGCTTACATGGGTCCTGTACACTTCCAATGGCGTCCGGCGCACGCTTACATGGGTCCCGTACACTTTCTATGGCGTCCGGCTCATTTTTACATTGGTCCCGTACACTTTCTATGGCGTCCGGCGCACGCTTACATGGGTCCCGTATACTTTCTATGGCGTCCGGCGCACGCTTACATGGGTCCCGTACACTTTCTATGGCGTCCGGCGCATTTTTACATGGGTCCCGTACACTTTCTATGGCGTCCGGAGCACTCTTACATTGGTCCCGTATACTTTCTATGGCGTCCGGCGCACGCTTACATGGGTCCCGTACACTTTCTATGGCGTCCGGCGCATTTTTACATGGGTCCCGTACACTTTCAATGGCGTCCGGCGCACGCTTACATGGGTCTTGTACACTTTCTATGGCGTCCGGCGCATTTTTACATTGGTCCCGTACACTTTCTATGGCGTCCGGCGCACGCTTACATGGGTCCCGTATACTTTCTATGGCGTCCGGAGCACGCTTACATGGGTCCCGTACACTTTCTATGGCGTCCGGCGCATTTTTACATGGGTCCCGTACACTTTCTCTGGCGTCCGGAGCACTCTTACATTGGTCCCGTACACTTTCTATGGCGTCCAGCGCACGCTTACATGGGTCCCGTATACTTTCTATGGCGTCCGGCGCATTTTTACATGGGTCCCGTACACTTTCTATGGCGTCCGGCGCACGCTTACATGGGTCCCGTATACTTTCTATGGCGTCCGGCGCACGCTTACATGGGTCCCGTATATTTTCTATGGCGTCCGGCGCACGCTTACATGGGTCCCGTACACTTTCTATGGCGTCCGGCGCATTTTTACATGGATCCCGTACACTTTCTATGGCGTCCGGAGCACTCTTACATTGGTCCCGTATACTTTCTATGGCGTCCGGCGCACGCTTACATGGGTCCCGTACACTTTCTATGGCGTCCGGAGCACTCTTACATTGGTCCCGTACACTTTCAATGGCGTCCGGCGCACGCTTACATGGGTCTTGTACACTTTCTATGGCGTCCGGCGCATTTTTACATTGGTCCCGTACACTTTCTATGGCGTCCGGCGCACGCTTACATGGGTCCCGTACACTTTCTATGGCGTCCGGCGCATTTTTACATGGGTCCCGTACACTTTCTCTGGCGTCCGGAGCACGCTTACCTGGGTCCCGTATACTTTCTATGGCGTCCAGCGCACGCTTACATGGGGCCTGTATACTTTCTATGGCGTCCGGCGCACGCTTACATGGGTCCCGTACACTTTCTATGGCGTCCGGCGCATTTTTACATGGGTCCCGTACACTTTCTCTGGCGTCCGGAGCACGCTTACCTGGGTCCCGTATACTTTCTATGGCGTCCGGCGCACGCCACATGGGTCCCGTACACTTTTTATGGCGTCCGGCGCATTTTTACATGGGTCCCGTACACTTTCTATGCCGTCAGGCGCATTTTTACATGGGTCCCGTACCCTTTCTATGGCGTCCGGCGCGTTTTTACATGGGTCCCCTAAACTTTCTACGGCGTCCGGCGCACGCTTACATGGGTCCCGTACACTTTCTATGGCGTCCGGCGCACGCTTACATGGGTCCCGTATACTTTCTATGGCGTCCGGCGCACGCTTACATGGGTCCCGTACACTTTCTATGGCGTCCGGCGCATTTTTACATGGGTCCCGTACACTTTCTCTGGCGTCCGGAGCACGCTTACCTGGGTCCCGTATACTTTCTATGGCGTCCGGCGCACGCTTACATGGGTCCCGTACACTTTCTATGGCGTCCGGCGCATTTTTACATGGGTCCCGTATACTTTCTATGGCGTCCGGCGCACGCTTACATGGGTCCCGTACACTTTCTATGGCGTCCGGCGCATTTTTACATGGGTCCCGTACACTTTCTCTGGCGTCCGGAGCACGCTTACCTGGGTCCCGTATACTTTCTATGGCGTCCGGCGCACGCTTACATGGGGCCCGTACCCTTTCTTTGGCCGGCGGCGCATTTTACATGGGTCCCGTCCACTTTCTCTGGCGTCCGGAGCACGCTTACCTGGGTCCCGTCTACTTTCTATGGCGTCCGGCGCACTCTTACATGGGTCCCGTACACTTTCTATGGCGTCCGGCGCATTTTTACATGGGTCCCGTACACTTTCTATGGCGTCCGGCGCATTTTTACATGGGTCCCGTACACTTTCTCTGGCGTCCGGAGCACGCTTACCTGGGTCCCGTACACTTTCTATGGCGTCCGGCGCATTTTTACATGGGTCCCGTACACTTTCTATGGCGTCCGGCGCACGCTTACATGGGTCCCGTACACTTTCTATGGCGTCCGGCGCACGCTTACATGGGTCCCGTACACTTTCTATGGCGTCCGGCGCATTTTTACATGGGTCCCGTACACTTTCTATGGCGTCCGGCGCACGCTTACATGGGTCCCGTACACTTTCTATGGCGTCCGGCGCATTTTTACATGGGTCCCGTACACTTTCTCTGGCATCCGGAGCACTCTTACATTGGTCCCGTACGCTTTCAATGGCGTCCGGCGCACTCTTACATGGGTCCCGCACACTTGTTAATGGCATCGTGAGAGCGAATGGGCGTCGCTGTGTTTATTCAAATCTCTGCGTTTCGCGCCTCCGTGAACGCGCGTCGCGTGCCTGCGTCGCAGTCTTCCCGTTGATAATTTTGAAAACTTCATAGAGTCGGTTGTTCAAACTATGAGAGGGGCGTGACCGGGTAGGTGCGTTACTTACCCGGTCACGCCCCTTCCAGCTCGAAAACTTTCATTAATAAGGCCACAGGGTTCAAATCTCCCCCAGAGCTGCTTTTTTGCAAATTCACGGAACTTTTATATTCTTATCAAAAACTATATCACAAATGTCATTTTATCCTTTTGCTGCGCGATATAGCCGTATCGAAAATGGAATGGGCTCGGGTACAAAGGATTTAAGGTTTTGTTCCCCATCAAGGATTTCCATTGTTTTGGAGAACTTATATGATTTGGAAGCATTAACATCATATATGTATATGTTTATTACACTCACATAAGGCAAATGCGTGATAATAATACGAAGAGATGCACAGAAAAAAAAACAACAAGACCGGGAGAAAGAAAAAAAACAGACAGCAAATTTGAGCAAAAATACTCCTATTCTTCATACACCCTACCAATCAAACAAACGAAGATCTATCTCTAGAAAAGAACAAACAATCGAAAATGCTATGTTTCGTAGCTAAGAACTATTTGGGATACCCGTCGCCTAAACTGGCTCAAGGAAGCAGCGCCGGTGACTCTTCTAGCGATTTTCAGGTATGCGCTACCCGCCCTATGTGGAAAAGACCTAACCCTAACACTGGTAATTGGCCGACCGAGAAATATTTTCATTATTTCACCTCTAGTTCTCGATGTGACCAATTTGAAATAGGGTGCAAGCCTGAAAATACTGCTGTTTTCCAGAAGTTTGCGGACCATGCAAAGGTCAAATACTCTGCGCCGAGAATCCAGCGTTGGCAATTCAAAATATTTGTTCCTTAAGTGGGCCCTGGGTATCTTGGAATTGAGGAAACCACCGATGCGAATCAACAGTTTGCGAGTGAAACTATTCTGGACCTTTTCGAGCTCGTCAATATCCTTTTTCTTGTGCGGAGCGAATACTGATGTTCCAGATTCCACAATGGGTCGTATATAAGTCTTATATGCTCGGAGCAGAACCTGTTTGTTTCTAGTGGAGATACCCTTATAAATCTGGAAAATCCGCCTGTGAGC
Organism: Aplectana chamaeleonis; assembly: GCA_029168955.1. Lineage (NCBI taxonomy): Eukaryota > Metazoa > Nematoda > Chromadorea > Rhabditida > Cosmocercidae > Aplectana > Aplectana chamaeleonis. The sequence continues at coordinate 233,274 of JAPDOI010000332.1, forward strand.
CGATTGGCATTTGATTTTGACATGCTCAGAAAAATCCAACTTCCTATCGTAGTGAAAACCGAGGTCTCGGACCGAGTCTACCGCTCGCAGCGCGACACCAGCTCATGTATATGAATGGGCCGTCGACACCGGATCCAAATGAACCCGCATAAATACGGTTTTTTGCGGAGCCAGTGGCAGCTGCCATTCTCTCGCCCAGTCAACTATCAGGTCAATTCCCTCCTGCAGCACTTCGGTATCTAATGGATCAGAACTGACTTTGTAGAGCTTTATTTTATCCGCATAAAATTTTACTGTAACACTTTTGTCATGAAAAATGGTAGGAAGCTGTAAAAATACTAAACAATATTGGTGATAATACACCCCCTTGTGGGACCCCGCTCGCTATGTTTCTCACCTTGGAATAACAATCCCCGACCCTCACCTGAAACGTTCTATCAGACAAGAATTGGGCGAGCCATTCTATCAAAATCGGATGAAATCCCAGATCCCGTAGTTTTGATAGCAGTTTCAAATGTGAGACACGATCAAATGCCTTTGCAAAGTCAAAGTAAATGACATCACAACTGCATTTCTTGTCAAGGGCCTCCGTCCAATCGTTTATGCATTCCAAAAGGTTCGTTTCTACCGATCTTCCAGGTACAAAACCATGTGGGCTCCTAGGAATGATGTTATTCGAAAACAGATGTAGGACGATGTGCTCTTTTAGGACCTTCTCGAACAGTCTGCAGAAGAGTGAGGTTATGCTAACTGGTCTATAACTTCCTGGATCAGTGGCCGGCTCCTTCTTCAAAATTGGTTTTACAAAAGAGTGCTTCCAGCGGATTGGAACTTCACCATAGATAAGAGACTGATTGAAGATATAGGCCAAGGGACCACAAATAACGGGTGCAATTTTCTGAATAAAAAACAGAGGAATGAAATCCGAGGTGATTGAGGAAGATTTAGACCACTTAACTAACAAATCCTGCAACTTCATGGAATGAAACCATGGAAAATCAGTCATAGGCTGAATACCTGAGAACGATGAAGACGGACAATTTCCGTCATCTTCTTGGAATTGATTCACGAAATGATCCGCCAACATGTTTGCCTTATCAGTGGCCGATGTTGCAAGAAGGTCTCCGTTCTTAAGACAGCCAATACTACTCCTTTCCTGTAACTTGGAATTCAGATAACGATAGAAGTTCTTATCTCCCGACTCTATCTTTTTCTTCTCCAAATAACTGTTATACCTACCCAACTGAGAATGGAACTTTTTCGCGAATATGTTATATGTTTCCCAATTTCCAGTGCGCCTTGCTTCATAAAATAGGCATTCACGATGTTCAGACATTTTTTGCAAGTGAGCAGGCAGGCGAATAGACTTAATAGAGGACACAAGCTTCCACGGCACATGCAGATCAATAGCTGCTTGGATAATTGACAAGAAAAGTTCATATTTCTCATTTACGCTGTTGGTAGATTCTAACAGACTGACCCAGTGAATTTGGCTAAGATATCCATTGACGGCTGCATAGTCGCACTTTGCGTAAACCCTGCGATAGACCGGTGAAGACATCATATGTTTTTAACAACCTTATCACTCTATGGGACGCAAAATACATAACCATTTCTTTCACCAATGGTAAATAGGCACATAATGCATCAAAAATAAGCAAATTCCGCAATAGGAACAGCGAATGAACGCGAAAAACCCCTGGAAACCTATCTCTTTACAGGGGCCGAGCGCTACTATGAATTCGAGATCAGTTGGAGTTTCGAAAGGACCCGGACGGATAAGAACGTAGCCGGCCTCAAAGGCATCGTCCACGCCGAAAACCATATATTATTGCAAACGACCTAAAAATTAAAAAATTTGAAGAGCAGTGCTTTCGAATAGCTGAAAAACCCGATGTCTGCCAGCTGAACCAAGCTTTTTACGCCAGGCGGTTTCGTCAAAATCTGCAAGTTTTTCCCCGCCGGCACTAGAGCCTGTATCGGGCTTTGATTGGAAAAATCACTCCTTGTGTCTAGAAAGAGAACACAGTTCTCCGGGATTTGCTGGATGAAAACATTCTCGAAAAATGTGTTGTTAACGTCGTCATGATATGGGATGTTCCGCTGACGACGTAAAATGTCTTCGTCTTGAATACACCCTTTAATGGGAAGCGACCACCCGGCTCTGGTCATTGGACAAAGAGCATTTCTCCGACCTTGCCTGATGGGAAAATGAGGGGCATGACGGTCAGACTACGGGTGGTCGCAGAAGCCGACTGCACCAAGCGCACCGTCTTCTGCTACTTATTGGTTCTCGTAACTTTTTCAAAATATGTGGGGTAATACTTCCCAATCATATAAGTTCCCCAAAACAATGGGAAACAAAACCTTGAATCCCTTGGACCCGAGTCTATTTCACTGTCGATATGGCTATATCGCAAAGCAAAAGGATAAGATGACATTTGTGATAAAATTTTCGATGAAAATATAAAAATTTCGTGAATTTGCAAAAAACGCATATATGGAGCGGATTCGAACCCTAGTCTCATGCCCACTATACTTGGGCCGAATCGAATGATCGAATCATCATCCGATGGAAAAAAAAGTCGACTTCGATTAAATCGACTAAGTCGACTATTCGAAAAGTGGAAAATCCGGCTAAATCGAAAAGTCGATCATTCGAAAAAGGGCGATTTTCGGATAAGTCGAGAAGTCGATCATTCGAAAAAGGGCGATTTTTGGATAAGTCGAGAAGTCGATCATTTGAAAAGAGTAATATCCGACTTATTCGAAAATTTTGCCGCTCTTAAGAGTACCTGGTGTACTTGTTATCCGAAGATAATTTTTCGTATAATGGGTCGATTCAGATAATGCCATTTTTTCAATGATTCGAATACGGAAATCCGGTCGGGTAATTTCGGATAACTTCGGATATTTTCGAAACAAAGTTCAGTTGAGGCAAAACGGTAAAAAATGAACCAGGTACTCGAGGCAAGCCTCTGAAAACATCCATAATTGAAGAAAAAGAAGTACTTCTGTGCATTTGCAGCATGTTCACATGCAAACTTCAATCTTGCTAACTGCTTATTAACAAAAATATGAAAACAGATCTTCAATTACTCTATCGTCGTTGGGAGACACATTATTATCCATACGCAGGTTTGTCAGAACAACTAGCTAGTAAAAAGTATGCCAAGCAACTATACAAAAAAATCTACACTGAATAACTAGCCACTTGGTCATCTTACTTGACCACGCCCATTTTTTCGCGCCGCCACGACACTTCCTATTTCGGAAGGAGGGGGAAAACCCTGAGTTGATGCACCAAACAGAAGGCGGTACGTTAAAATGGGCGTGGCCGAGTGGAATTTTATCCCAATTTATCTGATTTTATTCAAAAATTATACGAAAATTATCCGATTTTATCCGAAATTTTACCCGAATTTCAACCGAATTTTATGACCCTTCGGATAAGCGTTTGATTCAGATAGTGCCGATTTTAAATTTCCCGGATATTGGTTCGATTCAGATAATGCGTTTTTTTTCAAATTTCCGGATATAGGATTATCCAAATCGGATATCCGAAAAGGAGTGATTCGGATACTAAGTATAGAACCTGGCTAATGAGAAAAATGTTGGAAATGCCAGCTACTCCATCTGGACACATTTTTCTACTTTGCGCGTAATCACTGCAGAATTTTTGTAGCCGCAGACAAACATAATTGTTGCCTTCTTTCTACAATCTAATTAGTTTTTTTTTTCTTATTTCAACATGTGCGCAACGCTCAATGAATCATAGAATGAGTTAAGAGCTCATAAGATTTCAAATGTAGGTGTCTGAATGAGAATAAAAATGGGGAAACTACGGGCGAATTATGCTGATCGTCTAGGAGGAAAATTGTCATATTAGAGGGATGGTACGCATAGAAAATCATAGGTTTTTTCATATTCTGTATAGCTTGGCCTCTTTATTGAAAGATTCCTCAATTTGTAAAGAAAAACCAGTTTGAATACACTGTAAAAAATGACTTGAAGTTCGCGCCAAAATCGTTTTTTGAAGTTTTCCTTCATGTGGAGTTTGGGCCATAGTTGTTTTAGTGTTGTTAGACAGTCGCATCAACATTCTATGAGAAGTGGTAGATGCTGGACCCGAAGTGCTAGATGATCGACCCCATAAAAACTTTCAGTTGGCCGTAGCCTTTGAAGGCAGTGTTCAAGGTAAATCTCAAATTCGAGTTCGACTCAAAAATGGGGTTGTTCGGTCGTGAGCTATCCAATAATGAATAAACAGCGGAGAAAAGCGCTCAGATTAAGCTAAAATAGCTGTTTGTAACGTTCTGGGCGTGGACGAGTTTATGGGCCCTGCTAGTTTCCACAAGTGCGCGCTAATGGCGAAATGTGCGCGAATCGATCGGGCTGGACGTGGCGGCGTTCCTTGGCAATTCGCCATCGAAAACGTCCGCGGCGCCACAAGCTCGTCAGAACGGGGCGGGCGAGCTAAGAGCAGGCGTACTGGGCTAACGCTAAATCTTTTCGCCGTTGTTTTTATTGATTTCTAACTCGTTTTCGCTGCTTTTTTTCGACCCTATTCCCTCTAGCATCTGCTAGCGTAGTATTTCACACCAGAAACTTAAAAGCGAGATTCATCGTGAACACTGCCTTTAGGAGCTGAAATAGGCCTCGGCTGATATCTGAGCTAGGTAGGGGGTGTCAGCTTGTGCGCTACATTGAGAACGTCGCGACGCATCTGCGCGCGCACGAGGAAAAGGGGCCATCCTTATCAAAGCTCTGTTCATACAGTCAGCGCAGATCGCACTGATACTTTGCGTTCCCTGTTGTGCGGTAGCGCAAGCTCGGTACCCGCATGTTATAACACGTGGCACCTAATTTGCACTAACTGTCGATAGGGACCGCCAAGTATTAGCATGATCCGAGCAAACTACACTCGTTGCCCCATAACTCGGTGAAATTGAGAGACTCGCTTTAGTTTTCGAATGATGTTTCCCCGCCGTTGTTCCCCGGACAGTAGCCGGCTTAATTAAGCTATTCTTTTTCCGCAATCCAATTTATAAATATGCGCACAAATATGTAATGGAGCTGTTGCGGGAACGAAAAAGTCAGTTTGGCTGTCACGTCTTCATCTACCGTCCGAATGGCTGAATGGAAGGGTAGATAATTTTTTAAGTCGATTGAAGAAGTCGACTTTTTATTCGAAAAAGTGGGATTTTCGACTTATCCGAAAAAGTCAATCATTCGAAAAGTGAAAATTCCGGCTAAATCGAAAAGTCGATCATTCGAAAAAATGTGTTTTTCGACGTATTCGAAAAAGTCGATCATTCGAAAAGTTGAAATTTCGGCTAAATCGGAAAGTCGATCATTCGAAAAAGTCTAATTTTCGACATATTCGAAAAGTCGATCATTTAAAAAAAATTTCAATTTGCCCAAGTATAATGCCCACCACTGCCCGTCCCTCCCTCTGCGCCGTCGATGCAGTTGACTCCAGTGCTCAGCAATTTATAGACTAGGAGGAGATGGATGGCCGGCAAACTTTCGGAGCTTATAACTCCTTCAGATCTATCTTTCGCGGCGGGTACCCAACCCTATTTCACCATGTAATGTGTGAACATTTCCACATGACATTAGATTTCTACCGTTCAGACCTACGCTTCTTATACTTCCCTTGTAAGTCGATTTTTCAAAATTTCGAATAATCGAGTTTTCGACTAAAGCCATGTTTTGACTGCATCGCTGCTGTTTTTCATCGCAGCGATTTTGCACCCGCTGCTGCAGCGATGTAGCAGCGATTTTGTTCATAGTGCATAGCCTCACGGATGATCGAAGAAATTCAATCAATCAGTGAAATTAATGGCTGGCAGTCATCAATAACACGTTTTGACTCTTTAACACTGATCTTGTCATGTGAAAGGGTCAACGTTCACTAGACGAAACGTGTCATTCGCTCCATCGCTGCCATAATGCGACCGTCGAAAATCGCTCCTCCAGCAGCGAAGCAGTAAGACATAGGGTTTCGTCGCCGCGACCCAGCGATGTAGGACGTTTGCCACGAAGCTATCACGAATGGAGCTCCTTTCCATTACGCGCGATGAAAAAGAAACCATTGTCCCTCGCATGGCCGCAGCGACCACCTGCAGTCAAAACATGGCTTAAGGGCAGTGTTCACGATGATTTTTGTCCCCAAGTTTTTCACATAAAACACTACGAAGAAACGGCGAAGAACGCATTAAAACATCGTGTTTCAGTGACATTATTCTATAACATGGACTAGTTGTCCGGTTTGATGAACATGATCATGGTGGTTGTCACCGGTGGAAAATTGGGTCAGTCGAAAATAGAAGAATATTTCATGCAAAGCAGGGTTAGTTAGGGCCCTAAGGAAAGAACAGAGCAATAGAAAGTAGAGAATTGCAAAGAACGGGTCCACAAAAGATTTCATTGTCACAACAAACACTTCCTGTGATACATAAAAGGCGGGGTGATACTTAAGAATTTCGTGTACTTCTGGCGCGTTTTTCTCAATTTCTACGTCATTTTCGAACTACCCGGGGGCCACTCAATCAATACAGCGAATAATCTCAAAATCAAAGATTATCGTGAACACTGCCTGTATGCCGATTTTTCAAAATTTCGAATTATCGAGTTTTCGGCTGTCGATTTTTCGAAATTTCGAATAATCGAGTAGTCGAATTGACTCGAATTTTCGAATAATTGAATGTAAAAGTTCTAGACTAATTCAAATTTTCCAAATTTCAAAAATTGAGTATCTGAAACACTTTATCTTGACTAATTTAACCGAACCACTTTCGCTGCTCCGTCTTTAATTGAAAGTATATCTAGCAATGAAAAATGCCATCTTAACACAGTAGGACGCTTAGAACCAACATTGTTTTTTAACGTCGATTTTAATTTTCATCGACCTAAACAAAATTCCATTGCTGGAGAGAGGAATCTGAGGCTCAGTTCCGGTTCACTATTTCTGGTGAAGCCATGGGACCCCAACCCGACAAGCGACATTGCCCCTCCTCTGCCGGTTCTGTCCTTGTAAACACTGGGGAGCGACCCCAAATATCAGGATTATCTACATGTTTAGACCATGGTATTAACAGTGTTTCTGGTAGATAAGGCTCCTGTATGCCTTGATCGGCTCTTATGAGGCGGACCTGGAAGAAGGCCTAGAATCACTTATCACTTCCCAGAAGATACACCAGATGCCGGAGGATAATTGTGTCACCTAGGGGATCTCCTTTCGGTTGGGGAAGGGGAAGGTTCCCTACTGCAGGCCCGTGTCCCACGGTTTACAGTAGGGGTGGCCCCGATCGTAGACCGTGGTTGTGAGATCACTCTTCCTGTGGGGACCCCAACAGGGATGATCCCACTTGAAAGCAGTGTTTACGATAAATCATGGGTGTTCAGTTTTTTACAAACTATGATAGGGCGAGAGCCTACTGTGACAGCAGCATCATAAGGAACTGGAAAACGAGAAGAGAAAGCATTTTTCACAGCCAAACCATGATCTCTTGTGTGACGTCCCATTCTTGATAATGTGACGATTGACCGGTGTGAAGGAATGAAGTCTTCCCATGTGATAACGTGATCCTATCTTATCGAAGCCATTTCTTTCCGGCTGTTTACGTACTGATGCTTTTTCAGGAAGGAATAGTCTGCTGGGCGGGGTTTCTGAAAAAGGGGTGGAGTCTCCGGACTTTAGGGGTTTGGGCACTTCTAGACGGGTTTTTCGCTTTTTTCCTTCGCGAACGTATCACCATCCAAAGCACCGTTAGTTCTCTGCAAGAGAGTCGCCAATTTCGAACGTGAACGCTGCCTTCAGTCGACGTCCCTGGAGCCCTCTCTGCGAACCCGGGAACACAAAAGATGATTTGAGAGAAAAATACTAGCTTGCAATCTACGATCGGCCTCACAGAGCCAACCAATGCCCTGTGAAATTCCCTTTTACCCCTCCTAATAGGGGTAAAAGAGAATTTCGCAGGGCATTGGTTGGCTCTGTGAGGCCGATCGTAGATTGCTTTTTTTACCCCTCCACCATGCTTTCGTAGCTCAATTTTCGAGGGACCATACCTCCGTTCCCAGCATACTTATGCCGAGTCGAGTCATCGAGTCTTGGTATCGACTGAAACAGTCGACATCGAGTCCTTCGAATACTCGATTATTCCAAATTTTGAAAAATCGAGTTAGTCGAAAACTCGATTATTCGAAATTTTGAAAAATCGAGTTAGTCGAAGACTCGATTATTCGATGGACCCTAATAGTCGAATAAACTCGATAGTCGACTCTTTCGAGTTAATGAAATCGATCTTCTGTTATGTGACCTGATATACTCTGGTGAAAGCAGGGAACAAACCCCAAAGCCAACTCATTCCATCCCCAACGACAGCTCGATTTCCTAAAATGGGCGGAGCTGGTCCCTTATAAGGTGCATACTGGGAGAGACAGGGTTGAGTTATGCGGGGCTTTGGTTGGCTGTCCGAGGCTTGTAACTTCCGTCTTTTACAGCCGATGTATGCGAGCTGGCCTGAATAGTGAGAGAAGTTGAGAATGAAGGGAAGAACGGTGCTAATGATTGGAAATCATCGCTCATCTCACGATCTCGAGTTTTCATTTGTTCACGTCGGAGGGAGGGCATCGCGCTTTTGGGGGTTGCCTTGTGCTCAAAGTGGCAACTTCAGGTTCTTTTGGGGCTCTTCCTGGCTCATTTTCATGCGTTCTTTCGACGTCAACGTTAGAGTGCGCCCCTCCACTACCTATTCCTGTTGGAAACTGAAACACATTTTTTATCGAGAACCTTGCCTTCAAACCTCGAATTCATGGTAGACTTCGAATACTGTCATAAGGGAAGCTTTCCCTAACATCCTTCATGAAGGGATTAGTTCGCTAATTAAGGAGTAAACCAGCAACAGTCAGCCGTTTTCCGACAGATGGTCAATCGTTCAGAAACTTCCGGCGCGGCGACCGCTAGGCACTCACATCTATCGCAGTCGCATTCGGACGAACTTTGACTGGCTGCAATGTGCCAACAAAGCAGTGAACTTTCTTCCAAACGTTTGTGTGGAGCGATCGCGTTTTGCTGCTCGAAATTTCTCTCTGGGACTGCCCATCAGCATCTCGATTAAGCCAAATTAGCGTGCACCGCGTAAGCCTATGACGAAGTTTTCGTGCGCGTGTTGTGTCTGTCTCAACCGAACCCGCTCCTCTCGAACACAAATACAGTCGGCACGGATCGTACTGATACTTCGCGTTCCTTGTTGTGCGTTGGCGTAAACTCGGTGCGCATATGTTATAAGTACGTGCACCGAGTTTGCGCCAACGCACAATAAGGGACGTAATGTATTCCCTAGAGGCCAGCCGGAATGTGACTTGACCTTTTTTCGCATTTTCTTCCCATGCGCAGTGGATTACGATCTCTTTCTTATATATACGACTACAGTGGGATCGTGTGATTTTTAGGTGACCATGACGAAATCTCGTTATCGCCATCTTGTGCGCGCAGTTTTCATTTCTTCATTTTTGCAATTCTCTTCTTTTAAAGTAATCATTTGGTTTCTATTATAAAGATATCATTGCTGCATCGCCGCCTATGGTGGGCGTCATCGTTTCTAGATTTTCGTTTCATCCCTTCTTGACGTAAAATCAGTATTTTAAAAGATTGAAGCATGAAGTTGGAATCTTTTGTGTTTTTCGGTCCGAAATTCGCCGTTTTTCGCAATGCGATGTGAGTAACTCTTGTGTTGCCCATAGAACTCTCTTGCAGTTTTGCATTCCTTGGTTTTCTATAACTGCCGAGTGGCGAGCGTGTTTTTTGAAGTTGATGCGCATCCGTGGCCCATAAACGTAGTCGAATTCATCAATTTCTGCGTAAAATTCACGCGACTCGTGCATTGGAACCAGGGGTCTGCGGAAAATTTTCAAAAAATTTCAGAAAACAACAGAAAATCGAGTTTGTCAGAAAACAGAAAGGACAAAACGGCCAGGAAACAGAGAAATTTTCAAAAAAAAATATTGATTGGGTTTGAACTTTTTTTTCAAATGAAAAAAGAGTGTAATTCTGAACGCCATCTTCATACCTGTAATACAATATCTACGAGACTACACAAATCACCAATAAGACATTGATAGTTGCAATGATACGTCAATTAGGGGTAGATAATCATTAAAGACACTCACTCTGGGAGTTTTAGCCGGGAAATAGCCCACCAAGCTCCACGGGGGTTCCTGATGTGCCATTTCTCGGATACTTCTTGTTTGTTTCTCGAAACGTATTCTACGGAGCCTAGAAAACCTAATTCTCTCGGCGCTCGCCTCATCCTGCGCGCTGCGGTCAGTGTGATTCAAGCGCGCTTGCCCGCCATATCACCCACTAATGTACTGCACTGCGACCCTAGCAGAGATTATAATGACCTTCTCGATATTATTTTCTTCCTTCTTTGAAGCAAGAAACTTTTGAGTATGCATCACGACTGCTGAGCCTCGATTCTCACGAATAATTTTCTAACGAACGTGGTCAGGAGTCCATCTGTCTATATTCGGAGAATAAACTGTATGTTGCGGCGGATATAATGCCATTGAACTGGGGTATCCCCCAAAAATCGACAAACGGGCTTCAAATTTGGGTTTTATTCTTATGCAGCCCCACACAGAATTTTTGGCCGAATCAGACGGGAACTTCCTCTAGCAACAGTGGCCATTTCAAACGAAACGTACTTTTCTGGACCCATTTTCGGACGTAGAGTCTGAATATGCCTTTTGCAGCTGCCTAGAATCACCCTGAAAAGAAGTTATAGGCATTTTCCTCTGATTTCCGTACCTATTGTAGCCTCCAAAACGCAGTTATCTTTCGAAAATCTGGAGGCGAACCTAGTAGTCGTGTTCAGCGCCTAAAACAACCCCCATAGGCCACGTTTAGGTGAAATCACATCCTTCGAACTTTGCACAGAGTGACAGCGCTTTTCACCTCTACAGATTTTCAGCTGAGCGTGTACCTATCAAATAGGGCGTTCAGAAAAAACGAGAAAAATATCCCAGATTAGACTAAAAATTTCCCCAGAAGGTTATTTGGGGGGGGGCTGATCACGAATCTGAGGTTGATTTGTCTACCTCAGATTTCGGCTTTTGACGATTTCCGGAGTGCTACGATAGATGTATCATTAGGAGTGCTCAACACGAATCTGTGATTAGTTTATCGAATTCTGACAGCTTACGGTAGATTACGCTGAGTATAGAGTAGTTTAGTAAAAGTCTCAGATTTTTTTCCGAACTACCATATACCCATGGAGGCCCGTAGTGTATTACAAATTCGATAAGTGGACCTTAGATTATAGGTGGGCTCGTCCAATAACTCTGAACGGGTGGTTTTTAGCCTGACCTGTTCAAGAACAACTAATGTCTAGCTTGCTCAGATGAGTCTGGGCGGAGCAGGCAGCGAAGCGGTCGGTCATGGCGAAACATAACAGTGATCTATCAAAAAGGGGTCTTCTAAGCGAAAGTGGTTTGGTTAGGGTTACAAACGTTTCAACAAAAAGTGAACAATAGGAACGTGGAGTGAGGAGAGTCTACAAACAGTGAACAATATTCTGTGAGAGTATTTTTCTTGGCCAACACTTCTAAACAGTGAAAACAAACCGTTGCCGTGTTCTACACGGAAGCACTTTGTGGTTCCAAAAATGGTTCTGACTACGCGAGGACCGTTGAAATGTATATGCATGTAAACCTAATACTTACCATTAAAATAGATGATGTCGAAAAGACCTACACAGACGGTTAGCTCCAGCTGTAAGGAGAAGCGGAACTATAGAATAGAAGTACAGCATCAAACAAAAGTATTCCCGTAAAATCTCGTGAAACGAATAGAAGCCCTTTTCTGGAAAACACATAACTCTTCCGCGTAAAATACCGCAACGGTTTATTTTCGCTGTTTAGAAGTGTTGACCAAAAAAAAACACTCACAGAATATTTTTCACTTTTTGTAGATTCTCATCACTCCACTTTTCTATTGTTCACTTTTTGTTGAAACGTTTGTAACCTCAACCAAACCACTTTCGCTTGGAAGACCCCTTTTTGATAACGTTCACTTTTTCTTGATGTTACGTAGCTATAACTCTGAACAATCTACAATATTTTTCAATTAGCATAGATTGCTATAGAAATCAGCAAGTATTAAACTTGTTGCACACGCTGCAAATGAAGCGCTACGCACTTCCTGATGATGTCATTTGAAGCCCTGAATACTTTCCACGACGTAGTGATAACGTCACGTGAAGCCCTACGCGCTTTCCACGACGTCCTGATGACGTCACCAGATGCCCCATGATCTTTCCACGATGTCCTGCGGACGCATTCTGGATCCTTACCCACTTTCCACGGCGTCCTGATGACTTCATCTGAAGGCCCACCAACCTACAAATCGATTTCTCACCAGCTTGCCTACGTACCCACTTACCTGCCTGCCCCACTGATCGCCTGCGACCACTGGCAGTGGCTACTACTAAGGGTGCGTAACGCCAGGAACGAGGAACGGGACACACTGAACACGTTACAAGGCGCACAACACGAATTTTTGCTAAGCCTTCGCCGATCTAACTTTGTTATTTTTAAACCGATTTGGCTCAAATTTTGTCATCGGGTGTCTTCTGGACTCTCTCACTTATATCCAGAAGGAATTCTCTGGAAAATTTGTTTTACAAGTTTTATTAGCTACTTTCTAAAATTCTATGAGATCAGAAGTCCTGGAAAAAACCAAACCTCTCCCGCCGGTTCGCGGCGGGAGCCATAAGAAGATTCAAACACGAAAAGCCCGATAAACCTTGCTTCGACCAACTCAAAATGAGGAAGCTAGGCTATACGTCGGAACTCGTCCGAGACTGGTTTTCAGAGCTCTGAAACTTAGCTTTAAACTTAATTTGAAAATCTATCTTAGTACCCTTAACTCTCCTGATTTTGAAAGGGGAGGGAAACCCCGGGTTGGTGCGAAGTTTGCTGGGTGTGAAAATGACGGCGCGAACGAGTTCTGACGCAACCTACAAGAATTCCGGAGGCCTTTAAAAGTCGCGTTTTCCCCTCAAATTCTATTCCCGATGGGAAGCTCTGAATCAAATCTGAATTGTACCCTTCAATCGCTTATTGTCTTTTTGATTTCATTCTATAGAAGGCATAACCACTGCCAGCAGTTTTTTGTCGTAATGCGAAAGTCACGGAATGAACGAAGAGGTGTTGCGAGTATGTGTTTATGCATATTACTAACATTTTTTACAATTTGTGTGTGCATATGGTTTTACCTGCCACTTATGCATGCATAAATTCGTCTGCTGTTGCATAATCAGCGAGCAAGCGCGCTCGAGTCATGCTGTCCACGACGGACGGGCGAGCGTCGGGAGAATTAGGTTTTCTAGGCTCCGTAGATTACGTGTTTTCTCGGATATCACGCGGCCGAGATCATGTTGTTTATGAAATAGCCTAGAAGTAGCCGAGCAATAACCGAGAATTGACCAAAACGTGACAGGCACACCGACACGCTACGCGGCTTCCACCGACTCGCCGAGCAGCCACCAGGGCCTCCAACGGTTGGGCGGTGCCTCCTGGTGCTAGGCAGGGTCCAAGTACCGCAAAATTGGGTAGTTGAACTGACGGTGGTGTTGACATCTAAATCATGTCTCAGGAATGCGTCGTGTTAATATACACCCCTTGGAGAGCATTATTTGGCGGCCATCACGCGGCGAGCTTTATTTAGCGGATATTCCTCGGATGTTTCGCGGCAACGAGCTAGTTCCTGATCATTTCTCGTTAATCACCCAGAAAGCAGGCATTTCCTGGCTATTTATTGACTATTGCTCGGGTAAAACTCTCAGAGCACGCCAGTACGTCCGCACAATAGGGGGTTGCATCCCAGGTCCGGAACCGAATTCAACCCCTTGTTGTTGTCAGCAGCAGCTGCCAATATCGAGGGGTTCATTCTCAGCATGCGTTTGGAATCATTTAACGCTATTAGCAGCAGCTGCTGCTGAAAATTCGACGTCTGCCCTGCGATGCAACCCCTATTGTACCGAAGTACTACTGTACGACTACGTGAGCAGGCTTCGCCATGAAATCGATTGCTGAGTTCTCTTGAGAATGCAGGTCTGGCCATCACAAAAGCGAGAAAAGAGATAAGTGACAGGAAAAACGGCTAGAACAACCTAAAGTGGCTAGTTGGTGGGTGTGCGCCCCCCCCCACCCCAACCAGCAAGAAACTCATAAATGCTGGTCTTTCCCTTTTACATCGTATTCATGCTTTTGCGGAAGCGGTAAATGCCGCGGAAAATCGGTAGAAAAATGGGAAATCAGATGTCCTGTACCGTTCTCAAACATCTGATTTCTCATTTTCTACTGATAATCCGCGACGCTTGCCGGTTCGCGAAAGTATGAATAGGGTGTAAGAGCACGACGGAAGATGGCAGAATATGTATTTATTAAAATATAATCAATTGTGGGCAGGCTGACAACCAGCAATATCTTGTTCCTAAGCGTTTTTCCTCCGACTTTTCAACTATATTCATTTTTGTGATGACCAGATCTACCCTTTCATGAGGATACCACAACAACCGTTTTCATAGCGAACCCTGCCTTTAGCAGCAATCACAAAATTGAACACAAAGAGCGAAACCTCGTAAACTACTAGATAAGCTGCACTGTTCCACAGAGCTGGTTTTCGTTGATTTTTTCTGATTTTCGCTAATTTTTCAGAAAACAGAAACAGACTGGTAAGAACGACCAGAAAACATAAACTTCCGCACACCGCTGATTGGAACCTGCATTTATGTCGACGCTGGGCCTTCGCGCGTTACGCATTTGGTGGGAGCCGTGAAAAAAGCAAAAGCGGTCGGAACGCTCGCAACTTTTCGAAATCGTACTGACCGCGTTCTTTGCGCGCGGTCAGCCCTATTCTGTTTTTTGCGCGCGGTTGGAACGGTTGCTGCGCGCGGTGAAGCCTATTTTCTGTCCGAGTAGAGTTAGCCGTGAATTCATGGAATCGCTCCAGCCGCGAAGCGGCTGGAGAGGTTTTATGTTAGCTTTTACCGGCCCTACCCGCATTGATTAATCGTTGATGGGTCCGAGTCCGGCATGCTGTCCTTCTTTTTGACACCATCGCCACAGAGCGGCCGCCGCGCCGCCTGTTCATGCGGCGTGGCAACATTTGGCGGCAGCCGCGTGCGGTGCCTTTAACAAGTTTGTGCTGATCAACTCCTCAGGCAAGCTGGGGCGTCGACAACAGGTTGATAAGGTCTCATCTCATAAACCGCTCTCTGTTGACAACTTGAATCGCGCGCATTGTCAGTCTGAGACCTGCCCGTTGCCCAGCGACGTCCGCCTGTTTTCCGGGTGTTGACATCTCGATGTGTCGCGTTTAGCGGCCTATTTAGCAGCAGTTCACTTCCTGCAGGACTGTTTCATCTAGCTCAAGAACTACTTTACACCGACACGCGTTGCGGTCGGCAAACCAACACCCGTCGCGGCTGGGTCGCCCAGCCTCCACTGGGACCGCCACCGGATGGGCAGGGCCCCATATGCTGGTCGGAGTCAACGTAGCGCACACTTGGGTGATTGAGCCGGCTGCACTCCTATCATTTGAAGCATTCATGAAAAATGCGTCGTATTCTTCGCTTTTATCTAGGGCGCAAAACTGCTAGCTGTTCAACAGCTTGACATCGACTAGATCATAACTCGAGGCCAGGGCTCCCCGATTATCTGCGCGTTGGTCAGCGGTGACTCATGGTGGGCGGATCGACCTTTTGTCGAAGACCCAGTTTGCCTGAGTCGAAACGCCCTGCGGTGACGCCGCGTTACGTGATCAATTTAGTTGAATCACATCTCGCTGCACTGCGGATGTATAAACGATCCCTATCTCTGCAGACCCCTTGGCGGTTACTCGGAAGCTTGTAGCGCGTCTTCAAAAAGCGCTGCTGTCACCATAGACGGCTGAGAGCACGACCCTTTAGAGGCACTGTTTTGGTACCGCAAGCTGCTCCGATCCTGTGCTGAGCTTGATCATTGTTGTAGATACTCCAGCGTATTGTCGCTTCTAGTGCTCTGAGAGCTGCATTATTATCCAGAACAATGAGCTCAGCAACAGCAGCTGAACTTGACGTACGGGCATTGGAGAAGATCAAGGACATATATGGCGACCTTGCCCAAGTGCCAACTTTGTCATCTGGTCGTATTCAATGCTCAGGAAGGATTATTCAGGTCATTCTTATTGTTTTTGGGTTGTGCTGCTTTTGAAAAGAGTAGTTGCATCTTCAGGTGTCTTCTGTTTGGGACAACCATGCACCTGCCCTCAACAAGAGCACGAAAGCCCAACGATCATCGGTTATCGAGAAAATGAGCGAAAGTGGGGAGCTAAGATTGATATCCACATCTTCTATGCCGTTGACTAGTTTTGAGTAAGAATTCTTCCTGTCTTCGCAGCTGTGTGCGGTAGAACTCAGCTTTTGAATTGAAGATCTCAAACTGTTGCTTACTCACCAAGCGATTCCTTGGTGGCACAACTCATCACCATTCCGGATGGGAAAGACAAAAAACAATACCTCAAGGTTAGAATACCTTTTTAAATTCTGTTTTTGAGAGGAAATTCTTTTTTTCTCAAGATTGATATCATCCTCCTCCATCTGTGTTCTTTCTTAAAGTCTTTTCGTTCATCTGGATCCGGGTTTAGCAAGCAATGGAGTGGTCGGTCATGGGAAAATCTAGCATTGATAAGGAGATTCCGACATGACAGACCTCACTTCGCCTATCTCAAAATGAGAGAGAAGGGCTATACCTTACATTTCTGAGTAAAAGAATTCACTTGCCCAGGGTTGGTTTTAAATGAGCTTCAATTTGATCCGATTTCTCAGATGTGTGTTTAGGTTCTTGGCGGAGCGGTTCTCATGTAGTCGAGATCGTTCATCCGGGTGGAACTACTGCATACTCACACACTGACAACTTCCAGCCGCCGACCCTTAAGGGTGTGGTATACTTCTGCGACACGCGGTCGTGTCGCTGTGCACAGCGACAGCGACGGCCTGTCGCGGAACTTCCGCCCATTAAATCTGTTGCTGTGGCTGTGCGCTGCTTGGCGACAGTGGCAGGCTTTGGCATATTCGCAGTATGTCAGCCCTCCGCGACGGACGAGTGACAGCTGTTCCTACGACTGCCGATGGCGTTGCTCCGGTGCGGGTCCCGCCGCGATTTGTACTAAATTGCATCCTTGTTGTTAATGATAGAAACAGATTGTATCATACTCCTTATGACGCTCTCGGCCGGCCGCTGACCCAGTCATTGACGGGGCAACTGATTTCGGCAAACCGCCGATGTATTGAGCTGTTCAAATGCTGGCGATGTTCAGCTGCTGACCATTGAACGAAATTGGTCTGCCGCCTACCTATCACAGAAGCGGCCATGCCGACAGCTGTCGGCAGCTGAGCAAGTTGGACGTGAGAGCGAACGCGTGGCTTGTGCGATGCACGATTCAGTGGAGATGTTGTGGACACCCTGCAGGATCAAGTGCCCAAGTGTAAGGGACCATTTCGTTCCTACTTGGGCTTGGCATGGTGTTCTCTCCCTCTCTCTCTCTTTTTTTTTCTCTCTCCCTTCCTCTGTCAGTGACAAACAGCGGGAAAGGCTCGTGCGCTTCAGAGATCAACTTTTGGATTTGCGAATTGTTATACTCTTCTTTAGCCATTTGTCTCTGGCCTTGGAATGGTGTATACGCTAGGTCGTCCGCAACCTGAGGTCCAGCCCCATTGGAAGTTACGTCTGAGTGTGCCGTGATCGGTGGCGGAACGTTTTCACTGTCTGGATAGGTGGTAACCTCGCTTCGAATTTTTCTCACTGCGCGTCTTCTGATCAGGGTGCTGCGCAGGGTGTGGATATCCAACAGGAAGCCTGATACTCCAACGCCCCACCCGCGCGTGCCACGCTGGCGTTGAGGAGTATGAATAGCGCCTTATCAGCTAGCCGCACGCAAATTTTGAGGCCGAAATAAGAATCGAACCACTGCATCGCTGTTTTCCTAGGCGAGCGATGCAATTACTGATCATTGTCATATTTTAAGGTATTTGATCAGCAGGAACATATCGAAGTTTTATGTTCTGACCTTAGCGGGCAGAAGAAACATGGACTGATCTATGGATTAGGATCAGGTACGCATTTTGATACTTCTACGGTCGATCAAGCGACATTAGATTAGGAGTTGTGGAGCGTTTCGCAGATTTGGAACATTCCTCATTTCTATATTCTCATTCTTGTTGCGAAACTGATTAACTTCACTCGCACTGTGACGTCATTCAGCTCCTTTTGGTACTTTGAAGTTCTCCCATGGTGAAGGTCATGTACTGTATTGTGCGGAGCGGAATGTGAAAGCAGCGCAGTTCTTCGATGCCGACCTCGAGTGGGACAACGATGAAAAAATGATCGAAAGTAAAGTGGTATGTTCTACGTTTGATCTATATGCACGTACCATAGGTAGCTTTCGGTTTTCTTTTGAAATGGAATCAGTTCTATTTTTCGAAGGTCAATAGCAAAGCTTTTTTTTCTGGAATAAGCTTTCTTAGGTAATTTATGCCTTGTGGTAAGTATTAGGAAAGATTGTTCTGTGTTGATTGAGGAAGAATGTCCTTGACGGCACAGTACTCCCTTATACATGAAATGTGTGATTTTCATGTAACTGCACAACAGATCACTCCTGCATAACACTTGCCAAGCACGAGATTTTAAGTCTTCCGAATACCACCACGGGCCACGCTCCTTTTTTTTCGAGGTTGATAGCGGCTAGATGGATGGATGAACTTCGATTGTGTTCTTCATTTTCACACCCTTGCCGGTCTGTCTCCTCATCCTAATTCGCTCTCGCGCATCGACTGCGAATGAAGAGAAATACAGGCCTGAGACAACCCGTCCACAATGTTTTCGCCCTCAAAATGTAGGCATTTTTTGGTAACAATAACTCCTTATGTGGGGTCCTCTAGCGATTCCGGAGATACAGTTATGAACAGCGTGTGAATCTCTCCAAGGTTGGCATAAAATGTCAAAAATAATTTCTTCGTTGTTCTGTGCCTCCAATTATAGTTCTTATCGGCATTATTGGTTTGTATTTGACGAAGGAGGTCAAAGATTGTTTTAGGGGAAGAAGTACGAGCTCCACGAATCCTGGGGCGAGTCTTGCGCCGATGTGAAACGTCCAATCCTCTGCATAGTAGATATTTCTTCCGGACAAGTCACCGCTTTGGATCAAATTCCATCAGGAATCTCACCTTCTTTTGTGAGTTTGTGCCATCTTTTGTTTAATGCACCTGTCTGTGCGAAAGATATATCAATCTTTCTCGACGTGCTGACAGATTTATTTCAGTTTTTATGCGCTACTGTGTCCTCTGTTTCGGAGACAAATGTAGTCTATTTCTTCGCGAACGTGTGGGAACGAGGGTAGAGACAGCGAGATCGTGTGGGGGAGAGGAGACGCACGCAAGCCATCAACGAAAATAAATTTCACCCCAAAGTAGAGGATATATATATATATATATATATATATATATATATATATATATATATATATATATATATATATATATATATATATATATATATATATATATATATATATATATATATATATATATATATATATATATATATATATATATATATATATATATATATATATATATATATCCTTCCATTATATATATATATCGCCGTTGTCATTGATTTGTCGTCGTATGTATTGGGCGGGGCCCCAATACATACGACGACAAATCAATGACAACGGCGAGAGAGTGTGTATGGCGCTGAGTGCGCGAGAGAAATGGTTCGCGCTAGACGAAATAAACAAGGCCCATCGGCCAGCTCGATCAGCTAACAAGGATATCGATCGACAGAAACGATGTCGGTGGGAAATGGCATAGAAAAGGTTAGAATAGAGTACGAATACAATACTACCAAACTAATACATATTAACAGCGAAATAACAAAACTACTACAAGATATGTACATAAACGCTGCATATCTTAACATGTCCCCTCTTGGGGATGAGTCGTCCCGACTCATAAACAGCATTAAAAACAATGTATAAACAGTGTGGGATCTTCTAGATCAATGGCAGCGAGAAGACTTCGAGCGGCAATCCATAGACGAGCGGACATCTCTTGAATCACGGTTCGTGTACTTGAGTTTCGGTGGTCGTCGTTGAGCATCTCGGGCATCGTCAGGATGGCGGAACCTCGTTTCATCTGAACGTCGGTGGATCTTCATGTCCTTGACCATGGGATTCGGCTTGATGATGCCCTGTTCCCTCTTTACGTCGGTGATCACGTATTGTTGACGCTGCTCCTTGCAGGTCTTCCATCCAGGGCAGACGTCAGGTACCGTTATACGCGTTCTGCTCGCACGTCTTCGACGGTGCCTCCGCCTTCTCTTGCTCTGAGCAGGTCCTGGAGGTCTCTCTACCTCCTCACTGCGTTGCGGCAGGACCGTACCACCTAAGCTGACCTTGCGGTCTACATGACTCAGAACACGGCGCTGACGTGCCACCCCCTCCCTTTCACGATGCTTTGCTCCTGCAAATGCATGAGAAGTGGTAGGCTTGCTTTCACCATCCACGTCGCGAATCGCCTTGAATGCGACGTCAACCTCAGTCACGGAAGTTTCCTCAGTCTGAGAGCGTCCACGCCTAGCAGGTGCAGCCTTAGTTTTCTGCCTCTTCAGACATACCTTCTTCGCTACAATAGCGTCCGCTGCTTCTGAATCACAGTTCCAGTCGTTTAACCACGCCCTGGACGTGTTCTGCCCAGTCATCTGTTTCCTGACTACTGCTTGCGGCTCCGTAGCCCTTGAATGTTTCCGTTCTCTACAGTTCTTCCGAACATGGCCGAGCTTGGAACAATTGAAACATCTGACAACCGACTTTTCCATTCTCCTCTTTGAGGTAGTACTGCGATGGCTTTGGACGACTGCCTCCTCGTTGAGTGATCTTGCAGCAGATACTCTACCGTACGCCTTCTGACGGAAATTGAAGCCCAATTTCGGCAGTGCGTTGGTACCCAATACAAGTGTTCCGTCCCCTCCAGCCATGACGAACAATGCAACCCTTTGCCCGCTGATTTTGCCGACCTGCACCGTCAGCCGAACAGCTCCTTTGAACGTCATCTTGTTACCAGAGGCATCGTATACTGGCTTCTGCTGGTCGAGAGGAAGCTCCTGTATATCAGCGTCCAAGTCAAAGCCTGCATCTTGGGCAGCCAAGAACATGTCCAACGGGATTATGCTGACTTGCGACCCTGTATCCAGTAGAGCTTTATGGGACAGTCCAAGCAGATGGACGTCAACTAACATTTGCTCACCCACGAGCTCTGTTTGTCTCCTTCCCGTTCCTACTGCTCCACATATCCACTTGCTCAGAGACGAAGTGAATATCCTGGGTGTATCAGCTTCCACCATTGTTTCCGTTGACTCCTGCATAGGGGCTTCCTGCTTCACAGCTCTGCAATCTCGTCTGAGATGGCCCGTCTTGTTGCAGTTGAAGCTTCTGATGCGGGGCTCACGCTTGTCAACGCTGGATTTTGCGTCTCCTTGGTGAACAATCGTTCTAGAGCTGGTAGTTTTCGCAGCCGCGGAATCTCCACTCCGAATCGGTGCTCCTGTTCTGCCGTCTGAAGGTGGGAGCACCGCAGCTGCAACTGCTCTGCTCCTCTCACAGCGTTGTGCCATGGCTTTGACCATTTCATACGCTGTACCCTTCGGGGCTATTTCCATTGTCGTGAAGAGTTGTAAATACTCTGGCCAGTCTGAAAGCTGACTCACAAGCTCTGCCGCTCTCGTACCAGACAACCCCTCTTCGCTTGCATCCGGATACGCCTTCCTTGTGAGCTTCTCCAGCTCTAGGCAGTACCGAGTGACATCTGTCGACTTTGACATGCGTTTCAGATCCATGTACGCCTTCATCTGAGTTGCAGAATCATGCGTTTCAAGCTTGTTCCGGAGACAATCTACCAGTGTCTCGAAATCCGCCTGTTTGACGTAATCCGGTAACGCCTCTGCTACCGCTTTTGAGTAACCATCCAGTTTCGACATCAGGAGGTGCACCAGAAGATCATTCTTCAACCCCAAATGCTGGTATTTCATCCTGAATCGCAGAATGAAATCACCAAAATTTCTGCCTTCGGGGTCACGAAACACCTCTACATCTGGCAAGGAAGGTCATTGCGGCGACCATAGCCCCAATGTTGTCTGACATAGACAACCTTCCTGGGGAGAGGCACCGGCTCGACCTCGATGAGCTCGGTTCCCTCGTTTGGTGCCCGATGCCGGTTGTCAACGGTACGGTTCTCCGGCAATAGTGCTCTGCGCTCAGAGGCTTACCTTGTGCGGCCGCCGCTGGATTGAGGGTTCCGTAGTAATCCTGCCTCTCGACGTCTTCGAGATTCGGCTGCTCAGACGTGATCTGTGCCTTCGCCTGCGCATTACTGCCTGGAGGTTCGTTCTGAGATGAGTTCAACTCACTACGACTATGCACTCCAAGTTGCTGTTGTTTGCTCTTCAGATCTCTCGTCCTTTTCGGCTCAACAGAGGCACTTGCCCTTTCAAGAGGGGGCAACACCTTGCTGGAACAAATGGCTGCGATTGTAACGCACACCTTTTGCTTGATCCTGTGCGGGTGATCCTCCACAGCCTGCAGCTTCTCGAGCTCGTCCTCAATGATACTACAATTCTCATTGACTATTGAACTCACCGCTTCTTTTACTTCAGGGGGAATCTTCCCACCTTTGTTGAAGTTTTGCTGTGCTAGCTCGGACGGTAACTTTCGTAGAGCACCCAAACAACTATTGATGGCTGCGGTCGCATCTCTCACCTGCTTCGAGGTCTTGCTCGCAGCATCATCAACCTTAGTGACGAGACGATCCAAAGTCGTCTGCATTGAGAGTTCTTGGTTTGACGTGGACGACTCGTCCAGTAACAACCTCTCAAGTTCAGCTGGATCCATGTCGGAAGCCTCCGACGACATCGTTCTCTCTGGAAAACACACGTGAAGTCTATTGTACTGGCACTTGTCTCAGCAAAGTACTAACACAGCACTCAGACACACGGCCCGATACATACGCGACTCCGCTGGCTAACCGTGTACTCCGACACGGAAGTGGCTTTTACACCACACACTACGGAACGCCGCGCGAACACGCAACGTCAACCAAGCCGCTGCTGCACGCACGGACACGCCGAAGCTGTGTCGGAATACACTGCCGTACCAACGACAGGAGTCGCGCCTTAGCCGCTCCGAACGGCCTAACGGCGGTATCGAAGATCAGCCCGGAGGTTTTTTTCGGCCCCCAAGTCACGGGTGACTGGTCGGTCACCCGGGGGGGATGTCTAGGGTACTTGACCGAACTACTCCAGGCTAATCTTTATTCAATTGAGAGTGGTGAATTCTCACCAACTCTCTTTCCACAAGAACAACGATCCGAACCCAGAATGAGCTCTCGCTCTGCTTATAAAGGGAATGGGGCGGGGCCCCAATACATACGACGACAAATCAATGACAACGGCGAGAGAGTGTGTATGGCGCTGAGTGCGCGAGAGAAATGGTTCGCGCTAGACGAAATAAACAAAGCCCATCGGCCAACTCGATCAGCTAACAAGGATATCGATCGACAGAAACGATGTCGGTGGGAAATGGCATAGAAAAGGTTAGAATAGAGTACGAATACAATACTACCAACCTAATGCATATTAATAGCGAAATAACAAAACTACTACAAGATATGTACATAAACACTGCATATCTTATCAATATATATATATATATACATATATATATATATATATATATATATATATATATATATATATATATATATATATATATATATATATATATATATATATATATATATATATATATATATATATATATATACTAGCGAGACCTAGCGAAGTTTTCGCTCAAGAAAATTTTCACGTCCACTAGCTTCCTGAGGCAGATTATTCTGACAAGACGGTGTTGACTGCCTTCCGTATATCCGAAAGTTGCTGTCCGTATGGACTCTCCTGAGCAAAACTGGCTGCCGGACATTTATAGCAGGCCGTAGGGTATAAAAACGTGCCATAAAAAAAGCAAAACATAAGAAGCCAGCGGTAGATTGTCGGTTGTTACCGGCATCTTATTTACGACCCCTTCCTTCTGTAATGTACGCAAGCTATTATTCTCGCTCTACCATCCCTGTCATGTTGAGAAAAAAGCACTCGCATTTTAGATGTGGTTTCCCTTGTTGACCAACACCATGCCTTTTTTCTCAATAAATGAAATATGTCCGTTGATGTTTACGTTTTTGTGAAGCAGATTTTGATAAGCTCAGACGTTCAACATATATAAAACTGGTTTATCGAAGTTAG
Source organism: Aplectana chamaeleonis (assembly GCA_029168955.1). Classification (NCBI taxonomy): domain Eukaryota; kingdom Metazoa; phylum Nematoda; class Chromadorea; order Rhabditida; family Cosmocercidae; genus Aplectana; species Aplectana chamaeleonis. The sequence goes on from JAPDOI010000332.1 coordinate 257,676, forward strand.
TGAATCAAAGTGACTGAGCGGTTGTATTGAGTGACGAACATAGATGATGCGGAAGTGGAGCTGCTGATTGTTTCGTCAGACTGGCGAGGAAGTGTCTCCAGAGTTTCGCGTACTCCTCAAAACGCGTTGCACGCCTCTCAAGATACATGATTTCCTATCTGTTTTCTTCGCTACACAAAGGCTAAGATTTCGCATGAAAAATTGAGAAAATCTCGCTGATTCAATTCTACTTTCTTTATGACGTCCTGCACTTTTCCACTGCGGCCCTGCTAACTTTCTATGACGTCCTGCACATTCCCACCTGGATCCTGAACACATTTCACGACGTACTGCACACCCCTACTGGGGTACTGCACCCATTCCATGACGTCCTGCACATTCTTACTGGTAACCTGCGCAGTTTCTATGATGTCCTGCACATTTCCATTCGGGTCCTGCACACTCCCACTGGGACCCTGCACACTTGATACGACGTTCTGCACACTCCCACTGGGGTCCTACACACTTTCTATGACGTCCTGCACACTCCCATTTGGGTGCCATACACTCCCACTGGGGTCCTGCACACTCCCACTGGTGTCCTGCACACCCCAACTGGGGTCCTGCACACTTCCAGTGGGGTCCTGCACACTTTCTATGACGTTCCTGCACACTCCCATTAGGGCCCTGCACACCCCCACTGGGGTCCTGCCCACTTTTACGACGTCCTGCACACTCTATTTGGGTCCTGCACACTCCCACTTGAGTCCTGCATACTTTCTGCGACGTTCTGCACACTCCTACTGGGGTCCTGCACACTTTATCTGACGTTCTGCACACTTCCATTTGGGTCCTGCATCCTGCACACTTTCTATGACCTTCTGTACACTCCCGCGATGGTCCTGCACACTTTCTACGACGTCCTGCACACTCCCATTTGGGTCCTGCACACTCCCACTGGGGTCCTGCATACTTTCTATGACGTCCTGCACACACCCAATTGGGGTCCTGCACACTCCAACTGGAGTCCTGCACACTTTCTACCACGTTCTGCACACTCCCACTGGGGTCCTGCACACTTTATCTGACGTTCTGCACACTTCCATTTGGGTCCTGCACACTCCCACTGGGGTCCTGCACACTTTCTATGACGTTCTGTACACTCCCGCGGTGGTCCTGCACACTTTCTACGACGTCCTGCACACTCCCATTTGGGTCCTGCACACTCCCACTGGGGTCCTGCATACTTTATATGACGTCCTGCACACACCCATTTGGGCCCTGCACACTTTCTATGACGTTCTCCGCACTTCCATTTGGGTCCTGCACACTCCCACTGGGGTCCTGCACACCTTCTGTGACGTCCTGCACACTCCCATTTGGGTTCTGCACATTTTCTATGACGTCCTGCACACTTTTTGTGACGTTCTGCACACTCCCAATGGGGTCCTGCACACTTTCTATGACGTCCTGCACACTCCCACTGTAGTCCTGCACGCTTTTAACGACGTTCTGTACATTCCCACTGGGCTCCTCCACACTTTCTATGACGTCCTGCACACTCCCACTGGGGTCCTACACACTTTCTATGACGTCCTGCACACCCCACTGGGGTCCTGCACACTTACCATGACGGCCTGCACAGTCCCACTGGGGTCCTGCACACTTCCTATAACGACCTGCACAGTCCCACTGGGGTCCTGCGCACTTCCTATGACGACCTGCACACCCCACTGGGGTCCTGCACGCTTTTTATGACGTCCTGCACACTCCCACAGGGTCCTGCACACTCCCACTGGGGTCCTGCACACTTAACATGACGGCCTGCACAGTCCCACTGGGGTCCTGCACACTTCCTATGACGACCTGTACACTCCCGCGATGGTCCTGCACACTTTCTACGACGTCCTGCACACTCCCGTTTGGGTCCTGCACACTCCCACTGGGCTCCTGCATACTTTCTATGACGTCCTGCACACACCCAATTGGGGTCCTGCACACCCAACTGGAGTCCTGCACACTTTCTACCACGTTCTGCACACTCCCACTGGGGTCCTGCACACTTTATCTGACGTTCTGCACACTTCCGTTTGGGTCCTGCACACTCCCACTGGGGTCCTTTACACTTTCTATGACGTTCTGTACACTCCCGCGGTGGTCCTGCACACTTTCTACGACGTCCTGCACACTCCCATTTGGGTCCTGCACACTCCCACTGGGGTCCTGCATACTTTCTATGACGTCCTGCACACACCCATTTGGGTCCTGCACACTTTCTATGACGTTCTCCGCACTTCCATTTGGGTCCTGCACACTCCCACTGGGGCCCTGCACACCTTCTGTGACGTCCTGCACACTCCCATTTGGGTCCTGCACATTTTCTATGACGTCCTGCACACTTTTTGTGACGTTCTGCACACTCCCAATGGGGTCCTGCACACTTTCTATGACGTCCTGCACACTCCCACTGTAGTCCTGCACGCTTTTAACGACGTTCTGTACATTCCCACTGGGCTCCTCCACACTTTCTATGACGTCCTGCACACTCCCACTGGGGTCCTGCACACTTTCTATGACGTCCTGCACACTCCCACTGGGGTCCTGCACACTTACCATGACGGCCTGCACAGTCCACTGGGGTCCTGCACACTTCCTATAACGACCTGCACAGTCCCACTGGGTCCTGCACACTTCCTATGACGACCTGCACACCCCCACTGGGGTCCTGCACGCTTTTTATGACGTCCTGCACACTCCCACAGGGTCCTGCACACTCCCACTGGGATCCTGCACACTTAACATGACGGCCTGCACAGTCCCACTGGGGGTCCTGCACACTTCCTATGACGACCTGCACACTCCCACTGGGGTCTTGCACGCTTTTATGACGTCCTGCACACTCCCACAGGGGTCCTGCCCACTCCCACTGGGGTCCTGCACACTTAGCATGCCGGCCTGCCCAGTCCCACTGGGGTCCTGCACACTTCGTATGACGACCTGCACGTTCGCACTGGGGTCCCTGCACGCTTTTTATGACGTCCTGCACACTCCCACAGGGGTCCTGCACACTCCACTGGGGTCCTGCACATAACATGACGGCCTGCACAGTCCCACTGGGGTCCTGCACACTTCCTATGACGACCTGTACACTCCCGCGATGGTCCTGCACACTTCTACGACGTCCTGCACACTCCCGTTTGGGTCCTGCACACTCCCACTGGGTCCTGCATACTTTCTATGACGTCCTGCACACACCCAATTGGGGTCCTGCACACTCCAACTGGAGTCCTGCACACTTTCTACCACGTTCTGCACACTCCCACTGGGGTCCTGCACACTTTATCTGACGTTCTGCACACTTCCGTTTGGGTCCTGCACACTCCCACTGGGGTCCTTTACACTTTCTATGACGTTCTGTACACTCCCGCGGTGGTCCTGCACACTTTCTACGACGTCCTGCACACTCCCATTTGGGTCCTGCACACTCCCACTGGGGTCCTGCATACTTTCTATGACGTCCTGCACACACCCATTTGGGTCCTGCACACTTTCTATGACGTTCTCCGCACTTCCATTTGGGTCCTGCACACTCCCACTGGGGCCCTGCACACCTTCTGTGACGTCCTGCACACTCCCATTTGGGTCCTGCACATTTTCTATGACGTCCTGCACACTTTTTGTGACGTTCTGCACACTCCCAATGGGGTCCTGCACACTTTCTATGACGTCCTGCACACTCCCACTGTAGTCCTGCACGCTTTTAACGACGTTCTGTACATTCCCATTGGGCTCCTCCACACTTTCTATGACGTCCTGCACACTCCCACTGGGGTCCTGCACACTTTCTATGACGTCCTGCACACTCCCACTGGGGTCCTGCACACTTACCATGACGGCCTGCACAGTCCCACTGGGGTCCTGCACACTTCCTATAACGACCTGCACAGTCCCACTGGGGTCCTGCACACTTCCTATGACGACCTGCACACCCCCACTGGGGTCCTGCACGCTTTTTATGACGTCCTGCACACTCCCACAGGGGTCCTGCACACTCCCACTGGGATCCTGCACACTTAACATGACGGCCTGCACAGTCCCACTGGGGTCCTGCACACTTCCTATGACGACCTGCACACTCCCACTGGGGTCTTGCACGCTTTTTATGACGTCCTGCACACTCCCACAGGGGTCCTGCACACTCCCACTGGGGTCCTGCACACTTACCATGACGGCCTGCACAGTCCCACTGGGGTCCTGCACACTTCCTATGACGACCTGCACACTCCCACTGGGGTCCTGCACGCTTTTTATGACGTCCTGCACACTCCCACTGGGGTCCTGCACGCTTTTTATGACGTCCTGCACACTCCCACAGGGGTCCTGCACACTCCCACTGGGGTCCTGCACACTTACCATGACGGCCTGCACAGCCCCACTGTGGTCCTGCACACTACCCCAGTGCTGTCCTGCAGACTCATGAAACCCGAGATTCTGTACGGCGTCCCGTAAAATATTACCGAAGACCTGTCGCCGTGATTAGAGCGTAGCACTTCTACCGCTGGATGACTCATAGAGGTTTTCATGACCCACGGCTAAAATTGCGCCCCACGGACAAACTCAGAGGGCCCCGAGGCGCGCAAGAGGTGATTCAGGCTGATTTTTTGGTAATCGATGAGTGTCCCACCCACGCAAATGTTGGTACCATTTCATCCCTGTTTTGATCAGCCATTCCTGAAGATTCACGGGAAAACACAATTACACACACACATACATACATACATACAAACATCAGGACATAACTGCTTTAAGTATAAGGATATATATATATATATATATATATATATATATATATATATATATATATATATATATATATATATATATATATATATATATATATATATATATATATATATATATATATATATATATATATATATATATATATATATCGCCAACATCTGCAGAGCGTGCAAGGAGGATGCAGTGTCCCAACAAACAGTCAGCCGCTGGTTCAATCGTTTCGAGAGCGGCGACACGAGCTCGAGGACAGGGAGCACAGCGGGAGGGCTTCTACGGTGGATGATGACGAAGTCCGTCGCTGTATCAAGGAGAAGCCGGAAACCACCATCCGTGAACTGGCGACGACGCTCGGCTGCAGCAAGTCCATCATCCACAATCGACTCAACTTACTCGGCTACCACAAAGTTCTGGCCCGTTGGATCTCCCACCGTCTGACGGACGCCAACAAGCAGAGCCGCGTGGCCGTCTGCCAGTCCCTCCTTCGTCCGCATCGCAAGGAGTTTCTCGAGGACCTGGTCACTGGGGATGAGAGCTGGGTCCTCTACGACAACGTCGCTTGCCGTGCCGTCTGGATCCCGCGCGGAGAAGAGCCGCCGACGACGCCGAAAGCCGACCTGCACCCGCTGAAGATCATGCTCTGCTGCTGGTGGGACACCAAGGGGCATGCTGTACTTCGAGCTGCTCCCGCAAGGCAGGACGGTCACCGCCCCCATGTACACCGATCAGCTCGAGAAACTAGCCGGCGCCATCCGAGAAAAGCGTCCCCAACGGGCCTCGGTCCACCTACTGCACGACAACGCGCGCCCCCCACGTGGCGAAGGAGACCCAGCAGAAGTTGGCGACGCTCGGCTGGGAGACGGTTGTCCATCCGCCGTATTCCCCGGACCTCGCCCCCTCCGACTACCACTTGTTCCGCCCGCTGAAGCACCATTTGGCCGGAAGAAAATTCACCAACTCCGACAACCTCAAATCCGACATTGCGGACTTCTTCGAGTCGCAGCCCCCGGAGTTCTGGGCGAAGGGCATCGGCGACCTGCCCAATCGATGGGCCACTGTTGTGGATAACTGTGGTGATTATATTGTTGATTAGACTTGTTTTTCAGTAAAGTTGAAAAAAATTAAAAATGGTGAAATTTTTCGGACAAGAATTATTGGACAACCTGGTATATATATATATATATATATATATATATATATATATATATATATATATATATATATATATATATATATGGGGTGTATACAAGTCTGTTGGTACCTGCTCGTTGGTGCCCCTGCTTCTACTGAACCCAGCAGACGTTTGAGTGTACACAGGGAACGTTCGAGCGATATAGCGTGCACAACTATATCGCGAAAGTATCCCGCACATTGCATAAAGGTGTCGCCGTCCGGCACACTAAGGCCTCTGGTCCATAACACCTTAGGATCCGTACCTAGGGAGTCATGGAGTCTTTGGCCACAAGCCACAATTTCGCCACCCTGAACTGTCGATCGCTGTCGAGTGATATCCAAAAAACTGCGCTTATCCAGACTTCTGAGCTATTTCCATGCACCGTTTGCTGCTTTGCAGGAAACCCGCCTCAAGGATAGACCCGTCATCAGCGTCGGAGAGTACACCATCTACTGCGGTAACGCTGACGATAGGAGAGTGGGAGGCTGTGCAATAGCTGTAAGGAAGGATTTCAATGGTATGGTCAAGGAGTTCGGCTCAACGTCGTGTCGGAATGCTTTCGTACGACTGCGGATCACAGAGGATTCAATCTGTGGATAGTGAGTGCTCATGCGCCCACTGAAACCGCCGAAGACAATTCGAAGGATGCGTTTTATGAGGAACTCAATACGTTGCTGGCCAGGATACCTTGTCAACATGCTGTTGTCGTGGGGATTGACGCAAATGCGAAGATGGGACTTGATCAGGAATCCGGAAGTACTCGGTAAATGGTTCCTACCCAGTGGAGCAAACATCGGACAATGGCTACCGCCTTGTCGACTTTGTGAACGCAGTGGTCTGATTATTGCATCGACATTCAAGAGGAATCATCGCCGCCATCAGCTTACGTGGCAGGGACCAACCCGGCTATCTCCAGAAGAGCAGCGGAAGCGGAAGATGACAACTTTGAAACTACAGCTTGACTATGTCCTGACGAGGAATATTCCAGTATCGGACATTCGAAGATCTAGAGCTGTGTGGGATGTCGCATTCGATTCGGATCCACCGTCCTGTTCTGTTGAACTTCACTGCGAGGATTCATAAGAGGAAGCGAGGGCTCAGCCTCTCCAGAGGATTGACATGACAAGTCTCAGAGATGAAGAGTGCAGAAGGAATTTCCGACAACGCGTTTCTATTCACATCGGAGTACGGACTAAGAAGAAACTTTGCGACGCGGATTCTTCTTTTGTCAAGTGCATCCAGGACCGCTTCGAAAGAGGCACTCCCGGTTGTACAGCCTAAGAAGAAGTTCGCCTACGTCTCAGAAGAAACAACATCTACCTACAACAGAGTATGTGCTCTCCGAACTGCAGGAAACTTCGTGGAGGAGAAGCGTCTGAGGAGGAAGTTGCGTCGGCAGCTTCAAAGTGACCGCGAACGAGAGTGGACGTGTAGAGCTAAGGAGTTCGAGAAGGCTTGGGAGGAGAAGAATCCGAAGAAAGCCTACACGTTGCTGCGACAGTATAGCGGGAAGATGAAGAGATGTTCTCCTGTCTTGAACACTACCAATGGGAGTTGCAGTTGGTGATGCGACGCTGCCAATATGGAAGGATTACTTCAGTTCACTACTGAATCGTCCAGCGCCATCAGTACCTGAGCTCCCGCATGTTCAGAGAGCACATTACGATGTCAGTGAGGAACCGCCGACTGAGTCTGAAGTTTTGGATTGTGTCCGGAAAATGAAGAATGGAAAGGCAGGTGGAGATGACAACATCACTGCTGAAATGCTGAAAGCTCTTCCTCCGTCTGGGATTCGTGAAATGACCAACACCATCCGTGCCATATGGATGAGCGAAAGGATACCCGATTCGTGGAGACATGCGATCATCGTACCTCTTCACAAGAAGCTATCCGTCACGGGATCCTAAGAACTACAGAGGAATCTCTCTACTTCGTGTCATGTACAAGGTTTTAGAACGTATCATTCTCGAGCGACTTATCAAACATCGTGAAGGAACGACCAGAGATGAGCAAGCCGGTTTTCGACCTGGAAGATCGACCATCGACCAAGTGTTCGTCGTGAGAAGAGTAATTGAATCGTGGCAGCGGTTTTCGAAGCCATTACAGCTTGCTTTTTTGGACTTTGAAGCCGCGTTCGACTCTCCTCATCGTGATCGATTGCTCAATGCTCTGCGAGCAGATGGAGTCCCGGAAAAGTATGTTCGGTTAATCGAGGACATGAACAAAGGAACAACAGCAGCAGTTCGTACACCTGTCGGATTTACGTCAGCTTTCGAGGTGAAAACAGGAGTAAGCGCAAGGATCCGTTGCAGTGACCTTTTCTTTTCAACTTCGCCGTTGATGACATCATGCGTAGAGTTGCAGAACAGTTTCCTGCGGATGTGATCCTAACACCATCAGGACGCTCCCTTGTCGACCTGGAGTACGCCGACGACATTGTGTTATTCGCTGAAAACAACGCAAAACTGCAAAGGATTGTGAACCTCGTTTCGAAGTATGCCGCAGCCTATGGACTTCGTCTTCGTCCCGACAAATGCAAGCAGATGTGGGTCTCTCAGAGGCCTTCAACTGGAGTTTGTGTGGACGGACAACGTATCGAACTGGTGGACGATTTCTGTTATTTGGGCTGTTTGCTGAAGAACGATGGTAGTTATGCAGCGGATATTCGACAACGATGTGCGAAAGCTACGTCTGCATTCAATTCTCTAACCAAGTGTTTGTGGTCTACCACCATCGCGAAGGAAGTCAAGTTGCGCGTCTACCTATCCGCTATTCGCCCTATCATGATGTACGGATCGGAGACGTGGGCAGCACCGAAAACGCAGATGGAAAGGTTGGATTGCACGGAGAGGAAGCTTTTAGGCGTTTGCTTGATATTTCTGGCCGCGTGTATGCCATAACGAAGACCTTTACAAGGAAATCGACGCAGTACATCAACGCTTGACACGAGGGAGGTGCCAGCATCTCCTAACGCCATCTCAAGCAGCAATGGAAAGTCGACTTCGACTGCTCGGGCATATACTAAGAAGAACGCCGGATCGTCTCGTACAACACGCTTTAAAAATGCTTCCAAATCCTGTCTGAAACGGCCATCTGGGCGTAGGCGAAAGTTCTGGACGGATGTGGTTAAAGAGGATTTAAAGTCACTCGGCATCGAAAGACAGTTCAGGCGCGATGTTCTCGTTTCGCAGTAAATGGAATAGTGAGAGCTGGATGGAATGTTTTCAAATTGTGGCTGAAGACCGTGAAAAATGGACACGGCTGACTACTAGGATGGCTCACCTCGGTGAAGATGTGGAATGACCGCGTCAGGCGAAAGCCAACCGATTAAGTCAAGTAAGTCAATATATATATATATATATATATATATATATATATATATATATATATATATATATATATATATATATATATATATATATATATATATATATATATATATATATATATATATATATATATATATATATATATATATATATATATATATATATATATATATATATATATATATCCTTATAATTAAAGCAGTTATGTCCTGATGTATGTATGTATGTATGTGTGTGTGTGTAATTGTGTTTTCCGTGAATCTTCGGAATGGCCGATCAAAACAGGGATGAAATGGTACCAACATTTGCGTGGGTGGGACACTCATCGATTACCAAAAAATCAGCCTGAATCACCTCTTGCGCGCCTCGGGGCCACCGAGTTTGTCCGTGGGGCGCAATTTTAGCCGTGGGTCATGAAAACCTCTATGAGTCATCCAGCGGTAGAAGTGCTACGCTCTAATCACGGCGACAGGTCTTCGGTAATATTTTACGGGACGCCGTACAGAATCTCGGGTTTGATGAGTCTGCAGGACAGCAGTGGTAGTGTGCAGGACCACAGTGGGGCTGTGCAGGCCGTCATGGTAAGTGTGCAGGACCCCAGTGGGAGTGTGCAGGAATCCTGTGGGAGTGTGCAGGACGTCATAAAAAGCGTGCAGGACCCCAGTGGGAGTGTGCAGGTCGTCATAGGAAGTGTGCAGGACCCCAGTGGGAGTGTGCAGGTCGTCATAAAAGCGTTCAGGACCCCAGTGGGAGTGTGCAGGTCGTCATAGGAAGTGTGCAGGACCCCAGTGGAACTGTGCAGGCCGTCATGGTAAGTGTGCAGGACCCCAGTCGGAGTGTGCAGGACCCCTGTGGGAGTGTGCAGGACGTCATAAAAAAGTGCAAGACCCCAGTGGGAGTGTGCAGGTCGTCATAGGAAGTGTGCAGGACCCCAGTGGGACTGTGCAGGCCGTCATGGTAAGTGTGCAGGACCCCAGTGGGAGGTGTGCAGGACGTCATAAAGCGTGCTGGACCCCAGTGGGAGTGTGCAGGTCGTCATAGGAAGTGTGCAGGACCCCAGTGGGACTGTGCAGGCCGTCATGTTAAGTGTGCAGGACCCCAGTGGGAGTGTGCAGGACCCCTGTGGGAGTGTGCAGGACGTCATAAAAAGCGTGCAGGACCCCAGTGGGGGTGTGCAGGTCGTCATAGGAAGTGTGCAGGACCCCAGTGGGACTGTGCAGGTCGTTATAGGAAGTGTGCAGGACCCCAGTGGGACTGTGCAGGCCGTCATGGTAAGTGTGCAGGACCCCAGTGGGAGTGTGCAGGACGTCATAGAAAGTGTGCAGGACCCCAGTGGGACTGTGCAGGTCGTTATAGGAAGTGTGCAGGACCCCAGTGGGACTGTGCAGGCCGTCATGGTAAGTGTGCAGGACCCCAGTGGGAGTGTGCAGGACGTCATAGAAAGTGTGCAGGACCCCAGTGGGAGTGTGCAGGACGTCATAGAAAGTGTGGAGGAGCCCAGTGGGAATGTACAGAACGTCGTTAAAAGCGTGCAGGACTACAGTGGGAGTGTGCAGGACGTCATAGAAAGTGTGCAGGACCCCATTGGGAGTGTGCAGAACGTCACAAAAAGTGTGCAGGACGTCATAGAAAATGTGCAGAACCCAAATGGGAGTGTGCAGGACGTCACAGAAGGTGTGCAGGACCCCAGTGGGAGTGTGCAGGACCCAAATGGAAGTGCGGAGAACGTCATAGAAAGTGTGCAGGACCCAAATGGGTGTGTGCAGGACGTCATAGAAAGTATGCAGGACCCCAGTGGGAGTGTGCAGGACCCAAATGGGAGTGTGCAGGACGTCGTAGAAAGTGTGCAGGACCACCGCGGGAGTGTACAGAACGTCATAGAAAGTGTGCAGGACCCCAGTGGGAGTGTGCAGGACCCAAATGGAAGTGTGCAGAACGTCAGATAAAGTGTGCAGGACCCCAGTGGGAGTGTGCAGAACGTGGTAGAAAGTGTGCAGGACTCCAGTTGGAGTGTGCAGGACCCCAGTTGGGTGTGTGCAGGACGTCATAGAAAATATGCAGGACCCCAGTGGGAGTGTGCAGGACCCAAATGGGAGTGTGCAGGACGTCGTAGAAAGTGTGCAGGACCATCGCGGGAGTGTACAGAAGGTCATAGAAAGTGTGCAGGATGCAGGACCCAAATGGAAGTGTGCAGAACGTCAGATAAAGTGTGCAGGACCCCAGTGGGAGTGTGCAGAACGTCGCAGAAAGTATGCAGGACTCAAGTGGGAGTGTGCAGGACCCAAATAGGAGTGTGCAGGACGTCGTAAAAAGTGTGCAGGACCCCAGTGGGAGTGTGCAGGGCCCTAATGGGAGTGTGCAGAACGTCATAGAAAGTGTGCAGGACCCCACTGGAAGTGTGCAGGACCCCAGTTGGGGTGTGCAGGATCCCAGTGGGAGTGTGCAGGACCCCAGTGGGAGTGTATGGCACCCAAATGGGAGTGTGCAGGACGTCATAGAAAGTGTGTAGGACCCCAGTGGGAGTGTGCAGAACGTCGTATCAAGTGTGCAGGGTCCCAGTGGGAGTGTGCAGGACCCGAATGGAAGTGTGCAGGACATCATAGAAACTGCGCAGGTTACCAGTAAGAATGTGCAGGACGTCATGGAATGGGTGCAGTACCCCAGTAGGGGTGTGCAGTACGTCGTGAAATGTGTTCAGGATCCAGGTGGGAATGTGCAGGACGTCATAGAAAGTTAGCAGGGCCGCAGTGGAAAAGTGCAGGACGTCATAAAGAAAGTAGAATTGAATCAGCGAGATTTTCTCAATTTTTCATGCGAAATCTTAGCCTTTGTGTAGCGAAGAAAACAGATAGGAAATCATGTATCTTGAGAGGCGTGCAACGCGTTTTGAGGAGTACGCGAAACTCTGGAGACACTTCCTCGCCAGTCTGACGAAACAATCAGCAGCTCCACTTCCGCATCATCTATGTTCGTCACTCAATACAACCGCTCAGTCATTTTGATTCACTAACTTCGATAAACCAGTTTTATATATGTTGAACGTCTGAACTTATCAAAATCTGCTTCACAAAAACGTAAACATCAACGGACATATTTCATTTATTGAGAAAAAAATGCATGGTGTTGGTCAACAAGGGAAACCACATCTAAAATGCGAGTGCTTTTTTCTCAACATGACAGGGATGGTAGAGCGAGAATAATAGCTTGCGTACATTACAGAAGGAAGGGGTCGTAAATAAGATGCCGGTAACAACCGACGATCTACCGCTGGCTTCATATATATATATATATATATATATATATATATATATATATATATATATATATATATATATATATATATATATATATATATATATATATATATATATATATATATATATATATATATATATATATATATATATATATATATATATATATATATATATATATATATAGTTCTGTGTTCTTTTTGAAAATTGTTTCTTTTTCGTAAGTGGTGGGAGTAGGAGACCTTTCTTTCATGCTATCCCTCCCTCCCTCATCCCGTTAGCTGGCGTCTGAATGAGCGGGATGACCTCTCAGCCAATACACTGCTGTGGGTGCCATGGGAGTTCGAGCGGCCTGAACGATACGCTTCCATTCAGAACGATTCGTAGCAATAGATCTAGCATTAAGGACACTGCACCGTTGTTTCTTCAGATCATCCTCGATTTGTTTCAGCCATGTCTTTTTAGGGGCCGTTCGTTGGATCTTCCACTGCACTGGACGTTTCCTCCATAGCACGCTGTACGGTAGTCGACCCGCGTCCATCCTGCAAACGTGTCCAAACCACCGCAATCGTCTGGTCTGAACTTGGTCCTCGATCGTGGGCTGGTGGTCACATTGCTCCCTGATGATTTCGTTGCGTATGCGGTCACAAAGTGTAATCCCGAGGATCTGGCGCAAGCATCGCATCTGAAAGGACTCCAGTTTCACCAGGTCCGACTTGAGCAGCGTCCACGTTTCCGAGCCGTATAATAGTACAGGAACTAGCAAAGCACGGAACAGCCGAATTTTCGTCGTCATCGATACGTTGGCTTTTTTCCACAGACACCAGCCAAGCGAAGGAAAAGCAGTGGAAGCTTGTCCGATTCTGCTGTGGATCTCCGTCGTTGCTGCCACTTTCTTCTCCTGCGCTACTGACCCTAGGTACTTGAAGTCCCTCATTTGCTGGAGTTCAACTACTTCGACGAGCACAGAGGCGTGCGACCCATCTGATGTCATGACCTTTGTCTTATCCTTATTGATTCGCAAGCCATATTAGTTCGCAATCAACGCTATGTTCCCAATTAAATACGCCGCCTCAGCATCGGTATCCGCGAACACAGCACTATCATCCGCAAACATCAAGTCCGTGACGTAATCATTGGTACCATACTGGACGCCTCTTCTGTTTTCAAAGGCCTTTCTCATGATGGCATCGATCACGGTATTGAAAAGAAGGGATGAAATGACACCCCCCTGACGAACACCAGCGTTGATCGTAAATTCTTCAGACAGCCTATCGCCGATGCGAATGCAACTAGTTGATCCATTGTATGTTTCCTGAAGGAGCTTCACTATCTTCATCGGTATGTGTTCGCATTCAAGTGATCTCCATAAAGCCGGCCAGTAAACGCAATCGAATGCTGACTTGAAGTCGATAAACACGATGACAACACGTTTACCGCAACGGATCCTTTCTTCCAGGAGCTGACGCAGAGCGAAAATTTGGTCGGTGCAGCTGCGGCCTGGTCGAAACTCTGCTTGTTCTTCACGGCTGGTTTGTTCTCGATGTCCCTGAAGTCTGCCCTGAATGATCCTGTTGAAGACTTTTCCAACAATCGATAAGAGACTTATTCCGCGATAGTTATGACAGCCCCTGGCGTCACCTTTCTTGTGAATGGGCACGATGATTCCGCGCTTCCAAGTGGCTGGTATGTTCTCAGACTGCCAAATGAGCTTAATCAGCTTATGAAGTTGACACAACAGAATGTCTCCGCCAGCTTTAATTGCCTCAGCAGATATGTTGTCAACGCCCGAAGCCCTGCCGTTCTTCAGCAACTTGACAGCCAGTCTCAACTCGTCCATAGAAGGCTCTGAATCCAAAGCGGCTTCCTGCGGCACCACTATTGGAGGCGACTCGACAACCGGTCCCCTTGGTGCGTCGTGCTTGTAAAGGTCACTAAAGAACTGTCTCCAACGCTGTAGACGTTCTTCTGCATTGCGCACGAACGTCCCGTCTGAGCTCCTGATGCTATCGCTAACGGGCTTAGTCTTCTTCCCGAGACGCTTCAGTGTACGGTAGAGTGAAAGCTAGTCATGCTTAACAGCAGACTCCTCCATTTCGTCGGCTATCCTGTTCCAATATGACTCCCGTTCCGCCTTTAACCTGCCTCGAAGTTCTTTGCACAGCTCCCGATACCGATTGAAATTAGACAGTTTAGCTTGCTTCCGTTCGTCTATGAGGCGAATAGACTCGTCAGATATCCATGGTTGCGTCCGCTGACGGGTGACAGGGCAAAGTGGCTCCGCGCATTCCAGGATGGCGTCCGTTGTCTGCTTCACTTGTACGTCCACTGAACCAGTTTCAGCTAACAAAGCAAAACGGTTCGACAGCGCGACTTGAAAAGCCTCCTTCCTATTGGGTGCCATTAAACGCGACCAATCAAGTCTTCTTCTGGGAGGCTCCACACGCCTAACTCGCTGCAACCGAAGCTTCACCAATGCACGCAGGAGATAGTGGTCCGAACCGCAGTCAGCGCCTCTCATAGCGCGCACGTCATTCAATGACGACCTGAAGCGTGAATTTATCAGCGCGTAGTCTAGCGTGGCCACGTCTTTTCCATTAGGGTTCCTCCACGTCAACTGATGTTTCCTACGGTGTTGAAAGTGAGTGTTCCCAATGAGAAGTCCATTGAACGCAGCGAAAGAGAGCAGACGCAGTCCATTGTCATTCAATTCTCCAACACCGAATCTTCCCATAACTTCTTCCCATCCTGATCTGTCCCTGCCGACACGTGCGTTGAAATCTCCTGCGACCATGATGAGATCAGTCCTTGGCATAAAATTCAGCGCATCTTGAAGGTGAGCGTAGAACACGTCCTTTTCGGCATCACAGCTAGGTTCCGTAGGCGCATAGAAGGCCACGATGTGTGTCTTGACTGTTCCGCTCAATGTGAGAACAGCGATCCTGCTAGAAATCGGCTCGAACGCAACAACACTTCCAGCTTCACGATTGCTCAGCATAAATCCAACGCCTTGGTGGTTTCCGTCGCTACCGGAGTAGTACAACGTCATCTTCTCGTAACTGTCTGGCACTTGGACAGTCATTGTTCCGCATCCACTTATCCTGAGTTCGGACAGTGCAGCAACCGATATCCCGCCTTCGGACAATTCTCTCGCGATGATCTCCTTTTGCCCAACGTGGTGCGCCGTTCGTACGTTCCATGCTCCGATTCGTACCTGCTTCTTCAGTGCTACAAATCGTCTTATCTTCTGGCCAGTAACATTCTTCTCACCAGCACCCTGGTACCCCAGCGCTGGCGCATCGGCTGCCCCGGATGCGGTAGCTTTATCGTGATATCCTAAGAGACTCTCCATGGTTCTACCTGAAGGTTTTCCAGCCCGTCGGTAGAAAGGGCCAACCCTCCTCCTTTCACATCCGGGCTTGAGACCGGCAACGGCGGAGTTTCTTCCAGGCTATGGTTCGCGGTATGACAGGGTCAGGTTTAATCTGTGATTTACTCACCCCTACAGGTGAAAGCTAAAGCTGAAATTGGAACAGATTGGAAATTACGCTACGTACCCATGGAAGCGTGGACCGCACACAGTGATGAGCGCGTTCGGGTGTGTGCGTCAGGCTCTACATCTCTACTATATCCTACGCGCTTTCCATTGCTGCGTGCGGTCGGCCCCTCCATTGCGAAACTGCAATGACTTACTCAGATGAAAACAGCCCACTTCCCGCCGGCTAAGTCGGGCTAGTCGACTTCGCGCGGCTCCAATTTTGTGGGCGTATCACGGCGCCCCACTTCCCGCGGAGAGAGAGGCTTTCCAGTCTTCCCGCGGAGTGTCGGCCGGCAGTCGGCTATTCGTGGGGGTCATCGAACACTCACTCATCGATTCCCACTTTGACATCATCATTGCACCACCCACAAGACTGGAGCCAGTGAACGATTGCTGAGCACAGAACGCTGTGTTGAGACTCTTTCCAAAACCGCGCTGTGTGCGACGCTGGTCTCGGGCAGGTGAACCACGGTCCGTTAATGGCATCTGCGAATGGGAAGATTGCAAGGACCAGTGAGTGTAGGAAGCTTACCCGTATAAGCTCACTCCTTACTGGTCAAGAGCAGTTCTAGATGAAATCCCCAGAAGCCGATTTTTGAAATTTTGTTTTAACAGACCTTTACTTAAAAGGTGATTTTTAAATGTGCCGCGAACTGTTTTAGGACTGTCTTCTTTCAGTAATCAGATTAGCCGTAAGGCGTTGGCAGAAGGGCCGCAGAGTGCTTGTTTACCGTGTACCGGCAATCAACGAAACGGCGCTGCCGACTGCCCGCTACCGATCTATTGGCCTTCCGCGGGAGGGGTTACGGGACGTCGGCTAGTGGTGTCGCGGGAAGTGTGATGTCTCTATCTGAGTATGCTCTATTCATGCAGAGTACTTCAGGCGATTTGGGCGCCAGATGATGCCGGCATTCTGTTTTTCGGTCTCCAGGATGAGCCTTTCAGGTTGGGAAAAATAGCCTGCAACAACAGACCGTAAGTTTCTCTCCCCTTATTGTTAGTTTTTTTCTCCTATCGGTTTTCATAGGCGTTCTTCTCCTTGTTTTCCTGATACACAAGAGCTTTCAGTGGTACCATGTACTACTATGAGCTGAGCTCTGCCAAACTGCAGCCTATTGGTGACGAAGGTATTGCTGCCGAACATCCAACATTCGCGCCTGATGGAAAGTCTTTGATTTATTTTCAACGCCCTGCTGACGGCCCTCATCAAGCGGTTATGCAGTGTGTAAAAGTAAGGAGACATATTGTTAGGTCCGTGGCTTGTTTTTTCAAGAAAACATTTAAATCTCGTCCGCGGCTGGCGGGGGTGGTCGCGTGCGTTGGCCCGCCAATCGATCTACGCCGAGAGAAGAGCGCAGCTGATCAGCTCACCACATCGCCAGCCGCGGGTGAGATCCAAATGTTTTTTCTTGAGGAAACAAGCCACGGACCTAACCATACAGATTTCTAATTTTGTCAATGAGCTGTTCGTGAGTATGTATGGTTGCCCCATCAATTCTAGTCCAGTGAATGAACAGGGACCAGACTGGTTCTTTCAACGCTACTATATGCGTATATAAGCCTGTCTAATTCAATTAATTGCCAAGAAATGATGTTACGCAATTACATTTCATTGAAGCGGCATCAATTAAACATAAATCTAAAGTCGGTTCTCGGTTATACCACGCGGTAGATACAACGCGTCCCACCGCCTTTAAAGGCATCGTACGCGCTGAAATCCACTTTCCATTTTTTATGCTCAATCCCTTCCTCGGGCCCCTGTGAGAACGTACAACGAACTTGGCTGCTCAAAAACGTACCATTGTGAGCATAGAGGAAGTGGAAAGTAAGGAATTCCATCAAAAGGGGCCGGCCCTTCCGTCAGTCATTTGGCACTTTCGCAGTACTTGAGCAGAACGTCGTGTCGCTAAATACAGGTCATACCACTGTACGCTGACGCACCGTCGGACGAAAGTGGCATTATCGACTGGAAATTTCTCGTCACACAACGAGCGATTGCTTCCAACGCTGCGCCAACGGACGAATTGTAGAACTGTTCCTTGCGCCCTCCGCGTAACTATACCGAGTCGATGCCGGCGCGAATTTCAAATGATTTTCAGAAGTTTTTTTAAAACGTTTTTGCTTGAAAAGTTGACGTTTTTGAGCGGGCTTTTCGCTACCTTTAGTCACTATAGGGGGCTAACAACTCAAAAACGCTTAAAAACGAAACATGGTTTTCAGCGCGTACGATGCCTTTAATCTGTAGGCTATTCCCCTGTCGTGTTTGTAGCGATATCTCGATCAATCGTCATCAATTTGCGCGTTTCTTGTCGCACACGCGACGGGCGCGTTGTCTGCTAGGTGGTCCGCAACGAGATTTGCAGTGTTTGTCTGCCCTATATATGGTAGTTTCGCCAAAATCTGAAAAGTCACTGAAGCTTTGCTCAGAGAGAGAGAGAGAGGGGAGGGGTAGTTTGGGGTGCAGACCCATCGAGTCAATATCCGTTATAGTCCTTCCGTCTCTTTGACGTTAACTGTTGATAACGGCTGCTAAATAACATATCTACCGCAACTTCTCGGAACGGTGATATCGATTTCGTCATCAGCACTCACAAGAGCCTTCCTGGTTAAATTTGCCAACTTTCATTCGTGGGTATAGATGCGTTTTTAGTTAGAAATGTATCTTTGTCTAAAGCTTTTCTTATCAGTTTGCGTTGTTGTTTAGATGCCCTGGCCGTACGATGGTTCTTCTCCTACTGTTGTTGTTCCTGTTGTGCAGGAAGTGGATCGACCTTGCAAGTTCCCTGGTCTGTCTTTCATTCAGATGTCACAGCGTTGTTGGACAGCAGATGGAAATCGTTTGATTGTTGGCACCACGTGGCGAAGCAAAATGGTATCATGCATTTCTTTCACGGTCTGCACAAAACATTGCAATTGATCTGTTCAGGAACTGGTGACAATAGATATCTCTGCTGGTCATGTGGCCAAGTTAACGAATCATAGCCAGTGTCATGGTAGTTGGCAAGTGGTAGATGTGTTCGGAGACGAGGTTCTTGCTGTGGTTTCCGCCCCAAACAGGCCACCAGCTCTTCTTCTGGGAACTGTTCCTGCTAAGGAGCAGGAAGAAACGGTAATTCCGTGATCTTGTTAGCCACCATTCTTGGCATTCTCGAGAATTTTTTGAAGGCAGCAAAAACGTCAACAATGAAGTTCTTGACGTTGATCAAAGTAGGGATGCGCCACGTATTCGACTACCATTCAGAATCGTAGACGCTTTGGCATGTGTATTAAGCTTATGTAATGAATTGCGTTTTACGAATTTTATAAACTTCGAATTTAGGATTAGTGGATGATTTCATCCCAGAAATAAAAACGCACGAGCTTGTAAGCTTTCTTATTCTACAGGAAAGTCGGGAAATTTATACTCTGATGTACCCTTATGATCGGGGTACAGTTGTTGACAGACCTTTCCTAGTTGTCAGGAGGATTTGAAAAAAGGTTTGGCTGATCTTAGGCGGGATAGAGCTTGAGGTCGGATAAACACTTGCCGCAACGCGCGCAAGCGACAATGCTGATCAGACCAATTGATTTTGAGTATATATTGATGATAAGCGTTGCTCCGTCGGTCACGGGAAGTATGAATCGGTCCTGAAAAAGTGCGGCGACAGCTACGCCTTCTGCTAGTAGGTCATGCATGCCGCACAATGCAATATACACTATCAAATTCGCTCTCGAGTGTTTCGTAGATTATAGAAGATCTGCTCTCTCACATAACATTTGGGCCCTAAAAAACCGCAAATAAGAAATATCGTAAGCCGTCATTCAATTCCAGGGCTCAATCTTCTCAGCTGTGATTGGGAGGGAATGATTTTATTTGGTACTAGATATGTTCTCACGCAATCAAATCATGATTTCTATTTCATCGGCTCTCATTGTCAGTTGCAGGCAACCACTGTTTTAGCAAACAGCTCGAAGATAATCGTGCTTCGACTCTGTTGGGTTCAGCTAGATAATATTCCAGCTGCGTGCTGCAACCGCGGTTGTCGCAAATACGGAGCGAAATTTCATCCCGATATGGACACTGTGTCAGTGTCTCTAAGCTTTGCATCTTCAGATGGTATGGACCCGTCTGGACAACTGCTCAATTATAGAAAAGCGAAAGAATCTGCTCAATTATTCATGGCAGCTGGTTGGCTTCAATCGTGAAGGTATTAAATTCTTGCAACTCAAGTTTGCAAAAAAAATCACGCCTCTCCCAAACGACCGGTCATACACCTTCTATTTTCTACTCGTTCGGGTTTCAACAGTCCTAAAGTTTCCGTTTCCGATTGTCTTCAAGCCATTGCATTGTATGCTTCAAAAATCTTATTTCTGCTATGTCTCTCTCGTTGGAAAGGTGAAAGCTGTATTCTTCCTGAAATTTTAATCAGTTTCATTGTTTAAAGAAGTTCTCTGTGGTAGTCGGGTGCCGCTCAGTTATCCGAGCCAGGTATGGGGAGGCTCCGCCTTTAACATGATTGAAGAATTTGACCTAAGAACCAATTAGAGGCGTACCGTCCCCATTCCTGAAACTCGTGAAAAAATAGCCCGCGGTCGCTGAATTAAGGAGAAAATTGGAAAGCTTAAAGTCCATGGATCTCTCCGTGTGGTGTGTGAGGCGCAGAGGCCCCCGTCAGATTTGGTCGAAAAACCGACTGAGTCCGGGGCGGGAAAACCGTCCTCGGTTGCATTGGCTCTGCCCGCGTGCGCGCCAGGAACACCAGTATCGACTAGGTGAAATGCGGACGCGAGCAGACGGTCGCAGGTGGACTCATTGGGTGGATTTTCTGCACCCGTCTGTCATTATTCCGGTGCGTATCGATCGGGTGGGACTCAGTCGATCGACCAACTTCGACGGGGCCAGACAGCAAAGTTATATAGGAGATTCATCTCATTTTCATAAGTACGTTATCTTGTGAACTATCATGTGCTGTCGATTCTGAATTTTTCATTAGCAAAATGCATCTCCTAATCCATTGATTTTATAGGAGAGTCTCCTTATGAGGGCGTTCTAATGGTGCCGAATGAAGGCGACTTGCTGCCGCTAGTCGTGTGTCCACATGGCGGACCGCATGGGATTTCGATTGCTGCGTTTGTAGTTGGCCTAGTATCCACCACTGCTTCTGCTGCGTTAAATCGTCTGTATTTTTCAGATGGCCTCGTCGTGCAGTAACCTCCTTAATTAATTCTGGATTTGCGTTTTTGTCCGTCAACTACCATGGCTCTGTAGGTTTTCATCAGATATTCATCGAAAGACTCGATTCCACGGCGTTAGCATCCTTTCAGCTCGGTTTTGGAGACAAATTTGTTCGCTCTCTGCCTGGAAGATGTGGCGATTTAGATGTTAAGGATGTCCATGTCAGTATTTGTTATTGTTTGAACATTTTTGTCTGAGGAGTGGTAAACTCTGGTCCCGCCGTAGTGACCTGTTGATTTCGATCAATATCAGCAGCGGAGCGGTGGGCCTCGGTGAAATATAGCTAGTGATAAGGAGGTTCCGACGAAGAGGCCACCGCTCCGCGCTGTGAAAATCGAAATCAACAGGTCATTACGGCGGGACCAGAGTTTAATTACGTGATCGATTGCGCAGTTTTCTCCAATTTTTTTTGTCAGAGAATTTGTCTCAAGAAATGCGAACTTTTTTCACGACTCGCTAGTTGACTATTTTGCTTGAGGAGGAATCCGGTAACTCGGTACTTATGAGAAAATGTACAGAACACCTGGGAAGGCGCGCGCGCCGTCACAGGTGTCCTGTACATTTTCCCATATGACACGTATCGAGTTTTCGGATTTTCGAGAACGCCGTGAAGCTCCATTTAAAAACGTGCACGTTACATGTGGATGTGCAGGAGCTCGAACGTGTTGTGTAGGTGATGCTGATAGGTTGATATTCAATTCCGTGACCCGCTGAGACCGTCCACCTTTAACAGTTTCCCCATCGCTCATCTTGAGGGCTCCTGATTCTTTTTCACTAGCCTACTATTCTTTTTCTCATAAAAATAGTACGCTATTATCATTATATACTTTGGAAACCACGTTTAAAACACTGCTCTGAATTGTGTCCGCCTCGATTTATTCCAGGACTCTGGCTCTGAAATAACCTGCATTCCCCTGGGTGAAGCCATCAGTTAACGGTAGCATCTAATGGAACCATAATTGCGCCTGGGTAAAGGCATCGTACGCGCAGAAAACCGTCTAATATTTTTCTTTCATGTTTTTGTGTAGCTTGGCCTCTCTAGTGAACGAGAATTTCGAAAGGGCCCATGAAAAGCCTTCATTTGTAAAGGAAAGTCAGTCTGAACACACTGGGAAGTTGAATTCAAATTTCGCGCCAAAATCGTTCTTGAAGGTTTTCTGCATGTGGAGTTTGTACCATAACTTCTTTTCATGTTGTTTGACGGAGTATAAACATTCTATGAAAAAGAGGTAGGTGACTGGTAAGAAGTGGTGGCGGATCCTCATCAGGGGTGTGCGGCAATTGCCGTTTGCCGTTTCCCGGCCATTTTTGGGGTTTGCCGTTGCCGTTTGCCGAAATTTTCGTCTAAAACGGCAAATTTTCGGCAAAATTTCGTAAAACAAAAGGATTTGCCTTTATGGCAGTTTTTGTATTGGTCAGCGATTCGAAGCTGCTACAAATAATTATTTTGACTAGTTCCAGCTGATGTAATGTGTAATTGTACCCGTTAAATTGGTAACTGATGAGAATGTAAACTCTCTTATAAACTCTTGACGAAGTAATCAGAGAAGTTTGTTCAAGTTCTAAGTTGTTTATGAGCCTCCAAATGTCTTTTTTCAATTATCAAACTCTTAACCCCTTAGAAATGCTAAATTTGCAAAAGAAAACTTTTCCATTCAGATTCCTGCAAGTTCCAAGATTACAAAACCAAGTGGTATCAAAAAGGAAGGGGGGGGGACATTTAAAGGCCGTGTTCACGATAATCTTTGATTTTGAGATTAATTGCTGATTAGGTTGTTTGGCCCTTGGGTAGAAGTGAAATGACCGAGAAGGCGAGAAAAACGCACCAGAAGGGCACGAAATCCTCAAATCTAACCCCGCCTATAAAGTTTTACAGGAACTGTTCTCTGCGACAATGAAATCTTTTGTGGAACCGTCTTTTGCAATGTTCTACTTACTCTCTGTTGCTTTGTACGTTCCTTCAGACCCTAACTAATACTGTTTTGGCTAGAACATTCTTCCGTTTTTTATTAGCCCCATTTTTTATCGGTGACAACCACCGTGAACATGTTCATAAAATCGGACAACTAGTACAGGCCAGAAAATAATGTCACGGAAATAAGACATTTTAAGGCGTTTCTCGCCGTCTATTCGTAATTTTGGTAACACTTGGTAGCCAACGCATTGTTTTGAGTGGAAAACTCGGGAACGAAAATCATCATGAACACGGAACATACAAACCGGTTGAGAACTCGTATAAATCGGTCCGCCTATAGTCGGTTGGTGGGTTGATGGCCATAACTGGGACTGAAAGTTGATAAAATCTGCAAACACTTTGTCCGGCTTTTTTTTTGAATCGCACAGTGTTCACAGCGGTCATTAGAGGCAAGGTTCAACAATATTTTCGATTTCGAGATCCATAGCTGAAACGAAGAGTTGACTCAGTGGCAGAGCTAAGTTTGTTAAGAAACGGTGTAAAGAGGAAAAATGATAATAATTGCAATACATATACTGCCCCGAAACCTGAACGTGGTGTGCTCGCCCCACCCACTTCCTCTGTAGCCACAGGGGAAGTGGGTGGTGCGAACACGCCACATTTCAAGGCAGTGTTCACGATGATTTTGGTCCCCGAGTTTTTCACATAAAACAATGCGTTGGCCTTCAAGTGTTACCAAAATTACGAAGAAACGGCGAGAAAAGCATTAAAACGTCGTATTTCAGCGACATTATTCTAAAACATGGACTGGTTGCCCGGTTGGATGAACATGTTCATGGTGGTTCTCAGCGGTGGAAAATTGGGCCAATCGAAAATAGAAGAATAGTTTATGCAAAGCAGGATTAGTTAGGGTCCTAAGGAAAGAACGGAGCAACAGAGAGTAGAGCATTGCAAAGGACGGGTTCACAAAAGATTTCAGTGCCACAACAAACAGTTCCTGCGATACTTAGGAGGCAAGGTGATACTTAGAAAGTTCGCGCACTTCTGACACGTTTTTCTCTATTTCTACGTCATTTTGGTTCTACCCGAGGGCCAAACAATCTAATCAGCAATTAGTCTCAAAATTGAAGATTATCGTGAACACTCCCTTTAAGTTTGGGACCGTTTAGAGCGACTTACTGCTCGCTTTAAGCCGACATTGTTGTCGTAATAAGCCTCGTGCCGGCTTTTAAACCGAATACACAGAAATGGAAGCGCCCAAGAGCAGTCCGGCTATCTAAACGCACTGCAAGCGGCGCTCCAGCGGCCACGTGAGCGCAGCGGCTTTCCGTCGCGCGCGTCGCATGTAACAGTCGCGTTGTCACCAGATTCTCTCATTCTGTGCAATCTATCAACGCGCCCTCCGGAGCTCTTGATTTCCCGTGGAAATTCGAAGTTTGCTTTTATTGTGAGCACTGCATACAGCTAGACTAATCTCAGGCCCCGGTCATAGTTGGATGAGCCGACGCCTCCAGCCCGGTCGATACACACAGAATGCATTGGAAATGGGATGCAAAAATCACTCGGTGTATCCCCCGCACCCCGCACCCCCACCACCCACCCGGTCGATACGTATGAACAACATGGTGAGGTGAAGCTGAGAAAATCACTCGGTGTATCCCCCGCACCCCCAACACCCGCACCTCCCAACACCCCCCGGTCGATACGTATGTTTAAAATGATGGAGTGAGGTTGAGAAAATCACTCAATGTATCCGACGCGGTCGATATCCATGCAATACGTGGATGAGAAAATCACCGGAGTGGGCGGGTCGAAGATAAAACATTGCGTATCACTAGAAAGCTAACCTTACTGCTACCTCCTTTACTTCACCATACTCTCCTTCACTATTTTCTCTGAACAGGTGCAATCCTGTTGTCCACGTAATCATCGTCATATCTACTTCGATGCTCCGAATGACTCTCTCAACCTCACTCCATCATTTTAAACATACGTATCGACCGGGGTGGTGTTGGGGGGTGCGGGGGGGGTGTTGGGGGGGTGCGGGGGGGATACAGATGCAAATAGCACCAACTGTGACCGGGGCCTCACTCCATTCCTGTAGCCTCACAAGTGGAACCATATCAAGTGAGCGACAAAGTGAATCCTGAGTGTACTTTTTGCTACCTACAGTAAAAATTGTGAGTGGCCCTGTCATGAGCTAGGTATGGGCTGTCCACAAATGTCGACTTATCATCCAGCCTTGTTGATCTTGATAGTGATTCCTATACAGATCACATATAGAACAGCGCTATTGGCATTCTCTGATCACCTGAGGCTTTCAAGTAGCTTTAATTATACGGGATTTTTTCTCCCTGTAATTCTAGTGAAACGCAAGGCACCTAGTAACTGGTGCATATTGCATGAAACACCACACGACTAAACAAATGTTGGTGTATTATAGCAAAAAAAAACAGATTTTGCCGTTTCGCCGTTTGCCGGTCATTTTTGGGGTTTGCCGTTGCCGTTGCCGTTTGCCGAAATTTTAAATTCCTTTGCCGCACACCCCTGATCCTCATCCTTAACCTCTTCCAACTAGAGTATGTCAACGAATATTCGAGAAAGTCCGTTTCTCGAATAATTCGGTTATCAAATATTCGAAAGGCCCTATATTCGAATATTCGGCCGAATAAACGAATAATTTCAGAAAAATGGGAAGCAGAGTCTCCGGCACAAGCCCATTTTTGCAGTCCAGAGGTGAAACGTCTTCAATTAAGCTGGTAGAAAGAATGAATATAATCAGATTACTCCAATATTCAACATGAGATGTTCAGAAGCCTAATGGTGGAGTATCTCGTTCAGCGCGGAATTTCAGGTGTTGGTTGTGATGTATTAATGTACTCCAACCTCGAGAGAGGCGGGGAAAGGGGGATGAGCTGTGAGCGTGATCGGAAAGAAAACTGAGTTTCCCCCGTCTCTCCTGCTACTGGAATACATTTTCGAATTTCTGTGCGGAAGCACTCGATACTGTTTGCCGTCTGCTCGAGTAGGTCCCGAACAGATTCGAGCGATGTTCCAGAAACTTCTTTAGTTTGAATACTTTTAGTCTATATATAGAAGAATGTCTTGTTCATGGAAGTACATTGGCATAGCTTTGATCTATACAATACTATGCAAAAAATGTCAAGAAAGTTGGTAGTGCCGAGAACTATAGTTGTGCTTTTTGACTGAACGGACCGAATGAATGAATTCATGAATAAATTCGACTTCAAAATTTTCGAGTAAACGAATGAATGAATATATTCGACTTCAAAATTTTCGAATAAACGAATGGATGAATATATTCGACTTCAAAATTTTCGAATGAACGAATGAATGAATATATTCGATTCTCTATTTCGAATGGATGAATATCGAAAATCGAATAATTTCGAATAAATGAATTGATTTAACTACGGGCCAACCGACTTCAGAGTTTTGCGACACTACTGCTTTGAAGAGTCAGTTTTTAAGCATGGCGTCGAAAGCTTTCGAACTGCGCAATATTTTCAATATTCCGCTCAGGCAGGGTTCATGAGTGGTGGCACGCAAAATCGATATCTACACTAGCAGCTGTCTGATGCCACCCACAGCGGCTCTATTCATATATTGTCAGCACGTCACGAGCGGGCGTTTCGTTAGGCCTCGTTCGGGGTTCATTCGCGTTGCGACGCGATGTTATAATCAGCCTACGTCTCGATCACGCTACGTCGCGTCGCGTCTTCGCTGGGTGTCCACAGTGAAGAGGCGCGATACATTTTAAACGGCGCGCTTTCTCCTAGAACGATAGCGGTCGTATAGCGAGTTGGGAGTTCTTCGACCCGCCACGCGCCAGCGATTCCATAAGTGTTTCTTGTCTGAGTTGGTGATAGTGTTCGCGAAGTTTCTCGATTAGGCGTGATTCATAGCTTTCTTTCACTTTTCGTAAATTTGTTACTTCGACATTTTCTGCCCTAACGAGTATGAGCCGCAAAACTTGCTGCTATTTGATATTTACTCCACCCCTTTGAGTATTACTCTTTTTGCCACCTATTCGTTTTTATTTCGTTTCCAAAAATCGATGAAAAAGAACAAAATTCAAATTAGCCCTCGTCGACAGCCATAGAAGCACCTTGTCAAAGGTTAGGAAAAAATATGCAAATCTCGCGCTATTGAAAATTCTCGTGCTTATTTTGATCTAGCGCATATGTCGTGGGTTCAATTGCCCCATCAATTTTAGCTTCGGCTACTTAAGAATACTAGACGCTCAGTCGGTACCCTGGATCTTCATCAAATTTCAGTTTCAACTTTGGAAACCGCCAAGTTTTGCTGAAAACCAAGCGCTGGATAGAAAACAATTCACACTTTCGACCAGTATTTCCCTTACCAGAAGGAAATCCCGGTCCGCTGTTGTGGACAAACGCTGTCGCAGCACGTAATGCGATGAAATCGTGCTAGGACGAAGGTTGATCGTGCCGGGACTACGTGGTCCCACCAGTATTGTCATCGTGTCGCGTGCTGCCATAGCGGGTGTCTGCAATTTCGGGCCAGAGATTCGCTCGGATTAGAGCACTTTTTCAAGTACTCATCGAAAATAAATTTATTTTGAAACACATATCATCTCTGGGAAGTTGAGGCATTTCCATGTTTAAAGGCAGTCTTCACGATAAAAGTCGTTTTTCTGTTTGTCCGCCTATCTTGAAAACGGTCCCATGCTGATTTTAATGATGTCCTTGGAATCGTACAAGACCCCCTGGAAACGGAGTTATGGCCCCTCAAAATTCAGCAAGGGAAGCGTTGTGGACGAGTTGTACGAGGCTTGTAACTCCCGTTTTTTGCAGCCGATGTGTGCGAGCTGACCTGAGTATAGAGAGAAATTGATAATGAAGGGAAGAATGGGGCTTTTGATCGGAGACCGTCGCTCATCTAACCACGAATTCAGGGGAACTGTTTTAGGACGTGGGCGGAGTGACCCAATGGGTTGACTGGCCCACGAGATTTTCACCCACTTACCGGCCGTTTTCCCGTTCTTGTTCTTCTTAGAGGGACCCAAAGCATACGTTTAAGCCAAAAAACGTGCAATTTTTTCTTCGTGAACACTGCCTTTAATGAGGTTTGGGGCTGTGTTTGAGCTCATTACTCATCAGTTATGAATTACGAAGATTTTGAGAATTGCGATTTACGATTTACGCAATTCAGAATTTCAGTTACGCACAGTCCTGGCCAGGGCTGTGCGGTAATCTTTTTCAAGATTTTCGGAAACGCAAAAAACGATGGAAACGGAAATTCGGAAACGGAAGAGACCGAAATTTTTTTGAGTAGTCTCATTCTCACGCTTCGCTGCTGCTCATTGCCCGCAGATCTCATTCAATAACCACCGGTTTCAGTCAATAAACTTATACTTATTCAAAATAAAGTCACTACGAGGCATTCCACGATTTCAATGTCTTGATTCTGGGAATCCGAAGAGGCAATCTCGAAAAATGCTCATATAGCTACCCTTCAAAATAATGTGCAGCGGGGGTGTGCGGTAATTGTAGTTGGTGATTGCAATTTTCTGGCCGTCTGGGAGGTTTGCCGATTGCCGAAATTTAATTTTTGGTTGCCGCACACCTCTGGTTCAGAGCCTGTCCCCCAGAAAGCATTCCAAGCGGCACCAGGTGTCCTTCAAGGCCGATCAGAAGTCAATTTTCAGATAATCAGAAAATTCTTATTCTTCCTTCAAACCGCATTTGTCTATTGGAGTGGATATCAAACGATTCAATTTGGAATTTGAAAAAACCCTCAGCGAGATGGGAAAATTCTCGGGGCCTCCGAAACAGGCAGCAGCGACCGTTTATCCATATGTGTTTCATCATGTTTGTTGCCAGTGGACTTGTTCGGCAGTGAGTGCAGCTTTTTTTCTTCTCAGGCGATTATCGGCCCCGAGCCGCCTGACAGTTCGGCTCGTTTTTTCAATCTGCGAGTCGGCTCCTGTTGCTGTTATTTCCACTGCTGTTGCTTTCCGGGCCACTGGTGTTGCTGTTCAGGCTATTCCGGTTGGCCCGAACAGCAACAGCAGTAGCCCGGAGATTGGGAGAACGAGCCGAACTGTCAGGCGGCTCCGATTCCTATTCGATGCGGCTCGGGGCCGAGAATCGCCTGAGTTCGTTCAAACCATGAAGCACTCAGCAGAATACTCCGCAGCGAGTCTCGCTGCGGCAAGGAAATGATGGGGAACGGGGGACGCCAAGCAGCGGACGAGGTCGGCATCGTATCGTGCGACAGCAACGCGGATACCTCACAGTGTTTTTGCCGCTGCGAGAGCAGCGTCTCCCTGAGCGACGTCGTCGGCGTGCGGCGACGGAAAATGGTCTCAACCATTTCCATCGCCGGCGTCGAATGCTGCCGTGGATCGAAATTTCTCCATAAATTCGATCTTCTGAGAGCCTTTTGCCGTATTATTTCAACTTTGGCTTCTCAGTTTTCAGTTTTACTATTATTTGTTCTAACGTGTGACAGTTGTGATTTATGCGACTACCGCAAACCGTCTGCCAATTTCGTTACCTCGGAAACTATATTTCAAGGCATCATCGCTTTACTGAACGCAGGCTCCCAGTTCACTTTATAACTTTCTGGGCGTATTATTTTTTACAAGATGTTTCCAGGCATTTCCTGATCTCTTAAATCATATCAAAGCAGTAAAAGCTACTCAGAGCTAAATGTGATGTTGAATGAACGCTTCTCTACCAATACGAGGGCGAACGTATTGGTAGAGAAGCGACGCTAGCGACATCGGCGCTACTATTCCGCGAAGCCTTCGCGTCCAACGCCGCGTCAGGCTTAGAGAACGCCCCAGGCCCGCGGCGTGCTGCCGGTCGTCGCAACTCTGCGCAGCCGTCAAGTGAAGACTGTCGGGAAAATGAACTGCAGCTAGCCCTGAATACGCACAAAATTGTTACGTGGATACATTATGAAACTGGTAGAACACATCCGCACCAGGGATGAGCGGAGTTCCGCGTTTCGCGTTCCGAAACCCGCAGTTTCGCACATTTTTGGCATTCCGCGTTCCGCATTCCGAGAACCGCAAAAAACGCTGCGGAATGCGAAAATATCCGGTCACCCGGGAGGAAGAAAATATCAGATAATTTCTGAATTTTTCCGCGTTTCGCGTTCCGAAACCCGCATTATCGCGCATTTTCAGGCGTTTCGCGCCCGATTTCCGAAACCCGATAAAAAAATTTAGTTCCGAAACCCGAAAACCGATTTCCGAAATTTCATATTTTTGTTCCGCTCATCCCTGATCCGAACACGTATGGATGAACGGTCGCTGCTGCCTGTTTAGGTTTTCTGAAAATTCTCTCATGATCTGCCTCAAATGAGCCTCGCCTCTGATCGCGGTCACCTCCATCTGTCTCCTCCGAGACTCCTTTCTGGAAGATAGGCATGTGCAAAGGAAACTTTGTACCTCGATTTTTGTTGCTGCCGCGGCGGTAAACAAGCGAAGAAGTGGAATTTAGAAGCAAAGCTTAACGAAATCATTGAATCTCTGTGGAAAAGCTACTAATTTTCAAAAATAATCATCAAAAGGCGTTGAGATTCCTGCCACGTCCATTTCGTGTAATCGTTTTGTAGGGTTCTGATCCCAAGCTACCAAACTTCGTGAATGATCTCAGCCAAGCTGAGAGATATTCGCTTGAACACAAGAGGTCGGATGTAATTTTCAGCGTCTCACGGAACCTTCAAAAATCCTTGCGTAGACTCACTATCATAAATCGTGTTGCACCAATTTATTCCGTTTTCGCGCATAAAAACTCGGAAACGGAATCGGAAACGGAATAGTTCCGCTAAGCCCTTGCTCTGAGCCACAGTAGTGCTGGTGCACTGGCCCTTCGAAAAATTTCTGTGTAGGATCTTGTAATGGCTGTGTTAGACTATTCGAATGTATTCGAAGATCGAATATGTTCGAACAATTGTCAGTGTCGATAGTTGATTTCGAATAATAATCGAATACGTGGTTTTTTCGATAGTCGATTTCGAATAATAATCGAATATGAGGTTTTTTCGATAGTCGATTTCGATTAATAATCGAAAATCGAGATTTTTCGATTACTCGATAATCGAATAAATAATCGAATAATTTATTCGAATGTTTATTCGATTGCGAATATTCGAGCACAACTATACCGAGAACGGATGTTCGATTATGCGTACTCGGTCCGTACTTATTCGAATACTCGCAATTTCGGCCCAATATTCGAATTATTCGTATTCGAATCATTCGATTATTCGGAAAAGTAAATTTTTCGAATAATTCGTTTATTCGAATATCGGGAGAAGTTAATTTCTCGATTTCGAACATCCAGAGAAGTCAATTTTTCGAATAATTTGTTTATTCGGCTATTCGGAGAAGTCAGTTTTCCGAATAATTCGTTTATTCGAATGTTCGAAAATTTTTATTCGTTTGATATACTCTACTGCCAACCCCATAGCCCTAGCTTTTTGACGCGCTATAGTTGACCGGTGTGGTGTATTGGGCTCATTCATGAAATTGAGCGTGAAAATGGAAACTGGTGTCCAGTGGGAACGATGTCTTTAAGCTTCAGTCATTTCTCTAAATGAGCACTTCAGAATTTAGCTGCAGTTCCCACCTCCTATGCAAGCTTCCTTTTTCTACTCTTCTTCGACCCGTTATTATTGAAGCACTGGCTCCCCCTCCTCATCCATAAACCCATATACCACTATGCGCCACCGCAATCTCAGTTCTGCCTCTCATTCCTTTGTTTATTTTCATGTTTTGTGTGGTAATAACTGTATTTGACACAAAACATCCATGACTCCTTTTATGCGAGGCGGAGTTGGTTTGGTAACAAGTTAGATCAGTAATTTTCGTGAATCCTTAAAGGCACAGTCCAACCTAAGAGGTAATTTTTGATATTATGGTCCGGTCACCGTCTCCAGCAACCCTGCCAAGCGCCAAATCTCAATTCGCTCAAATAAGCGAGAAAAAGCTAGGAAAAAGTCGGCCACGCCCCCTTGAAAGAAAAAATGGGTAACGCCCACCGCCAGGATTCCGACCTCAATAGGGAAGAGACGCGCTAATGGTTTTATTCAAAACCTATGTTCTTCGATTTGTTTTCGGCCTGCCTTTATAATGTGGCCCGCTACAGAACGATGGCTGCGAATAACGAGAAAATACAGGCTGGAGACAACTCGTCCGAGAACTTCTAACTGTTCAAAATCGAAATTTTCGAGAAGCCGTAACTCCGTTCTTAGTGAGTTCTGAGCGATTCTGGAGACACCATTGTGATCAGCGTGAAATTTCCTCCTAGATAGGCAGAAAAACGAAAAATCGATTCTGAAGTTGGACTGTGTCTTTAAGGAGAACTATTAAAGTGGGGAGATAGAGAGGTCTATTTTTGAAGAGCTTATGTATACGGGAAATTACTGCGTAATGTCAAGGGAAAATGAAGAATTCTATAAAAAAAGGGGGCGCTTTCAAGAGGAAGTTAGGAAGAAATGTAATCCCACAGAAAATGTTCAAGATTGAAGTTTCCACGTCGAATCTTTAAAAAATGTACTTTAATTTCCAAGTTTTATGATCTCTATTTCTAACAAAAAACCGGACCGCTAGGGGAATCCGATCGCCTACCATTGTATGCTTTCCAGTTAGGAAATCACACATCCCAAGTAATTTCTCGTACTCTGGCTCATTTTTAGGCTGGGTATCGTACATTTTTTGTACATTCTACGTGGAAATTTATATATTGTTCTCTTTTTTGCATCTCTTGGTAACCAGATTGGTATTTCTCGGTATCTCCTGGAAGCGCCCATTTTATAGAATTCATCATATTACCAGGAGGCATGCAATAGCGTTCACCATTCGAGCCATGAAACGTTTCGGCATTAAGAATATGTCCTCTTCATCTCGGAGCGGAAGTTTTCAGTATCTACGCTTCTCCTGTATCTGCCCAAATTTGCATTAAACCCTGAGAATTTCGCTCCGACATGCAGTGTAAATAACCGAGTTATGTTAGGATCGGCGAGCTTACAGATGATCACACCATTTGGGTTACGTGTTCACTCGGGTGTAGCGAACTGTCACTGAGGTCGAGCCAAAGGCTTCCTGTCCGAGGCAGCACCATGCCCGCGATTAGGCTGCTGGTTTAAAACTGCTTCCTAAATTTGTATTAAAACTTATCATGGAATTCGACCAGAAACTCATAAAGATCCTCCATTCAGCATGCCGTAGAGACAGTTTTGGACGCAGAGCCACGCCTCGATCGGAATCGTGTCGTTCTTTATGGTGCATCGCATGGTGGTTTTCTCGTATCACATCTCATTGGACAATATCCGGTGAGTTGTTTTACTTTCCCGGCTAAAAAGACGAAAATGTTCCACAATTTTTAATTGGAAGCTCACCATCACTCCTTGTATGTAGTTTTCTCCTTTCCAGCTTTTACGTCAGTAAAATTTCAGTAAATAAGTGGACTAAATTTATGTTCGCCTTCATTCACTGCACTTGACCTTTTCTGAGAAGGTATGCATGTTTCACACCTGAGGGAAATTTTTTCTGCTCAAGAAAAGGGTTGTAGCAACTACTGACTTATTCGACAATTAGTCCACGCAGATGAGTGCTTCTTCGGAAATCTTCAACAAAAGAGTGCTAATCGTGTTTCAACTCCTTAAATTAGAGTGATTGTGCGCAGCTTCCACTGACACATGGCATTTTTTATCTATTTATTTATTGCACAATCATGAGCTTATGTGTCGACAATGTCGGCTTGAAAAACCGTTCTTATTCCGGTTTTTCGATTTCATATGCCCATTCTAGCTGTTCAACCATTTTCATTTCAGGGCTTCTACAAATCTTGTGTCGCTCATAATCCAGTGCTCAATATCGTTGCTATGCATGAAATAACGGACATACCTGAGTGGTAGTTCTTAAATATTTTCGTCAATGTATTGTAAATAGCATCGAAAGAATTATTCAAAAAGCTTTTTCGTCGCATGGATTATGATCAGAAGATATCACAAGATAGCTGAGTTGAACAAAAAGCATAGTGGTCAGGCAGAACTCGAACCTGCATCGCATCGCCTGCCGTGCAATAGTGTTACCATTAGGCCGGGATCATACATCCAGCGGGGATAATGGCTCTCTATACACCAAGGGAGGAGTTGTCTTGCATTTCGCGGCTCTAATTCCACTCGGGACCACTCCGCTTGAATTGAGTAGCGTGACGTGTCGAACTGCAAATACGGGACAACTTCCTATGTGTGTAGAGAGCAATCGACCCCATCCAGCGACAAGCGACACGACGCAATGTTTACCATCAATATTGACCAAAAGTCGTTACGCTTGCTGTGCACGGTCGCTATCGCTGGTCGTGGGAAGTATGATCCCAGCTTTACCCTGCCGATATTCGTTTTCGGGTGATTGTTGTTGTGCTGACACAGTTCTTGTGTCAAATAGCAGAGCGCGTGTCGGTGGTTTTATGGTAATACTCCGCTCGGAAAGCGATGCTATGCAGGTTCTAATCTTGTCTGACCCCTATGTTTTGTGTTCAACTCGGCTACCTTAAGATATCCAGAAAGCGTTTCTGAATGGATTTCTATGGGTTTCCGATTATAGTGGCTCTATGGTTAGCAAATTGCGCTGAAGTAAAATGGTGAGTTGTAGTGTTGCTTGTTTCAGGACCTTGTTTGAAGGCACTGGCGAAATTGGAGACTGGACCAAAGTTGTGTCAGAGAAGCAGCGTAACATGATGTTTCGCAATTCGCCTATTGCTCACGTCGAAAAGGTTTTTAGAATCTTCTTAGGTGTTCGCTAGAACGTTTTAGAGGAAAACTCAGGTGTTGACGCTGCTCAATTTCGTCAAGATGCGATTGATTCCGAGCGTGTCCTTTTCCTGTCCTGGTACTTTTATTGCGGCTCCTAAGCAGACACTCAGAAACTAGAATTGTATGTGTGAAATGTATGCGATGATTACTTGAGCATTTTTAGGCTATTACTCCTTACCTTCTCCTTATTGGGGAGAAAGATCTACGTGTTCCTCCTCACTACCGAGCATTCGTCAGGAATCTTCTGGCACGAGGAGTTCCATGCAAGTGCGTAATTAGGCCATTTACTTGACGTATAGTATAATTTTAAGAATTGATTGATGATTCGCAGGCGTGCTGGTGTTCAGCGGAGGTTAGAGACATCGAGAGAGTAAACGTCTTTCTACCACAACTCGCTTCAGTGTTCCGTTTTGAATTTTTAAAACGCCAGAATGTTCAGCATGTCAAAATCCAATCAATCGTGTGAGAAATGTTTAGCAAAATTCGGGAGAAACTTTATTTCTCAAGGTGAAATATAATTTCATTTTGACAGTTCGCGTACGGTCGTTTTTGATCGAACGATCTCGTTATCTTGTGATAACATCATCAAATTCATAACTAACTCCATCATAAAAAGGGATTCCATCGGGAAAATTTGAAATTATTTCTCATAGCTGGACAGATTGTTGCACGATGGAAATTTTGATCCCGCCAAAATTGTGAACGGAGCTTTTTGAGGCGGCAGCTCCCAAGGGGGCGGAGCCCGAGCGAGGTGTGAATTACGGGAGTCGTCGACTCGGACTAATTACCGCACTTTACTCACTGCTAGTGCCAGACATTGTTATACGAGACGCTAATACTTTATTGAAAGACCATTTTGAGCGAAATAAATAATACTTCGTGTTGAAGCAGTGCATATCAAGATTGTTGAAAAAACTTAATCTGATGATTAGAGTGTTAATAATATTAATCCTTATACTTAAAGCAGTTATGTCCCGATGTTTGTATGTATGTATGTATGTATGTGTGTGTGTAATTGTGTTTTCCCGTGAATCTTCGGAATGGCCGATCAAAACAGGGATGAAATGGTACCAACATTTGCGTGGGTGGGACACTCATCGATTACCAAAAAATCAGCCTGAATCACCTCTTGCGCGCCTCGGGGCCACCGAGTTTGTCCGTGGGGCGCAATTTTAGCCGTGGGTCATGAAAACCTCTATGAGTCATCCAGCGGTAGAAGTGCTACGCTCTAATCACGGCGACAGGTCTTCGGTAATATTTTACGGGACGCCGTACAGAATCTCGGGTTTGATGAGTCTGCAGGACAGCAGTGGTAGTGTGCAGGACCACAGTGGGGCTGTGCAGGCCGTCATGGTAAGTGTGCAGGACCCCAGTGGGAGTGTGCAGGACGTCATAAAGCGTGCAGGACCCCAGTGGGAGTGTGCAGGTCGTCATAGGAAGTGTGCAGGACCCCAGTGGGAGTGTGCAGGACGTCATAAAAAGCGTGCAGGACCCCAGTGGGAGTGTGCAGGTCGTCATAGGAAGTGTGCAGGACCCCAGTGGGAGTGTGCAGGACGTCATAAAAAGCGTGCAGGACCCCAGTGGGAGTGTGCAGGTCGTCATAGGAAGTGTGCAGGACCTCAGTGGGACTGTGCAGGCCGTCATGGTAAGTGTGCAGGACCCCAGTGGGAGTGTGCAGGACCCCTGTGGGAGTGTGCAGGACGTCATAAAAAGCGTGCAAGACCCCAGTGGGAGTGTGCAGGTCGTCATAGGAAGTGTGCAGGACCCCAGTGGGACTGTGCAGGCCGTCATGGTAAGTGTGCAGGACCCCAGTGGGAGTGTGCAGGACGTCATAAAAAGCGTGCAGGACCCCAGTGGGAGTGTGCAGGTCGTCATAGGAAGTGTGCAGGACCCCAGTGGGACTGTGCAGGACGTCATAAAAAGCGTGCAGGACCCCAGTGGGGGTGTGCAGGTCGTCATAGGAAGTTTGCAGGACCCCAGTGGGACTGTGCAGGTCGTTATAGGAAGTGTGCAGGACCCCAGTGGGACTGTGCAGGCCGTCATGGTAAGTGTGCAGGACCCCAGTGGGAGTGTGCAGGACGTCATAGAAAGTGTGCAGGACCCCAGTGGGAGTGTGCAGGACGTCATAGAAAGTGTGGAGGAGCCCAGTGGGAATGTACAGAACGTCGTTAAAAGCGTGCAGGACTACAGTGGGAGTGTGCAGGACGTCATAGAAAGTGTTCAGGACCCCATTGGGAGTGTGCAGAACGTCACAAAAAGTGTGCAGGACGTCATAGAAAATGTGCAGAACCCAAATGGGAGTGTGCAGGACGTCACAGAAGGTGTGCAGGACCCCAGTGGGAGTGTGCAGGACCCAAATGGAAGTGCGGAGAACGTCATAGAAAGTGTGCAGGACCCAAATGGGTGTGTGCAGGACGTCATAGAAAGTATGCAGGACCCCAGTGGGAGTGTGCAGGACCCAAATGGGAGTGTGCAGGACGTCGCAGAAAGTGTGCAGGACCACCGCGGGAGTGTACAGAACGTCATAGAAAGTGTGCAGGACCCCAGTGGGAGTGTGCAGGACCCAAATGGAAGTGTGCAGAACGTCAGATAAAGTGTGCAGGACCCCAGTGGGAGTGTGCAGGACGTCATAGAAAGTGTGCAGGACCCCAGTGGGGGTGTGCAGGACGTCATAGAAAGTGTGGAGGAGCCCAGTGGGAATGTACAGAACGTCGTTAAAAGCGTGCAGAACTACAGTGGGAGTGTGCAGGACGTCATAGAAAGTGTGCAGGACCCCATTGGGAGTGTGCAGAACGTCACAAAAAGTGTGCAGGACGTCATAGAAAATGTGCAGAACCCAAATGGGAGTGTGCAGGACGTCACAGAAGGTGTGCAGGACCCCAGTGGGAGTGTGCAGGACCCAAATGGAAGTGCGGAGAACGTCATAGAAAGTGTGCAGGACCCAAATGGGTGTGTGCAGGACGTCATAGAAAGTATGCAGGACCCCAGTGGGAGTGTGCAGGACCCAAATGGGAGTGTGCAGGACGTCGTAGAAAGTGTGCAGGACCACCGCGGGAGTGTACAGAACGTCATAGAAAGTGTGCAGGACCCCAGTGGGAGTGTGCAGGACCCAAATGGAAGTGTGCAGAACGTCCAGATAAAGTGTGCAGGACCCCAGTGGGAGGTGTGCAGAACGTGGTAGAAAGTGTGCAGGACTCCAGTTGGAGTGTGCAGGACCCCAATTGGGTGTGTGCAGGACGTCATAGAAAGTATGCAGGACCCCAGTGGGAGTGTGCAGGACCCAAATGGGAGTGTGCAGGACGTCGTAGAAAGTGTGCAGGACCATCGCGGGAGTGTACAGGTCGTCATAGGAAGTGTGCAGGACCCCAGTGGGACTGTGCAGGCCGTCATGTTAAGTGTGCAGGACCCCAGTGGGAGTGTGCAGGACCCCTGTGGGAGTGTGCAGGACGTCATAAAAAGCGTGCAGGACCCCAGTGGGGGTGTGCAGGTCGTCATAGGAAGTGTGCAGGACCCCAGTGGGACTGTGCAGGTCGTTATAGGAAGTGTGCAGGACCCCAGTGGGACTGTGCAGGCCGTCATGGTAAGTGTGCAGGACCCCAGTGGGAGTGTGTAGGACGTCATAGAAAGTGTGCAGGACTCCCAGTGGGGTGTGCAGGACGTCATAGAAAGTGTGGAGGAGCCCAGTGGGAATGTACAGAACGTCGTTAAAAGCGTGCAGGACTACAGTGGGAGTGTGCAGGACGTCATAGAAAGTGTGCAGGATCCCATTGGGAGTGTGCAGAACGTCACAAAAAGTGTGCAGGACGTCATAGAAAATGTGCAGAACCCAAATGGGAGTGTGCAGGACGTCACAGAAGGTGTGCAGGACCCCAGTGGGAGTGTGCAGGACCCAAATGGAAGTGCGGAGAACGTCATAGAAAGTGTGCAGGACCCAAATGGGTGTGTGCAGGACGTCATAGAAAGTATGCAGGACCCCAGTGGGAGTGTGCAGGACCCAAATGGGAGTGTGCAGGACGTCGTAGAAAGTGTGCAGGACCACCGCGGGAGTGTACAGAACGTCATAGAAAGTGTGCAGGACCCCAGTGGGAGTGTGCAGGACCCAAATGGAAGTGTGCAGAACGTCCAGATAAAGTGTGCAGGACCCCAGTGGGAGTGTGCAGAACGTGGTAGAAAGTGTGCAGGACTCCACTTGGAGTGTGCAGGACCCCAATTGGGTGTGTGCAGGACGTCATAGAAAGTATGCAGGACCCCAGTGGGAGTGTGCAGGACCCAAATGGGAGTGTGCAGGACGTCGTAGAAAGTGTGCAGGACCATCGCGGGAGTGTACAGAAGGTCATAGAAAGTGTGCAGGATGCAGGACCCAAATGGAAGTGTGCAGAACGTCAGATAAAGTGTGCAGGACCCCAGTGGGAGTGTGCAGAACGTCGCAGAAAGTATGCAGGACTCAAGTGGGAGTGTGCAGGACCCAAATAGGAGTGTGCAGGACGTCGTAAAAAGTGTGCAGGACCCCAGTGGGAGTGTGCAGGGCCCTAATGGGAGTGTGCAGAACGTCATAGAAAGTGTGCAGGACCCCACTGGAAGTGTGCAGGACCCCAGTTGGAGTGTGCAGGACCCCAGTGGGAGTGTGCAGGACCCCAGTGGGAGTGTATGGCACCCAAATGGGAGTGTGCAGGACGTCACAGAAGGTGTGCAGGCCCTCAGTGGGAAAGTGCAGAACGTAGTATCAAGTGTGCAGGATCCCAGTGGGAGTGTGCAGGACCCCAAATGGAAGTGTGCAGGACATCATAGAAAGTGTGCAGGACCCCAGTGGGAGTGTGCAGGACGTCATAGAAAGTATGCAGGACCCCAGTGGGAGTGTGCAGGACCCAAATGGGAGTGTGCAGGACGTCGTAGAAAGTGTGCAGGACCACCGCGGGAGTGTACAGAACGTCATAGAAAGTGTGCAGGACCCCAGTGGGAGTGTGCAGGACCCAAATGGAAGTGTGCAGAACGTCAGATAAAGTGTGCAGGACCCCAGTGGGAGTGTGCAGAACGTGGTAGAAAGTGTGCAGGACTCCAGTTGGAGTGTGCAGGACCCCAATTGGGTGTGTGCAGGACGTCATAGAAAGTATGCAGGACCCCAGTGGGAGTGTGCAGGACCCAAATGGGAGTGTGCAGGACGTCGTAGAAAGTGTGCAGGACCATCGCGGGAGTGTACAGGTCGTCATAGGAAGTGTGCAGGACCCCAGTGGGACTGTGCAGGCCGTCATGTTAAGTGTGCAGGACCCCAGTGGGAGTGTGCAGGACCCCTGTGGGAGTGTGCAGGACGTCATAAAAAGCGTGCAGGACCCCAGTGGGGGTGTGCAGGTCGTCATAGGAAGTGTGCAGGACCCCAGTGGGACTGTGCAGGTCGTTATAGGAAGTGTGCAGGACCCCAGTGGGACTGTGCAGGCCGTCATGGTAAGTGTGCAGGACCCCAGTGGGAGTGTGCAGGACGTCATAGAAAGTGTGCAGGACCCCAGTGGGAGTGTGCAGGACGTCATAGAAAGTGTGGAGGAGCCCAGTGGGAATGTACAGAACGTCGTTAAAAGCGTGCAGGACTACAGTGGGAGTGTGCAGGACGTCATAGAAAGTGTGCAGGATCCCATTGGGAGTGTGCAGAACGTCACAAAAAGTGTGCAGGACGTCATAGAAAATGTGCAGAACCCAAATGGGAGTGTGCAGGACGTCACAGAAGGTGTGCAGGACCCCAGTGGGAGTGTGCAGGACCCAAATGGAAGTGCGGAGAACGTCATAGAAAGTGTGCGGGACCCAAATGGGTGTGTGCAGGACGTCATAGAAAGTATGCAGGACCCCAGTGGGAGTGTGCAGGACCCAAATGGGAGTGTGCAGGACGTCGTAGAAAGTGTGCAGGACCACCGCGGGAGTGTACAGAACGTCATAGAAAGTGTGCAGGACCCCAGTGGGAGTGTGCAGGACCCAAATGGAAGTGTGCAGAACGTCAGATAAAGTGTGCAGGACCCCAGTGGGAGTGTGCAGAACGTGGTAGAAAGTGTGCAGGACTCCACTTGGAGTGTGCAGGACCCCAATTGGGTGTGTGCAGGACGTCATAGAAAGTATGCAGGACCCCAGTGGGAGTGTGCAGGACCCAAATGGGAGTGTGCAGGACGTCGTAGAAAGTGTGCAGGACCATCGCGGGAGTGTACAGAAGGTCATAGAAAGTGTGCAGGATGCAGGACCCAAATGGAAGTGTGCAGAACGTCAGATAAAGTGTGCAGGACCCCAGTGGGAGTGTGCAGAACGTCGCAGAAAGTATGCAGGACTCAAGTGGGAGTGTGCAGGACCCAAATAGGAGTGTGCAGGACGTCGTAAAAAGTGTGCAGGACCCCAGTGGGAGTGTGCAGGGCCCTAATGGGAGTGTGCAGAACGTCATAGAAAGTGTGCAGGACCCCACTGGAAGTGTGCAGGACCCCAGTTGGAGTGTGCAGGACCCCAGTGGGAGTGTGCAGGACCCCAGTGGGAGTGTATGGCACCCAAATGGGAGTGTGCAGGACGTCATAGAAAGTGTGTAGGACCTCAGTGGGAGTGTGCAGAACGTCGTATCAAGTGTGCAGGGTCCCAGTGGGAGTGTGCAGGACCCAAATGGAAGTGTGCAGGACATCATAGAAACTGCGCAGGTTACCAGTAAGAATGTGCAGGACGTCATGGAATGGGTGCAGTACCCCAGTAGGGGTGTGCAGTACGTCGTGAAATGTGTTCAGGATCCAGGTGGGAATGTGCAGGACGTCATAGAAAGTTAGCAGGGCCGCAGTGGAAAAGTGCAGGACGTCATAAAGAAAGTAGAATCGAATCAGCGAGATTTTCTCAATTTTTCATGCGAAATCTTAGCCTTTGTGTAGCGAAGAAAACAGATAGGAAATCATGTATCTTGAGAGGCGTGCAACGCGTTTTGAGGAGTACGCGAAACTCTGGAGACACTTCCTCGCCAGTCTTACGAAACAATCAGCAGCTCCACTTCCGCATCATCTATGTTCGTCACTCAATACAACCGCTCAGTCATTTTGATTCACTAACTTCGATAAACCAGTTTTATATATGTTGAACGTCTGAGCTCATCAAAATCTGCTTCACAAAAACGTAAACATCAACGGACATATTTCATTTATTGAGAAAAAAGGCATGGTGTTGGTCAACAAGGGAAACCACATCTAAAATGCGAGTGCTTTTTTCTCAACATGACAGGGATGTTAGAGCGAGAATAATAGCTTGCGTACATTACAGAAGGAAGGGGTCGTAAATAAGATGCCGGTAACAACCGACGATCTACCGCTGGCTTCTTATGTTTTGCTTTTTTTATGCCACGTTTTTTATACCCTACGCCCTGCTATAAATGTCCGGCAGCCAGTTTTGCTCAGGAGAGTCCATACGGACAGCAACTTTCGGATATACGGAAGGCAGTCAACACCGTCTTGTCAGAATAATCTGCCTCAGGAAGCTAGTGGACGTGAAAATTTTCTTGAGCGAAAACTTCGCTAGGTCTCGCTAGTATTAATTAATAAGAGAAGTGACATAGCTATAGGCATGGGCATTCGACTTTAGTACGGAATGATTCAATAATTATAATATTTTCAGAACATCTCGAATCAATGGATAAATCGAAAAATCTGAAATAATTTTCAGAGAGATGCCTGTACTTCTATTTTTTAGATCCAATTTTTGGGTGTACTTCTAATGCAGGTGAACTTCTATTATTCTTCAGCCTCATTTTCCGAAAATCCCATGGTGGAAATACGGTGGGCATTTTCACAACTAAACTATGAAATTCGCGATCAACAACCACCAAGTTAGATTGAGTGATTGTTTTCCTACTCATAAATATTATCAACTTCTTCTAAGCCTTGATTTGCAATCAAAATTTTTATTCCCCATCCTTTTCCGAAATGCGCTAGTAATAGAGGTGTACTTCGGAAAGATTTACTTCTATTAGTCAGTCTTCTTTTTTTGTATTTCAAATTGAGGGGTTCTTCTAATAGAGAAAATACTGTGTTTGGATTTTTTTATGATGGTTTCGAATAATGACGTTGTGAAATTATCGAATTGTAGAATAAATTCGACTTGGACTTCTCTATAATTTTCAGATGAATGCTTCTGAAAACCTGTTTTTCATTCAACTCAGATAAAGATGTGGAAGCCTTCTAAAATTACGTGTATGGGAGGCTCGACCTCGGTCATCACAGATAGGCACAAATTGCCGAAGGAAGATCGTTAACACTAACATCACACAATGCTCAAAGACACCCGAAGGATATTTTATTTTTTTATAAGTA
Organism: Aplectana chamaeleonis; assembly: GCA_029168955.1. Lineage (NCBI taxonomy): Eukaryota > Metazoa > Nematoda > Chromadorea > Rhabditida > Cosmocercidae > Aplectana > Aplectana chamaeleonis. Next base: position 301,003 of record JAPDOI010000332.1, read on the forward strand.
ATATTTATTTCGCTCAAAATGGTCTTTCGTTAGAGTATTAGCATCTCGTATAACAAGGTCTGGGCCTAGCTATGAGTAAAGTGCGGTAATTAGTCATAGTCGACGACTCCCGTAATTCACACCTCGCCTAGGCTCCGCCCCCCTTGGGACAGAACGTCCACCACCCTTTTGAGGCGAGTTGTATTCGAGAGACGTTTTTGTTGCCACTTTGGCCATTTCGCCCATTTTTTCCCTTGTATAGCAGCGGTATTTCACCTGTTTGCCTCGGAACTTTCCTTCACTGTTCCTTTCTCCACCTCCCACAACTCGATACTGCTGAAGTTAATTGAAATTTTTGCAAACCCGATTTTTTTTCCCAAGACCAAAGATCAGACGTCCACTTGAATGATCTAAATCGGCTAGATTGAGACGGTTTTTTGAGCTTCTGTCCGTTCGACTATGTTGGAAAAGGAATCATGTTATCGAAGCAACAGAGCTATTACAATCCGAATGGATCGGAGATGCTCAACCTACGCGTGGTGGATCTGTGGAGTCAACTACCAAGATCAAGGAGACTCATCAAACGGGCATCAACAACTCCACGAGTTCTTTCTGTATAGGAGTGCGAATGGCTGGCTGCCGCACTCCTTCGTATTCTACTACTACGAGCTGGCATTGAGAGGAACTCAGGGCCACGCAGCAAGACTCCGTGATATCCCTGTTGTCTTTTGGATTATCGGCTCAACATGCAAGCGTTCAGTGCGGTGGTTGCCTTGGCTGGGTACACCTCAAATGTTCGGGGTTAGCCAGCTATAATGACTACACTGATGCTTATTGTTGTATATCTTGCTCAAACTCTCGCTTTAGTGTTCCTCATCATAGTCTTAAGCCCCTTTCATAGTTTGCCGGCCGACGTCGGACGACTCGTTACCGAATTTGATAAGTTAAGATAGATAAGATGGGTAGGGTAGGGTAGATAGATATTAGACATTCGATTAGGAGTCGTCCGACGTCGGTCGGGCAAGTGTGAAAGAGGCTTTAACATTTTTCAACTTAACATTAATGGCCTGGTTGAACTGACTGTGTTCATTGAACGCTTTCATCCTTATGTCATCCTCTTGCAGGAGACAAAACTTAGCGCATCCTCTTCCCTCCCCCGTCTCTCCGGTTATGCGTCTTACCACCTCCCTCGTACTTCTCATGGTGGAGGCGTCTCTACATTTGTAAAATCCTCCATCCCCTCACACCTCATTGCTCTCCCCAACGATAGTGTTGTTGAGTGTATTGGTGTCCATATTGTATTGCAAAGCTGCCCATTAGATATTGTCAGTGTTTATATTCCCCCAACCACCTCATGTCCCAATTCGTTTGATCCAACACCATTTTTGCTTGCTGTACACTCCACCCTCCCACCGTCCTCAGTTATTATGGCCGGCGATTTTAATTCTCACTCTTCGTCCTGGTTGCCTCTAGATCCCGATGACAGAGGTGGATTACATGAGCAGTTTGCGGATGATTGTGATCTTGTTATTAATGAGGACGCCCCTACTCGTCTTCCGAGCACGGGCAGGCCCTCTTTGCCAGATGTCACATTTGTCTCGTTCTCTCTTGCTGTATGTTGTAACTGTTCCACTGCTGTTGTCATGGCCAGCGATCATGTACCAATATGCGCATCACTGGATTTGTCTCTTAATAGTCATCTCGCACCCTTCTTAGGCTCACGAGTCCTGTTCAATGAGGTGTTACTGAGACGGGTAGCCAACTATCCGCTCACCGGCTCTGTACATGAGAAAGAGAAGTTCGTCGTTGATGCCATATGCAAGGCCTCTAGAATAGCCATTCCGACAGGACATGTGAGCACGTTTCACCCTAACGTTCCGAAGGGAGCTCTGGAGCTGCTCGAACTACGGGATGAGAAGCGTTGAGCCGATCCTGCTGACCCGAGCATTCAACAGCTGTCTGACGAGATTAATAACTTGTTCAACAAGCACAAGCAAAAGCGATGGCAGGAGGTCACTGAGTTCATAAACTTTAAGACTCACGCCAAGAAAACACGGGGCGTTCTCAAGAAGCTTTCAGGAAAGAAAATGTCAACGGACCGAAACAAGCCGGAGTTCCCTTCGGGTAGATTCGAGTCTGGATATGGTGCTACTTGTTGGCTTGAGTAACTCTTTGCCTCGGCGAAGTTGCGCCGTGATCGTTCTCACAGACGAACTGTCCGGTTTATAAGGAAACTAAGTCGTCACGATACACCTGCAATAACTGCCTCTGCTATGTCTGCCCTCATCAAATTCTTGAAGATTCCAGGGCTGAGGGATCCGACGGCATCTCAGCTATCCACCTGAAGCATCTGTCGGACCACTTCTTCGAGTTACTCAGCGATCTTGTCTACTCGTCGTTCAGTACTGGTGTGATTACCGCGAGGTGGAAGCAAGCCATCGTCCTACCGATCCCGAAGCCTGGCAAGCCTGAGGACAAGGCAGCTTCTCATCGACCCATTTCCCTTTTGTCCCCCATCGCTAAGTTAGCGGAGAAGATCATCTGTCCGCATCTGCAAACTGCACTCCAACATAATGTGCCTCAACATGGCTTCAAGAAGGCTCACTCCACCATAACTGCACTCACGTCGATCTCAGATCACATTATTGCCGGTTTCAATAAGAAAATTCCCGCTCGTAGAAGTCTGGTCGTGGCAGTTGATCTGACTGCCGCCTTCGACAATGTCAGCACGTCATTTCTGTCTAAATCGATTCTGGACAGTGATATGCCGGACTGGTGTAAACGATGGACTGACAGCTTTGTTAAAAATCGCTCTATACGTGTGAAGTTCGACGGACACCTGTCGAAATCTGTTCCGTTGAAGGCAGGCGTTCCCCAAGGTGGAGTTTTGTCACCAAGCCTATTCTCTTTATATCTTTCCGATATCCCGAAGCCATAGCCCAACATCCACGTATCTCTGTATACGGGCGACATCTTTATTGTGTGTACTGACCCTGTTACTGACCGTGCCTCTGCGGAGATGATCAAATAGCTAAGTAGTCTGGCCAAATTCTTGGAATCAAAACAGTTAAAGGTCTGTCCCACCAAGTCCAGCTTTACTCTGTGTACTGCTGGTACCGCTGAACTCAAACTGCATCCCAAACTGCGTTCTCTGGGAAGGAAATCTGCTGCCCTTATCTAAGCACCCTCGTCTATTTGGTGTGTTCCAGGACCCTTCATTGCGTTTTCATGAAAGCTCACGTATTCGAGCTGCTGCGGCCAATGCGCGTAATACTATACTCCGCGCTCTGGCAGGTACATGGGGTAGCTCAAAAGAAGTCTTGCGTGTCACGTACAAGGCGATGATACAGCCCGTACTGGAATATGGAGCCCCGTTCTGGTCAAGGCTTTTGACAGAAACATCCTGGAGCAAGCTTCAGCGAACATAAACGCTGCTCTACATGTGATCACTGGATGCCCAAAATCCGCACCTGTATCTCACCTACATCAAGAATGTGCACTACTTCCTGTAAAGCAGCATTGCCAACTGCAGACACAAAAGTTCCATAGCGGCATAGTCAGGAATGCCACACACACACACACCCCCCAATTATCCCCTTCTATCATCCCACCCATCTCATTCCCGTAACATCCGTGCACCGTTGTATGCCGCTGTCTCTGTCACTGACCGTCAACGTTGGGCTACCTCAGAGCTCAACCGGAAGGGGCTGCTGCAGATGGAGCACACCAGATTCGTCAATGAATACCTTTCCTGTGCCCCTACCAATTCTATACTCGACGGTGTACCGCCCAAGGTCGATGATAGCGAAAAGCACCTACCAAGACGCTTCCGAGTAATTGTGGCGGGTCTGCGCTGTGTTCATTTCTCATTCCTCAAGGCCTATGTTCACAGGATCGATCCATCGGTCCGCGACGAATGTCCTGACTGCCACGGCATTTGAGCATGATTTCTACATTTATTTTCATGCCCAGCTCGACCAACTTCTCTGACAGCACTGGATATGTGGAAAAAGCCTTGTGATGTGGCCGCCTTTCTACGCCTATGAGAAGAAGCTCGTTGTGGCCGATACGAAGAAGAAGACAATCCGAATAAATAACCACACTAACCACCGTACCATCCGCAAGGATCGCCTTGATACTTTTAATTCCCTATTAGCGGTTGGCGTAGACTCGGTGGACACGTGTTATAACGTACGTGCACCGAGTTTGCGTCAACCTTCAATAGGGAATCAAAAGTATCAGTGCGATCTGGGCCGACCGTATGTTCTTGACAAACTACAAGTACCACCAAGAAAGAAAATACTAACAGAAAAATTGTATTTCCGACATTTCAACGAAATTCATGTGCAAGGCGGTTTGATAAACTTATGCAATGGAGACCCAAATCCATTTTTTCAGCTGTAGCAAGATTACAGTAAGAGCGTATTCTTTCATGATAGCTCGAAACTGAAGCAGTTTCAGCAGCAATGATTTGCGTAAAAGTTTGGATCAAAGTCTGCATTAGCAAAACTACGCTTCGAGAAGCAATCTTATAGTTAGCAGGGAGCGACGTGTGCATGCACGTTCTTATTGGAATAGTAATTACGGGCTTCAGTGCGCTGATAGAAGGAAGCTACGCAGCTTGCGAAGCGTGTATGCCCAAGCTTCATGGGAACAGTCCTGAAGCGTTTTTTCGAAACGGATTGGAAGTACTAAGTGCGGAGACTTGGTGCGCTCATAATCTTTCACATTGATCTAGTAGTTCATTTTAATTCCAAATGTGTTCAGCATTATCACAGAACACTCCTAGAGCTGGGATTAGAAAAATGGTTTGAATAAGGGGCAAAACGGCTATTTGAATTGTCTCAGAATAGATGAGGTGGGCCCTCCATCATCACTCGAGTCTGTCTGTTACTGATTTTGAGATGAAACGTATTGGACGATCTAATCTCTTGGACACTCCCAAAGAGCTCTCCATTTCGATTATCACAAGCAGCGGAGCGGTAAGCCGTGGTGAAATGCACTGCTCTTCAAAAGTGTAGACGTACACCCAAATATGTCGTTATTCCGTCCGGATGAAATTTGTCGCAGACGATATGATTATCACTGAACCAGCCAAGCTGGAAAGCCCTAGTTTACAACATGTCAGTGATAAGCGTAACAAAATAAGCAACTTTTGGATTAAAGTTGCAAAATAGGCTGTTTCAAACGTATTGATGCACTTTCAGAATTAGGAGAAAAATTATCTTTCTCAGAAGGGTTCTTAGGCTCAGTTGTCGAGTAAGTAGGGATAGGTGTTATCATTTCTCAATTCAAATGCCTCGAGGTCTCCGTCTGTCCTAGCCCGAGTCAGTCGAAGTACATGCGATGAATTGGGTAGGTAGGACAAATCAGAGAAAATTCGTTGCACGGTACGGAGTGTTTGTCGACAGAAGAAAAGTATTCTCCGTTGTCGTTTCTGACCTAGTACACACCCCCCACTAATCCACCCGAAGCAGCTCTAGTGCTGGACTCTGTGAAGATCTTGGCGGCAGATCTGTTTCGAGCGGGCACCATTTTCTGTGACAATGCGGGAGCGTTATTGCACACCTTTGACGGAAATTCACGGATCTTATGAGCTCTTGCGATAAGCAGAGAGCTTTTGCTCTTAGTAGAAGAAGTTTATTTGGTCACTGAGTTTCGACTGAAAATGCTCCCGCATTGTCACAGAAAATAGAGTCCACTTGAAACAGATATGTCGCCAGGATCTTAACAGAGTCGCACTCGAGCTGCTTTGGGTGGATTAGTGGGGTGTGCATTAGGTCAGAGTCGACAACGGAGAATGCTTTTCTTTTGTTGACCTGCACTCTGCGCTTCGTGTCAAAAGTTGAAAAATCAGCCCGAATCGTCTTGGTCATCGTTAGAAACAGGTTGACCAATACCACGAACTCCCTAGGCAACCGACTTGATCAGTCTTCCAGACTTAACCTCGCTTTCTTAGGAGTCAGAGTAGCGCTGGTTCCTGTCGGCTGCCATTACAGAACAGGAGAGTTGCTTGGGTTTTCTCTGATGATCATATCTACCCAATTCGTCGCATGTAATTGGACTCGCTCGGGCTAGGACAGACTGAGACCTCGAGGCATTTCAATTGTGAATTGAGAACACCTATCCCTATTTACCCAGCTCTTGAGCCAACGAACCCTTCTGAGAAATGTTATGTTTTTCTCCCATTTCTGAAAGTGTGTCTATACTTTTGAAACAGCCTATTCTGCAATTTGATGATGCCAAAGGTTTTTTTTTCTTTTTTGACGCTTACCACTGAAATGTTGTGTACTAGGGTGTTCTAGCATGGCTACTTCAGTGGTAATCATATCGTCTGCGACAAGTTTCATCCAGGCGGAATAGCGGTATGTTACGGGGTGAGTCTATACTTTTGAAACGCATTTTATTACAGGTGATAAGGATTCCCGACAATAAACGCGGCTCGCTGCTTATTATAATCAAAATCGTTAGTTCTCCAGGAAGGCCCTAGACCTAGGGCTTTCTAAATATAGGGTAGAGGCTCAAATCTCTTCCCTTCGACATACAGTGCGTTTCATAATTATAGCGACAGCCTTTAAAACACCGGAATCAAGGCCCACACAGAATTTCATGTCATGGAATGGCATGGTTACCATTGACCTCAGCGCACCTGAAAACCCTCGCAGAATTTCGCAGAAAAATATAAAGAACCAAGAATTAACTGGTGCTTCACCTTCGAAAGGCCGTTTCATAATTATAGCGACACTTTAATTATTCAACTTTTTATTAAAGAATACAACTGTTCAAAACATTTAGTGTTCTTTCACTCCTCTATGCCTAGAAATGATTTGGAAAACTCGTTTCGGCATAGAGTCGACCAGTCGTTTCCAAGTTGCTCCAGGCATTGATTACGGCTCTCTTGAGTTTCTCAACTTACTCCTACCCTCTATAAAACGTCGAAATTCACATCATTCGAGGCGCGAGCGGCGGGCGCGTCGCCTAGGTCTCCGTCTGCCCTACGCTCTCTCACTGTCTCTAACCTCCTCTCCGCACCAGCACGCGTAGGAACCAAGTGAATTTCGCCGTTTTATAGCCTATACGTCTTGCCTGCACCGTGTGTTCGACGAAGCAAGATTCCCCAGATATTATCGATGGGGTTTACGTCTGGTGAATGGGCTGACCAGTCCACAGCGGTACCGTTATGCTCCTTCAACCACGTTTTGTTGTTAGTGGAGCGACTTCCATGAATTGACGCGTTGTCTTGCTGGAAAACGAGACCGTCATGCTGAAGTCGGGCAAGCGAAAACCGGATGCAAGTTTGCAACACCTCTCAGTAGTCGGTGGAACTAATTCTAGTGGAAGTGAAGGCGATCTGAAGCGCACCGCCTTCATAAAAGCCACCCCATGCCAGGGTTCGGCGTGAGGTGTGATGTATCACAGAGGGGAGGGGGGTCGGACCCGTCGACATCCGGTGGGATGGGGGATCGGACCTTCGGGGCGGGGGGGGGGGGGGGGGTTGAGAGCCATACCGTTAGTATAAAATAATGACGGCAAACAGAGACGGCAAAATGAAATCACAATAGAAGGTCAAAATGAAACTGGAGATCATACTGAAAGAGCAAAATGAGACAGGACATCAAAAAAAGAAACTGAATAGCGAGAAACAATTGCGAAAAAACAAATGAGGCAAGATATGAAATTGATATGTAAAAATAAGGCAGGAACACACAAGAAGAGCTTACAATTCACTGGTGATAAAGCATGCAAGACAATAGACGGCAGTATCATGGACATCGTTAATGACTCTGAAATGGAGGAGGAGTCATGGCCATGTGAAGTGTGTCACCAAAGGGCTCCTGGATATGTCAGCGGCGTCGGTGTTGAGTATTCGCTGTCATCGAGTTCATAACAAGCGGACTGTCCTGTCAACGAAAAGACACAGATGTTCCGGAATTTCGTAATCTAACTATAAGATGCATTATAGGCGGTTTAGGATTCATAGGTTCGATCCCGCTAAAGGTGAAAAATTTCGCAATTCTGAGAAATAATGGATAGTTGACTGTTTGGGAAGAGCATTATTCACTGTTATATCTCTTGCAATTCACTCCACAAAATAGACTCGTGTCCAAGATGCGATATCGCCTGAAGTATAGGATTTTTATGCCCTGAGGGCACATAGGTGCGGTTTCGGGCATGAAAGCTACATTTAGTAATTGACTATCCGGATGTGAAAACGCACCCAAAATTTCAAGTCCACAGCTTTAAGCAGAACAGCGCTACATATGGTGGGGTCCATGAAAAAATCGATAGCTGTGAAGTGTTTACAAGTATTTAACGAAATTTGAATTAGGGAGTTTCGCGTTGCTACAACGTGCGGAAAACCTAGTCACGGACCCAAGTAATCAATTTCATCCTTTTAACCGGTTAAAAACGGTCTTTGAAGACTCATCTTTAGGTGTGATACAATCGATTGTATCACACCTAAAAATGGGTCTTTAAAGGCTGTTTTTAACCGGTTAAAAGAATGAGATCATTCACTTGGGCCCGTGAATAGGTTTTCTGCACCGTGTAGCAACGCGAAACTCCCTAATTCAAATTTCGTTAAATACTTGTAAACACTTCACAGCTATCGATTTTTTCATGGACCCCATCCTATGTAGCGCTGTTCGGCTTGAAGCTGCGTCCATGAAATTTTGGGTGTGTTTTCAAATCTAAACAGCCAATTACTAAATGTGGTTTTCATGTCCGAAACCGCACCTATGTGCCCTCAGGGCACTACTGTTCAGCCATTGAACAAACATTTGGGGGGGGGGGCTTGACTTGGGTGGGGGGTCGGACCAATGTTGGGTTGTATCACACCTCGCGTCTTTCTAGCCTGCTAGTGTGTGGATCTATCGGGTCCATCCAGGTTCAACCTTCTCTCGTTCGAAAAAATCATCTCAACACAATGTTTACTCCGGAGAAACCGCAGTTGAATTACCACTTACCTTAGCCTAGTCAGTCGCCATGTTCTTTACAGCGAACTGAAGTCGTGCTGCCTTGTGCGACTCGGAAAGGCAAGAAGCGGAATATATCCGAGAATGCTTGATGTTCAGGTTGCGTTTTATCGCCCTCCACTTTGTCGTCTTGGAAAGTTCAGCTCGAACTTTATTTACCATGATGGCCGAGTTCGATGCAAGCCGTCCTATTAGGCATTCATCCTGACCAGGGATGAGCGGAAATTTTTTTCTGAATTGCGAAATCGGAAATCGGAACAACCTTCTCAATTTCGGAAATCGGGAATCGGAACGCCAAAAACCATCGGAAATCGGAAATGGTCAACAAAATTCTCAATCCTCCCCTGGTGATTGTTCCTGCCAAAAAAACTTGGACTTATCCTACTTAATTGAACAATGTGTACACCCACGCGTACTTATAGGCTTGTATCGTGGCGCTTCGAATCATTGCAGAATCAGTTAGGTCCCACACAGTTTTCCAGACACCTGCAGCACATCAAGTCGGTCCAACACAGTTTCCCCGGCGATCGGCACACTCCCAGTAGAGTCCCGCGAACTTTTCTTCCCGGCACTTGGCGCACTCCTAGTTGGGTGAAACACACTTTCGCCGGCGCTTGGTGCCCTCCAAGTTGTGTCCAACACAGTCTCCCCGGCGCTCGGCGCACTCCAAGTTGAGTGCAACACAGTCAGTTCCTCTCTCGCTCGGCGCATTCCCAGTTGGGTCCCGCACAATTTTCCAGCGCTTGGTGCACTCCAAGTGAAGCCCAGCGCACTGTTTTGGCGCTTAACGCACTTCAACTCAGAAATTGATTAGCAGGTTACCCGAGACTTCAACGCAAGTTGCATGATGGCCTCACGCAACTTGCTTTGAGTTCACAAGTAACTTGAAGCGATGTTACATGTAATTTGACGAGATTTTTGATTAAAGTAACGTGCGCTAATAATAAACACATAACGTTGCGAGTAACTTGCACTGTTGGTACATGTTACTTGACAACTACACGCGACGTGGCCGGCACATTGACAAGCGACGAGGCCAGCACACCGTCACGCGACGGAGACTGCCCGGCGAGAACGACTGGGCCGGCAGCGGTCTGTCAGGCGGGACCTCCAGCCGGTGTGCGGTACCAAGTACCTCAAAACTTGGGTAACTGAATGGACGACGCTGCCCACATCTGAGTACTGCCTCCAGAGTGCATCGTATACCTCCGTAGGAAACGTCACGCCGCTTAGATAAGTTACATGTGCGATAAAATAATACATTTAAAGGCAGGGTTCTCGATAAAATCGGTTGTTGTGCTATCACCGTAGAATGGGAAATCTGGCCATTACAAAAGTGAAAATAAGCCAATCAATTGGAGAAAAAACGCTCAGGAGAAAGTTATGGCTTGGTGTCCTCCCGCCCCCAATTATCCAGATTTGGGCGAAAGCCTGTTTTGTCTACTTTTATTTTGCTTCTGAAGTGATTTTTGAACATTTCTGGAGACTATTGTTTACTTGAACAGCAAAATAAATGCCGGATAAGCAAGCATTGATGAAAATCGCGTTAATTAGGGGGCCGGCCGACACCTGTAATTAGCCGTCACATTTCGTTTTTGAGCGTTTTTCCCGCGAATTTCTGGGTTTTTTCACTTACTTTTACTTTTGTGATGGCCAAATCTACAATCTTATAAAGAGCGCTCGAAAGTCGTTTTTATCGCGAACCCTGCCTTTAAAGGCAGTGGTCACGATGAAAAACGTTATAGAACAAAACTACAAAAATCAGCTTAGATCAAAAACAGCTGAAAAACTATGAAGGTAGAGCGGTGCAAAACGGGCTAGAATTAGAGTTTCTAGGGCCCAAAGATGCTAGTTCGTGCACACGTGCACAGCGATGACGAAAAAGATCGCAGTCGCATGCCGAGCAGTCAAAGTCATCTACATTCAGAGGACGAAATGAATGCAAATTTACCTAATAAAAACAGTTGAGCAATAAAAGAAAGGACTCCAGCCAATGTTTTTGACTAGATGTGTACATAAATCCGGAGGTTCATTGATTGAAATTCAATTTCAAGCCAGCTGATGTTCTTGATATGAGAGGTCATCGATGCCGATGATGTGGAGTGGGCTCGTACACCATCAAAAGACAAGAAAGTTAAGGCTTCAAATTTGGCCCAAAACAGTGTTTTTTTCGCGATTTTTTTTGTTGGTCCCACTACTCGAGACCGAGAGAAGGATTTGGAGAGAAAAAGACGACAAGCATATTTGATCGCGACCACTGCCTTTAAAGGCAGTGGTCGGGATCAAATATGCTTGTCGTCTTTTTCTCTCCAAATCCTTTCCTGGGTCTCGAGTAGTAGGACCTATAAGAAAAAATCGCGAAAAAACCACTGTTTTGGGCCAAATTTGAAACCTTAACTTTCTTGTCTTTTGATGGTGGACGAGCCCACTCTACATCATCGGCATCGATGACCTCTTATATCAAGAATATCAGCTAGCTTGAAATTGAATGTCAATCAATGATCCTTCGAATATATGTACACATCTAGTCAAAAACCTTGACTGAAGTGATGCTTTCATTATTCAACTGTTTTTATTCGTTAAATTTGCATTTATTTCGTCCTCTGAATGTCGATGATTTTTGACTGCTCGGCATGAGACTGCGATCTTTTTCGTCATCGCTGTGCACGTGTGCACGAACTAGCTTCTTTGGGCCCTAGAAACTCTAATTCTGGACCGTTTTTTACCGCGCTACCTTCATAGTTTTTCAGCTGTTTTTGATCTAAGCTGATTTTTGTAGTTTTTTCGATAACGTTTTTCATCGTGACCACTGCCTTTAAGTTACACGCCAGTGCTTTATGCCACGTGTGACTCAACTCGCACCATGGAAAATGATACCAATGTTTAAGGTCAAATGTAACTTGAAGTTGTAAAGACAGGTTGCCGACAACATGTGTAGAGCCCTTAATTCGTGACTCTGTCAGAAATTCCTTACATGTGGAGTCCTGCACCCTTCCCTCGGTAAACTCACAGCTGGACTTAAATCTCACATGCAACCGTTCGTGAAACCCTTCAGCGAGCTTTTATTCAGGGAACTGATTATATCGTGTTATCAGTACACGCCATCCCACCATAATAGCAACAAACCAAATCGCTTCATTTTTGAAAAAAAAATGACGACCGAATTTCTCACAAACACGCACAGACACACACACACATAGAGTTAGGCAAATATATGTAGATAGTAGGATAGTTATTGAATAATTTTCCTGTATATGCACTCAACTCTAGCTTTCTGAAAAGTGAAGACGGACCTCGAATTCGAATTCAGCGCCCCAGATATCCCTGAGAATTTGGCAAGGAAAAGGGTTCAAAAATCTAAACTCCGATATTTCCGATTTTTTCCGCATTTTTAGGCTTTTTTTCGGAAATCGGAAGGCCAAAAACCATCGGAAATCGGAAATCGGAATTCCGCTCATCCCTGGTCCTGACCAGAGGGCTTTCTGGGTCTCCCAGTGCCCTTCCTAAAACCATGTAACTCAGGATCATTCAGAAACCGGTAAACCGTGGCCCGATGACTACCAATTACCTCTGAAATCCTAGCGCTCATGCCGGCCTTGTGCAGCAGGAGAACCTGGCTCTTCTCGTCCTTAGAGAGAGCTGTACCGTGCGCCATGATCGGAATATGTGAAGAATAATGGCATTTATTTGAAATATACCTAAAACGGGAAATGTTCCGAAAAATTTGCGAAAAGAGCATTTCCAATGTAAAGTGTCGCTATAATTATGAAACGGCCATTTCGAAGGTGAAGTACCAGATAATTCCTGTTTCTCTATATTTTTCTGTCAAATTTTGCGAACAAAGGTTATCAGGTGCGCTGAGGTCAATGGTGACTATGCCATTCAATGAAAGTTTGTGTGGGCCTTGATTGCGGCGTTTTGGAGGCTGTCGCTATAATTATGAAACGCACTGTACGGCATGCCTATGGCCTTCTGTGATGTTTTATTTTCGATCAGCGCCTTCCACAAAATGTACCCGATTTCAAAGCGCAAAATTCTTTTCGAGATGAATAGTAGGCAGAAGCTTGAGGGGGCCTAAGTTTGTACGAAATAAAACGCCACGAAGTCGCCTTCGATGATTCTCTCTACTCCCGCGCGTGAACGTAGAGAACTGTTTCAATGGGGTCATTTTGCGACAGAGAGTGTCCTATTGGAAACAAATCATAGCTGAAGTCCTCGGATCTCATCTATTAAATTAACTGGAGAGCAAGTTGCCGAAATCCATACAGGGATCTGTCAGTTTCAGGGCAACCACATTTTCGTTATTTTTTTACATCTCTGAAGGTATCTTGTTCTAAACTATTGTTTTCAAGTGCCGTTGAAGATTCCTCTTGGGTGTTTGTATTTCGCATTGACTTTCAGGAAGTGTTTTCTTTTTCTTTTTGAAGGGTTGGTAATGTGGGCAAAGCTCGATAGAAAATAGTCCAAGGCACGTTAGGGACAGGAAGAAAGTTTCACCGCTTGGGCTTTTCTGAACCCGGACTGAGCCCCAATCTGAACTTCACCAATTTGCCCTCACGTTCGTTTGATATAGGTTCGACTTCAACAATGAGACGTTTTCCTAGATTATAATCTCTGTCTCGAAATGCATCCATTGGAGCAGTTCTTCACGTTTACATGCGGGAACGGGGAGTGATTACCGATGCCGGCTACGTGACGAGTTCTAATGTGAAAAACTGGGAACCCTCCAGGCTTCTGCCCTCTATTTGTTTCACGAACGATTTTGCGCTCCAAGACGGTGTGCGACTTGAGAATTTCATTGAAAAGAACAGACTGTACAGGTTGTGAGAAGCGCTCATGTAGGCGCGGCAAGGTCAAAAGGTTTCGTCACCAACTTTGAAAAGCACCCTTCACATATATAGATATGTATGTATGGAAGTCCATTCAAAATTGTGATAACTTCAAGGAAGACGTTGCCAGAGGCGGCATTAAGAATCACGGTAGCGCGCGCTATCCCAGATTTCGGGCTACTATGCACTTCGGTGTCTCATTCTTCACACACTCCCTCCTCCGCCAGCGCGCCACCTCGATACTTAATACCGCCTCAGGTGTTATTTGTCTGTTGGGCTCTTTCATTTGTCACTCCTTTATTTCATAATGTGTTTGAAACCATTTCTTCGAAGAACTTCCTTATATATAGCAGATTCATTGCAGAGTCCTCACCTATCCGTCCTCTGCGCATCCGATTGACGAGGTCGATGCTGATGCTGATGCTTCTATCAACCTCATTAGATGGTTTCAGAAAGCTTTTAAGTGATTGACAAATAGTGCTTCGTTGCGTGACACGACATCGCCGGTGTCCTTCTTGTTATCAACAAATACTTAGAAATGTTTTCATGTTTTACAGGAATTATTTTTATCATGTCTAAGATGTTCTATTTCCGCTTGGATCTTAATAATTTATTGTGATAAATTGCATTGTGTAATAAAGATGTTGATTAAAGCTTGAAATATAATACTCCAGTTTTCAAGTTTCCATGTACTATGCGCGAAAAAAAGTTTGAGTAGGACAGGGTCCACAGCTAGGCGGGACTCGCGCTCGTACCGGCTCACCTGCTTATTTGGTGGAATATATGATAAATTTTACAATATACGACAAACGTGCCATGTCAGGCATGTGCGGAAAACTCTGAGGCAGAAAAAAAACCGAAAAGTGAAAATTTTCGGTTTGAAAACCGAAAAAAAAAACTTCAAAAAGTCTGATTTCTAAATCACTTATTCTTGGCCGGGTAGATGTGGTAGCGTTATCAAAATGCTACAAATGATCGCAGTATTGAGCTTCCTCGGAGGGATTTCCTTGGACCAAAAGTAGCCACAATCAAACTCGCCACGCGATAGGAGTGTGGCCTTGCAGTGGCTATTCCTCTCAAATTTGTGCTGATATACAACTCGGACAGTAACACCGGGTGAGGGGGCCAGCAATACCGGCTGGCTAAACATTGTAACCGGCGGACATGCTCCGGTTTTCACAGTAAGTGGGTTTCCGCTCTCCCGGCAAATTGTGGTCCGCTCACTCCGAACCCATTGCCTATTTAGCCGGTAATTGGAGATCGACTCACCCGGTATTAGTTGCTTTTTGTGCGAGTGATAACGATCTACACGGGCCGATAGAACCCCTAGCATTCAAAAGAGCGGCCCAATTCGATGGAAACTAGTGCCTAAAACTTCACGTGTTTTTTGATTAAAAACTATGGGCCCGTCCCCAACGTGATGAAAAGACAATTACATAGAAATTGAAAGTCGATTCTAAAACAGCGATCTAAAAGAAGCACTGACAGAGACGAAATGCTGCTTGTTCATGAGAAATACTCACGTGGATCGATCTGTATTCGAAACATGCCATCACGGCGATCAGCGATGGAAGTGTAAAAAAGCCTTAGAGTATGAATAGGCGTTCCAGTATGCGCTTGCGGAGAATATGAATACTCAGTGACGCTATGGCGGAGCGGACTAAAGTGGGCAAAAACCTCGCCCAACAAGCGAAATCTGTACACGCGTTCATTATCATGGTAGCAGAAGACAGAAATACAATTATTTATCATGAGACGGAATTAAATTGATGATAGATTAATAATGAAAATGAAGAAGAGTCGTTACGGCCTTCGCCGCCTTTGCGAAGGCCGTAACGACTAACGACGTAACGACGGCGTGAGGCCATCCATGCTCCAACACCACGCGCGTGACGCGCTATGTTCACACTGTGTGTCCACGGTCGTTTTGTCTCTGAGACCGCGTTTCCACCTTACTCACGTCATGAACTCGATTTTCTGTCGATCGTTAAGAAATTTAACCATCCACGACCGCGCCAAATTTTGGGTGACTGCACGTTAAGGCCGTGTGCAATACTCAGGGATTTCTGGACAAGTTACCTGGGACTTCAACGCAAGTTGCAAGATGGCTTCACGCAGTTTACTTCAAGTTCACAAGTAACTTGAAGCGATGTTACGTGTAACTTGACCAGCTTTTTGATTAAAGTATCGTGTAAGTTGCGCTAATAATACACATTATTGCGAGTAACTTGCACTGTTGCTGTCACCTATCACCCACGCTCGGCGCGGCCGGCACCGACACGCGAGGCGGTCAGCACACCGACACGCGGTATGCTTGCCGAGCACGCCGGGAGCCGCCAGCGGCTAGGCGAGGCCTCCAGCCGGTGTGCGGGGCGATGTACCTCAAACTTGGGGGAATTATACCAACGACGCTATTGTCCTGCCTCGAGAGTGCGTCGTATACCTCCCTGGGAAACAGTTCGCCCAGAGTTAAGTTACATGCGCGATAAAATAACATATATAAGTTACACGTCTGTACTTAAAGGCAGTGTCCACGATAAAAACCATGTTAGTTTTTTTGATGGAGATCGGCAGCTGCGGGGCCTAGCTCAACCCTAACGTTGAAAAAACTAAGAAAAATGAGCTCGGAACGGTCCCCTACGGCCCCAAAGTTGGACACTCGTCAGCTCGTCACCCCCAGATGCACTTTCCATGCCCACTGACGTGAATAAATGAATGCTCGAGAACGTGAGATGAGCGATAGTTTCCGAACAATAGCCCCGTTCTTCCCTTTATTTCCAACTTCTCTCTTTACTCAGGTCAGCTGGCATACATCGGCTGCAAGAGACGGAAGTTACAAGCCTCGGACAACTCGTCCACCATGCTTCCTTAGCTCAACTTTTGAGGGACCATAACTCCGTTCCCAGAAGGTCTTGTACGATTCCAGCGACATCATTGGAATCAGCGTGGGACCGTCTTCAAGACAGGCGGAAAAGCAGAAAAACGATTCTTATCGTGAACACTGCCTTTAATACTATATAAGGTTGAAGTTGAAGCTCGTCTGATAAACCTTCATTGACTACGTTTCGGGCAATAAACCCGTCGTCAGGTCAACTGAAATATGTAAGACAAACAAATAGACAATATGTTCTCACCAAACACCAACTACCGACCTGTGGTGACTGGGATGGAGTAGGTCGCAACCACAGATAAGCCCAGAGGTTTTCTAAAAGAGGTGGGAATGACGTAAAGCGATGTTGATGAGTATCCCACCTACCTCTAAATGGGCATAAGATGGAAATGAGGTAGGGCGGTGGGAGGTCTCAAAATAGTGCATTGGAAGGATAGGAGGGATAAGGCATCCAGATATGTATCATATCCCAGTTGACCGCTTCCATTACAAGGTTATCAACCTCATTGCTTCCCTCATTTCTTCTCTGCTGTTGATAGGCGGTTTTTCCTTTTTATCTCCAGCGCCTCCTTTATTTTTCGTTCAACCGTGTCCTCAACGTTTCTATGAAGAATGGTTACTCGAAGCCGGGGTGGTTCTTCAATTGGGTGTTTCAGTGTGCGATGTTTCGAAAACGGATTGTTTGGATAGCTCTGTGGGGACCTCAGAGCCCGACGGTGCTCGTTCATCCGTAGAAACAGCGGCCTAGCTGTCTCGCCGATGTAGAATTCTTGACATCCTAGGCAATCCACTTTGTATACCACACATTTCACCTGGCATACGTTTTCTCCTCCACTGCAATCCGGGCAATTGGTGCGCTCGCAGTGATCCTCATAAAGGCGTGAGGACGTTAGAAGACGTCGTAGGTTGAGAGGTGGTCGAAATACTAGACTAATCGGTAGCCTTGAGCGCTTCACCACTCTATTCACGTCCATGGCAAAAGAATCAGAGATAAATGGCAAGACAAGAGATGTTCCATTCGGTGTCCGGTGAGGTTTCCAATACGAAGGTTGTCCTGTTCCATAACCGTTCTGCCGCAAAATGTTTTGCACCATAATCTCCACTTCTTGAAAGCTCACAGAGGTTAGTTCCGTTGAAGTGGTAATCATATGACTGACTACGTTTGTCTTCATATAAGATGGATGACTTGCCTTTAATGTCACATGTAAGTCAACTCGCACCGCCCAAGATACTTACCTTATTGAAGGTCACATGTAACTTAAAGGCAGTGGTCGCGCTTGAATATGCTCGTCTTCTTTCCCTCTCTAAACCCTTCTCTGGGTATAGAGTAGTAGAACCTATGAGGAAAAATCGCGAAAAAATAGCTGTTCTGGGCCAAATTTGAAGCCTGAACTTCCTTGTCTCTCGATGGTGGACGAGTCCACCCCACTACATCGGCATCGATGATCTCTAATACCAAGAACATCAGCTGGCTTGAACTTGAATTTCAATCAATGAACTTTCGGATTTATGTACACATCTAGTCAAAAACATTGGTTGAAGTGCCTGCTTTCATTGTTCAACTGTTTTATTAAGTAAATTTGCATTTATTTCTTTCTCTGAGTGTCGATGATTGTTGACTGCTTGGCATGAGACTGTGATCTTTCTGTGCACGTGTGCACGAACTGGAAGTTTAGGGTCTCAATAACTCTAATTCTAGCCCGTTTTTCACCGCGCTACCTTCATAGTTTTTGAGCTGTTTTATATCTAAGCTGATTTTTGTAGTTTTTTCGATAACGTTTTTCATCGTGACCACTGCCTTTAAAGCTTTAAAGATAAGTCGAAGGTAACATGTTTGGAGTCCTTAATTCGCATGTAATCAGAAATTCCTGAGTATTGCGCTACCGTCCACCGTGTCCCACTGGTGGGACACGCGAGCTCGAATGGCACGCCACCGAAGATTGATGTTCCTTTTTTCGCGTTCAGTGTGAAGCTATCAATGAAGAAAAGGTCCGTGGCTTGTTTCCTCAAGAAAAAACATTTAAGTTCAAACCGCGGCTGACGCGGCGGTTTAAATGAGGTTTAAACGCCGCGCCAGCCGCGGTTTGAAATTAAATGAATGTTTTTTTTTGAGGAGACAAGCCACCGACCTAACTACACCAGAATTTCCGCTCATAGCACTCCTTCTATCAAACGAAACAACTGTCTGAAGTCATGGCAGACTCAAGTGGATATTTGATTTTACTACCACCGCTCATTTGAATGCGATTCAGAATCCTGCTGCTAGGCATCTAATTAAAATTTTGTATCGTGTAGGTTTGGTGGGTAAAAAAAGGTAAAATTGAAGAAAATCGATGTTTCGGAGTCATGGTAGTGGCCAGGTGAACAGAACGTGATTTCAACTGCGGTTTTCTGCTGATAAAGCTAAGAAATGGCAGTAAAAACTGACAATGCGGGTGAGCCCCAGCTATTTTTGCAATGAGCCCTAGCTATTTTCACAAAAGTTTAAATGTTATGCTATAGTGGAGCTGATGGCGGGTCACGAATTCCGTAGTCGAGTCTAGGATTAGTAAATACATTGAGCATGACAAAGTCTGGAACTTCATCCTCGTGGCGGAGAAATCGATTTTTTAAAGCGTGTCCCACCGGTGGGACACGCGGTTCGCAGTGGTAGTCAACACGTGTCCCACTTGGGACACGTGGTCGTGATTGGGCTAAGATTCCTTTCATTGTAGCTGGAAGAATCGTACTAGAAAGAACCTAAATTACTGGGGGGGGGCAGACTTGAGGCACCTTGAAATTCTTCAAAGGCAGGGTTCTCGATAAAATCGGTTGTTGTGCTATCACCGTACAATGGTAGATCTGGCCATCACAAAAGTGAAAATAAGTAGAAAATTGGAGAAAAAACGCTCAGGAGAAAGTTATGGCTTGGCGTCCTCCCGCCCCTAATTACCGAGATTCGGGTAAAAGCCTGTTTTATCAACTTTTATTTTGCTTCTAATGTAATTTCTGAACATTTCTGGTCGACTACTGATTACTTTAACAGCAAAATAATTGTCGAATAAGGAAGCATTAATGAAAATCGCGTTAAAAGCAGTGTTCACGATAAATCTCGTTCTCGAGGTCTCGGTGTGAAACACTAAGTTGGCAGGTGCTGTAGAGGATAGGGTCGAAGAAAGCAACGAAAACTGGCCAGAAATAAATACAAACGGCTTTGAAAGCTCTCCCGGTGCGCCTACCTATCCCGGTCCGCCCCCCAATCGGACGAGCTTGTGGCGCCGCACACCTTTGCTTGGCAAATTGCCAAGCAACTCTGCCGCAGTTAGCATTATCGATTCGCGCAGATTTCGCGATTAGCGCGCGCTTGCCGAAATCAGCAGGGCCCATGATTCTCGTCCACGCCCTGAATTTAGAAACCGTTATTTTGACTTATTCTGGACGTTTTTCTTCGCTGTTTCTTCACTATTAGTTACCTCACGACCAAACAATCCCGTTTTTGGGTCGAACTCGAGTGCGATATTCAACATGAACACTGCCTTTAATTAGGGGGCCGACAGACACCGGTAATTAGCCGTTATACTTTGTTTCTGAGCTTTTTCCCGCGGATTTCCGGGTTTTTTCACTTACTTTTACCTTAGTGATGGCCGAATCTACATTCTTATGAAGAGAGCTCAAAAGTCGTTATTATCGCAAACCCTGCCTTTAATAGGGATTCATTTATAACGGAAATCCCAGTTTTAAAACCACCTGAGTTCACTGGCCGTGGAGCGCGCGGTCTTTTATGGGGTTAGTTTAGCGGAAAACAAGCAAAATTGATTGATGCCTGCAGCTCATGGCCGAGCATCACCCTCGGCGATCATGCTTGGCGATCTAACCTGGGCTAAGATTGCTGAGTGCAAAGTGGCTACAGACCAGGGCTGTGCGGAAATCTTTTTTTAAATTTTCGGAAACGGAAACGGAAGAAAAATGGCTAAAAAAACGGAAATTCGGAAACGGAAACGGAAGAGATCAAAAAACTATGGGTGTCTCATTCTCACGTTCCGTCGCTGCTTATTGGTTAAAGTTCTCATTCGATAACCTATGATTTCAGTCAATAAATCAATAGTTATCCAAACTACATAAAATCACTATGGGGTATTTCACGATTTCGGATCTTTGCCCCAGAAAAAAAAAACCGAAAAGGAAGTTTCAAAAATTAGTATATGTAGCGACCCCTCCGGAACAGTGTACAGCCTGTCCTCCAGAAAGCAGTCCAGGCTGTACTAGCTGCAGATGAAGCGGACGGCCGCGTTG
The DNA here is from genome assembly GCA_029168955.1 of Aplectana chamaeleonis. Taxonomy (NCBI): domain Eukaryota; kingdom Metazoa; phylum Nematoda; class Chromadorea; order Rhabditida; family Cosmocercidae; genus Aplectana; species Aplectana chamaeleonis. Next base: position 321,948 of record JAPDOI010000332.1, read on the forward strand.
CGTGTTCAAGACCGATAGAAGTTTACCTCCAGGTTCTCACCGACGACTTTCTAGATTTACTGGTGAACTTTTATATTGAATCCTGTCGGAGCAAATACCGCAAGATTAAATTCAGAAAGTAAGAAAAAACTGCTCGGTGGAAACAGGAAAAATCACTTTTGATCTGCCTCAAAATTTAGAAACCCGAGCTCTGCTGAGGATCTCAGTCAGGCTTAGATATCCGACTGAACACAAGAGGTCGAAAGTGTTTTTCAGCCCACCATGATGTTTTCAAGCACCCTTGCCTATACCCACTACCATTACCCGTGTAGCACTATTTTCTTCCGTTTCCGGGCCTAAAAAGTCGGAAACGGAAGCGGAACGGAACAGCCCAAAAAACACCGGAAATACGGAAACGGAATCGGAAACGGAACAGTTCCGCACAGCCCTGCTACAGACGTTCAATGCAGCTGGGGACTGACTACAAGTCACATCACAACGGTGAATTCTGAACAAAAAAAAAGCAGAAAACTTTTAACATTTTTCTATAATGATTTTTCCGCCAAAAAGGCCGGAAAACGAAGAAAAGATAAATCGAAAAACGCTCACCCCTGGTTTGAACGAGATATAGCGGGTGCGTGAAAGATGCGAGTCGATTTTTCCCATAGCTGCCTTGGCCTGTGCAGGTTACCGCACGACTCAGAGATCATATACTCATCTGCATGAGTACTGGTTCAATGATAAATGTAAGGTGTCCATGTACGGCTTTGGATAAATCTCTGCATCGCAACTGTCGATATAGTAGCAGTATGTCTTCAAAATACCGAAATAGAAGGCCGCAACGCCGAAACGTTAGTCGTGTGAAGCTGCATCATACTTGGTTGACAAGCTCGCTGAAGGAGAGTGGGAAAAGGTGAGCATAAGGACTCTCCTTTGGACCGTCGTATATAATTCCGCCGCTGAACAACAAGAGTTCGATCATTTATAAAATTCTATGGTATGCTCATGGGTCGCTATCTCTGAACACAGCGGCAGCGCCCGTCTGTCGCAGAACTCCAGCCCTTAGAAATTGTCGCTGTTGCAGTGCGATGCACACCGACGAGCGACAGTCTCCGGCACATTTGCAGCAGATCAACCCTCTGCGACACGTCGCTGCGGCGGACGCGCGGCAACTGTTCCTACATCGAGCAATGCCGTTGCTCCGATGCTGGCACCACCGCGATTTGTGCTATATGGCATGCCCGTCGCTCATGACAGCGAAAAAGTATATCACTGACATAGTACTCACTCAGCGCGACGCGATCCATGCAGTAGGGGTACATCTCGCCACTCCGCTTTACTTTGGAATTATAAACACCACCTCATAGGAGCCGACTTCTAATGCGACTGAGACAATTGCCGGGACTACTATGTGGTTAATAAGCGCTTCGATCGAGCTCTAAATCAGGAATAAAGACCACGCTCACATGGGGAAAAGCTGCCACAGCGGTGAAGATGACGAGATCCGTTGAATTTGCCACACCCTCATATGCGGCAGTGTGGGCTACAGTGACCGAAACACAGAGAAAAATCGTTCCAGCACCGTATTCTAATTCGGCCGTAAAATAATTCGGCCGTAAAATATTTGTGTGAATGCACTAAAGAGTGCATTTCAGGCCTGTATCGTCCAGTTTACTTTTGCGACGTGCCAAACTGACTGTGGCGTGTACAATAGGAGCAGATTTTGTGAAATCGACGGAAAATACGTTTGGTAAGAGGAAAACATGGTGTGTGATGGAGATGCACATGGTTTTGACTTCAGTTTAACACAGCTTCGTGATCAAATCGCCGGTTTGCCTGGTTTTCTGAGATGTCTCCGAAGTTGGAGACTTGTTTAAAAATTACCTTCTTTTCTTGCCTAACGGAATTCAATCCTTCACGCTTCACAATTAGAACCTTTATAAAGTGGCAAAAGCATTGACCACTGTCGTTCTCAAGGCCCAATTCCGGTCCGCATTTGCAGACTACGGCAATTGCATCATGCGATACGTGATAATCGTGCTGGGACCACAGTGTGTGTGTGCGTGTGTGTGACTTTGAAGCAAGTTATGGTGATGCGGCGCTTTGTGAGCGCAAAAAAAACGCCGCAAAACGCTTTTTTCTGCAAAAAAATTAGCGCGGTACTGTATGGGGTCAAGGCTGTTGAGAACAGCTCAGCACTGCTCTGCAATTTAAAGGCAGTGTTCACACTAAAGACCGTGTTTTAGTTTTCGATGTTTTTGAGTAGCTAAGTCTACTAAGTAGGGGTTAATAGGCAGAAATCTCCACAAAACACTCAAATACCGTAAAAAAACCGTGTAAAGAAATTCCTGAAAAACTTGCCCGCGCCTGTTTGCGTGTTCCGGAGAAGGCAGGCAACGCATCGAACCTGACGTCAGTGAAATGGTTTCGCGCTTTAAAATCCTTAAAGGCAGTGTTCACGATAATCTTCAATTCCGAGGTTATTCGCTATATTGATTAAGTGGCCCCCGGGTAGATCTAAAATGATTTAGAGATTGAGAAAAAAGCACCAGAAGTGCACGAAAACCTTGAGTATCACCCCGCCTCTTAAAGGCAGTGTTCACGATAAGAATCGTTTTTCTGCTTATCCGCCTATCTTGAAGACGGTTCCACTCGGATTCCAGTGATGCCTTTGGAATTGTACAAGACCTTCTGGGAACGGAGTTATGATCCCTCAAAAATTGAGCTAAGGAAACATGGTGGACGAGTTGTCCAAAGCTTGTAACTTCCGTCTTTTGCAGCCGATGTATGCGAGCTGACCTGAGTAAAGAGAGAAATTGAGAATGAAGGGAAGAACGGCTCTATTGTTAGCAAACCATCGCTCATCTCACAATCTCGAGCATTCATTTTTTCAAGTCGGTGGGAGTGGAAAGTGCATCTGGGGGTGACGAGCTGACGGGTGTCCAACTTCGGGACCGTAGGGGACCGTTCCGAGCTCATTTTTCTTAGTTTTTTTCAACGTTAGAGTTGCGCTAGGCCCCACAGCTGCCGATCTCCACCAAAAAATCAGACATGGTTTTTTATCGTGGACACTGCCTTTAAGTATCACAGGAAGTGTTTGTTGTGACAATGAAATCTTTTGTGGACTCGTCTTTTGCAATTCTCTACTCTCTATTGCTCTGTTCTTTCCTTAGGGCCTTAACTAATTCTGTTTTGCATCATAGATTCTTCTATTTTCGATTGACCCAATTTTCCACCGGTGACAACCACTGTGAACATGTTCGTCCAACCGGACAACTAGTCCATGTTATAGAATAATGTCACTGAAATACGACTTTTTAGTGCATTTCTCGCCGTTTCTTCGTAATTTTGGTAACACTTGAAGGCCAACGCATTGTTTTATGTGAAAAACTCGGAGAAGAAAGTCATCGTGAACACTGCCTTTAGGTAAGTGGCTTTGCTTTCTGTTTTCTAGACTGAAATTTCTTTGAAAATAAGAGGGGCTATTGTACATGCTGGGATGTTAGAACCTTTCGCGATGAACAATATTTAAAAACTCGGTGCCTGTTCCTTCAGTAAAACGGACGTCGACAACTGGTATAGGACGTGGGTGGGTTGGCCCCATGGGTTGACCGGCCCACGAGATTTTCACCCACTTCCCAGCCGATTTTCATCGCACTTCCGTTCTCAGGTTTCTTAGATGGACCCAAGGTTTACGTTTTTGCTAAAAAAACCGGGCAACATTTTCATCGTGAATACTGCCTTTAAATAATCCATGAATCCTAAAGCACGCCCACAAGTACGCCGCGAAGTGGCGCGGGTGCGCACCTTGTGGTAACTACGCAACAACTGCGTGAGAACTGCGTTCTTCAAAAGACTAACTCCTGAGAAACCGCTCAAAATTGAAAAGCTAACTTTGGGTGAATGATTTATTACTTAGGCCTCCTAACTCCCTGAATTTGGAAGGGGAGAAAAACCTAGGTTGGTGCGAAGGCTTTGGTGGGCAGGGTCAGGCGGGCGTTCTCCAGCTGGACAACAGGGGGGACGTGAAAATTTTGAAGTTTAGATTTTTTCTGGGGAGGGGGGGCGTAAAAACTTTGGCCAAGACTTGAAAAAATCAGGGGCGTTTTCAGTTGCGTTTCACTTTCTGTGAAGAAAACAGGTGGTGGAACGAGGGGTTCGGACATGGTTGTCTCACATATTGTAGTAGCAACAAAAAGATCAAAGAGAACAAGCTCAGGCAAACTGGGGCGTCGACAACAGGTTGATAAGTTGTCATCTCATGAACCGCTCCCTGTTGACAAGTCAAATCGCGCGTATTGTCAGCCTGAGACCTGCCCGTTGCCCAGCGACGTCCGCCTGTTGTCGGGCTGCTCACAACTCGATGTGACGCGTTTAGCGGCCTATTTAGCAGCAGTTCACATCCTACAGGACTGTTTCATCTAGCTTAGGTACTACTTTGCACCGACACGCGTCGCGGTCGGCACATCGACACGCGTCGCGGCTGAGTCGCCCAGTCTCAACTGGGGTCACCACTTGATAGGCAGGACCTCCAGATGCTGGTGTGCACAGCGCCGACAAAAAAAGATCGCAGTCTCTTGCCGAGCAGTCAAAAATCATCGACATACAGAGGAAGAAAGAAATGCAAATTTACCTAATAAAACAGTTGAGCAATGAAAGAAAGCACTCCAGTCAATGTTTTTGACTAGATGTGTAAATAAATCCGAAGGTTCATTGATTGAAATTCAATTTCAAGCCAGCTGATGTTCTTGATATCAGAGATCATCGCTGCCGATGATGTGGAGTGGGCTCGTCCACCATCAAAAGACAAGAAAGTTCAGGCTTCAAATTTGGCCCGAAACAGCGGTTTTTTCGCGATTTTTTCTCATTGGTCCTACTACTCTAAACCCAGAAAAGGGTTTAGAGAGGAAAAGAAGACAAGCATATTTGTATCGCGACCATTGCCTTTAAAGGTAGAATTCACGATAAAAGTCGTTTTCCTGTTTTTCCGCCTATCTTGAAAGCGGTCCCATGCTGATTTCAATGATGTCACTGGAATCGTACAAGACCTCCTAGAAACGGAGTTATGGCCCCTCAAAATTCAGCAAGGGATACATTGTGGACGAGTTGTCCGAGGCTTGTAACTCCCGTTTTTGGCAGCCGATGTGTGCGAGCTGATCTGTGTAAAGAGAGAAGTTGAGAATGAAGGGAAGAACGGGGCTTTTGATCGGAAACCATCGGTAATCTAACCACGAGTTCAGAGCAACTGTTATAGGACGTGGGCGGAGTGGCCCAATGGGTTTTCTGGCCTACGAGATTTTCACTCACTTACCGGCCGTTTTTCGTCGCCTTTCCGTTGTTAATCTTCTTATAGGGACCCAAAGGTTACGTTTTAGCCAAAAAACGTGCAACTTTTTCTTCGTGAACACTACCTTTAAAACACGTTTTACCGTTGTCCAAAACTGCGCCTTCGGCTGAAATTGGACAACGCTATTCTTTTTTCAAAAAAACAATATCAAGATTCTAAAGATCAGATGTCATCCTTGGCCTATCGCCTACTAAATACCAAGATGTCGCGCGGAACCATCTCAGTTTAGAGCATTCCGGAGCAAGGGCTTTCATTTACCACTGCGGCGTGCCGTCGAAAGATTTCGCGCTCCAATGCCAAACCGCGTCTGCCTTCGGCGGTGGTTTTGTGGGCGCTGTTGAGCAGTACAGTGCCCGCGAAATCACCGCCGGTGACACCCCCTCTCCCACCAGCGCTCGCACCCCTTCTGTTTTAACAATACCAGTCAGGAATCGAAGTTTTTTTCAAACCTGTGAAGGTTTAGGGGCCGAATAGAGTCTCGCCGCGCGACGGCGCGGCAGCATGGTGTGCAGCCGTATCGATCAAGCGGCGCCGCGAGGCGGCGCGGCGGGTCGATTAGACTAGGTCAGGGCCGAATCTGGCAGCGGCCGCCGCCGGCGGCTGCCGCATGGCCAGGCGGCGCCGCTTTGCAACCCCGAGCGGTGGGGCGAAGTGGCGCGGCGAAAGCAGACGGTCGAGCCCGCTTTCCATGATTGAATGGTCAAATATATGTGTTTATGAGGTAAATTTCTGTTTACCGGTGTACTTACATCAAGTTCACTTCTAATCATAGGATTTTGGGCTCTTGAAACCTAATTTTTGAAGTTTTAAAGATTTTGACACCAATTCAAGGGCTATTTTTTTCACTAAACTTCGAATTTGAAAATTCCCACGTAACTTTTGAACAACGCCCTTCTAAATTTCCATTTCAGAAACTTATTTTCAGCTGGAAGCAGATCTTCTACGAATAACTAATTTTCGAAAAGTACAGTTGCCTCGATAAGTAATAGTGAGTAAAAGACATAGACATTAGACACTAGGTTTTGAATGAATTAATAATTCGATTACCATGTTTTCATAATATGTCGAATAAATGAATAGTTCGGATAACCACTTTTGTAAAAACCTCTGACTGATGAGTTTTTTGAATAAACCTCTTCCATTGTAAAATCACCAAATGAGTAAATGTACTTGAATGATAAATTTTTAAAATTTCCGAGTGAATGAATTTTGTCGAGTTTTTGAAAATATTGAATGAATTATTAAATTTGAACTACCGAATTGGGACTCTCGATTATTTTTTGAAAATTTTTGATAATTTATCCTCCATTCGATTCGAATATTCGGAAAGTTGGTCCGTATGTTCGAAATCAAAATAGATTTTTCGAATTATTTCTGAATTGTAAAAGGATATTCCCCAACTATTTTTTCAGTTGCAGAAAATATTCGAATGCCGTGACCCAAAATTGCGCGAATATTCGGAAAGTTGAATAGTTCAGTTACTCAAATAAAGCGAGTATTCGAAGAACCAGTAAATTTGGAACCCCGAATGAATGGAATATCCTAAAGACCTATAAGTGCAGAATTCTGAAAGAATCAATCACTTTATAAAGCAAATAATTAACATCCTGAATGAACCGAAAACCCGAGGAAACTAAAAAAATCACAATCCTCGAATGAATCAGATTTCAGAAAATACAATTTGAGGTTCCCCAATGAATAGAATATTCCGATAGTTCGAATAATATTCGAATAAGTTGTACATTGGGTCCTAAATCTGACGAATACGTAAGGGAAAATGTTACAACTATACCACTCTAAAAATGAATGCAAGAAAATGGATGGGGTGCACGTCGATCACGGAATCCTTTTTCAGGAAGAATCCTTCACTGAACATGACCCAAGTCGCCGTAAAATTAAATCCAGCTCCAACTTGGCCAATCTGAATATTACAATAATTTAATTCGAAACTTAGACGTCAGGTGCATAGCTCTGTACGTAGTACGCAAAAGCGCGTCGCCGCTCCAGTTTGCCGCGGCCCGTTCATAGCATTTGGAGATCGGCGGCGATGAGAAATCTTGTGCGGCGCGGCACGCCGCGCCGCTCCATCCTCCGCCGCTCCTTTCAGCGGCGGGACTCTATTTGACCCCTTAGGGGTCGTTTATACTTCTGCCGCCGAGCGGCGCGGCGAAGTGCAATTCTATGATATCGATCGTGCCGCACCGCGTGATCAATATCAGAGAAATGCACTGAGCCGCGCCGCTCGGCGGTGGGAGTATAAACGACCTCTTACGCACCCACAAAAGGGTTCCACCCACCCGGAGGTCTCGATGTCGACCTACTTGGAGGTGTCCACTCAAATTTTATCCGTCAAAATGTAAGCTTCTGCCGGTATCTGCTATTTGATAGTGCTAGCAGGCATTGTTCTTGCAGAAACTCCATCGAAATGCGTCGATCTTTAATAGTGTAACATTCGTCCCTCGTACGCTGAGTGACCCCATCCAACTAGGTTTGCACCCAGGCGTCATGAAGCCTTATGATTAGTGAGCTGTTATCGTGAGTCCAAAACGTCCTCGAATAATGCTCGGCATACGCCAGAATTTCGCCCTCTCCGAGTTTGGAATCCATTAAAAGTAAGGAAACGTTCTAAATCCTCATCGGATCTTCCTCCACTACAAAAATTTCCTATCAGTTCAAGCTCGCCTATTGCGTTATTTTTAAACCATTCCTGCCTCTTTGTTAGCTTTCTGCACGATCAAGATTAGGACAAACCCTAATGCAAGCAAGGAACAAGTATCCAGCGTTTTTTTTGATTTCTACTTTGATTTGCCCCCATTTTTCTTCATCGTTATGTCAAACTAATCATGAGATTGTGAGGCGATCTGTGTCACAATTTTATTTACTTCGTTCTCAATACAGATGTTGTTGCTCAAGGACAAGTCAAAACTACACTCCCCGAGGCTAAACAGTCGGACAGGAAGTGCAATAATTATTTTTTAAAAATTCAGGTTGAAGTAAAACTTTTTTTTTGAAATTTTTGACCACAAAAACTGTTAACATTTCCCAGAACCTGAGGGGACGTAAAAGTTTTGAACATTCTTCAGAAATTTGGATCTCCAAGTGGGGGGACGTAGCTTCGTCGAGGTCCTGGACAACGGTCTGCCTGACCCTGTTGGTGGGTTAAAAATTGGGCGCGAACCTTTTTTCCAGTAACGTTCCAAGGTGGTATCGCAACGGGGGGCACTGTGGTATCGCACTTGACCACGCCCATTTTTCCGTGCCCTAACGACTCTCCTGATTTTGGCAGGGGAGGGAAACCCTTGGTAGGTGCTCAAATTCATTGCGGCACGGTAAAATGGGCGTGGCCAAACGCATCGCGCCAAAGTGCCCCCGCCCCGCTAAGGCCTCTTTCAGAGTTATGTCGCTGCGCGACGCGATGGCATGATAAAAATGAGCATTGATTGAGATCGCGCCCCACGTAGATCCGTATTCAAAACATGTCATCGCGGCGATCAGTGATCTCTTTTTGAAAGAGGCCTAAGATAGCACCTGTTCCAAAACCGAATATTCAATCTCCACGCCCGCAGACACACTCCTGGTGTCATCTGAATAGCGAAATGTCGAAGACGCCGAAGAAAAAACGGCGTGTTATACGTGTAATGTGAAGTTTGGTGCAATCAAACACAAAACTTTAAGTTTACAACTTTGTTGGATTACGGTGCTCAAACGATTTTTCTGTATTTCGATTATTATGTGTGGGTTACGTGACGCGGCAGGCACACGTCAGGAACTAAATTGAAACTGTGACGCGTACTTGTCACGCCGCGCTTCTTAACCGTCTCCTTCGCATTCCTTCTTCCCCGAATGTATTTATGCGTCTGCTGAAAAGGAGACGATTATAAATTGCCACCGGCACAAAATTCTCACGGTAAACAAAATTGATGATACCCAATTGTTAAAGAGTAGGATATAAAAGAAATTGAGAGCGGTGTGTTTTCATTCACACACCATCTTTCTCCGGAGGTGAGGGGCTGAAGCTGAACACACTAGGGATTAGGGAGACAGCCTCACCGGTGATAGAGATAGCACGATATTGGGACCTACTCAGACTCTGCGGGGGGGGGGGGCAAGCGCCGGACAATAGAGCCCGTTTTCGACTTGGGGGAGCGACAGCGCAGGCCTTCCCCGAGGGGGGCTTCAGGGGAGGCCCCTGCTCTCCTCCGGCGCTTGCCCCCCCCCCGAGAGGAAGAGGGAAAAGATGGGAAGAAGTCGTAGAAGGTAGTTTACGGTCGTAGAAGGTAGTTTACGAAAATAGAGGCCAGAGAAGGCATAGTAGGCCAAACGCACGCATCGTCATTCACGTCGAGTTTTGTCCCGATTTGACGTGATTTCTCCTGTGATCTATCACGTGCTCGACCGGTATAAAAGGCGCCTCACCTCATGGAGAGCTGCATTCGGCCCAACAGGGCCTTCCCTGGACGGCGACTTCGAGTCACTGTCAGAAGGGGATTTTTTTGGAGGAAAGGGGGGGCGCTTTCCGGGGGGGAGGGTGACGTCCCTGCTCCGGAGCCGTGACGTCATGGCTCCGGGGCAGTGACGGGGGGGGGGGCTTCAAGGCAGTGACAGGGGGGCTTCAAGGCAGTGACAGGGGCTTCAGGGCAGTGACAGGGGCTTCAGGGCAGTGACAGGGGCTTCAGGGCAGTGACGGGGGCTCTGATCAAGCCAAATTGTCACTCCGGCGGTAGCCCCCCGATAGGGGGCAAGCGCCGGTCCCCGGAGGGTTGCCCCCTTGAAGAGCTGCGCTAGCCCCCTCCAGTGTATGAGTACTCATGGAAAACTCTGGCAAGAAAAACTACTTCACTGCCGTGAGATTTTTGTGCCGGTGGCAAATTATAAACCTGTCTGAAAAGGTTAGCCGCAATCGAATTTGACACAGTGATCGAAACATAGAGAAAAATCGTTTGAGCACTGTACTCCAATTCGGCCGTAAAGTAAAACGTGGGGTGTGTGAATGCACTAAAGAGCGCATTTCAAGCCTGTATCGTCCCGTTCACTTTTGCGACGTGCCAATCTGGCTGTGGCACGTGCAATAGGATCAGATTTCGTGAAATCGACAGGAAATGCGTTTGGTTAGAGGAAAACACGGTGTGGTTTGGCATACACATGGTTTTGACTCCAGTTTAACACAGTTTCGTAAGCGGTTTGCCTGACTCATGAAGGCAGTGTTCACGATAAGAATCTTTTTTGTGCTTTTTCCGCCTATCTTGAAGAAGGTCCAATGCTGATTCCAATGGTGTTTTTGGAATCGTACAAGACCTTCTGGGAACGGAGTTATGGTCCCTCAAAAGTTGAGCTAAGGAAGCATGGTGGGCGAGTTGTCCGAGGCTTGTAGTTTCCGTCTCTTGCAGCCGATGTATGCGAGCTGACCTGAGTGAAGAGAAAAGTTGAGAATGAAGGGAAGAACCGGGTTATTAATCGGAAACCATCGCTCATCTCACAATCTCGAGCATTCATTTGTTCACGTCGGTGGGCGTGGAAAGTGCATCTGGGGGTGACGAGCTGACGAGTGTCCAACTTTGGGCCCGTAGGGGACCTTTCCGAGCTCATTTTTCTTAGTTTTTTCAACGTTAGGGTTGAGCTAGGCCCCGCAGCTGCCGATCTCCACCAAAAAAACAGACATGGTTTTTATCGTGGACACTGCCTTTAAAGTGCTCCTCTAGGCTAATATTCACCGCAAACTCGATAGAGTAGTACAGATTTGAAGCATGTGCCCGATCTAATAAAAGTTCTGAGATGTCAAAAGTTGAAGACACACTTGAAAATTATATTCTTGTCTTGCTTAAAGGCAGCATACACGCTCGCAAGCATAGTCGAGACAACAGCATAGATAGGTCCGCACGGCCCGTACTATGTCGTCAACGACGTTTGAAGCGCTGAAAACTGTCCAGGATGACAATATTTGACATTGTTTGAGCAATCTTGCCTTCCACGCCCGTATTTTCACACCCCTTCGAGTAACAGAATGAGAATCGATACTTGTGAAAACGTGTGATAATTGAGAGTGATAGCACTATCAAATGGGAGTGCACGAGAGAAATAGCTTGATTTACTTGAGTATAACATGTCTGCATACCTATTGACTCTCGTCCACTTTCGAGAATGCCGCTCTGCTTTGGCTGACCTCTTGAAATGGAGGATTTTATCAGTGCTTAAACATGTTATATTGAGGTAAATCGAGTTTTTTCTCTACTGCACTCCCTTTTTATAGTGCTATAATTCTAAGTTATCACATGTTTTCTCAAGTATCGATTCTCATTCTGGTACTCGAAGGGGTGTGAAAATACGGACGTGGAAGGCAAGATTGCTCAAACATTGTCAAATATTGTCATCCTGGACAGTTTTCAGCGCTTCAAACGTCGTTGACGACATAGTACGGGCCGTGCGGACCTATCTATGCTGTGATCTCGACTATGCTTGCGAGCGTGTATGCTGCCTTTAAAGGCAGTGGTCGCGATGAAAAACGTTATCTAAGAAACTACAAAAATCGGCTCAGATCGAAAACAGCTGAAAAACTTGGAGTGTTGTGCGGTGAAAAACGGGCTAGAATTAGAGTTTCTAAGGCCCAAAGATCCCAGTTCGTGCACACGTGCACAGCGCCAACCAAAAAGATTGCAGTCTCATGCCGAGCTGTCAAAATTCATCGACATTCAGAGGAAGAAATAAATGCAAATTTACCTAATAAAAACAGTTGAGCAATGAAAGAAAGCATTCCAGTCAATGTTTTTGACTAGATGTGTACATAAATCCGGGGGTTCATTGATTGAAATTCAATTTCAAGCCAGCTGATGTTCTTGGTATAGGAGGTGATCGATGCCGATGATGTGGAGTGGGCTCGTCCACCATCAAACGACAAGAAAGTTCAGACTTAAAATTTGGCCCAAAAAAGTGGTTTTTTCGCGATTTTTTCTTATAGGTCCTACTACTCGAGACCCAGAAAAGGGTTTAGAGAGAAAAAGACGACAAGCATATTTGATCGCGACCACTGCCTTTAACACTTAAGAGACCGCCTGCTCCACGGCGAATTTCCACAGCGGACCGGTGCGCTCCACGGCTAATCGTTTCCGTGGGTGCGCAGTGTAGACACGCGGTCCGCTGGGAACCATTCTGATCGGAGCAGGCTTTCTTACTTAGACAACCGGTATTCCGTTTCTACTCCACCTGAGAGTATGTCGCTCCACAGAGATCTGGAGTGAGGCCATGGTGAAGCAATGATCCACCGTTTTTTCGCGGACCTGCTTTTTTTTATTTTTGGAAGTTATTCCAGCTTTACATGCACAAGGCTTGTAACGAAATAAGCGTTTGTTTATTGACTTCTGAAATTTTCTTCAGGTTACAGCTAATGGTTAGGATTGAGCCGTGCTAGGCCGACCCGGAGTATTAAAAATTTGAAAAATAAACGAACTTCTCTTACGTGATGCCCTAATAAACCTCATGTAGAACTTTCGGCGGACTCAAATACTTTGATCTACCAAGTTGTATGACGCGACCGACAGAGACTTTATCAGAAATCTCAAAATGGGAATCAGATTCATGATCAGCATCAGGGATGAGCGGAGTTCCGCGTTTCGCGTTCCGAAACCCGCAGTTTCGCGCATTTTTGGCATTCCGCGTTCCGCATTCCGAAAACCGCAGAAAACGCTGCGGAATGCGAAAATATCGGGTCATCTGGGACGTAAAAAAACATTAAATGATTTCTGAATTTTTCCGCGTTTCGCGTTCCGAAAACCGCATTTCCGCGCATTTTAAGGCGTTTCGCGCCCGATTTCCGAAACCCGAGAAAAAATTTTTGTTCCGAAACCCGAAAACCGATTTCCGAAATTTCACTTTTTTATTCCGCTCATCCCTGATCAGCACCCCCTCCTCCCCAATGGCCACGTGAGCGAAGTCGCACCAAAACGTGAAACGTTTACAAACGGATGACGAACGACAGACGCCAGCGAAGCTTTAGAAAACTGTGAAATATACACCACTTCATTGTTCAGCGCCTCCAAACATACCCCGTAGTTTAATTTCAGTAAAATTTTGAGCACTGAACTATTTCTAGGTTTTCACCCCTTTCCCCCCAAGTTACCCTCCACTCGAAATTTAGCGAAAATTTAAACAAAGTTGACCAATGGCTAATATACCGCAGTCGAAGGAAATTTCATTGGAAATTGAAAAGTAAAAACCAGAACCTTGTGCAGCAACTCGAATAACCCTCGAGGTCAATGCAGCAAAATTTTGAACGATTTAGCCAAGTTTGGAACGATTTATTTCCAGCCAAAGAAGCTCGAAAAATCAAAAAGTGCCATTTCCGGAGATGCTTGTAAAATTACTAGGAACTCTGAAAATGCTTGACCACTAAGAGTGTAAATAGGCTACATCATAAGGAACCTATACGTAATTAAGAAAGACTCCACGCCAGAGAAGTATAAAAAATATTAAAAGTTTTATGGCGTGGGTGCGCAGTGTGGACACGTAGTCTCTTAAGTGTTAAAGGCACAGTACACCCTCAGATATGAATTTTGTGATTTTCATTTGTTTGTGTAGTAGACCCCTTCTGCATAACACTTGCCAAGTGCGAGATCTCAATTCCTCCAAATAAGCGAGCTATAAGCGACCACCACGGGCTCGACCCCCTTCACTCACCACCACAGGCCCGGCCCCCTTCCCGATTTTCGACCTCGATATCGGCTGGATGGATGGATAAATTTTAACCGAGTCTACGTTCTTGAGTCCATTACCGGCCCTTCTCATAATCCTGGGACGCTCTCGTGCAACGATTACGAATGAAAGGAAATACAGGCCTAGGACAACTCGTCCACCAATTTTTCGCCCTCAAATAACAGGTTTTTTTGAAGAGCCATAACTCCTTTCTTAGGGGGTCTTGAACGATTTCAGAGATACCACTATGATCAGCGTGTGACCGTCTCCAAAACAAGCATGCAAACTTAAAAACAATTTTCTGGGTGTACTGTGCCTTTAAAGGCGGTGTTCACGATGATTTTCGTTCCCGAGTTTTTCACATAAAACAATTCGTTGGCTCCCAAGTGTTACCAAAATTACGAAGAAACGACTTGAAACGCCCTGAACCGTCTTATTTCAGTGACATTATTCTCTGGCCTGGACTAGTTGTCTGACTGGATGAACATGTTCACGGTGGTTGTCACCGGTAAAAAAAATGAGCTAATCAAAAACGGAAGAATATTCTGGGCAAAACAGTTATAGTTAGGGTCCGAAGGATAGGACGGAACAGTAAAGATTAGAGAATCGCAAGGGAAGGGGTCCACAAAAGATTTCATTGTCACAACGAACAGTTCCAGTGAGAGTGAAAAGGTGGAGTGAGAGTAAAGGATTTTGTGCCTTTCTAGGGCGTTTTTCTCAATTTCTTCGTCGTTTCGGTTCTACCCGGAGGCCAAACAATCGATTTAGCGGTTAATCTAAAATTCGAAGATTATCGTGAACACTGCCTCTAACTGAATGGAATCCTTCACGTCTCACCAGTGGAACTGCACGCAAATACATAGAATCACATTCCTTCACCTTTAAAAAACGGGCAAAAGCAATGACTAACTACGCAACAACAGCGTTCTTCCAAGCACTAACTCCTGATAAGAATGCTCAAAATGAAGAAGCTAACTTTGTGTCAATGATTTTCTTCTTGGGTCTCTCCTGATTTTGACAGGGGAGAAGAACCTCGGTCGGTGTCAAGGTTTTGGTGAGTTAAGAATTGGGCGCGAATCACTTCTCCACTAATTTTCCAAGATGCTTTTTCAGCGGAAGGCACTGTGGTATCGCAGTTGACCACGCCCATTTTTCCGTGCCGCAACGACTCTCCTGATTTTGGCAGGAGAGGGGAACCCCGGGCAGGTGCTCCAATTCAGTGCGGCACAGTAAAATGTGCGTGGCCAAGTGCATCGCGCCATAGTACCCCCCTCCGCTTAGATATAGTCTACAGCAATGGAAGTAGGACCTGGTGAGTATACATTGGACCCGAATCGAAAAACGGATATCCGACTCGTTTTAAAAACGATGGTCGCGGATGCCCGATTCATCCGAATGAATTCAAAATAAAAGCTATGCTATTCCGGTGCTACTTCCTAACACTCGGAATCTAACTGAATGCACTCGGATATCCACAACCATGGTTTTTAGGATGATTCGGATATCCGTTTTTTGATCCGGGTCCAATGTATACTGGAGCCGGATTCATCAACGAAATTTCGGGTAATTTATACCCCGAGTTTAATTAACTCCACTCCATACCCCAAAATAAACCCCAAATGTATGTATCGTATACTCCCATATAAATTATACCCTAAAACCACGGTTTTATCGTTGATGAATTTGGCCCCTGGTGAGGTTGCGGACCCGTCCTAACATACGGTAGTTTGTTAGTGGTATCACTCATTTTTCCGATACAGCTGTGATAGATCGGTGAGTCTGCGTTTTCACCGATACGACTACACTTGTGGAAGCAAAGAAAACTGGGGCCGGATTCATCAACGATAAAACCGTGGTTTTAGGGTATAATTTACTCCGCGGGGTAAATTTTTGCGATTCATCAAAAAATAAACCCCAATTTTTCGGGTATATATGGGAGTATCCGATACATACATTTGGGGTTTATTTTGGGGTATGGAGTGGAGTTAATTAAACTCGGGGTATAAATTACCCCAAATTTCGTTGATGAATCAGGCCCCTGTGAAAATGTGAGAGTGGAAACACAGACTCACCGATCTATCACAGCTGTTTCGGAAAAATGAGTGATACCACTAAGAAACTACCGTATGTTAGAACGAGTCCGCAACCTCAGCAGGTCCTACTTCCATTGCTGTAGACTACAGCATCTGTTCCGAAAGATGCTATTCAATCCCCACGCCCGCAGATACAATCATGGTGTTACCTGAATAATGAAATGTCTACAACGCCGAAGAAAGAACGGCATATTATGCGTGTAATGTGAAGTTTGGTGCAATCACACAGAACTTTCGGTTTACGGCTTGACTGGATTACGGTGCTCAAACGATTTTTCTCTGTGTTTCGATTATTATGAATTTGACGATAATTCCAGACGAACCAGGAAACTCGCGTTCGGTAAAGCTGCTCTATCGTGACCACGCGACGCGTCCTCATGTCTGCGGCGCAACAAAAGTGTTTGTTTTGCTGAAAGCTTGATGTTACGTAAATCTACCACACCTCCTCTGACATTCGGACAGCGCGGCGCTGGGGCGCAAACAGCGCGAGGCGGCGCCCCCGTCCTAGCCTGGCGCTGTTCGCGCCCCAGCGCGAGGCTAAAACTCTTCAACGGCGCCGCGCTGGGTCATTTTGGCAGGATAGCGCGGGGCCAGCCACTTCCATCACGTCGATTGTATCCACTTCTCGATTCATTCTTACCAATACTATTACATTTTATCATACTATTACATTAACAGTATATCACCAATATTATGACACAATTATTATCAATATTTTTTCTCCACTTCTGGCGAGTGTGTTTATGAAGGCATTCCTTGATGACACTGGCTCGGATGAGCGTGTTAGTCCTTCGCTTTTTCCTGTTATGCCTGACTCTGTTTGGTTTCTCCCGGGTGAATTGTCGGATCTACTAGCCAAATGGCCTAATTCGTTTTCCGACACGCCGGATCACTTACCATTGTGTTTCATTAAAAAGGTCATTGATTCCATAGTTGGGCCACTAGCATACATTTTCAACTTGAGTTTTATGCGTGGAGATGTTCCGAGCAGATGGCGTACATCTTTTGTGACTCCTATACCGAAGAAGGAACCGTTTTCCGATCCCAGCAATTACCGGCCCATCAGTATCACGTCTATCTTTGCGAGGTTTTTTGAAAAAGTAATGAAAAAAGAATTATGGCCCATCTAGAGGAGCACTCCATCATCTCGTAACATCAACATGGTTTTCAAAAGGGCAAATCCACAATTTCGGCGATGCTGCAGTCACTTGATGATTGGACGCGTGCGCTGGACAAAGATTTAGGTGTGGATGTCATTTACCTCGATTTTTCCAAGGCATTTGACAGAGTTTCTCATCGCAATTTAGTAAACAAACTAGAAATAGTGGGTATCCATCCGCGTAGTGGCTTGGATTCGTGCTTTTCTCACGGGCAGAACTTTCAGGGTCAGGCTTAATAGTACGTTCTCCTCTCCCTTTGCAGTCCTTAGTGGTGTTCCCCAGGGGGGAGTGCTTTCACCGATACTCTTCAATATTTATACGTATGAGCTTCCCTCGATTATATCCTTGAACAATGTCGGCTGTTCGGCATTTGCTGATGACTTTAAGTTGTATAAACCTATTTTGACAATGGAAGACTCGGAGTGTTTGCAAAAAGCTCTTAATGATGTAGCCAAATGGTCAAATGAATGGAAATTGCCGCTTTCCAGCGAAAAGACTAAAGTGATGAAGCTTGGTAAGAGGCGAGTTAGTGGCTTCTATACTATCGTCGGTTTGCAGTTGAGCGAGGTCAGCGAGATTAAGGACCTTGGTTTTCTTATCAAGGATGATCTTAATTTCGATGATCAC
Source organism: Aplectana chamaeleonis (assembly GCA_029168955.1). Classification (NCBI taxonomy): domain Eukaryota; kingdom Metazoa; phylum Nematoda; class Chromadorea; order Rhabditida; family Cosmocercidae; genus Aplectana; species Aplectana chamaeleonis. The sequence continues at coordinate 339,836 of JAPDOI010000332.1, forward strand.
TGCCTCCAGGTCGCGTCCACGGCTAATAGGATGATGCACTGCGCGTTTCGAGCACTGTCAACTACTAATGCAAACGTGCTGACCGAGGTGTATAAAACGTACGTACGTCCAGTTATGGAGTATGGTACGGTAGTTTTTAATACATACAAAAAAGGATCCATCGACGCTCTTGAGAAAGTCCAGAATACTTTTACACGTAGAGTTTTCTTCAGGACATCGTGGTTTCAGACTGATAGTAACGTGTGCCATGTCACCAGGAACGCTAAATTGGGCCTAACCACTCTAGAGCACAGGAGAAGAAGATTTGATATGATAATGATGTATAAGATCATTCATGGGAGTGCTGGTATCAAGGCTAGCCGGCTGTTCAACCTTAGACCATCAACCACTAGGGGAGCACCGGTGAAATTGGGCCTCATTGGGGCCAGGCGGAATGTACGACAGCACTTCTTTGTCAATAGGGCGGGGTCTGAATTCAATAAACTACTTCGGTCAGGTTTTGTAGTGGGGAAACTCAGTGAATTCAAAAAGACACTTGAGAGTTATCTGTTGTCCCAGGAGTAATGTTTGTAAGATCTCTTTTCTTCATGGTGCCGGTGTATGCCTAATAGTCAGTTGGTCCATTTGTCTATTGTTGTTCGACTGACTTTAGTGCGTTTAGTCTCTTAATTGCCGTTTGGGTATTTATTTCTGTTGTTGTCTCTGACACGGTTCTACCGTGTAATAAAGGGACACGGGCATCTCGCCCCCGTCTCACCCCGGTGACTCATTTCGCAACATTTCGCAGCGTGTCTGGCGTCTCTCGCCTCTCGCCTGGCAGCCAGCCAACCAGCCATCCACATTGGAGCGCGTTTGATTCAAGCGAGCCTAGTTGAGCACAGATAAGTTGATTTCGAGTGTAGTACTGCATTTTCGCTCGGGGACTACTTCACTACAATGTGTAATAAAGATGCATGTAATGCTAAGACGCATATTGATTGCAAGTATGGACATTTGTATGCGGCTCAAGAACATTTCGTAACTTTTATCCGTTAGAATTTACACGTATCACTAACGGTTAGACCTTGTCTCAATTAGTTTTGATAATTTCTGACTGGATCACACTCAAGCTTGGTGCGTTTCGAGTCCGTTTAACACCTGCCTGATTTGAGAGACCTCAATACCAATTGTGGCCAAATGGTATATACTAGACCAGCGGTGGACCGATACCTCAAATTACAGGATTTTTTTGAGCAGGGAGTGATGATTCGCTCAAATCTCTCTGTCTATATATGGCTATTCTGATCAAGGGAAGACAAGACCTCAATATTTTTGATGAGGATAACTGCTGGGTTTGAATGTTTCGCGCGCACTATTCTGTTTCGATTCTAATAGACCGAAAAAAAGAAGAGCCGCTCCCGATATTGAGGGGAGTCAATTTTTTTTTCGAATCCACGTCAAATTTTTGTCCACCAAGGGATTCCAGCATCTTGGGGAAGGTTCCACACAGACATACTAGAATTTAAAAAAAACTCAGGTATCCAACCCGCGGCCGAGCCCTTTTAGGTACCTACAAATTATGGGGTACAGTTTCGAAAAATCCCAACGAACCACCTGGTCTAGCGGATCCTACCGTCATCATTGGGAAGTCAAAGTTTCAGCGAGAACAACTGCCTCACAAAAAAGCGGAAAATGGTGCAGTTCCCATGTAAGCGGACCATTAAACGTTTAGGCCAACAAAATCATGCTTCGTAAACACCTCATAGCTCGAGTGCATTGCTCTTTCATGGATTTAGAGAGTAGCTTTCAAGTCTTAGTCCCATGAAGCGCACAATCTAGCTCTTTAAACGTGTCATATTCCTTAGTATATTTCAAAGATTTCATCAGTAGTTGAAGGGCCTCGTATCAGAAACCATTCAAAAACACCTTAAATAGAGAAAAATAGATTCACCAAGTACCATTGTGGGACCAATTACATTCCGGTTTCTGTAGCTTCAGAGGATTCCAATTGTTATCTCCATGCATTTCGCAAACAATGTATACGACTCAGAAGTTTCGAATCAAGTTACTTGCGAAATATCCGATCAAAATCAAGTTACTTGTGGCTTGTCTGAGTTTTTTAAGTTACTTGCGAGTTTGTGAGTCACAAGTAACTTACATGGACATAATCATGTTACTTGCGACTTCTGAATCTCGCAAGTAACTTGAATTGCCTTCCAAAACCTCGCATGTGTGTGATTTTCGTCGACGATTTCAACCGTGACCGAGCACACGTGCCGTCCCTAGCGCGATCGATTTCCTACTCCCACACCCCTCGCATTGGATTATTTTTTCTGTTTCCTTTCAATTTTCTTCTTATTCTTCTCCATTCCTTTGCATATTTGTGATTCTTTTTTATGTTGATGAAGTGCTGAGCATTTTCTACCACCCAGAGATTATCTAGCGAGTGAAAAATAGCCAGAGAAAAGTAGGTATGAGTTCGGGAATTCGGTTGCTCACAATAGTGATGGGAGTTGACGAGAACCTGTGAGATTTGACTTTGAAACATGAAAATTTCCAGTCAAAGACGGAATATTTATGAGTATTTTTCGCGCGGCAAGCTCAAAGAAAACGCCACTCTCCTTTTGAAACAGAACATTGTTCAGCGTTGAACCATTCTTTTGTGTTCATATGCTTTTGTATATTAATTTTTTTTGACTTCCTGGATTATTTTTTTGGAACCTATAAGCCCACTTTTGTGCTGCTAGTGTTTTCAACATTGATTCCAGCTCTAACAATTAGTGAGTGCTTCCGTTCGCCTTTAGGGCCTTTCAGAGTGGCGTCGCTCCTCAGAGCGAGTGAAAGTGGGCGTGGCTATGTTTTTCGCCGCATAATATCTCTGTCTCTGAGTCTCTAATTTCTTCGCCGCCATTCCAGTTTGATTAGGGCGCATAAACTGATATTATTATTGCCATCCCTTGCGTGGGATTGCTATTGAAAAATGTCATTGCTCTGGAAATTTTTTCAGTTGAAGGTGATTCTGACGGTGCTGATTCTCGTGGGTATATTGATAAAAGTCGCCGTTTTTTATTAATCATTTTGAGCGTAGCATTGAACCAACAGCATTTCGTCGATACGTAGTTTAGCCTTCACATCAATGTAGCGTTTTTTTGGCGATTTTTTACTCGACTTCAAACTTCCAGCTACAATAAGCAACAAATAAAACTGGCTTTTCTTCCAAATAAAAGAATGCCAGCACACAAACATGCCAAAGCTGAAAAATCTTCATTAAAAAAGACGCTAAAAAGGATTTGAAGTGAAGTCGAGTGAGAAATCGAAAAAAACGGAGCAACGATGTGAAGCTTGAAAAATCGTACGGAAAACTTCGCTGTTGGTCCAGTCAATAAAAACCAGCAACACTGAAGAATATCTCAGCAAACACAATCAGCACCGTCAGGATCACCTTTACCTAAAAAGATTTTCATGACAATAAACATAACGACAACAAAAAGAATAATTAAATGCCATGACAAAATTAATCCTGAATGGTACCTACAATACAGGCCGTATCTTTTGCGTTTTGGACGAAAAAGACGCAAAAACGCGTCTTTTGCGTCCTTTTCTCATAACTCTGTTCAAAGTGGTCCATTCTGAAATCTGAAGAGATATTTGGAATCAGCATTGAGAGTTCATCCTTTTGAGCCCTCACACGTCTTACTCTGCAACAAGGCATATAGGTGTGACACAATCAATCGAGTGCGCGAAACGCGAAAGCGAAACTGGTGTCGGAGGATTGAATGTGTTTATATAATTATTGTGTATATTCTAGAGGAACATTCTGAAGGAATCTTGACTTAATTAATGAGACATAAATTTTGATTTCTCCCATTTTCAAGTATCCATATTTTGGTCATTTACCGGGTCACGTTTTCGACCTGAGACGCGGCCAGTAACCTTTAATTTTGTTATCTTCCTCTAATTGAGCATTGCAGCAGTCCAATTCGTCGACCTTCATTTTTCACCCCATTCAGATGTGTCAAAACAGCGTTTTTTCGCCTTTTCGACGCTCCGGGAGACCCAACAATTGTCCTTCTCTAGGGCGCAAGTCATTCGTGTTTACAAGTGCACTTAGTGGAGACTCGTTTAAAACAGTAACAACCGCTGTGAAGGCTTTCTCCGCCTAGCGACCCCCTTGTCATTTTGGCTGAAAACGACCCAAAATTCCCGCCGCCCCGTTCTCGGCTCAAGTGGGACCAAATGACCTGAGACTCGGCCAGTACCCTTTTTTATGATCTTCTTGCAGATAAGCTCCACAGCAGCTCGATCTGGAGATTTCGATTTTTCATCCCCTCCAGATGTGTCAAAACAGCGTTTTTTTGTCTTTTTGACGCCCCTGTATATCCAAAAATCGTTCTTCTCTAGGGCGCAAAACACTTGCGTTTACAAGTGCTCCTAGTGTAGACTGCTTTAAAACAGTAACAAACGGTCTGGAGGTTCTCACCGCCTAGCGAAACCCCGGTGATTTTGCCTGAGAATGACACGAAATTACCGCCGTCGCGTTCTCGGTTCAAATGGGACCAGTCGACCTGAGAATCGAGCAATAAACTAATTTTGTGATGCCCTTTCAAATAAGCATTTCACCAGCCCGATCCGGAGATTTTGATTTTTTCACCCTTTTTTTTTCGAAAATCGAAAAATGGACCTCAAATTCGTGTTTAGCGTTCCAAATAACACCTACAGTGAAGTTTTGAGTCAAATCTGAGACTTTGACCGAGCTACCGTAAACCCACCGTAATCTATCGAAAATCGATAAACGGGATGCAGGTTCGTGTTAGGTAGGCCGAATAACCCTTACGTACAAGTTTTGAGGCGATTTGATCGTAGCATTCTCGAAATCGTCAAAAGTCGCGTTTTGCCCGCAAAATTTCAAGTATTTTGAAGCTTCGGACCAAATCAGATGGAATCTTCCAAATATTGGCAAATGAGCCTCAGATTCGTGATCACCACCAAAAGCAACCCCTAGAAACAAGTTTGCAGTCCAATCTGAGGCAATTTTCGGGAATATCCTAAAATTGCCGTTTATGTACCTCTTTTATCTACGCAATGCTATGAAAATGCCCACTATCGGAAATCTCCTGTAAATCTCCGAGGCACTTATGGGATTTGGAAAACGGATTATCAATGCTGCGTCCCATACCTACAACTATCAGCGCATGATTTTATAAAAGCCCACCGGAAATGTTAGGCAAGCCCTAGTAAGATTCAAAGAGTTCGCCAGTATCGTTACTCCCTCATGTGTGTATGCATCTAACTGTAAGGGGCAACACATGGATAAACCAGAGGTTGCTCCTAGCTTGTGCGTAATAAAACCATCTCTATTCAATGTCACCATATTACTTGACCACCCAATGAAAGGTCTAGAGTTTTCTTTTAGAAGGCGGTGTTCACAATGGAAATTTTAAATTATTTCCCAACGTTTTTGCGCAGGCAAGTCCACAAAGAAGTAAATAGTAGCAAAAAGACTTCCCCAAAAATTATCAATTTCTGGAGGAAACCTGTTCAAAAAACTTCTGAAAGATTCAAAAATCGCCTATACGACATCTATAGTGTGTTTGGTTCACAAGAATTCGGAACTTCGGAGATGGTGTTGGAATTCAAACTTCCCAAGAAGGTTAAGGGGTCTGCAGAGTTGCAATGACTGGCGACTGGTCGCCGAGCGTCAGCCTTGACGCGGCGACAAAAATGTTTCCGAACATTATCGTTGCCGCGTCGGTTGCCGCTTGCTGGCAGTGACGCAGGGCCATCGTGGGGTGAAACCACTCTGCGGTGCCCCCTCGTCGCCCCTCACGCCGCGTCGGTTGCCCTCGTCGCCGAATGTAATCGATATTGCATCACCCAGCTCTGTTCGTCGCTGCGAGCAACGCCACAACTTCAACTATGCAGACCCCTTTAGTCTTATTGTCTTTTTTGATTTGAAAGTGTGGGTCCTATTGCAGTTCACTATGGTGTTTCACTTGGCCACGCCCATTTTTTTCGTGCCGCTGAGCGATTTGAGCATTAACAAGTGGTTTCCCTCCCCTCCTAAAATCAGGAGAGATATTTCGGCACGAAAAGATGAAAATAAATAGGCGTGGTCAAGTGAAATACCACAGCGCCCCCCCCACGATCGGATAGCACCTTAATTTTTGTTAATCAATTCATATTTTTTTTGGGATTTGTGTTATTAAATTTATTGAACGGGGATTTTTTCGCTTCTTTGGATCCAGTAGGGGAAATTTGTGCGCTCACATTTCCAATAGCATAGGGAGTTTTTTCGGAGGAGTACGAGTCCTCGGCTCACTGATTGGCTCAGCGCCATTCAGCAAACGTAACCTTCCGTAAATCCCCGTAAAATGGACATTGTATCCTGGATCAGTACCTCAAAACAACCTTTCTTCTGATCAAACTTCGACAAAACAGGCTTGGACATCGTGTTGTTAGCGGCCAGTCGAGAGTGCGGTCCCCTCATGTATCAAAAAGGGAGTGCGGCCAACCCCTCCAGGTCTGTTAGGGCACCGTCCTTCTTTTTTCGGGAAGAATTGGTAGTGCAATCCTCTCTTACCTCTCCCTCCCACAATCTAAATGGAGCGGAAGCACGGCAACATCCCTAAGGGCAGTGGTATCGCGGACGGTCCGCGGCGGACCATCAGGACAAGGAGTGGCGCTGTGATCGTCCGTGAAATGTGTGCCCCATCCCCTTCAACTTGGCTCTTCCTGGGGACTCACTCACTTCCAGCGGTTTGGAAACATGTCCGCCCCCTCCCCTTCCGAGTGCGTTGTGTGTGTGGCCCACAGAAGAACAACATAGAATGGGTGAGATTGATCCGAAAGGGTTTGCACTCAACCCAGAGGGTTCTTCTCTTGATATCCTATTGCCGGAATGGGAATTGACAATTGTTGCTTTACACCGCCACTTGTGTTTTATTCTCTCGGGCGATTGTACGAGATGACTGTTTTCTCATGCCCATAAATAGTACACCACTGCTTAGGAGAATGTTGTCAACGAGCGTTTGCTGCTGAGCGATGTTGGCGACACGTTAGCGGCCGGAAGCGTTTGCCCCTAGTCCGCCTGGTGTCGAATTTAGGGTGAGTCATATCGATGTAAAAGTTTTTAATCTGGTTTTCTCTTTCATTAGGTTTTATCATTCTGAGCATGTACTGTTTTTTGAACATAGGGATAACTATAAGAAAAAAAAACAGACTGGGTGATTCCTCATCCCTTGGGCTGTCTGCTAACCCAACAAAAGAAAAAGTTTATGATAGGGTCAGAGGTGGTCGACAAGCGGTGAGATTGAAGGAGGGGCACTATGTAGTTCCACTTTTCTGATTCCGGTTGTCAGGAATTTTTTTTTGAGGACTTCGTATGAGGGGGTTATCTGAGGTGCTCAAGACGAGTATGAGGTTTTTTTTCTTCTTGTTTGTAGGATTATGGTAGGCTACGGTTCTCGTGCCGTAGTAGGTCGGAATCGTAGATCTGGTTTTTTGGGTGCTGTCGCAGCAGGGGGGAGGGGGGCGCCCGTTTTTCCTCACTGCAACGGCTCCCGATTTTGGAATGGGGAGGAAAAATCCGGCTTAGTGTTCTGAAGTCGGACCGAATAAGACTGTCCGCCCAGGCGGTCGGCGTGCGTGTCATGCCGCAGTCGCAAAGGCATTTTTTAGACTTATGAATCGATTAGATGAAATATTAGACGAATTGTAAATGATATCCCAGCCAGATGTTTGCTGCTGTAGAAAAATTAGTCCAATTAATGCTTCTGCGACAGGGGCTCTCCATGCACGCCCACCGCTTGGGCGGAAAGAATTTAATTGCGCGGCGGCACAAAAAATTGAAGTGGCCAAGTGCCTTCTTCACCTGCTGCGATAGCGCCAAGCCTTTCACAGCAGGGTCGAGCAGGGTTGCGATGCAGCGCAACAGGGGGTCGTTAGAAACCTGAGAAAACTTTTGAAGAAAAATAAAAATTAGGAGGGGCTCGTAAAATTTTGGAAAAAAAGGGAATTTACTTCAAAGCACTTGGTAAGTTAAAATGAGGAAAGCAATTTTCTGAAACAAACTAAAGCAATTTCATCTAGAGGGGGAAGGGGTAACGTTCAATTTTTCAAAAAAAATCAGAATTTCGGTCAACTGGGGGAGGGTCGTAACTCCGCCAAAAATTGCCGCAACGGCCTGCTCAACCCTGTTGCCCAGGGATGTTCCTAGAGGTGTTGATCACGATTGCCATATTCCTCTTTCGGTTTTAGGAGAATCACGGTAGGCCAGGGTAGTCGAAATAATGTTTAGCTGAAAAAAACCAGCCGTCATCCGTCGGGTTTTGTAAGACAGGCGGCAGATTTGTAATCAGTACCCCAGAGAACCCTGAAAACCCCGAACCCTGAAAGCGCAATCGGAAACTTTGACCTACCTACCGCATACCTACCTAAATTCGCCGTGAAATCCGAAAAAGTAATCATATTCGTGTTCACGATGTCCAGCGGCCCGTTGTATAGAACCTCAGTGCAGCTTTGACCTCCTCCCCAGGTCTTCAAAATTTTAGAAAATTTTACTATCCCCCACAAAAATGTTTATTTTTTAGCCAAAATTCTATATTGTGCCAACTTTTTAACGATCCTCTTCATCATCCGTAGTGCTGCGGTAGATCTTCGCTGGGCCCTGCATATTCAGCAACTTAAATAACTCCTTTGGGCAAAGTTTGAACAGGCAAATTTCAGTTGACCTCCGGGGTCTGAAAAGTGGAATAGAGGGTAGCGAGGAAGGGTCTAAGCTGCGGAGGTGTGGAAGGGGTGTGAGCTCCTCCATGAGACCAACTGAGTCATACACAAACGCAGACAACTTCCAGTAGCCCGTCAAAAAATTTTCTGACCGTAATCTAATTAACTGCGAATGTCTTGTTTTCTTGATAACAAATTTTTCCCCTATAATTTGTGTAAAAAACAGACCATGCCGTGTTCCTGTGGAGGGTGTCCAAAAAAATTACCAATGGTGTATCAAATCGCGTTCTGCTCGTTTTAGAAAATGCTCTGATTGGGAAAGGGCCTGAGTGAAATTGACCTTCCCTCACCTCGTGCGTACCCTGAGGGTCGTAAGTATTGCCCTAAGATTACAATTTGTGGGAGGTGTGTTGAATTCGTGCCTAAAATCGAAAATCAGGCAGGGAAGCATGTGGAGTTTTTCGAATTTGGCGGCTATAAGTGAGAGGGTCTTTGCTAATTCCAGTTCTCGACAACGACCCTTTTGACCCTATCGTTCAGTATTCACCATGGGAATCGGGGTTTGTTCCTCTGACCATAACCTTTCACATAGCTAGTTGTAACTTTTTCTTCAATCACTCTACTCATCTTAGCGCAACTCACTTTCACTACGCGGGGCCCGCATCATATACAGCACTACTCACTTTCTTATGACGCGGCGCACGCTTCACATACTGCGCTACTTACTTTCTGTGACACTGCGCACGCTTCTCGCAAAGTGCTACTGACTTTTACAAAGCGACGCATGCACCACAATGAGCGCCACCAGTTCTTGTTTCGCGGCGCACGCTCCGCATAAAGTGCTATACACTTCCTACAACGCAGCTTCGCACTGAGCGCTGCTTACTTTTTACAACGTAGCGCACGCTACTCTTTTTTTAGAAAGCGGCGCACACTCCTTATAACGCGCTACTAACTAATTACGACGCGGTGCACGCTTAGAATGAGGCGCTTCTCACTTTTACAAAGCTCTGCACGCTTTTCGTGAAGCGCCACTGATTTTTTACATTGTGGTGCACCCACCACAATAGGCGGTTCTCACTTTTTACGACACAGCACACCCTCTACGTGGAGCGCTAAACACTTTCTACTACGCGATGCACGCTTCACATTGAATGCTACTCATTAATAACGACGCGGTGCACGGTTTTTGAGGAGCTCTACTGGACTTAAAAAAACGGCGCCTGCACCACAATAAGCGCTACTTACTTTTCACGAAGCAGCGCAAGCTCCACATTAAACGCTACTGAAATATACTGACGTGGCCCAGGCTCCAAATGAAGCCCCACCCACTTTTCACGATGTCCCGATGACGTTATCTGAAGCCCCACCCACTTTCCACGTCGTCCTGTAGACGTCATCTGGAGGTTTACTCACCTTTACGACCTGTTGCTGACGTAATCTGGAGGCCTACTAACTTTCTACGATACCCTTCTGTCGTCATCTGAAACCCTGTCTATATTCCACGACGTCCTGCTAACGTCATCTGAAGGCCTGCCCACTTTCTGCGTTCCTCAGCTGACGTAATCTGAAGGCTTACTCACATTCTACGATGCCCTGCTGACGTCATCGGAAGCACTGTCTACATTCCATGACGTCCTGCTGACGTCATCTGGAGACCTACCCACTTTCTACGACCTCCTGCTAACGTCATTTGAAGGCTGACTCACTTTCCACGATGCCCTGCTGACGTCATCTGACGTCCCACCGACGACGTGCTGACGTAATCTGAAGGCCTACCCACTCTCTGCTATGTTCTGCTGACGTCATCTAATGGCCTATCCACATTCTAGGCCGTTCTGCACACCCCTTCGGCATACCCGTTCGATGGTTTCGGGCGTAACCCTTATAAAACAGGAAAGTCCGCAATTACAGAATCCGCACCCAATAATTGACAGACGGACAGACGCCATTCTCTTTTATTACTATGGAAAGATCTTCAAAATCGAACGACTTCGGGGCAGCAGCTCCATTATTAAGTATCTTACTATTAGACAATGCATTATCTTAGATGTATGGTATACTTTTGTGACACACGGTCGCATCGCTCTGCGCAGCGACAGCGACCGCCTGTCGCGGAGCTCCCGCTGTCGCTGCGCTGTATAGCGACAGTGGCAGCGACAGGCTTTGGCACATTTGCAGTATGTCAGCACTCTGCGACACGTCGCTGCGACGGACGCGCCATAGGTGTTTCTACGACGACCGATCCCGCTGCTTCGATGCGGATCCCCTCCGCGATTTTTGCTAGATTGCATCGCTCATGACAGCGACAAAGTATACAGGCCATAAAACGGCCAATGTCTCACCGTCGACTGCGTACCACGCGCTGCGCGACCGCACGTGCGTCGGAAGCAGACGAGTTTTGGGCCGCCGCGCGACGAGTTTCGGCACGCATGCGCGGCGGTGCCGAAACAGACGCGCGGCGGCCAAAACCAGTCGCGCGGCGGCCAAACCCGTCTGCTTCCGACGCGCGTGCGTCGCAGCGCGTGGTACGCAGTCGACGGTGAGACATTGGCCGTTTTATGGCCTGTACCATACCCCTGATGGTACTTATTCTGTCAATTATCGACTATTTTTCTCAGAGGTTGATTTCTTCATTTTGTTTTTGCGTTCCGAACAGGGTACAGCACGGGGTGTGGACAAAGCCAACTGCTCGCGCCATACCCGGGTTCCGAATCGATAAATTGGGTGACCATGCGACAGCTTCAGTTGGATAAAAAAATTGACTTCACATTTGAGAAGTCGGATGTTTGAAAAAGTGCGGTATCCGACTATAGTCGAAAAGTCGATTATTCAACATAAATTCCATTTGCAACAAGCATACTAACCATGAAATCGCGTGTCCTAAATCGCTGGATAATGAAGATATGGATGAAGTCGTTGTTTTTGAAAAAAATTAGCGAGATATGAAAAAACCTCAAGACCTCTTCTCCTCTGAAGCATTTTATTTTCTAACAAAGCGATTCCGATACTGTTATTGTTGTATTGAAGAGTTCTGGCGGAGCCCCATTCTACTCTTCTAGCGATGATGGCGTTGCAAAGCACGAAGACGTGTTTTTTCTTTCTACTGTTTACGTGTAAACCTGTCGTATAGATTACCGTATATATGTCGTGTGTTGTATATAATACCGTATGTATGTTTATATTACGTTGTATGTAATCTGGTATCGTATACCTGTTGTATATAATTTTATTGCGTAATGGTTTTCCGTGTATTTACAACTTTTTAATGCAAGTCAGGAGTAAAATAAATCTTGCCTTGAGGTAACATTTTTGCATCTCAAAGGCAGTGTTCACGATAATCTTCGGTTTTGAGATTAATAGCTAAATCGATTGCTTGGCCCCCGGGTATAACATAAATGACGAAGGAATCGAGAAAAACGCACCAGAAGGTCACGAAATCCTTTACTCTCACCCACCTCTTTAGTCTCACAGGAACTGTTCGTTGTGACAATGAAATCATTTGTGGGCCTGTCCTTTACAATTATTTGCTTTCTGTTGCTCCGTTGTCTCCTTCGAACCCTACCTAGTACTGCTTTCCCTAGATTATTCTTCCATTTTCGACTTCCACCCATTTTTCACCGGTGACAACCACCATGAACATGTTCATACAACTGGACAACTAGTCCATGTTATAGAATAATGTCACTGAAATACGACATTTTAATGCGTTTCTCGCCGTTTCCTCGTAATTTCTGTAACACTCGGTGGCCTACGCTTTTTTTTGAGTGGAAAACTCGGGAACGAAAATCATCGTCAACACTGTCTTTAAGGGTAAGTTACTAGTATACTAGAGGTAAGTTACGTGTATGCTAGAGGTAAGTTACTTGTATGCTAGAAGTAAGTTACTTGTATGCTAAAAGTAAGTTACTTGTATGCTAGAAGTAAGTTACTTGTACGCTAGAAGTAAGTTACATGCATGCTAAAAGTAAGTTAGTTGTGACATAAAAGTAAGTTACTTGCGACTTGTACGAAGTATGTTACTTGCGACATTAAGTAAGTTACTTGTGACATAAATGTAAGTTACTTGAAGACTTCAAGTAACTTACTTTAAAGTGACATTTAACTTGATTCAAAACCTCTGAGGATACAGTTGAATGCTCTATCAATCTAACCGGTCAATGATTGGATACTGCTCGTTGCCATGCCTAATCGCGCCCCAATTGAACAACGCCGGGCCTCGAGACCGCTGGGACCCTTCCCGTATGCTCTCTCACCACGCAAAGACAGAGACGTAGGATCGGGGGCGAGCTGCCCCGCAACCTGTAATAAATAAAAAAAATCAATCAAAAATCAACATACAACAAATTTTCGTCATAATGGCATGTTTTCATCCAATGTTGCATACATGGTATTTCATCCACTAGTAATCAAGATAGTAAATTGGAATCCACGTTTAAGTATATGTTTTACGGTGAAATACTTGTCATTGATTACGCTTCTAATTATATCTATGAAATAACACAAAAAGGACAAATAAAAGATAAAAACATGGGAATGCAGTGTTCAGGAGTGTGAAATGGAGTAACAAATAGATAAGAATATGGGAATCCGCTGAACACAAAAAAACTCCAACTCAATTTCACGGTGCTATTACGAAAAATCATCACTATTTGAATCCAGTCATGATCCTATAACTCAGCCCTCGAGGATTTTTCAGTCTGCAATATGCCATTCATCAGTCGACTGGATACAGTTCTCCACTGCAAAAAAAAAAGTTTATTATATCCAGTTTTAGATATATAAGCCAAAATATGGCGCAAATATTTTTACAAACTCACATTTCTCGGAATCCACTTTGAGCGCCATCCACGTCTACGAATCCAGCCCCTCGTACGTCACGTCTAAAAATTAAATGATTGGGAACGACTCTGATGAACTCTTGGGACGATCCCCAACCCAAACTCATTCCATCCCCACCGACAGCTGGGGACGATCCCCCAAAGTGGGCGGAGTTGGTCCCTCCTAAGTTTGCTATTGGGAGGGATAGGGTTGAGTTTTGCAGGGACTTGGTTGGCCGCGGTTGGTCCCTCCTAAGTTCGCTATTGGGAGGGACCAAAGTTGAGTTTTGCAGGGACTAGGTTGGCCGTGGTTGGTCCCTCCTAAGTTTGTTATTGGGAGGGACCAAAGCTGAGTTTTGCAGGGACTTAGTTGGCTCTGTAAAGCCGTTCTTAGGGAGCCGGGTCTCAAAATGCTTACTCTGATGAATCGAGGGGAACATGGCGCTCTCGATAAACATCCTTCCCCACCGACAGAGCCTATAGTATCCCTAAAGTGGGCGGAGTCGGTCCCTCAAAAGGGGTTCGTCTGAGGGGAAAGGTGTTCTTTATGAGGTGATCGTGAGTTGACCTGGCTCAGATTCACCATCGAACTCCCTAATCCCTCACAACAAAGCCACAATCCCCTTTCATCATAGCTCTTTTGTCCTCACTCTGGTACTTCTGGTCCCTTCCTCTTATGAATCCTTCTAGGAATAAACCATGCTTATCAAGGCTCTCCTATTCGGGAATTCACTTTAAAACACCTAGTCGCTTCTTAGCTCTCACCTAATTATGTTATATCTATATCCTACCACTTACTCTTCAAATGTGTTAGCAGACGATTCAAAACGCTTTCACAAACGAATTCATTTCTTATAATACATAGATAATAGGGCCTATGATCACCAAAGATTGAACCACGTGAAATCCTAGATGAGACGTAAGGTTACTTCGAAAGAGCACACTTTGCACAACAATTACACGACATGTAAGAATGAGGAATACCTTCAAGAATCTCTTTGAATAAATTAATACAAGTACTCTTTCGGATTAGACGACCCTCTAGAGGATCCACTGAACATAGCATCTTTTTTCAGCATTACAGGCCGCTCGGTTAGTCACACCAACCAGTTTAGTGCGTTTGAAACTACTAAATCATTCGACGGCTCATGTGGGATGAACTAATTGAAGAATTTCTCTAGTGGTCCGTCTAATCCGAAAGAGTATATAAATTCACAACAAAAAAACCCATTACACAAAGAGACACGAAGACAGCCTAGAATGAAATAGACAACAAAACGTTAAATTCATAGCTCGACATTGAACCATAGAAATAAAAAAAACGCATAATCATGACAAAAGCGGTATAGTGAATACAACGAAAAAAACAGTGTGGTGTGGAAATCATGGAGGCACTACAATTTTCACCATTGCAGGCTTCAGGTTCAATTTCGATTTACGGAAACACATTTTTTAGGGCCACGGTAAACCGCAATCGCCGATTTCACATCATTACTTGCAGCAAAATGAAATCAAATGAACATTTTCAAGCAGAAAATCAGCAATCTCGCCTGGTGCCAAATTATAGGAGTTTTGTGTTCAACTCAGCTATTTTGTGATGATATTCTATACCACCAAAAGGCATAAAATACTTTAGAGAAATTAAAAAATCATGTAGCTGGTATTAATGAAAATTAATGTGCCCGCATGAGTTCGCACCGCATCGCAGTAGGGCCTTGAAGACGGCTTCACATAATATGGAGCGAGTTGCTTGGATGTTTGAGTATCCATGTCGTTCTCAGCAGCTTCCTCAGCAGCATTAGTCAGCCTTTTTCTCTTCTGTAATGAAGCGTGAAAATGGGAAAGTTTAATTGTTGCATGCAAGATTCTTTTTTATCCTCTATAAATCTGAATCTAAATAAATATAAAATATTTGTAACTGTTTTGCTTCGCTACAAAAGGTTTATGATTTGGCATTAAAGAAATTGTGAGAATCTTGTTAAAAGACGTGAAATACCTCATTTGGCATGCAGCTCGGAGGAAACGCTCAAAATCCAGTGAACTGATGGACCATTGATTTGGCTGTGCACTTTTTTAATAAATAGCAAAAATTCAGTGTAGCATTGGAAAAACGAATCACGCAGGTTTAACTGAGCACCCGTTTAAATTCGTTTGGCCGCAATTATTTTAGTCGGCGGCATTTGTATAAACACGTTGTGTGATGTTGTTTTCACTTTTATTGAATGAAGTTTTTTTTCAGAATTGCTGCTCCTGAATATTTGGGTGTAAGCCAAAACTTGGTTCTCAGCTTTGCAAACCTAAGCTGTAACTATTTGCCTGATTCTAGAAAAGACGAGCGTAATTTGTTTTTCCAATGCTACACTGAATTTTGCTATTTATTAAACAAGTGCACAGCCAAATCAATGGTCCATCATTTCACTGAATTTTTAGCGTTTCCTCCGAGCTGCATGCCAAATCATATGCATGAGGTATTTCACGTCTTTTAACGGGATTCTCACAATTTCTTTAATGCCAAATCATAAACCTTTTGTAGCGAAGCCAAACAGCTACAAATTTCATTTTATTTTAACAAATGTCCCCATGGAAAAAAAAGAAACGAAAGGTCCTTCATGATTCTCCGGTCGTTATCTTCCATAGTGTACCGTAAACATGAAAGCGAACTTTATATTCGTGTTCATCGCTTAAAATAACGTGCCTATACGAAGTTTGGGCACAAATCATTTCCTTTTTTAAAATCCGCAATCGCGGACGCTCGGTCAGGTTTTTCATTCTCCGGTCTTTTCCTTACTTAGTTTACTGAAAACCTGAAAACAGACTCCAAAATCGCGTTCGTTGCCCCAAATACCGTGCCTAGACGAATTTCGGGCCCGAATTGTTTCGTCTCGAATCCGCAATTGCAGACATTCGATCGTTTTTTAATTCCCTGTCCTTTCTTTTCATAATTTTCAGAAAACCTTGAAACGAACTCAATTTCATATTTTTCCCCGAAGGTTCCCTTTCTGGTTTGATTGTTGCTCCTCAATTTCCATTTTGGAGAAGTGAAACCTCAAACGGACAATATTGTGGGATGGGTACAAATTTTAAAACTTGTGACCCACACCCATGCAAAACGCCACTCACTGTCGCATTTTGAGCAACAGGTGAAAAATCGATAGTATTAATAAGGAATATTCGATATTGCGTGATGATTAGAATTTCCCAAACAAGTGACCCACACTCATCAACAATCATCACTCCCGGCCTCGTTTTGTGTATTGCGCGCGAAAATCGATAATGTTGATTATCGATCGATGATGTGTCATGAGCGTGAATTCTGACAAGTTCAGTACTTACTCGAACGAACTGTGTTGATTGACTACAGATGCATCCACGCACCCTGGTCTCCACAGCCGTTGCATTTCCATGGGGCGCACTCCCACTTGGGTCCCGCACATTTTTCCCGGCGCTTGGCGCCCTATCAGTTGGATCTCGCTCTCGTTTTTCGGCGCTAGGCGCACTTCCAGTTGGGTCCCACACGCTTTACCCGGCGCTTTCCCAGTTGGGTCCTACAAACTTGAGCCGGCGCTTGACGCACTCCTATTTGGGTCCTACACACTTTCACCGGCGCTCTTCAGGAAGTCTCGATGACGTCATCAGAACCATTGGCAGTGGCTTATACTGGTGTAGTAAGGAATGAAAAGCGTGACGGCCCACGGCTCACGGCCTACGGCGCACACCATGAAATTTTGTTAAGCTTCGTGGATCACAAATTCGTTATTTGTTAACCGATTTGGCTCAGATTTTGTCACCAGGGGTCTCCTACACCCTCTCACTTAAATCCCGGAGGAAATCCCCAGAAATTTTGTTTTGAAGATTTTATTAACTACCCTCGGTGCCCGAGCAGCTCGCAGGGAGGAGCTTGGCCTGCGTTGCGGCTCGTTTTGATAAGAGGTGAACGGGTGGTCGTGTGGTGTTCTGGCCCCAGCCCGGGCACCTGGTAATCGATGCTGATGGCCATCACCGCATCGATTACCAGGTGCCCGGGCTGGGGCCGGAACACCACACGGCCACCCGTTCACCTCTTATCAAAACGAGCCGCAACGCAGGCCAAGCTCCTCCCTGCGAGCTGCTCGGGCATCGAGGGTACTTTATAAATATATAAGTGATCACAAGGCCTGAGCGAAACCAATTCCTCCAGCCGCTTCGCGGATCAATCGGGGGTTCATTTCATTTCTGACCTGAATCCTGAGTGCCCCCCCCCCCGTCTAGGTTAGTGTCAAAACCTGTTCATCCTCATATTGGGAACGTATGTGAAACCTTCCATCTCCCATGGTCAGACAGTAGCAATAACAAACGCTAGAGTGAAACACTCGACCCACCTCCGAAGCCTTGTTGACGACTGATGTACTTCGCGCGAAATTCACGCAGCTTTGGCTCCGACTCTGACTACTTTGAAGTGATGAAGCTCCCTTACCAGAGCCGTAGTGCGCTTCAAAATGTGGCGAACGTGTGCCTAAACTTCTACGGTACCAAATAAATCAGAAACACAACAAATGTGCTGAAAACACTGACTTACCTATGAACAAATCTTTTCTCAAACTTCTCGGGTTACCCTGGTACACTTCAGTTCTTGGATTCAGTGGACCTCACAGTACAAAATATCTGTTATCGGGTTGATTAGTGAAAATTCGGAAGAAATTGTGTCTAACAAAGACGACCTGGATGCGGATCCAATCGCACGTGTTATAATTGTAATAGTGGGCAAGTACATACAGCTCTTCTCCATTTTTTCAAGCCGGTCCACGTAGTCCACGTGGGCTGTGGAGGGCCGGGAAAAGGAGAAACACCACAGCTAATTACGAGAATCTTGTCATGTTACAGCGCTTCTCTGCTTACCTGGACCACGTGGACCGGCTCGAAAAATCGGAGAAATGCTTTACATAGTCCGTATTAACGGAAGTATGCAATGGTACATTGCCGTATTTCCACTAACTAGGGGCTGATCTCAGCATAAACTGGATTTTTGAAAAAAAATAGTCGTGGGAGAGATAAAAAGAAACAATTTGAAGTCTGCTTAAAGGCAGTGTTCACGATAAGAATCGTTTTTCTGCTTTTCCGCCCATCTTGAAGACGGTCCCATGCTGATTCCAATGATGTTTTTGGAATCGTATAAGACCTTTTAGGAACGGAGTTATGGTCCCTCAAAGATTGAGCTAAGGAAACATGGTGGAAGAGTTGTCCGATGCTTGTAACTTCCGTCTTTTGCAGCCGATGTATGCGAGCTGACCTGAGTAAAGAGAGAAGTTGATATTAAAGGGAAGAACGGGGCTATTGATCGGAAACCATCGCTCATCTCACAATACCGAGCATTCATTTGTTCACGTCGGTGGGCGTGGAAAGTGCATCTGGGGGTGACGAGCTGACGGGTGACCAACTTTGGGGCCGTAGGGGACCGTTCCGAGCTAATTTTTCTTAGTTTTTTCAACGTTAGGGTTTCGCTAGGCTCCGCAGCTGCCGATCTCGACCGAAAAATCAAACATGGTTTTTATCGTGGACACTGCCTTTAATGTCATTACTGCACCCGGTTAGAGCGAAAACGACAAAAAAAATAATTTTCTGAATTTCAGAAACTCAGACAAATTTGGCCCAAATTTTCGTTAAGGAGGGGGTAATTTGGGGATCTGAATAGGAATATAAGGTCTTCTTTCAGTTTTTCGTTAGATAACTGTAGCTCTTGGTGGGAAAAGTATAATTTATTCAAAGAAACCTAACATAAACTTCTGAAAAAAAACGCAAATGGCCACTGTATTAGTCGTCAGCACCCCATATCATCTTCTTGGGCAAAAGTTTGGGCTGAAAATGTTTCAATCTCCATAATCCCGAAATTATATCTTTCTTTATCATCATACCAAGTATATTTGGCTTAGTCTGTGTGTGTGTCTGTGTGTGTGTGATTGTGATGATGAACGGAAATTAGTCATGTCGTGTCGTTAACAATGGACACCCGGCTGTCACACCCACCGTCCACGTATGCAGCCGTGGTGATTGACCTCCCTTTGGCGTAAATGGACAAACAAGGGATCAATCAGTTCTGAGCACTGTTATACTGCATATATTTAGCTTCATTTGTGCCTGCTGCTTCAACTGCTCATTCATAACCACTTTCTGAAGCGACAGTTTTCTGGAATGAGCTCAAGAACTGGGGCCGTATGCAAGAACGCGCCTGCTGGGGCACGGGCAGTGCAGTCGGCGCCTTTGAAGATCGCCGTTGCTCACAAGACAGGACACGTCTATCGTCGATGGTAACAAGTCAAAACACGTATGTCGTGCCTCAGAAGTCTTTCTCGCTGCCCCCAGCCGCTTCAATCACCTAGATGGGGCGGCTAGGGCACATTGATGGGGCTCGACATACGCGTCTTGACTTGTGACCAACCACGATAGACGTGTCCTGTCTTGTGAGCAACGACGATCTTCAAAGGCACCGACTGTACTTCCCCTGCCCCAGCCGGCGCGTTCTTGCATACGGCCCCTGGACAGCACATCAATCTACCCCGAAAGGTTCACCAATCCATGGAGAAGTGTGACATAACTTTCTCAGCAAACCCTCTTTTTTTCATTTCTGTGTCAGAATGTGAAGGATTATGCATTGCATTGTTGATTTCCGTGAAAGGTACATTACCGCGAATTTTTTTTTTTGCAAAAAAAAGCGTTTTGTGGCGTTTTTGCGCATACAACTCTGAGAAATATTGCCGCGATTCCGGCGCAACTCCTCCGGCTCGGCGCCTGCCGTAGAAGTTGCGGGCAGTACCGCGGACGATTCTCTATTGACCAAATCGCGGTAAGGTTGCAGAAGAGTCTCGGGGGAGTCGCGAACAAGTGGCGGAAGCCTGACCCACAAAAAAGTTGCGGAGGAGTCGCGGCAAAGCCGCGGAAGAGTCCAGGGTAGCTGGGGAGGCGCTGGACGGTCCGGGATCGCGGTGGAGTCGCGGGGCAGTAGCGGAAGAGTCGCAGCAATATTTCTCAGAGGTGCGCTTCATCGACACATCTTGCTTTAAAATTGACGAAATAATGTTTAGAGGTGGTTTTCGCGTTACTCACAGTGAGGCAAATGCAAAGGTATGTGTAGTCTTTTCGACTCCGGTATCCTGTTAAAATATGAGTATTTCTGTCAAAAATTCACATCGACCGCAGGTCAAAACATGAAAGATTTCTGCTATCATAATCGTCTGACTACTCAGAACTCTCTGGGAAAGCTTTCCACGGCTTTGAAGTATGTAGGTTGATTGCTTCAACCTAGTTTCATTAAAGGCACAACATCCTTTCCTCGAACGTAAAATAAGCTTACTTCAGTGCTGCAGCCATTCTACTTCAAGGCTCCGCAGAGGATACTGCAAAGAAGCACTGAGCTTACTTGAAATCTGCATTAACCTTACCCCAAGGCTGCATTCATCCTACTTCAAGGCTGCGCAAAGGATACATTAAAGCCGCACTAAGCTTACTTCAAAGCTGCATTGACTCTACTTCAAGGCTGCGCTCACCCTAATTCAGCACTACTTCAACGGCAGCATACACGCTAACAAACACGGTCGAATTAACAACATAAATAGGTGCGCACATCCCCTTCCATGTAGTCAACAGATAGTCAAGCACTAGTTAGGATGACAATATTTGAGCATTTCCGTCTCTCAAGCCTGTATTTTCTCAGGCCTAAAAAGACAGAATGAGAAGTGGTGTTCAGTTCAGAGGGATAGTACCGTAAAATGGAACTCTACGAAAAAACAATTTGTGAAACCGGAGCATAGCATGTCGTCTGCCTACCGGAGAAATCCTCTACCTCAAAAGCGATTCGAAGTAGAGCGGCATTCTTAAAAGTGGATAATAATTATTCAGTATGTCGACATACTCAGGTAAATCAAGCTGCTTCTCTTATAGACTTCGATTTGATCTTGATATCACTTTAAATTAGTGAATGTTTTCTCATGTTTCACATTTCGTTATGTTACTCAACTATGGAAGAAAATACAGGCTTGTGAGGCAGGAATTTTTGGATATGCCATCCTAGATAGTTGTCGGTGCTTAACACTTCGTGGACAACATGTTAGGGGCCGCGCTGGCCTATTCATGCTGTAATCTCAACCATGGTGGTGAGCGTGCATGCTGCCTTCAAAGGTACAGTCTAACATCAGGTAAGAAATGCGAGACTTCCATATACTTGTTAAGTAAATGCTAATCTACAACATCGCTTTCAGAAAATATTGTTCATTTTTCGTAGTCTCTCTCAACTCCACTTTCCCATTTTCTCCCTTTGTTGCAACGTTTCTGCCTGCATCGAGCCACTTTTGCTTAGAGGAGCCCTTTTTTGGTAGAATCCTTGTTTTGCCAATGTGATCACTTCGGCGTAACACTTCGGCTCGACGACTGCCACAACGAAGGTGAAAAAATAGCTTCGTGTGCCGACGATTTAGGTCCTCAGGCTGACATGGCTCGTCGGCCTGCTTCAGGTCTCTTCGAAAATTTCCCTTGCTATTATAGAATGACATGAAGGCCGCGTTCACGATGATTCTCGTTCCCGAGTTTCCAACTCAAAGCAATGCGTTAGCCAACGAGTGTTACCTTGATTACGAAGAAACGGAGGAAAACGCACTAAAACGCCTTATTTCAGTGAGATTCTTTCCTGCTCCGGACCAGGGATGAGCTGAGTTCCGCGTTTCGGGTTTCGAAACCCGCACTTTCGTGCATTTTTGGCATTCCGCGTTCCGCATTCCGAAAACCGCAGAAAACGCTGCAAACGGAATGCGAAAATATCGGGTCATCTGGGACGTAACAAAACACTAGATGATTTCTGGATTTTTCCGCGCTTCGCGTTCCGAAAAACCGCATTTCCGCGCATTTTCAGGCGTTTCGCGTCCGATTTCCAAAACCCGAAAAAAAAATTCGTTCCGAAACCCGAAAACCGAATTCCGGAATTTCCTATTTTTATTCCGCTCATCCCTGGTCCGGACTAGCTGTCCGGTTGTATGAACATGTTTCTGGTGGTCGTCACCGGTGAAAAACGAGTTTGATCGAAAATGGGAGAATATCTTAGGCAAAACAGTAATAGTTTGAGTCCGAAAGAAAGAAAGGAGCAAACGAGAGTAAAGAATTTGTGTAAAGGTCCGCAAAAGATTACATTGTTACAGCAAACAGTTCCAGTGAGAGTGAAGAGGCGGAGTGAGAGTTGCATCATTTCAGCTCTATCCGAGTGCCAAACAATTGATCTAGCAGATAATCTCGAAATTGAAGATTATCGTAAGTCTTTAAGGGCAGTGTTATGTAGGTACGATTTTAGTTGCCGAGCTTCTCAGTTGAAAGAATGCGTTGCCCATCATGTATAGCTAAAATCACGAAGAAACTGCAGAAACGACCGATACGCCTCATTCCAGTGGGACAGGGGCTGTCTACACACCGAGGGAGGAGTTGTCCCGTTTTTGCAGTTTGAAACGTCACTCGCCTCAACGCGAGCGAATTGGCCTCGAGTGGAATTAGAGCCGCCAAAAGCGGGACAACTCCTCCCTCGGTGTGTAGAGAGCCCCCGTCCCCATTCCAGTGACATCATTTTCTGATTAAGACCAGTTTCCCAGTAGAACAGAGGGATTTTAACTGATGAATTGAGTCAACCAAAAATGAATGTCTATGTAGTCAATCCCTGGAAGGGGGAAGCAGCGACGGCCAGTATGATAGATCTACCACAAAAGTCGAGCAGTTTTTCTCTGAGAACATGGTGTTAGGAATGTATATACAACTCCTAAGATAGCGAGATCGCAGCTGCATCAAAGGGTGTCCTAGAGATGGGTTACAAACCATAATATACAGAACAGTATTGGTTACATAAATGATTTTCCACAGTACAGACACTAGGGTCCAGAGAAAAGAAAGCAACAAAAGAAAATCCGGAATTAACTGCGGCCGTGGGCTAAAAGTTTTTATTGTCCCCGCGAACAGTTCCTCTAAAAGTAGTGGGCTGAGTGAGAGAACCGGAATTCAAATTCTTCGTCATTTCAAATCTACCTTAGGATCGAGTTGTAATCTTAAAATCGAAAACCGTCCCGAACACAACCTTTGAATCGAGGATCTAATGGCAACGAAGGCGGAGAAAAAGGAAAAGAAAAGAAAGGAGAATGGTGAACGGCTTTATGGCCGGACGCTTGCACTCCTTCCTGTGAGTGGTAGCACACTTGTTAGACCCGTCGAAAGTCGATACGTAGGATTCTTGTTCACGCCGTTATCGCAAGCTTACCGCGTCTATAGTCCCCGTTTTTTGCTTTGCGCGACTGTTCGGTATTCCGTTAGGCTTCCGACATCTAATAAACTCCAGGGAAAGCTTAGTGCGAGCTTAGAAAACGACGCATTAACCATACATGGGCGATGTATGCTTACGACGGGTTTTAAGCTCGCGGGAAGCTTAAAACCAACAAAGTTCGGTGAAATAGACGGGCGAAGCTTACTTTCGGCCCAATAAGACGCAGTAAGCTTTCCCCGAAAGTTCTGAGTAGTTCATAATGAAAACGCGAAATGCCGGACGGCACCGATTGCCAACATAGGCGTCAAATGCAGTGTTTGGTGGTGTGACTGCACAACACACTGCAGATGTTACGCCTAAGTTATTGATTCCACCACAAATCATGGTAGAACCACGAATTCATAGCGGAAACGCTATTTGTGAGGTAGATGTTCAATTGATACGCTACTAGAGGAAGATGTGAGAGAATGATCTACATAAGAACTAAGAGAAAATTCTAAAATATATGAAACGTGAAAAAAAGGAAGTAGCAGAAACTAGTAATGAATGGCTTAGGCCTTGTAACAGTTCTCGTAATTTTCGCTTGAAGAATAGCCCGTCACCCAGGGATCTCCATCCGTTGAAGCAAATAGAGTAGAACGGATTTTCACCCCCGAAATACCCGATATACGACAGATTTTGCCTCCACGAAGGCGTTTTCCTCCCCTAAGCGACGCCGCAGGCTGCACCGCCCAAATACGTTTCAAACGGATTCCCACCCCCGAAATACCCGATACACGACAGATTTAACCTCCACGCAGGGGATTTCCTCCCCTAAGCGACGGTGCAGGCTGCACCGCCCAAATACGTTTCAAACGGATTCCCACCCCCGAAATACCCGATATACGACAGATTTAACCTCCACGAAGGGGTTCCCCCCCCTGAGCCATCGTCCAAATACGTTTCAAACAAATTCCCACCCCCGAAATACCCGATGTACGACAGATTTTGCCTCCACGAATGGGTTTTCCTCCCCTGAGCCACCGTCCAAATACGTTTCAAACGGATTCCCACCCCCGAAATACCCGATGTACGACAGATTTTGCCTCCATGAAGGGGATTTCCTCCCCTAAGCGACGCCGCAGGCTGCACCGCCCAAATACTTTTCAAACGGATTCCCACCCCCGAAATACCCGATATACGACAGATTTAACCTCCACGCAGGGGATTTCCTCCCCTATGCGACGATGCAGCCGCAGGCTGCACCGCCCAAATACGCCGTCCAAATAGGGTTTAAACTGATTTCACCCCCGAAATACCTGATACACGACAGATTTAGCCTCCACGCAGGGGATTCGCTCCCCAAAGCGACGGTGCAGCCGCAGGCTGCACCGTCCAAATAGGGTTCAAACTGATTTCCACCCCCGAAATACCCGATACACGACAGATTTAGCCTCCACGCAGGGGATTTGCTCCCCAAAGCGACGGTGTAGCCGCAGGCTGCACCGTCCAAATAGGGTTCAGACTGATTTCCATCCCCGAAATACCCGATACACGACAGATTTTGCCTCCATGAAGGGGATTTCCTCCCCTAAGCGACGCCGCAGGCTGCACCGCCCAAATACGTTTCAAACGGATTCCCACCCCCGAAATACCCGATACACGACAGATTTAACCTCCACGCAGGGGATTTCCTCCCCTAAGCGACGATGCAGCCGCAGGATGCACCGTCCAAATAGGGTATTAACTGATTTCCACCCCCGAAATACCCGATACACGACAGATTTAGCCTCCACGCAGGGGATTCCCTCCCCTAAGCGACGGTGCAGGCTGCACCGCCCAAATACGTTTCAAACGGATTTTTACCCCCGAAATACCCGATACACGACAGATTTAGCCTCCACGCAGGGGATTCCCCCCCCCCTGAGCCATCGTCCAAATACGTTTCAAACGGATTCCCACCCCCGAAATACCCGATGTACGACAGATTTTGCCTCCACGAATGGGTTTCCTCCTGAGCCATCGTCCAAATACGTTTCAAACGGATTCCCACCCCCGAAATACCCGATGTACGAGAGATTTTGCCTCCATGAAGGGGATTTCCTCCCCTAAGCGACGCCGCAGGCTGCACCGCCCAAATACGTTTCAAACGGATTCCCACCCCCGAAATACCCGATATACGACAGATTTAACCTCCACGCAGGGGATTTCCTCCCCTAAGCGACGATGCAGCCGCAGGCTGCACCGCCCAAATACGCCGTCCAAATAGGGTTCAAACTGATTTCCACCCCCAAAATACCCGATACACGACAGATTTAGCCTCCACGCAGGGGATTTGCTCCCCAAAGCGACGGTCACCGTCCAAATAGGGTTCAAACTGATTTCCACCCCCGAAATACCCGATACACGACAGATTTAGCCTCCACGCAGGGGATTTGCTCCCCAAAGCGACGGTGTAGCCGCAGGCTGCACCGTCCAAATAGGGTTCAAACTGATTTCCACCCTCGAAATACCCGATACACGACAGATTTAGCCTCCATGCAGGAGATTTCCTCCCCTAAGCGACGGTGTAGCCGCAGGCTGCACCGTCCAAATAGGGTTCAAACTGATTTTCACGAGAAAACCTAAACAGGCAGCAGCGGCCGTTTATCCATACGTGTTCCATCACACTGTTTTGCCAGTGGAGGTGTTCTACGAGTTTTGTCATGTATCAACGTACCAACTTCATGCGTATTCAGCTTGATCAACGATGTGGATAAACGGTCGCTGCTGCCTGTTTAGGAGGCCCCGATTTTCACCCCCGAAATACCCGATACACGACAGATTTAGCCTCCACGCAGGGGATTTGCTCCCCAAAGCGACGGTCACCGTTCAAATAGGGTTCAAACTGATTTCCACCCCCGAAATACCCGATACACGACAGATTTAGCCTCCACGCAGGGGATTTGCTCCCCAAAGCGACGGTGTAGCCGCAGGCTGCACCGTCCAAATAGGGTTCAAACTGATTTCCACCCCCGAAATACCCGATACACGACAGATTTAGCCTCCACGCAGGGGATTTGCTCCCCAAAGCGACGGTGTAGCCGCAGGCTGCACCGTCCAAATAGGGTTCAAACTGATTTCCACCCCCGAAATACCCGATACACGACAGATTTAGCCTCCATGCAGGAGATTTCCTCCTCTAAGCGACGGTGTAGCCGCAGGCTGCACCGTCCAAATAGGGTTCAAACTGATTTCCACCCCCGAAATACCCGATACACGACAGATTTAGCCTCCACGCAGGGGATTTGCTCCCCAAAGCGACGGTCACCGTCCAAATAGGGTTCAAACTGATTTCCACCCCAAAAATACCCGATACACGACAGATTTAGCCTCCATGCAGGAGATTTCCTCCCCTAAGCGACGGTGTAGCCGCAGGCTGCACCGTCCAAATAGGGTTCAAACTGTTTTCCACCCCCGAGATACCCGATACACGACAGATTTAGCCTCCACGCAGGGGATTCGCTCCCCAAAGCGACGGTGCAGCCGCAGGCTGCACCGTCCAAATAGGGTTCAAACTGATTTCCACCCCAAAAATACCCGATACACGACAGATTTAGCCTCCATGCAGGAGATTTCCTCCCCTAAGCGACGGTGTAGCCGCAGGCTGCACCGTCCAAATAGGGTTCAAACTGATTTCCACCCCCGAAATACCCGATACACGACAGATTTAGCCTCCATGCAGGAGATTTCCTCCCCTAAGCGACGGTGTAGCCGCAGGCTGCACCGTCCAAATAGGGTTTAAACTGCCACGAAGGGGTTTTTCTTCCCCTAAGCGACGGTGTAGCCGCAGGCTGCACCGTCCAAATAGGGTTTAAACTGATTTCCACCCCCGAAATACCCGATACACGACAGATTTAGCCTCCACGAAGGGAATTTCCTCCCTTAAGCGACGTCCAAATAGGGTTGAAACTGATTTCCACCCCCGAAATACCCGATACACGACAGATTTAGTCCCACGCAGGCGATTTCCTCCCCTGAGCACCGTCCAAATAGGGTTAGAAATGATTTTTAGAGAGTTTCCACCTCGAAATTCACGGATAACTGCCGACATCCTCATTACTAGTAAATTTTATTCTCATAAATGAATTGCGATCAGTTAGTCTTGAATTGTGTCAGGGGGTCGTGAATTACAATATAGGCGTAGCTGGGAGCGGTGTGTGCAAGTGCATACCACACACCACAACGCATTATTTGACGGCTATGCTGGCAATTGGTGCTGTCCGGCATTTCTGCTCCAGTAGTTCATAATGAGGGATTTATGGTGCAAATATGCATTCTTCGATGCACTGCTAGGATCAAATCTATTATTTTGGAACGCTGTCGTATTAGACTCAAGGAAAGCAATTCAGAAATTACTTCGAAATTGAAATCGGGCCACTTTGGAAGAGGTTATGGCGATGCGGCGCTTTGTGAGCGCGAAAAAGTGCTACAAAACTCTTTTCCACGAAAAAAATCGCGGTACTGTATGGGTTCGAGGCTCCGCTCCGTGGATCCTGAACCACGCCCACCAGTACGCCGCGAAGCGGCATGGGTGCGCCCCTTGTATTACTATATTTATCTCCCAATCCATCCGTAACAAAACAGCGGTGTATTTTCGTTTTCCACTCAAAATAATGCGTTAGCCACCGAGTGTTACTAAAAGTTCAATGAAATGGCGAGAAGCGCCCAAAAACGTCTTTTTTCAGAGACGTTAGTCTCTGGACTGGACTAGTTTTCCTGTTGGATGAGCATGTTCACGGTGGTTGTCACCGGTAAAAAGTGGGCTAATAAAAAATGGAAGAAGGAGTAGAGAATTGCAAAAGACGGTCCCACAAAAGCTTTCATTGTCACGACAAACAGGTTCTTTGAGACCTAATGGTCGGGGTGATACTTGAGGATTTCGTGTCCTTCTGCTGCGTTTTTCTCGATTTCTTCGTCATTTCAGTTCTACCCGGGGACCAAGAAATCGAATAAGCAATTAATCTCGAAGTCCAAGGTTATCGCGAACACTGCTTTTGAGGTAATTCAGCAATCTGCGAGCTGTTCTTTTTGTTCCCCCACACAACAATCAGACGGCCATTTTTCGAAACTCCAGTTTAGGCTAGGGCCTGTCCCTAGAAATCGTGCCCTAGAGCCATGGTTGTCTCGGTTTTAAGTTTGTCATTGTTCATGAGAGGGAAACAGCTCATGATTCGTACTAGTGGGTTATTGCTTTTTTTGTTTCTTTCATTTCGTCTGATATTTCCGTTTGGGTCTCCAGTGAAGGTTTGCGGTGTTTTGGTATTCCGTGCATATAAAATTTGTAGTGTTTGAACGTTTCGGTCCCTTTTCCCTTCAAAACTCAGAGAAAACCAAAATTTGCCGTCGACTGGGTGTTTAGTTGAGCTTTTGCGAACACTCTATCATAAACGGCGATGTACTTTCATTTTTTCTGAGGAAGAAAATACAAGAAACGTAAAAACGGAAAGTTTCGACAATACACACATTACTATAAAACTATAAAACCTCCAATGGAGACGAAAGCAGAAAAAAAAACACAGAAAGGTGAAAGAAGCGATGAAAGCAATAACCCATCTAAAAAATAGTTTCCCCTCACTGATAAAAGCCAAACATGGCAACGAACCAGCTGTGGCTACATTACTCTGTGTATAGGAAAATCTTAGTGTTTGGACTTTTTTGATTTTTTTTTTCCTTCGAAAACTCCTATACTTCATTTAGTGAAAATACGCGATTGCACCACAGCCTTTTTCTGTTTGAGTTGACTTTTGATACCCTTGTGGATATAATTAATGCTGGATATACATATTCAAACACTGTTTTTACGGAAATGAGAACGACATAAAGGAGTAGCACACACGACATAAGAAAAACATAGGATAGAATGACAGGACGCGCCGTTGATCGATCGTTTACATGCCATCCGCGTCTCGTCTTGTAATTGCGCGAAAAATCACGGAACTTGTTGTGAGGGAACGAATGCCTATAATTCCCTCACAACAAGCCCACGATCCCCTTTCTAGACCCTGCGCTTCGTGTCCCGTCGCGGCTACTTCCCATGCTGCCCATAGGGTGGAAATCGTTCCCTTCATAGGGAGCAAAGCAACATTTGCCTGGGGATGTATCCCTCGAATCACCAGAGTACCTTTCCGCTAGCTTGCTCGATCGCTACGTATGTACTGTGCCAAAACTGCTCAGTAGACATGCATTTCCTCACAGTATCAAAACGTTAGTCAACACAAAATCTATCAAAAATTTACTTCCAATGCAATTTCCTTCAGAATCAAAGCATAATCCAAAATCACAAACTGAAAAAACGCTAACAACACAGTATGAATCTCATTCATGAAGAAAATGAGGTCTTCTCACAAGCTGCAAGCAGCAATGATACAGGTTTAACATATACAGGATTAACGCCATACAGAAATGATATTTCATGATTTCACACCAAGAAAACCAGCGGCCATGGATAGAAAATCTTCAAATGAAGGGCAAACTATCCTGGGCAACCCGAAGGCTGCATTTAATGCAGGTCCCACAAAGTGAAATAGAGAAGGCTAAAAACGTGCCCAAAATGAGAATATACATGAAAATCAACAAGAATATAAACCAAATTGTAACGATTCCGGCCAAGATGAGCTCCGTCTTCGACGTACACTCATCATTACTGCGCAGTGGTAGACGGCTCATTCGCGACTACTCTCCTCTTCTGAAATGTGTATTGTTACACAAGAAACAACTCTGTGAGTTTTGACGAGAATTAGCCGCGAAATGCCTGCTTGTCGCGTAATAGCCGTCAAATAATGGTTGCCGCGAAATAGCCGCAGAATAATCGCTAAATAACACTGGCCGCGAAATGGCCGCCAAATATGTGGTCTGCTGAACCGCGCCCTACTCTAGAAAGGTAAGGGTAAAATCGGGTTTCTTCATCACCCAGTATTACTGCTTCCCCTTACAAGAGCGTATTTTCGTTATGATTGACGGTATCGTTGTCTATAATTGTGAATGAAGGTAAGACCGGCAATAAAAGTTTGCAGCACAATTTATAGATTGGTGGCTGTATTAAAAGCACCAGTTGCCAGAAAATAGTCGAGAAATAGCCCCCCTCCAGGATCTGCAGCGGCTCCTGGTGAGCTATTTCTCGGCTATATCTCGGCCGAGAAATGGCCGCGAAATAGCCTGGATGTGGCCCACCAGGAGCCGCTGCAGAGCCTGGTGGGCTATTTCGCGGACAACGGGGTCTCGGCCGGGCGCTGGCCGCGTAATAAACGAGAAATAATCGAGAAATAGCCGCAAATTAGCCGAGAATTAGCCCACCGGGAGCCACTGCGAAGCCTGGAGGGGCTATTTCTCGACTAAATCTTTCAGATAAATAAAAAAAACAAATTGGCTTACCGGCTTAGCAATGAGATGATTTTTTTGCGAAGGGTGAATTGGCGTACCTCAGCCATACTCGATGAAATGACTATGCGGGGGAGCGTCCCCAAATAATAACGCACCATAACACAACGCAACATCCCCCCCCCCTTCTCTACACCAATTCTATCTCCATGGAAGTTTCTTACGCAGCTTCTTTCGAGATTTAAGAGCTTTCTACGGCTCATTTCAGCTTCTTTCCTAAACCCCTTTACTCTTTCAGACATCTATCGCATTATTCCTACAGCTCATGCTGCCCTGTCAGCTCTCTCGACGTTCTGCGAACCCCTTTTGAAGCTCTACGAGGCATATTGCACGCTCCCTTAGGGAAAACCTTCCTTCATCCCTTACATTTTTCAACACCATTCTGGAGCCCTGTAAACATTACATGAACTCCTTGACCTAGGTCTATTCACAACAGAATAATGGAATGAACACACCCTGACTAGGGCTGCTTTGAAGGCAGTGTTCACGAATATCTTCACTTTTGAGATTATTCGCTACATCGATTGTTTGGCCCCCGGGTAGAACTGAAATGACGAGGAAACCGAGAAAAACGCACCACAAGGGCACCAAATCCTTTACTCTCACCCCACCTTATCACTCTCACTGAAACTGTTCGTTGTGACAATGAAATCTTTTGTGGACATGTCTTTTGAAATTTTCTACTCTCTGTTGCTCTGTTCTTTCTTTCGCATACTAACTAATACTGTTTTGCATAAATATTCTTCTATTTTCGATTCACCTAATTTTCCACCGTTGACAACCACCATGAACATGTTGATCCAACCGGACAACTAGTCCACGTCATAGAATAATGACACTAAAATACGACGTTTTAATGCGTTTCTCGCCGTTTCTCCATAATTTTGATAACACTTGGAGACGAACGCATTGTTTTATTTTAAAAACTCAGGCACGAAAATCATCGTGAACATTGCCTTTAATAAGTGCAACTGCTTGTGGTGACGAAGGAATTCATTCAAAAACTTCACAACTTCGTTGCTCCATTCTAACCTTTGGATCCTACCTAATGCTATTTTGCACAATATAGTCCTTCACCTTCAGCGGTCGCGACCGCCGAGAACTACCGGACAACTAGTGCAGGCCAGACAATTCTTTCACTGAAATGAGGCGTTTTAATGAGTTTTTCGTCGTTTTTTTCGTGGTTCCTGCAACACTTGTCGGCCAGCCCCTTTTTTCGTTTGGGAAACTCAGAATGAAAATTCATAGTGCTTTTAAGCACAACGCAGTATGAAAAATGTACAGTTAGTTCGAATGAGCCCGTCCGCCCACGCGGACGGTGTAGGTGTTAAGCGACCGTCGCGAAGGCATTTTTCGGAAGAGCCTTCCTACGGCTGCAAACAGCTAACTGGGATTTTATTCTCTATCTGTCTAATACTTCCTCTAATCGATTTACACGTCCGAAAAAATGTCTTCGCGCCCACCGCTCATCATGCAGGCTGACTGCATGGGCGAACCGTATCATTGGCACAGACTATAAGCAGCGGCAGCTTTTCAGTTGCCGTGAACCTCGCTGCTAGCCCCCCCCCACCCATACCAACTCTATGTCCACGAAATCGATCGAACAGCTTTTTATTTGGCTGCTTCTGAAGACCTGGTATCTTTATGATACCTCTTTTACGCTCCTTCTGACGTCCTCCACCCCTCTAAGACCTCTAACACACTCTTTCAGAAGCACTACTTCTCCTACATTATCTCTTGCAGGCTCCTTATGGAGCCCTGCTCTAGAAAAAATTGTGTGGAAGTTATCGAGAATCTATCTCGAACCTGAATTTTACCGAGAAATTGACGCAAAAGTATCGCTAGGTCGGGAACTGCTGCGAACATAACGCGAAATCACCGTAGAACTACCCAGTGGCTTCCGAAAAACTACCGGAAAACGAAAAAAAAATTATGAGGAATGTTCCCGATTTTGCCGCGGATTTACCGCGAAAATACGATGATGAGACAGCCATCATTCCTACGAGAGAGCCCCAGTGCAACACGAATGGAAAAAAAATTTTAAATATTACCTGATAAATTGTCTCAGTCTGTGCTCCAGATGAATACTGTAGAAATTGGTTGCCACTGTTTGTTTTTTGGCCATCAATGGTTTCCCTAAAAAAATGCTGACTGAAAGAATAAGCTAAATTTCCTATCAGACGACAAGCTCTGCGTGAATTCCAATAAAACTTCAAAAGTACAAAATGGGCAAGCAAGAAGTTCAAAAGTTTTCAATTTCAAAACAAAAACAAAAATGAGCAACCATCATAAGAAGAAATGAAGAATTGCAATCGATGTTTGGGCGATCCACATGATTGCTCCACGTGTCAGTTTGGGGATGCTCCCCTGTGTTCACCGGGCATTTGAGTGATCCCGTAGGTTTGGGGTTCGCTCCCCCGCAATCGATTGAACACATCCAGGAAGGAAGGGACGAATGCCCTACCAAGTCCCTCCCAAAGGGGCGGGGCTAGAGAATGCATGTCGGCGGCCAACCAAGGTTGTGTTTAGTCCCTAATGACGTGGCCACGGCAGTCGGGTTAGTAAGATCCCCCAAGTACATCAGAGGAGGTGTAACATTCAGCGTTGTCCAACTTACAGTGCTTTCTGAAGAGTTTTGAAATTTTTCTTGAGTTAAAGGCAGCGTTCACGATGATCATCTTCGTTGACTTTCCACAGTGAAATGATAGACGAGAAGGATCCTAGGCTCCCAGTGCCAAAGGAACGGTAGAAAACGAGCCAGGAGTGGCAAAATAACGGCTGCAAACAAGCGTTTTTGTGCCCCAGACACGCCCCGTGCCCCAGATCCGCCCCTTTAAAGGAACAAATGAAGACTCAGATTATAGGAATGATTAAAGGCAGCATACACGCTCGTAAGCATAGTCGAGATAACAGCATAGATCGGTCCGCACGGCCCGTGCTATGTCGTCAACGACGTTTAAAGCGCTGAAAACTGTCCAGGATGACAGTATTTGACAATGTTTGAGCAATCTTGCCTTCCACGCCCGTATTTTCACACCCCTTTGAGTAACAGAGTGAGAATTGATACTTGCGAAAACGTGTGATAATTGAGAGTGATAGCACTATCAAATGGGAGTGCACGAGAGAAATAGCTTGGTTTACTTGAGTATAACATGTTTGTGCACTGATAAAATCCTCCATTTCAAGAGGTCAGCCAAAGTAGAGCGGCATTCTCGAAAGTGGACGAGAGTGATTAGGTATGCAGACATGTTATACTCAAGCAAACCAAGCTATTTCTCTCGTGCACTCCCATTTGGTAGTGCTATCACTCTCAATTATCACACGTTACCACAAGTATCGATTCTCATTCTGTTACTCAAAGGGGTGTGAAAATACGGGCGTGGAAGGCAAGATTGCTCAAACATTGTCAAATACTGTCATCCTGGACAGTTTTCAGCGCTTCAAACGTCGTTGACGACATAGCACGGGCCGTGCGGACCGATCTATGCTGTTATCTCGACTATGCTTACGAGCGTGTACGCTGCCTTTAAGTGAAGGAAGTGCTGATAAGAAAAAAGAAGCAACAGAAAAAAAAGCAACAGAAAAATAATTCTCGATAGCTCTATTTGTTTCTATTTATTTTCTCAGCCATCCCTTTTAGAACCCCACAAACTGTTGGCTGCTACGGATCTTACTGAACACAATTTTTTTCTATAAGTGAATGGCCACTGATTTTCGAAGAGCTTATAATCAAAACGTCAGATCTTTCAAATAGAGGCACTGTTTTCGCGTGCAAGAAGCTTAGTTTGCTTCAAGCTTCTTTTCTTTTTAGTCAATCTGGATGTATATTAATTACTTTCATGTTTCTGTTCCTCATTCATGATTGACAAATAAATGAATGAATGATTGAAGTGAGCTGTTTCTTCATTGCACTGATAGGTGTCATCCTTCTCGCGGTCAATTCCTCCACGCTCAAAAATCAACGTAAACAAGAGAGGGCCTATTTTTGCTCAAAAACGCATCTTTCCTGTCCCTTTTAAGCATGCCTTGCTATATAGGGCACCAGACCTTCCGTAAACCGTGGAGATATCGGAAGTGAAATTTATCGTGAACACTGCCTTTAAGCAATACATTTGTGAATTATGCTGGCGAATATAAGCGAGATACTGGTAGAATCTGAAATACAAAAAAAAGGCGCGGTCGACACTGAGTCGATAATAAGAAGCAAAATACACTGCGGACAAACATAGTTACATTAACTTTGTACACATAAAAAAAACTCGAAGCACCACTATGAAAATTGAGTTTTCTGTATAGGACTTCGCTTCATGTTGTCAGCAGCAAAGCCAACTAGTTTGAAAAAAAAACCTAGTTCGAAAAAAAGATTTGCTGTTGAAAAATGCCGTGAAGAAACCCCACGTGTGACTAAGGTCTGCACCGCTTGTGTCTCCATAATCAAACTATAGATGATGAGTACAAGAAATGTTTAAAAAAGTGAAAACGCACAGTAAAATCTCACCAAATCAGACTAAATGACGGAATGAAAATTCATGTTTGATACCCACGCTCCAATCGGATTCGGTATTGACATAGAACGGAGCGCAAGGCTGGGCCATTAATTATTACCCCAGCGCGGCGCCGCTCAGCTATTCCAGCAGGTCTCGCATGGAACACGCTGCAGGGCTGTGCGTAATTACGAATTACGGTTTACGATTTACGAATTACGGGCGTTTTTGGCAATTTTTTTACTATTTACGACTTACGAAATTTCGACCTAAAATCGTAACGAATCGTAACAAATCGTAAGAAATCGTAAAAATGCGACTGGAAGGAACAACTAAGGCGATTCTCGTCCTCGAGACGACTGACAGTTCGGCTCGTTGTCCCAATCTACGATTCGACTTCGGTTGCTGTCCGAGCCACTGTTGTTGTTGTCCGGGCTCCTGTAGTTCGCCCGAACAGCAACAGCAGATATTGAGAGCAAGAGCCAAACTGTCAGGCGGCCCCAATTCTGTTCGATGGGGCTCGGCGCCGAGAATCTTCAGAGAATATAAAGTTGCTGTCTACAGCATGGGTAAAATTAACTTATTTGCATTTCCAGCATTCAGTTCTTTCCGATTTCAACAATCAGTTCTTTCCGATTTCAACATTCTGTTAAAATTTTTCCTGGCATTCTAAGGCAAGCGCAGTTAACAGCAGAGAGGTCGGTTATGGCGAAATTGTGGTGAGCGCGAAGCGCTCCCCAGATTTGGCTTTGATTCGCCATCGCGCAACCCCCTGATCTCAGTATCAGGGTCCAGAGTATCCGTAGGAAGACCGTTCTTTTTGCATTTAATACACTTTAGGAGGCTGAATAACTATTCAAAAATTGGTCCGGAATGGTTACCTGAGATTCGAGAAAAATTGTCAAAACCACGTCATTTTGGTCGAAAAAAGGGTTCATCTCCTTTTTTTCAGTTGGCGTACACGATCTTGTTGGAACACTTAACGTTGAGCTAGAAAGCTCATTTTTGGCCAGAAAGTTGGTTATTATTGCACCTAGCTCCTGTCAAAATTTGAAGTTTGTAGCTCAATTTTTGTGGAACCTCAAAATTGAGGGTCAGGAAGGTCAAAAACACGTAAGCATGTTATTATAAACCATCCGACGTTAACTCATCCGTAAAAATGAACTAATGAAATGAACACCGTTACTGATAGGCTTTTGCTCAGGATTGAACGCGCCCTGGAACGGGGCAACGCTTCAATCAATACGGCGGGATCTCGGAAGTACTTTTTGGAACGCCGCACGGTGTGAATCAGAAGTGGGCCACAGAACGCCGTAGAAAGTGTGAGGGACCCAAATGAGTGTGCGCAGAACGCCGTAGAAAGTGTGTGGGACCCAAATAACAGTGCACCGGGCGCCGTAGAAAGTGTGCGGGACCCAAATGAGAGTACGCGGAACGCCGTAGAAAGTGTGTGGGACCCAAATAACAGTGCGCCGGACGCCGTAGAAAGTGTGCGGGACCCAAATGAGAGTGCGCAGAACGCCGTAGAAAGTGTGTGGGACCCAAATAACAGTGCGCCGGACGCCGTAGAAAGTGTGCGGGACCCAAATGAGAGTGCGCAGAACGCCGTAGAAAGTGTGTGGGACCCAAATAACAGTGCACCGGGCGCCGTAGAAAGTGTGCGGGACCCAAATGAGAGTGCGCAGAACGCCGTAGAAAGTGTGTGGGACCCAAATAACAGTGCGCCGGACGCCGTAGAAAGTGTGCGGGACCCAAATGAGTGTGCGCAGAACGCCGTAGAAAGTGTGTGGGACCCAAATAACAGTGCACCGGGCGCCGTAGAAAGTGTGCGGGACCCAAATGAGAGTGCGCAGAACGCCGTAGAAAGTGTGTGGGACCCAAATAACAGTGCGCCGGACGCCGTAGAAAGTGTGCGGGACCCAAGTGAGTGTGCGCAGGACGCCGTAGAAAGTGTGCGGGACCCAAATGGGTGCGCGCAGAACGCCGTAGAAAGTGTGTGGAACCCAAATAACAGTGCGCCGGACGCCGTAGAAACTGTGTGGGACCCAAGTGAGAGTGCGCAGGACGCCGTAGAAAGTGTGTGGGACCCGAATGAGAGTGCGCAGAACGCCGTAGAAAGTGTGTGGGACCCAGATAACAGTGCGCAGGACGCCGTGGAAAGTGTGCGGGACCCAAATGAGTGTGCGCAGAACGCCGTAGAAAGTGTGTGGGACCCAAATAACAGTGCGCCGGACGCCTCAGAAAGTGTGTGGGACCCAAATAACGGTGCGCCGGACGCCGTAGAAAGTGTGCGGGACCCAAATGAGAGTGCGCTGGACGCCGTAGAAACTGTGTGGGACCCAAATGAGAGGGCGCAGGACGCCGTAGAAACTGTGTGGGACCCAAATGAGAGTGCGCAGAACGCCGTAGAAAGTGTGTGGGACCCAAGTGAGAGTGCGCAGGACGCCGTAGAAAGTGTGTGGGACCCGAATGAGAGTGCGCAGAACGCCGTAGAAAGTGTGTGGGACCCAGATAACAGTGCGCCGGACGCCGTAGAAAGTGTGCGGGACCCAAATGAGTGTGCGCAGAACGCCGTAGAAAGTGTGTGGGACCCAAATAACAGTGCGCCGGACGCCGTAAAAACTGTGCGGGACCCAAATGAGAGTGCGCAGGACGCCGCACAAAGTATGTGGGACCCAAATGAGAGTGCGCAGGACGCCGTAGAAAGTGTGTGGGACCCGAATGAGAGTGCGCAGTACGCCGTAGAAAGTGTGTGGGACCCAAATGAGAGCGCGCAGGACGCCGTAGAAAGTGTGTGGGACCCAAATAACGGTGCGCCGGACGCCGTAGAAAGTGTGCGGGACCCAAATGAGAGTGCGCAGGACGCCGTAGAAAGTGTGTGGGACCCAAATGAGAGTGCGCAGGACGCCGTAGAAAGTGTGTGGGACCCAAGTGAGAGTGCGCAGGACGCCGTAGAAAGTGTGTGGGACCCGAATGAGAGTGCGCAGAACGCCGTAGAAAGTGTGTGGGACCCAAATAACAGTGCGCCGGACGCCGTAAAAAGTGTGCGGGACCCAAATGAGAGTGCGCAGGACGCCGTAGAAAGTGTGCGGGACCCAAATGAGAGTGCGCAGGACGCCGTAGAAAGTGTGTGGGACCCAAATGAGAGTGCGCAGGACGCCGTAGAAAGTGTGTGGGACCCAAATGAGAGTGCGCAGGACGCCGTAGAAAGTGTGTGGGACCCAAATGAGAGTGCGCAGAACGCCGTAGAAAGTGTGTGGGACCCAGATAACAGTGCGCCGGACGCCGTAGAAAGTGTGCGGGACCCAAATGAGTGTGCGCAGAACGCCGTAGAAAGTGTGTGGGACCCAAATAACGGTGCGCCGGACGCCGTAGAAAGTGTGCGGGACCCAAATGAGAGTGCGCAGGACGCCGTAGAAAGTGTGTGGGACCCAAATGAGAGTGCGCAGAACGCCGTAGAAAGTGTGTGGGACCCAAGTGAGAGTGCGCAGGACGCCGTAGAAAGTGTGTGGGACCCGAATGAGAGTGCGCAGAACGCCGTAGAAAGTGTGTGGGACCCAGATAACAGTGCGCCGGACGCCGTAGAAAGTGTGCGGGACCCAAATGAGTGTGCGCAGAACGCCGTAGAAAGTGTGTGGGACCCAAATAACAGTGCGCCGGACGCCGTAGAAAGTGTGCGGGACCCAAATGAGTGTGCGCAGAACGCCGTAGAAAGTGTGTGGGACCCAAATAACAGTGCACCGGGCGCCGTAGAAAGTGTGTGGGACCCAAATAACAGTGCGCCGGACGCCGTAGAAAGTGTGCGGGACCCAAATGAGTGTGCGCAGAACGCCGTAGAAAGTGTGTGGGACCCAAATAACGGTGCGCCGGACGCCGTAGAAAGTGTGCGGGACCCAAATGAGAGTGCGCAGGACGCCGTAGAAAGTGTGTGGGACCCAAATGAGAGTGCGCAGGACGCCGTAGAAAGTGTGTGGGACCCAAGTGAGAGTGCGCCGGACGCCGTAGAAAGTGTGCGGGACCCGAATGAGAGTGCGCAGAACGCCGTAGAAAGTGTGTGGGACCCAAATAACAGTGCACCGGGCGCCGTAGAAAGTGTGCGGGACCCAAATGAGAGTGCGCAGAACGCCGTAGAAAGTGTGTGGGACCCAAATAACAGTGCGCCGGACGCCGTAGAAAGTGTGAGGGACCCAAATGAGTGTGCGCAGAACGCCGTAGAAAGTGTGTGGGACCCAAATAACAGTGCGCCGGACGCCGTAGAAAGTGTGCGGGACCCAAGTGAGTGTGCGCAGGACGCCGTAGAAAGTGTGTGGGACCCAAATAACAGTGCGCCGGACGCCGTAGAAAGTGTGCGGGACCCAAGTGAGTGTGCGCAGGACGCCGTAGAAAGTGTGCGGGACCCAAATGAGAGTGCGCAGAACGCCGTAGAAAGTGTGTGGGACCCAAATAACAGTGCGCCGGACGCCGTAGAAAGTGTGCGGGACCCAAGTGAGTGTGCGCAGGACGCCGTAGAAAGTGTGCGGGACCCAAATGGGTGCGCGCAGAACGCCGTAGAAAGTGTGTGGGACCCAAATAACAGTGCGCCGGACGCCGTAGAAAGTGTGGGACCCAAGTGAGAGTGCGCAGGACGCCGTAGAAAGTGTGTGGGACCCGAATGAGAGTGCGCAGAACGCCGTAGAAAGTGTGTGGGACCCAGATAACAGTGCGCCGGACGCCGTAGAAAGTGTGCGGGACCCAAATGAGTGTGCGCAGAACGCCGTAGAAAGTGTGTGGGACCCAAATAACAGTGCGCCGGACGCCGTAGAAAGTGTGCGGGACCCAAATGAGAGTGCGCAGGACGCCGTAGAAAGTGTGTGGGACCCAAATGAGAGTGCGCAGGACGCCGTAGAAACTGTGTGGGACCCAAATGAGAGTGCGCAGGACGCCGTAGAAAGTGTGTGGGACCCAAATGAGAGTGCGCAGAACGCCGTAGAAAGTGTGTGGGACCCAAATAACAGCGCGCCGGACGCCGTAGAAAGTGTGTGGGACCCAAATGAGAGTGCGCAGAACGCCGTAGAAAGTGTGTGGGACCCAAATAACAGTGCGCCGGACGACGTAGAAAGTGTGCGGGACCCAAATGAGAGTGCGCAGGACGCCGTAGAAAGTATGTGGGACCCAAATGAGAGTGCGCAGGACGCCGTAGAAAGTGTGTGGGACCCGAATGAGAGTGCGCAGTACGCCGTAGAAAGTGTGTGGGACCCAAATGAGAGCGCGCAGGACGCCGTAGAAAGTGTGTGGGACCCAAATAACGGTGCGCCGGACGCCGTAGAAAGTGTGCGGGACCCAAATGAGAGTGCGCAGGACGCCGTAGAAAGTGTGTGGGACCCAAATGAGAGTGCGCAGGACGCCGTAGAAAGTGTGTGGGACCCAAGTGAGAGTGGAGTGCGCAGGACGCCGTAGAAAGTGTGTGGGACCCGAATGAGAGTGCGCAGAACGCCGTAGAAAGTGTGTGGGACCCAGATAACAGTGCGCCGGACGCCGTAGAAAGTGTGCGGGACCCAAATGAGTGTGCGCAGAACGCCGTAGAAAGTGTGTGGGACCCAAATAACGGTGCGCCGGACGCCGTAGAAAGTGTGCGGGACCCAAATGAGAGTGCGCAGGACGCCGTAGAAAGTGTGTGGGACCCAAATGAGAGTGCGCAGAACGCCGTAGAAAGTGTGTGGGACCCAAGTGAGAGTGCGCAGGACGCCGTAGAAAGTGTGTGGGACCCAAATAACAGTGCGCTGGACGCCGTAGAAACTGTGTGGGACCCAAATGAGAGTGCGCAGGACGCCGTAGAAACTGTGTAGGACCCAAATGAGAGTGCGCAGGACGCCGTAGAAAGTGTGCGGGACCCAAATAACAGAGCGCTGGACGCCGTAGAAAGTGTGCGGGACCCAAATGAGAGTGCGCAGGGCGCCGTAGAAAGTGTGTGGGACCCAAATGAGAGTGCGCAGGACGCCGTAGAAAGTGTGTGGGACCCTAATAACAGTGCGCAGGACGCCGTAGAAAGTGTGCGGGACCCAAATGAGTGTGCGCAGAACGCCGTAGAAAGTGTGTGGGACCCAAATAACAGTGCGCCGGACGCCGTAGAAAGTGTGCGGGACCCAAATGAGAGTGCGCAGGACGCCGTAGAAAGTGTGTGGGACCCAAAAAACAGTGCGTCGGACGCCGTAGAAAGTGTGTGGGACCCAAATGAGAGTGCGCAGGACGCCGTAGAAAGTGTGTGGGACCCAAATGAGAGTGCGCAGGACGCCGTAGAAAGTGTGTGGGACCCAAATGAGTGTGCGCAGGACGCCGTAGAAAGTGTGCGGGACCCAAATGAGAGTGCGCAGAACGCCGTAGAAAGTGTGTGGGACCCAAATAACAGTGCGCCGGACGCCGTAGAAAGTGTGCGGGACCCAAATGAGTGTGCGCAGGACGCCGTAGAAAGTGTGTGGGACCCAAATAACAGTGCGCCGGACGCCGTAGAAAGTGTGCGGGACCCAAATGAGTGTGCGCAGGACGCCGTAGAAAGTGTGTGGGACCCAAATGAGAGTGCGCAGAACGCCGTAGAAAGTGTGTGGGACCCAGATAACAGTGCGCCGGACGCCGTAGAAAGTGTGCGGGACCCAAATGAGTGTGCGCAGAACGCCGTAGAAAGTGTGTGGGACCCAAATAACAGTGCGCCGGACGCCGTAAAAAGTGTGTGGGACTCAAGTGAGAGTGCGCAGGACGCCGTAGAAAGTGTGTGGGACCCAAATAACAGTGCGCAGGACGCCGTAGAAAGTGTGTGGGACCCAAATGAGAGTGCGCAGGACGCCGTAGAAAGTGGGTGGGACCCAAGTGAGAGTTCGCAGGACGCCGTAGAAAGTGTGTGGGACCCAAATGAGAGTGCGCAGGACGCCGTAGAAAGTGGGCGGGACCCAAATGAGAGTGCGCAGGACGGCGGAGAAAGTGGGTGGGAGCCAAGTGAGAGGGCGCAGGAGGCCGGAGAAAGTGTGTGGGACCCAAATGAGAGTGCGCAGCACGCCGTAGATACTGTGTGGGACCCAAATGAGAGTGCGCAGGACGCCGTAGAAAGTGTGTGGGACCCAAATGAGAGTGCGCAGAACGCCGTAGAAAGTGTGTGGGACCCAAATAACAGTGCGCCGGACGCCGTAGAAAGTGTGCGGGACCCAAATGAGAGTGCGCAGAACGCCGTAGAAAGTGTGTGGGACCCAAATAACAGTGCGCAGGACGCCGTAGAAAGTGTGTGGGGCCCAAATGAGAGTGCGCAGAACGCCGGAGAAAGTGTGTGGGACCCAAATAACAGTGCGCCGGACGCCGTAGAAAGTGTGCGGGACCAAAATGAGTGTGCGCATGAGGCCGTAGAAAGTGTGTGGGACCCAAATAACAGTGCGTCGGACGCCGTAGAAAGTGTGTGGGTCCCAAATCAGTGTGCGCAGAACGCCGTAGAAAGTATGTGGGACCCAAATGAGAGTGCGCAGGACGCCGTAGAAATGTGTGGGACCCAAATGAGAGTGCGCAGAACGCCGTAGAAAGTGTGTGGGACCCAAATGAGAGTGCGCAGGACGCCAAAGAAAGTGTGTGGGACCCAAATAACAGTGCGCCGGACGCCGTAGAAAGTGTGCAGGACCCAAATGAGAGTGCGCAGGACGCCGTATAAAGTGTGCGGGACCCAAATGAGAGTGCGCAGGACGCCGTAGAAAGTGTGTGGGACCCAAAAAACAGTGCGCCGGACGCCGTAGAAAGTGTGCGGGGCCAAAATGAGAGTGCGCAGGACGCCGTAGAAAGTGTGTGGGACCCAAATGAGAGTGCGCAGAACGCCGTAGAAAGTGTGTGGGACCCAAATAACAGTGCGCCGGACGCCGTAGAAAGTGTGCGGGACCCAAATGAGAGTGCGCAGAACGCCGTAGAAAGTGTGTGGGACCCAAATAACAGTGCGCCGGACGCCTCAGAAAGTGTGTGGGACCCAAATGAGAGTGCGCAGGACGCCGTAGAAAGTGTGTGGGACCCAAATGAGTGTGCGCAGGACGCCGTAGAAAGTGTGCGGGACTCAAATGAGAGTGCGCAGGACGCCGTAGACAGTGTGCGGGACTCGAATGAGAGTGCGCAGGACGCCGTAGAAAGTGTATGGGACACAAATGCGAGTGCGCAGAACGCCGTAGAAAGTGTGTGGGACCCAAATAACAGTGCGCCGGACGCCGTAGAAAGTGTGCGGGACTCAAATGAGAGTGCGCAGGACGCCGGAGGCAGTGTGTGGGACCCAAATACCAGTGCGCCGGACG
The DNA here is from genome assembly GCA_029168955.1 of Aplectana chamaeleonis. Classification (NCBI taxonomy): domain Eukaryota; kingdom Metazoa; phylum Nematoda; class Chromadorea; order Rhabditida; family Cosmocercidae; genus Aplectana; species Aplectana chamaeleonis. The sequence continues at coordinate 383,784 of JAPDOI010000332.1, forward strand.
CCGTAGAAAGTGTGTGGGACCCAAATGAGAGTGCGCAGGACGCCGTAGAAAGTGTGTGGGACCCAAATGAGAGTGCGCAGGACGCCGTAGAAAGTGTGTGGGACCCGAATGAGAGTGCGCAGGACGCCGTAGAAAGTGTGTGGGACCCGAGTGAGAGTGCGCAGGACGCCGTAGAAAGTGTGTGGGACCCGAATGAGAGTGCGCAGGACGCCGTAGAAAGTGTGTGGGACCCGAATGAGAGTGCGCAGGACGCCGTAGAAAGTGGGTGGGACCCAAATGAGAGTGCGCCGGACGCCGTAGAAAGTGTGTGGGACCCAAATGAGAGTGCGCAGGACGCCGTAGAAAGTGTGTGGGACCCAAATAACAGTGCGCAGGACGCCGTAGAAAGTGTGTGGGACCCAAATGAGAGTGCGCAGGACGCCGTAGAAAGTGTGTGGGACCCAAATGAGAGTGCGCAGAACGCCGTAGAAGGTGTGTGTGACCCAAATGACTATGCGCGGAACGCCGTAGAAAGTGGGTGGGACCCAAATAGGAGTGCCCAGAACGCCGTAGAAAGTGTGTGGAACCCAAATAACAGTGCGCCGGACGCCGTAGAAACTGTGTGGGACCCAAATGAGAGTGCGCGGAACGCCGTAGAAAGTGTGTGGGACCCAAATGACAGTGCGCCGGACGCCGTAGAAAGTGTGTGGGACCCAAATGAGAGTGCGCTGGACGCCGTAGAAAGTGTGTGGGACCCAAATGAGAGTGCGCAGGACGCCGTAGAAAGTGTGTGGGACCCAAATAACAGTGCGCCGGACGCCGTAGAAAGTGTGCGGGACCCAAATGAGAGTGCGCAGGACGCCGTAGAAAGGGTGTGGGAGCCAAATGAGAGTGCGCAGGACGCCGTAGAAAGTGTGTGGGACCCGAAGTGAGAGTGGAGTGCGCAGGACGCCGTAGAAAGTGTGTGGGACCCAAATGAGAGTGCGCAGGACGCCGTAGAAAGTGTGTGGGACCCAAATAACAGTGCGCCGGACGCCGTAGAAAGTGTGCGGGACCCAAATGAGAGTGCGCAGGACGCCGTAGAAAGTGTGTGGGACCCAAATGAGAGTGCGCCGGACGCCGTAGAAACTGTGTGGGACCCAAGTGAGAGTGCGCAGGACGCCGTAGAAAGTGTGTGGGACCCGAATGAGAGTGCGCAGAACGCCGTAGAAAGTGTGTGGGACCCAAATAACAGTGCGCCGGACGCCGTAGAAAGTGTGCGGGACCCAAATGAGAGTGCGCAGGACGCCGTAGAAAGTGTGTGGGACCCAAATGAGAGTTCGCAGGACGCCGTAGAAAGTGTGTGGGACCCAAGAGTGAGTGAGTGCGCAGGACGCCGTAGAAAGTGTGTGGGACCCAAATAACAGTGCGCCGGACGCCGTAGAAAGTGTGCGGGACCCAAATGAGAGTGCGCAGGACGCCGTAGAAAGTGTGTGGGACCCAAATGAGTGCGCAGGACGCCGTAGAAAGTGTGTGGGACCCAAATAACAGTGCGCCGGACGCCGTAGAAAGTGTGTGGGACCCGAATGAGAGTGCGCAGAACGCCGTAGAAAGTGTGTGGGACCCAAATAACAGTGCGCCGGACGCCGTAGAAAGTGTGTGGGACCCAAATGTGAGTGCGCAGGACGCCGTAGAAAGTGTGTGGGACCCAAATGAGAGTGCGCAGGACGCCGTAGAAAGTGTGTGGGACCCAAATAACAGCGCGCAGGACGCCGTAGAAAGTGTGTGGGACCCGAATGAGAGTGCGCAGAACGCCGTAGAAAGTGAGTGGGACCCAAATAACAGTGCGCCGGACGCCGTAGAAAGTGTGCGGGACCCAAATGAGAGTGCGCAGGACGCCGTAGAAAGTGTGTGGGACCCAAATGAGAGTGCGCAGGACGCCGTAGAAAGTGTGTGGGACCCAAATGAGAGTGCGCAGGACGCCGTAGAAAGTGTGTGGGACCCGAATGAGAGTGCGCAGAACGCCGTAGAAAGTGTGTGGGACCCAGATAACAGTGCGCCGGACGCCGTAGAAAGTGTGCGGGACCCAAATGAGTGTGCGCAGAACGCCGTAGAAAGTGTGTGGGACCCAAATAACAGTGCGCCGGACGCCATAAAAAGTGTGCGGGACCCAAATGAGAGTGCGCAGGACGCCGGACAAAGTGTGTGGGACCCAAGTGAGAGTGCGCAGGAGGCCGTAGAAAGAGTGTGGGACCCAAGTGAGAGTGCGCCGGACGCCATAAAAAGTGTGCGGGACCCAAATGAGAGTGCGCAGGACGCCGTACAAAGTGTGTGGGACCCAAGTGAGAGTGCGCAGGACGCCGTAGAAAGTGTTTGGGACCCGAATGAGAGTACGCAGTACGCCGTAGAAAGTGTGTGGGACCCAAATAACAGTGCGCAGGACGCCGTACAAAGTGTGTGGGACCCAAACGAGAGTGCGCAGGACGCCGTAGAAAGTGTGTGGGACCCAGATAACAGTGCGCCGGACGCCGTAGAAAGTGTGCGGGACCCAAATGAGAGTGCGCAGGACGCCGTAGAAAGTGTGTGGGACCCAAATAACAGTGCGCCGGACGCCGTAGAAAGTGTGCGGGACCCAAATGAGTGTGCGCAGGACGCCGTAGAAAGTGTGTGGGACCCAAATGAGAGTGCGCAGAACGCCGTAGAAAGTGTGTGGGACCCAAATAACAGTGCGCCGGACGCCGTAGAAAGTGTGCGGGACCCAAATGAGAGTGCGCAGGACGCCGTAGAAAGTGTGTGGGACCCAAATGAGAGTGCGCAGGACGCCGTAGAAAGTGTGTGGGACCCAAATGAGAGTGCGCAGGACGCCGTAGAAAGTGTGTGGGACCCAAGTGAGAGTGCGCAGGACGCCGTAGAAAGTGTGTGGGACCCGAATGAGAGTGCGCAGAACGCCGTAGAAAGTGTGTGGGACCCAAATAACAGTGCGCCGGACGCCGTAGAAAGTGTGCGGGACCCAAATGAGAGTGCGCAGAACGCCGTAGAAAGTGTGTGGGACCCAAATAACAGTGCGCCGCACGCCGTAGAAAGTGTGGGACCCAAATGAGTGTGCGCAGGACGCCGTAGAAAGTGTGCGGGACCCAAATGAGAGTGCGCAGAACACCGTAGAAATTGTGTGGGACCCAAATGAGAGTGCGCAGGACGCCGTAGAAAGTGTGTGGGACCCAAATGAAAGTGCGCCGGACGCCGTAGAAAGTGTGTGGGACCCAAGTGAGTGCGCAGGACGCCGTAGAAAGTGTGCGGGACGCAAATGAGTGAGCGCAGAACGCCGTAGAAAGTGTGTGGGACCCAGATAACAGTGCGCCGGAGGCCGGAGAAAGTGTGCGGGACCCAAATGAGTGTGCGCAGAACGCCGTAGAAAGTGTGTGGGACCCAAATAACAGTGCGCCGGACGCCGTAGAAAGTGTGCGGGACCCAAATGAGAGTGCGCAGGACGCCGTAGAAAGTGTGTGGGACCCAAATGAGAGTGCGTAGGACGCCGTAGAAAATGTGTGGGACCCAAATGAGAGTGCGTAGGACGCCGTAGACAGTGTGAGGGACCCAAATGGGTGTGCGCAGAACGCCGTAGAAAGTGTGTGGGACCCAAATAACAGTGCGCCGGACGCCGTAGAAAGTGTGCGGGACCCAAATGAGAGTGCGCAGGACGCCGTAGAAAGTGTGTGGGACCCAAATGAGAGTGCGCAGGACGCCGTAGAAAGTGTGCGGGACCCAAATGAGAGTGCGCAGGACGCCGTAGAAAGTGTGTGGGACCCAAATGAGAGTGCGCAGAACGCCGTAGAAAGTGTGTGGGACCCAAATAACAGTGCGCCGGACGCCGTAGAAAGTGTGCGGGACCCAAATGAGAGTGCGCAGAACGCCGTAGAAAGTGTGTGGGACCCAAATAACAGTGCGCCGGACGCCGTAGAAAGTGTGCGGGACCCAAATGAGAGTGCGCAGGACGCCGTAGAAAGTGTGTGGGACCCAAATGAGAGTGCGCAGGACGCCGTAGAAAGTGTGTGGGACCCAAATGAGAGTGCGCAGGACGCCGTAGAAAGTGTGTGGGACCCAAATGAGAGTGCGCAGGACGCCGTAGAAAGTGTGTGGGACCCAAATAACAGTGCGCCGGACGCCGTAGAAAGTGTGCGGGACCCAAATGAGAGTGCGCAGGACGCCGTAGAAAGTGTGTGGGACCCAAATGAGAGTGCGCAGGACGCCGTAGAAAGTGTGTGGGACCCAAATGAGAGTGCGCAGGACGCCGTAGAATGTGTGTGGGACCCAAATGAGAGTGCGCCGGACGCCGTAGAAAGTGTGCGGGACCCAAATGAGAGTGCGCAGGACGCCGTAGAAAGTGTGTGGGACCCAAATAACAGTGCGCCGGACGCCGTAGAAAGTGTGTGGGACCCAAATGAGTGTGCGCAGGACGCCGTAGAAAGTGTGCGGGACCCAAATGAGAGTGCGCAGAACGCCGTAGAAAGTGTGTGGGACCCAAATGAGAGTGCGCAGGACGCCGTAGAAAGTGTGTGGGACCCAAATGAGAGTGCGCAGGACGCCGTGGAAAGTGTGTGGGACCCAAATGAGAGTGCGCAGAACGCCGTAGAAAGTGTGTGGGACCCAAATAACAGTGCGCCGGACGCCGTAGAAAGTGTGTGGGACCCAAATGAGAGTGCGCAGAACGCCGTAGAAAGTGTGTGGGACCCAAATAACAGTGCGCCGGACGCCGTAGAAAGTGTGCGGGACCCAAATGAGAGTGCGCAGAACGCCGTAGAAAGTGTGTGGGACCCAAATAACAGTGCGCCGGACGCCGTAGAAAGTGTGCGGGACCCAAGTGAGAGTGCGCAGGACGCCGTAGAAAGTGTGTGGGACCCGAATGAGAGTGCGCAGAACGCCGTAGAAAGTGTGTGGGACCCAGATAACAGTGCGCCGGACGCCGTAGAAAGTGTGCGGGACCCAAATGAGTGTGCGCAGAACGCCGTAGAAAGTGTGTGGGACCCAAATAACGGTGCGCCGGACGCCGTAGAAAGTGTGCGGGACCCAAATGAGAGTGCGCAGGACGCCGTAGAAAGTGTGTGGGACCCAAATGAGAGTGCGCAGGACGCCGTAGAAAGTGTGTGGGACCCAAGTGAGAGTGCGCAGGACGCCGTAGAAAGTGTGTGGGACCCGAATGAGAGTGCGCAGAACGCCGTAGAAAGTGTGTGGGACCCAGATAACAGTGCGCCGGACGCCGTAGAAAGTGTGCGGGACCCAAATGAGTGTGCGCAGAACGCCGTAGAAAGTGTGTGGGACCCAAATAACGGTGCGCCGGACGCCGTAGAAAGTGTGCGGGACCCAAATGAGAGTGCGCAGGACGCCGTAGAAAGTGTGTGGGACCCAAATGAGAGTGTAGAAAGTGTGCGGGACCAAAATAAGTGTGCGCAGGACGCCGTAGAAAGTGTGTGGGACCCAAATGAGTGCGCAGAACGCCGTAGAAAGTGTGTGAGACCCAAATAACAGTGCGCCGGACGCCGTAGAAAATGTGCGGGACCCAAATGAGTGTGCGCAGAACGCCGTAGAAAGTGTGTGGGAACCAAATAACAGTGCGCCGGACGCCGTAGAAAGTGTGCGGGACCCAAATGAGAGTGCGCAGGACGCCGTACAAAGTGTGTGGGACACAAATGAGAGTGCGCAGAACGCCGTAGAAAGTGTGTGGGACCCAAATGAGAGTGCGCAGAACGCCGTAGAAAGTGTGTGGGACCCAAATAACAGTGCGCCGGACGCCTCAGAAAGTGTGTGGGACCTAAATAACGGTGCGCCGGACGCCGTAGAAAGTGTGTGGGACACAAATGAGTGTGCGCAGGACGCCGTAGAAAGTGTGTGGGACCCAAATGAGAGTGCGCAGGACGCCGTAGAAAGTGTGTGGGACCCAAATAACAGTGCGCAGGACGCCGTAGAAAGTGTGTGGGACCCAAATGAGAGTGCGCCGGACGCCGGAGAAAGTGTGTGGGACCCAAATGAGAGTGCGCAGGACGCCGTAGAAAATGTGTGGGACCCAAATAACAGTGCTCAGGACGCCGTAGAAAGTGTGTGGGACCCAAATGAGAGTGCGCAGAACGCCTGAGAAAGTGTGTGGGACCCAAATAACAGTGAGCCGGACGCCGTAGAAAGTGTGCGGGACCCAAATTAATGTGCGCAGAACGCCGTAGAAAGTGTGTGGGACCCAAATAACAGTGCGCCGGACGCCGTAGAAAGTGTGTGGGACCCAAATGAGAGTGCGCAGGACGCCGTAGAAAGTGTGTGGGACCCAAATAACAGTGCGCCGGACGCCGTAGAAAGTGTGCGGGACCCAAATGAGAGTGCGCAGGACGCCGTAGAAAGTGTGTGGGACCCAAATGAGAGTGCGCAGAACGCCGTAGAAAGTGTGTGGGACCCAAATAACAGTGCGCCGGACGCCGCAGAAAGGGTGCGGGGCCCAAATGAGTGTGCGCAGGACGCCGTAGAAAGTGTGTGGGACCCAAATGACAGTGCGCAGGACGCCGTAAAAAGTGTGTGGGACCCCAATGGGAGTGCGCAGGACGCCGTAGAAAGTGTGTGGGACCCAAATGAGAGTGCGCAGGACGCCGTAGAAAGTGTGTGGGACCCAAATGAGAGTGCGCAGAACGCCGTAGAAAGTGTGTGGGACCCAAATAACAGTGCGCCGGACGCCGTAGAAAGTGTGCGGGACCCAAATGAGAGTGCGCAGAACGCCGTAGAAAGTGTGTGGGACCCAAATAACAGTGCGCCGGACGCCGTAGAAAGTGTGTGGGACCCAAATAACAGTGCGCCGGACGCCGTAGAAAGTGTGCGGGACCCAAATGAGAGTGCGCAGAACGCCGTAGAAAGTGTGTGGGACCCAAATGAGAGTGCGCAGGACGCCGTAGAAAGTGTGTGGGACCCAAATGAGAGTGCGCAGGACGCCGTAGAAAGTGTGTGGGACCCAAATGAGAGTGCGCAGAACGCCGTAGAAAGTGTGTGGGACCCAAATGAGAGTGCGCAGGACGCCGTAGAAAGTGTGTGGGACCCAAATGAGAGTGCGCAGAACGCCGTAGAAAGTGTGTGGGACCCAAATAACAGTGCGCCGGACGCCGTAGAAAGTGTGCGGGACCCAAATGAGAGTGCGCAGAACGCCGTAGAAAGTGTGTGGGACCCAAATAACAGTGCGCCGGACGCCGTAGAAAGTGTGCGGGACCCAAATGAGAGTGCGCAGGACGCCGTAGAAAGTGTGTGGGACCCAAATGAGAGTGCGCAGGACGCCGTAGAAAGTGTGTGGGACCCAAATGAGAGTGCGCAGGACGCCGTAGAAAGTGTGTGGGACCCAAATGAGAGTGCGCAGGACGCTGTAGAAAGTGTGTGGGACCCAAATGAGAGTGCGCCGGACGCCGTAGAAAGTGTGCGGGACCCAAATGAGAGTGCGCAGAACGCCGTAGAAAGTGTGTGGGACCCAGATAACAGTGCGCCGGACGCCGTAGAAAGTGTGCGGGACCCAAATGAGTGTGCGCAGAACGCCGTAGAAAGTGTGTGGGACCCAAATAACAGTGCGCCGGACGCCGTAGAAAGTGTGCGGGACCCAAATGAGAGTGCGCAGGACGCCGTAGAAAGTGTGTGGGACCCAAATGAGAGTGCGCAGGACGCCGTAGAAAGTGTGCGGGACCCAAATGAGAGTGCGCAGGACGCCGTAGAAAGTGTGTGGGACCCAAATGAGAGTGCGCAGGACGCCGTAGAAAGTGTGTGGGACCCAATTAACAGTGCGCCGGACGCCGTAGAAAGTGTGCGGGACCCAAATGAGAGTGCGCAGGACGCCGTAGAAAGTGTGTGGGAAACAAATAACAGTGCGCCGGACGCCGTAGAAAGTGTGCGGGATCCAAATGAGGCTGCGCAGGACGCCGTAGAAAGTGTGTGGGACCCAAATAACAGTGCGCCGGACGCCGTAGAAAGTGTGTGGGACCCAAATGAGAGTGCGCAGAACGCCGTAGAAAGTGTGTGGGACCCAAATAACAGTGCGCCGGACGCCGTAGAAAGTGTGCGGGACCCAAATGAGAGTGCGCAGAACGCCGTAGAAAGTGTGTGGGACCCAAATAACAGTGCGCCGGACGCCGTAGAAAGTGTGCGGGACCCAAATGAGTGTGCGCAGAACGCCGTAGAAAGTGTGTGGGACCCAAATAACAGTGCGCCGGACGCCGTAGAAAGTGTGTGGGACCCAAATGAGTGTGCGCAGAACGCCGTAGAAAGTGTGTGGGACCCAAATGAGAGTGCGCAGAACGCCGTAGAAAGTGTGTGGGACCCAAATAACAGTGCGCCGGACGCCGTAGAAAGTGTGCGGGACCCAAATGAGAGTGCGCAGAACGCCGTAGAAACTGTGTGGGACCCAAATAACAGTGCGCCGGACGCCGTAGAAAGTGTGTGGGACCCAAAAGAGTGTGCGCAGAACGCCGTAGAAAGTGTGTGGGACCCAAATGAGAGTTCGCAGGACGCCGTAGAAAGTGTGCGGGACCCAAATGAGTGTGCGCAGAACGCCGTAGAAAGTGTGTGGGACCCAAATAACAGTGCGCCGGACGCCGTAGAAAGTGTGCGGGACCCAAATGAGAGTGCACAGGACGCCGTACAAAGTGTGTGGGACCCAAATGAGAGTGCACAGAACGCCGTAGAAAGTGTGTGGGACCCAAATAACAGTGCGCCGTACGCCGTAGAAAGTGTGCGGTACCCAAATGGGTGTGCGCAGAACGCCGTAGAAAGTGTGTGGGACCCGAGTGGAAGTGCCCGGACGCCGTAGAAAGTGTGCGGGACCCAAATGAGAGTGCGCTGGTCGCCGTAGAAAGTGTGTGGGACCCAAATGAGAGTGCGCTGGACGCCGTAGAAAGTGTGCGGGACCCAAGTGGGAGTGCGCAGGACGCCGTAAAAAGTGTGTGGGACCCAAATGAGAGTGCGCAGAACGCCGTAGAAAGTGTGTGGGACCCAAGTGAGAGTGCGCAGGACGCCGTAGAAAATGTGTGGGACCCAAAGGAGAGTGCGCAGAACGCCGTAGAAAGTGTGTGGGACCCAGATAACAGTGCGCCGTACGCCGTAGAAAGTGTGCGGGACCCAAATGAGTGTGCGCAGAACGCCGTAGAAAGTGTGTGGGACCCAAATAACAGTGCGCCGGACGCCGTAGAAAGTGTGCGGGACCCAAATGAGAGTGCGCCGGACGCCGTAGAAAGTGTGTGGGACCCAAATGAGAGTGCGCAGGACGCCGTAGAAAGTGTGTGGGACCCAAATGAGAGTGCGCCGGACGCCGTAGAAAGTGTGTGGGACCCAAATGAGAGTGCGCAGAACGCCTTAGAAAGTGTGTGGGACCCAAACAACAGTGCGCCGGACGCCGTAGAAAGTGTGCGGGACCCAAATGAGTGTGCTCAGAACGTCGTAGAAAGTGTGTGGGACCCAAATAACAGTGCGCAGAACGTCGTAGAAAGTGAGTGGGACCCAAATAACAGTGCGCAGAACGCCGTAGAAAGTGTGTGGGACCCAAATAACAGTGCGTCGGACGCTGTAGAAAGTGTGTGGGACCCAAACGAGTGTGCGCAGAACGCCGTAGAAAGTGTGTGGGACCCAAATAACAGTGCGCCGGACGCCGTAGAAAGTGTGCGGGACCCAAATAAGTGTGCGCAGAACGCCGTAGAAAGTGTGTGGGACCCAAATGAGTGTGCGCAGAAGGCCGTAGAAAGTGTGTGGGACCCAAATGAGTGCGAAGAACGTCGTAGAAAGTGTGTGGGACCCGAATAACAGTGCGTCGGACGCCGTAGAAAGTGTGTGGGACCCAAATGAGAGTTCGCAGGACGCCGTAGAAAGTGTGCGGGACCCAAATGAGAGTGCGCAGAACGCCGTAGAAAGTGTGTGGGACCCAAATAACAGTGCGCTGGACGCCGTAGAAAGTGTGTGGGACCCAAATGAGAGTGCGCAGAACGCCGTAGAAAGTGTTTGGGACCCAAATGAGAGTGCGCAGAACGCCGTAGAAAGTGTGTGGGACCCAAATGAGAGTGCGCAGAACGCCGTAGAAAGTGTTTGGGACCCAAATAACGGTGCGCCGGACGCCGTAGAAAGTGTGCGGGACCCAAATGAGAGTGCGCTGGACGCCGTAGAAAGTGTGTGGGACCCAAATGAGAGTGCGCAGGACGCCGTAGAAAGTGTGTGGGACCCAAATGAGAGTGCGCAGAACGCCGTAGAAAGTGTGTGGGACCCAAGTGAGAGTGCGCAGGACGCCGTAGAAAGTGTGCGGGACCCAAATGAGAGTGCGCAGAACGCCGTAGAAAGTGTGTGGGACCCAAATAACAGTGCGCCGGACGCCGTAGAAAGTGTGCGGGACCCAAATGAGTGTGCGCAGAACGCCGTAGAAAGTGTGTGGGACCCAAATAACAGTGCGCCGGACGCCGTAGAAAGTGTGCGGGACCCAAATGAGAGTGCGCAGGACGCCGTAGAAAGTGTGTGGGACCCAAATGAGAGTGCGCAGGACGCCGTAGAAAGTGTGTGGGACCCAAATGAGAGTGCGCAGGACGCCGTAGAAAGTGTGTGGGACCCAAGTGAGAGTGCGCAGGACGCCGTAGAAAGTGTGTGGGACCCAGATAACAGTGCGCCGGACGCCGTATAAAGTGTGCGGGACCCAACTGAGTGTGCGCAGAACGCCGTAGAAAGTGTGTGGGACCCAGATAACAGTGCGCCGGACGCCGTAGAAAGTGTGCGGGACCCAAATGAGAGTGCGCAGAACGCCGTAGAAAGTGTGTGGGACCCAAATAACAGTGCGCCGGACGCCGTAGAAAGTGTGCGGGACCCAAATGAGAGTGCGCAGAACGCCGTAGAAAGTGTGTGGGACCCAAATAACAGTGCGCCGGACGCCGTAGAAAGTGTGCGGGACCCAAATGAGTGTGCGCAGGACGCCGTAGAAAGTGTGTGGGACCCAAATAACAGTGCGCCGGACGCCGTAGAAAGTGTGCGGGACCCAAATGAGAGTGCGCAGGACGCCGTAGAAAGTGTGTGGGACCCAAATGAGAGTGCGCAGGACGCCGTAGAAAGTGTGTGGGACCCAAATAACAGTGCGCCGGACGCCGTAGAAAGTGTGCGGGACCCAAATGAGTGTGCGCAGGACGCCGTAGAAAGTGTGTGGGACCCAAATGGGTGCGCGCAGAACGCCGTAGAAAGTGTGTGGGACCCAAATAACAGTGCGCCGGACGCCGTAGAAACTGTGTGGGACCCAAATGAGAGTGCGCAGGACGCCGTAGAAAGTGTGTGGGACCCAAATGAGAGTGCGCAGAACGCCGTAGAAAGTGTGTGGGACCCAAATAACAGTGCGCAGAACGCCGTAGAAAGTGTGCGGGACCCAAATGAGTGTGCGCAGGACGCCGTAGAAAGTGTGTGGGACCCAAATAACAGTGCGCCGGACGCCGTAGAAAGTGTGTGGGACCCAAATAACAGTGCGCCGGACGCCGTAGAAAGTGTGCGGGACCCAAATGAGAGTGCGCAGGACGCCGTAGAAAGTGTGTGGGACCCAAATGAGAGTGCGCAGGACGCCGTAGAAAGTGTGTGGGACCCAAATGAGAGTGCGCAGAACGCCGTAGAAAGTGTGTGGGACCCAAATGAGAGTGCGCAGGACGCCGTAGAAAGTGTGTGGGACCCGAATGAGAGTGCGCAGAACGCCGTAGAAAGTGTGTGGGACCCAGATAACAGTGCGCCGGACGCCGTAGAAAGTGTGCGGGACCCAAATGAGTGTGCGCAGAACGCCGTAGAAAGTGTGTGGGACCCAAATGAGAGTGCGCCGGACGCCGTAGAAAGTGTGTGGGACCCAAATAACGGTGCGCCGGACGCCGTAGAAATTGTGCGGGACCCAAATGAGAGTGCGCTGGACGCCGTAGAAACTGTGTGGGACCCAAATGAGAGTGCGCAGGACGCCGTAGAAAGTGTGTGGGACCCAAATGAGAGTGCGCAGAACGCCGTAGAAAGTGTGTGGGACCCAAGTGAGAGTGCGCAGGACGCCGTAGAAAGTGTGTGGGACCCGAATGAGAGTGCGCAGAACGCCGTAGAAAGTGTGTGGGACCCAGATAACAGTGCGCCGGACGCCGTAGAAAGTGTGCGGGACCCAAATGAGTGTGCGCAGAACGCCGTAGAAAGTGTGTGGGACCCAAATAACAGTGCGCCGGACGCCGTAAAAAGTGTGCGGGACCCAAATGAGAGTGCGCAGGACGCCGTACAAAGTATGTGGGACCCAAATGAGAGTGCGCAGGACGCCGTAGAAAGTGTGTGGGACCCGAATGAGAGTGCGCAGTACGCCGTAGAAAGTGTGTGGGACCCAAATGAGAGTGCGCAGGACGCCGTAGAAAGTGTGTGGGACCCAAATAACGGTGCGCCGGACGCCGTAGAAAGTGTGCGGGACCCAAATGAGAGTGCGCAGGACGCCGTAGAAAGTGTGTGGGACCCAAATGAGAGTGCGCAGGACGCCGTAGAAAGTGTGTGGGACCCAAATGAGAGTGCGCAGGACGCCGTAGAAAGTGTGTGGGACCCAAGTGAGAGTGCGCAGGACGCCGTAGAAAGTGTGTGGGACCCGAATGAGAGTGCGCAGAACGCCGTAGAAAGTGTGTGGGACCCAGATAACAGTGCGCCGGACGCCGTAGAAAGTGTGCGGGACCCAAATGAGTGTGCGCAGAACGCCGTAGAAAGTGTGTGGGACCCAAATAACGGTGCGCCGGACGCCGTAGAAAGTGTGTGGGACCCAAATGAGAGTGCGCAGGACGCCGTAGAAAGTGTGTGGGACCCAAATGAGAGTTCGCAGGACGCCGTAGAAAGTGTGTGGGACCCAAGTGAGAGTGCGCAGGACGCCGTAGAAAGTGTGTGGGACCCAAATGAGAGTTCGCAGGACGCCGTAGAAAGTGTGTGGGACCCAAGTGAGAGTGCGCAGGACGCCGTAGAAAGTGTGTGGGACCCGAATGAGAGTGCGCAGAATGCCGTAGAAAGTGTGTGGGACCCAGATAACAGTGCGCCGGACGCCGTAGAAAGTGTGCGGGACCCAAATGAGTGTGCGCAGAACGCCGTAGAAAGTGTGTGGGACCCAAATAACGGTGCGCCGGACGCCGTAGAAAGTGTGCGGGACCCAAATGAGAGTGCGCAGGACGCCGTAGAAAGTGTGTGGGACCCAAATGAGAGTGCGCAGAACGCCGTAGAAAGTGTGCGGGACCCAAATGAGAGTGCGCAGGACGCCGTAGAAAGTGTGTGGGACCCAAATGAGAGTGCGCAGAACGCCGTAGAAAGTGTGTGGGACCCAGATAACAGTGCGCCGGACGCCGTAGAAAGTGTGCGGGACCCAAATGAGTGTGCGCAGAACGCCGTAGAAAGTGTGTGGGACCCAAATAACAGTGCGCCGGACGCCGTAAAAAGTGTGCGGGACCCAAATGAGAGTGCGCAGGACGCCGTAGAAAGTGTGTGGGACCCAAATGAGAGTGCGCAGGACGCCGTAGAAAGTGTGTGGGACCCAAATGAGAGTGCGCAGTACGCCGTAGAAAGTGTGTGGGACCCAAATGAGAGTGCGCAGGACGCCGTAGAAAGTGTGTGGGACCCAAATAACAGTGCGCCGGACGCCGTAGAAAGTGTGCGGGACCCAAATGAGAGTGCGCAGGACGCCGTAGAAAGTGTGTGGGACCCAAATGAGAGTGCGCAGGACGCCGTAGAAAGTGTGTGGGACCCAAATAACAGTGCGCAGGACGCCGTAGAAACTGTGTGGGACCCAAATAAGAGTGCGCCGGACGCCGTAGAAAGTGTGCGGGACCCAAATGAGAGTGCGCAGGACGCCATAGAAAGTGTGTGGGACCCAAATGAGGTGCGCAGGACGCCTCAGAAAGTGGGTGGAACCCAAATAACAGAGCGCCGGACGCCTCAGAAAGTGTGCGGGACCCAAATGAGAGTGCGCAGGACGCCGTAGAAAGTGTGTGGGACCCAAATAACGGTGCGCAGGACGCCGTAGAAAGTGTGTGGGACCCAAATGAGAGTGCGCAGGACGCCGTAGAAAGTGTGTGGAACCCAAATAACAGTGCGCCGGACGCCGTAGAAACTGTGTGGGACCCAAATGAGAGTGCGCAGGACGCCGTAGAAAGTGTGTGGGACCCAAATAACTGTGCGCCGGACGCCGTAGAAAGTGTGGGGGACCCAAATAGCAGTGCGTTGGACACCGTGGAAAGTGTTCGGGACCCAAATGGGTGTGCGAAGAACGCCGTAGAAAGTGTGTGGGACCCAAATAACAGTGCGTCGGACGCCGTAGAAAGTGTGTGGGACCCAATTAAGAGTTCGCAGGACGTCGTAGAAAGTGTGTGGGACCCAAATAACGGTGCGCCGGACGCCGTAGAAAGTGTGCGGGACCCAAATGAGAGTGCGCAGGACGCCGTAGAAAGTGTGTGGGACCCAAATAACAGTGCGCTGGACGCCGTAGAAAGTGTGCGGGACCCAAATTAGTGCGCGCAGAATGTCGTAGAAAGTGTGTGGGACCCAAATAACAGTGCGCTGGACGCCGTAGAAAGTGTGCGGGACCCAAATGAGTGCGCGCAGAACGCCGTAGAAAGTGTGTGGGACCCAAATAATAGTGCGCCGGACGCCGTAGAAAGTGTGCGGGACCCAAATGAGAGTGCGCAGGACGCCGTAGAAAGTGTGTGGGACCCAAATGAGAGTGCGCAGGACGCCGTAGAAAGTGTGTGGGACCCAAGTGAGAGTGCGCAGGACGCCGTAGAAAGTGTGTGGGACCCGAATGAGAGTGCGCAGAACGCCGTAGAAAGTGTGTGGGACCCAAATGAGAGTGCGCAGAACGCCGTAGAAAGTGTGTGGGACCCAAATGAGAGTGCGCAGGACGCCGTAGAAAGTGTGTGGGACCCAAATGAGAGTGCGCAGGACGCCGTAGAAAGTGTGTGGGACCCAAATAACGGTGCGCCGGACGCCGGAGAAAGTGTGTGGGACCCAATTAAGAGTTCGCAGGACGCCGTAGAAAGTGTGCGGGACCCAAATGAGAGTGCGCAGGACGCCGTAGAAAGTGTGTGGGATCCAAATGAGAGTGCGCAGGACGCCGTAGAAAGTGTGTGGGACCCAAATAACGGTGCGCCGGACGCCGTAGAAAGTGTGCGGGACCCAAATGAGAGTGCGCAGGACGCCGTAGAAAGTGTGTGGGACCCAAATAACGGTGCGCCGGACGCCGTAGAAAGTGTGCGGGACCCAAATGAGAGTGCGCAGGACGCCGTAGAAAGTGTGTAGAACCCAAATAAGAGTGCGCAGGACGCCGTAGAAAGTGTGTGGGACCCAAATAACAGTGCGTCGGACGCCGTAGAAAGTGTGTGGAACCCAAATAAGAGTGCGCAGGACGCCGTAGAAAGTGTGTGGGACCCAAACGACAGTGCGCCGGACGCCTCAGAAAGTGTGTGGGACCCAGATAACAGTGCGCCGGACGCCGTAGAAAGTGTGCGGGACCCAAATGAGTGTGCGCAGAACGCCGTAGAAAGTGTGTGGGACCCAAATAACGGTGCGCCGGACGCCGTAGAAAGTGTGCGGGACCCAAATGAGAGTGCGCAGGACGCCGTAGAAAGTGTGTGGGACCCAAATGAGAGTGCGCAGAACGCCGTAGAAAGTGTGTGGGACCCAAATGAGAGTGCGCAGGACGCCGTAGAAAGTGTGTGGGACCCGAATGAGAGTGCGCAGAACGCCGTAGAAAGTGTGTGGGACCCAGATAACAGTGCGCCGGACGCCGTAGAAAGTGTGCGGGACCCAAATGAGTGTGCGCAGAACGCCGTAGAAAGTGTGTGGGACCCAAATAACAGTGCGCCGGACGCCGTAAAAAGTGTGCGGGACCCAAATGAGAGTGCGCAGGACGCCGTACAAAGTGTGTGGGACCCAAATGAGAGTGCGCAGGACGCCGTAGAAAGTGTGTGGGACCCAAATGAGAGTGCGCAGTACGCCGTAGAAAGTGTGTGGGACCCAAATGAGAGTGCGCAGGACGCCGTAGAAAGTGTGTGGGACCCAAATAACGGTGCGCCGGACGCCGTAGAAAGTGTGCGGGACCCAAATGAGAGTGCGCAGGACGCCGTAGAAAGTGTGTGGGACCCAAATGAGAGTGCGCAGGACGCCGTAGAAAGTGTGTGGGACCCAAATAACAGTGCGTCGGACGCCGTAGAAAGTGTGTGGGACCCAAATAAGAGTGCGCAGGACGCCGTAGAAAGTGTGCGGGACCCAAATGAGAGTGCGCAGGACGCCGTAGAAAGTGTGTGGGACCCAAATGAGAGTGCGCAGGACGCCGTAGAAAGTGTGTGGGACCCAAATAACGGTGCGCCGGACGCCGTAGAAAGTGTGCGGGACCCAAATGAGAGTGCGCAGGACGCCGTAGAAAGTGTGTGGGACCCAAATAACGGTGCGCCGGACGCCGTAGAAAGTGTGCGGGACCCAAATGAGAGTGCGCAGGACGCCGTAGAAAGTGTGTGGGACCCAAATAACAGTGCGCCGGACGCCGTAGAAAGTGTGCGGGACTCAAATGAGAGTGCGCAGGACGCCGTAGGAAGTGTGTGGGACCCAATTAAGAGTTCGCAGGACGCCGTAGAAAGTGTGCGGGACACAAACGGGTGTGCGCAGAACGCCGTAGAAAGTGTGTGGGACCCAAATAACAAGGCGTCGTACGCCGTAGAAAGTGTGTGGGACCCAAATGAGAGTGCGCAGGACGCCGTAGAAAGTGTGCGGGACCCAAATGAGAGTGCCCAGGACGCCGTAGAAAGTGTGTGGGACCCAAATGAGAGTGCGCAGGAAGCCGTAGAAAGTGTGTGGGACCCAAATAACAGTGCGCCGGACGCCGTAGAAAGTGTGCGGGACCCAAATGAGAGTGCGCGGGGCGCCGTAGAAAGTGTGTGGGACCCAAACAACAGTGCGTCGGACGCCGTAGAAAGTGTGTGGGACCCAAATGAGAGTGCGCAGGACGCCGTAGAACGTGTGCGGAACCCAAGTAGGAGTGCGCAAGACGCCGTAGAAAGTGTGTGGGACCCAAATAAGAGTGCGCAGGACGCCGTAGAACGTGTGCGAGACCCAAATGAGAGTGCGCAGGACGCCGTAGAAAGTGTGCGGGATCCAAATGAGAGTGCGCAGGACGCCGTAGAAAGTGTGTGGGACCCAAATAACAGTGCGTCGGACGCCGTAGAAAGTGTGCGGGACCCAAATGAGAGTGCGCAGGGCGCGGTAGAAAGTGTGTGGGACCCAAATGACAGTGCGCCGGACGCCGTAGAAAGTGTGCGGGACCCAAATGAGAGTGCGCAGGACGCCGTAGAAAGTGTGTGGGACCCAAATAACAGTGCGTCGCACGCCGTAGAAAGTGTGTGGGACCCAATTAAGAGTTCGCAGGACGCCGTAGAAATTGTGCGGGACCCAAATGAAAGTGCGCAGGATGCCGTAGAAAGTGTGTGGGACCCAAATGAGAGTGCGCAGGACGCCGTAGAAAGTGTGTGGGACCCAAATAACAGTGTGCCGGACGCCGTAGAAAGTGTGCGGGACCCAAATGAGAGTGCGCAGGACGCCGTAGAAAGTGTGTGGGACCCAAATAACAGTGCGTCGGACGCCGTAGAAAGTGTGTGGGACCCAATTAAGAGTTCGCAGGACGCCGTAGAAAGTGTGTGGGACCCAAATAACAGTGCGTCGGACGCCGTAGAAAGTGTGTGGGACCCAATTAAGAGTTCGCAGGACGCCGTAGAAAGTGTGCGGGACCCAAATGAGAGTGCGCAGGACGCCGTAGAAAGTGTGTGGGATCCAAATGAGAGTGCGCAGGACGCCGTAGAAAGTGTGTGGGACCCAAATGAGAGTGCGCAGGACGCCGTAGAAAGTGTGTGGGACCCAAATGAGAGTGCGCAGGACGCCGTAGAAAGTGTGTGGGACCCAAATAACAGTGCGTCGGACGCCGTAGAAAGTGTGCGGGACCCAAATGAGAGTGCGCAGGACGCCGTACAAAGTGTGTGGGACCCAAATAACAGTGCGTCGGACGCCGTAGAAAGTGTGCGGGACCCAAATGAGAGTGCGCAGGACGCCGTACAAAGTGTGTGGGACCCAAATAACAGTGCGTCGGACGCCGTAGAAAGTGTGCGGGACCCAAATGAGAGTGCGCAGGACGCCGTACAAAGTGTGTGGGACCCAAATAACAGTGTGCCGGACGCCGTAGAAAGTGTGCGGGACCCAAATGAGAGTGCGCAGGACGCCGTAGAAAGTGTGTGGGACCCAAATAACTGTGCGCCGGACGCCGTAGAAAGTGTGTGGGACCCAATTAAGAGTTCGCAGGACGCCGTAGAAAGTGTGTGGGACCCAAATGACAGTGCGCCGGACGCCTCAGAAAGTGTGGGGGACCCAAATAGCAGTGCGTTGGACACCGTGGAAAGTGTTCGGGACCCAAATGGGTGTGCGAAGACCGCCGTAGAAAGTGTGCAGGACATCACTGGGAGCGTGCAGGAAATAGAAGGGGGGGGGGCAGGGCATCAGTGGGTTTGCTTTGAATTAAAGGCAGGGTTCGCGATAAAAAACACTTTTGAGCTCTCTTCATAAGAATGTAAATTTGGCCATCACAAAAGTAAAAGTAAGTGAAAAAACCCGGAAATTCGCGGGAAAAACGCTCAAAAACAGAGTATAACGGCTAATTACCGGTGTCGGCCGGCCCCCTAATTAACGCGATTTTCATTAATGCTTGCTTATCCGACATTTATTTTGCTGTTCAAGTAATCAGTAGTCTCCAGAAATGTTCAGAAATTACTTTAGAAGCAAAATAAAAGTTGACAAAACTGGATTTTACCCAAATCTCGATAATTGGGGGCAGGAGGACACCAAGCCATAACTTTCTCCTGGGCGTTTTTTCTCCAATTTTTTACTTATTTTCACTTTTGTGATGGCCATATCTACCATTCTACGGTGATAGCACAACAACCGATTTTATCGAGAACCCTGCCTTTAACACCACCAGGCATAAACCATGTTAGAAAGGAAACCTAGAGGAAAAATAAATGAAATTCCTGAAAGTTAAGGTTCCTGGCAAAAGTAAAGATTTGGCATGGCCATTTTTTTCGAAAAATTAGAAATATACTCAGTTAAAAGGGGAAGATAAAGAAAAATGGAAAAAGTTTTGAAATATTCCTGAAAACGATTTGGCGTAGAATAACTTGATTTTTGGGAAATGTAGTGAAATAGTTGAAAGCATGATTTGGCAGTCGAGTTTGAACCAACTATTTATAAGAGTTGTGCAAAATGAGAGATCGCATTGTATAAGCTTATCCGTAGAACATATCGAAGCAAAATCACGCGTGATATGGCTAGCAGTAAACGCTCGTTCGGGAGCTGGAATGCCGCGATCTATTAAGTAAAGTGAGATCAACTGTTTGTTCCATATCACGCGTGATTTTGCTTCGATATGTTCTACGGATAAGCTTATACAATGCGATCTCTCATTTTGCACAACTCTTATAAATAGTTGGTTTAAACTCGACTGCCAAATCATGCTTTCAACTATTTCACTACATTTCCCAAAAATCAAGTTATTCTACGCCAAATCGTTCTCAGGAATATTTCAAAACCTTTTTTTCATTTTTCTTTACCTTCCCCTTTTAACTGAGTATATTTCTAATTTTTTGAAAAAAATGGCCATGCCAAATCTTTACTTTTGCCAGGAACCTAAACTTTCAGGATATAGTTGTTGATAACGATATTCCCTAACGATCGACTGCTCCGCTTTTCACACCGACCGCCTCTAATTTATTATTGGTTGCCAAACTTTCTTTGTTCCATAAACGGGATAAGTCGGTGGAGCCGAGCTCCACAGACATTCATCTCCATGGACTGCTTTCGACTCTATGATGAAAACGAGAGGCGCAGACATTTGATGGATCTACTATCTATGTACATCGTAGCGAAATTAAGGTTCACAGTTGCAGACAACCAGTGTTGCAACACGTAGTACACACAGAATCATGCTTTACCCCGTGTCCTGGCACGACTTATATTCATCCCAGCACTATTATCTCAAAGCTGTGGGCTGCAAAAGCGGTTTTCTGTCACTGCGCACAGGATTCCCTGTGCATTAAATACAGGGCTGGGCTCTTAAGATCTGGCTGTCTTATGTAACCAAAAAGGTTAGAGCCCAGTATACTTCGCTGCAGATTTTTAAGTGAAATTCGAAAACAAGCCTCACCACGCTTTTATCTTGGGTGTTTCAAAAGTTACAATAAAAACCGGTATTTCGTGAATTAAAATCTGCTGAGGAATCGAGAAACTATTTTATTAACCTGGAAAGTCTATTCGACGGAGAGGTTTACGGGTTTCCGGATTAACCTTTGATAGATCTCTATCTCCAAAGGAAATTAAGGTTTGGGAGGGAAAGTTTTCCAGAAGGTTCCTAAAAGTTTTTAAATTGAGAATTTAAGCAATTATTGATTGCAAAAGAAAATAAGATCAGGAAAGTTTGTATAGCGAGTCAGACAGATGGTTTGCCAAGGTGCGAAACAGTGCTTGTCTTTGATTTTCTAGATTTTCTAGATTACGTAAAGTCTGTCCGACTGAGACTCTCCACTCGGGCGATCGGCGTGCGTGTTGAGCGGTCCTCGCGAAGGCATTCATTCGGACGAGCGTTTCCACGCCTGCAAACGGGTGTCGGGGTTACTATTCATTGTTCGCCTAAGGCTCCCTTCTAATCGACTTAGAAGTTCAAAAAATGCCTTTCGAACAGCCGCTCGACACTCACGCCAACAGCGTGGGCGGCCAGTCTCATTCGGCTGGCCTTTATGTACATTCGGGGGATAAAGGGTGATTTTTTTCGTTGTTTTGCTTATTCGTATGTGTCCTTCTCTAGACAGATACGGCGATTATCTTCGAAATTCGAGACTTGGAAGGAACCTTTACCTTTTTGCATTTCAGAATCCTAAACCACCTTCACCCCTCAGACGGCTGTCTTCACACCACCAGCCCTATGATTATGAGGAAAAAAGTCGTTAAGAGTGACACTTCACAAATTTAGAGGACGGACTCAATTTCTGCATCAAAAGTTTTTTGTCAAATGCTTGTTTCTTCTGAAAGGGCCACCTTAAACAAGTCTGTATCCTTCCCTAGACAGATATGGCCTAAAACTCTCGAACACCGAATTTTTTCCTAACATAGTGTTTCCCTCCTTGGCTTTCACCGAACTGTGTTTGATATAGCGATAAATCTACATTTTCATATTTAAGAGTGGGGCAAAACGTGGCACAGGTTCGGTACTTGGTCAAGCTTAAAATTTTACTGTTCTGTAAAGTTGTTTCTATCCCACGTACATACGCTCACTGAAAAAATTTTCAAGTACTGCTCAGAACCGTGTTATTTTCAAACCAATCCTCAAGCCCTACCTTTGATGAAAAAAACACCTCATCACTTAAGACACGGTAGGGCTTGAGGTTTGGTATGAAAATAACACGGCACTTTATTGATGAAGTATTTTCATATCGAATGAGGTTTAGGCCATGTATGTAATTATTCATTATCAGTTACGAATTACGATTTACGAATTACGAGGAGTTTGAAAAATTACGATTTACGAATTACGAAATCACAAAATTCAGTTACGCACAGCCCTGACACGCTGTCTCGCGAAGATTCCGCGGAGAGGCAGTCGCTGGCCTCGCGCTGAGGGTTGCTCCGTCCACCAATCGCGCCCCAGCCTGGCGCTAAATGCCGAAAATGCACCAGCGCCGCGCTGTCCGAATGTCAGAGTCGTCTCTGTCGGGAGCGGGCCCTCGCGTCGCGGCATTTCATTGGAGCGCTCTTTCTCACAGCCCACTGCAGTTACTCGCTCGTTCACTACTCTAACTAGGTGAATTGCGATATTTAGTGTATGTTTGGGTTACATCGGCCTCCGAACGCGCGTATAGCTGCAGTGTTAGGGTAGACGACACTCGACAATGCCATTCTCGCAAAAATTACTAAGAAAAGGGAATAGATGAAATCAAGTTGGTTCGGTATACTAATTGCAATACATGTGTTCCTTCACAGATTGGTCAATACAAGATGAATGCATGAGAAGGTGGTGCTCCAATATTCATCTCTCATTTGTCGTCTGACAACATCGTTTCCAAATTTTTCAGGGTATAATCTACAAGCCAGAGAGAATAATCTACAATCTAGAAGTGTGAAACATCGCAGAATTCGCTTTTTTTGTGGGTCATATGTCACTGGGCGGTCCAGCTCCGGCGCTGGGTGCCCTGCGCCTCATCTCCTATACTCTGCCAACGCGTAGCTGGATGCCTCCGAGGGCGCGGCCTGAAACACCGCCCCATTCCATGTAGCGAGAATTTAAGGGTTTTAGCTACGATAGCTAAAACCCGCATATTCTTGTGTCGTTCGAACCACTGTTCTCTCTGACGCTAAACCCGCATACTCTCGCTATAATTTTGTAGCGAGAATCTACGGATTTCGCGACAGCCTGTGTTGAATTCAATCTCAAACCCGCGTTGGCTACGCGGAACGCAGGGATGCGGTTTGAACAGTGTTGGCACAGTCAACCCACGGTTAACTTGACACTCTGTTGGTGGTCGTGGAGAGTGAACCCGTGTCGCTCTCTGCAAGACCTTTCAAGGGATAATTTTGGCCGCTGGTATGCTGCAGGCCGTGGGGAAGAAACGGCGATGCGCTCGATCGCAGCGGGGATCGTCTTTCTAGTACAGATCAAGACTGGGTGGGTCGATCGACCGTGTGATGCAACGCGAATACGCGTAGAATATGCGGGTGCTGTAGCGAGAATTTACGAAGAATATGCGGGCGCTGCAGCTGAAATTTCACCAACTGAGGCTGAACTTTCCTTAATTTACGTAAATTCTCGTGTCAAAATTAGACTAGATGCCTCCGAAACCCTGGGCATCTCTGGTTTCCGTGTGAGGCTACGCGTTGACGGAGTAGTTGTTCATGAAGGGCCTTGACGCTGTTAGGCTTCGCTGTGTGTTTCTTCAGTTTTGCTCGATGAATGTGTTCTATATCTTTCATTGCCACCTGATTCGCAAGCGTTAGACACTTTTCGTGTGAGAAACAGCATATTTACAGTGTTACCGTAGTCTCTGATGTTTTTTGTTTTTTTTTTAATTTCCGAATTCGCCAAATTCCGTTCCTCCTTCAGTTCACTGCACTAGTCTTCGGAGTACTGATGAACATTCTTCAAGTGCCGGTAGAAACTCTGTTTATGGAGCACCTTGCTGCAAACAGGGCACACGGAGTGATCAGCGTCAGCTATATCAGAAGAATTATAATCCTTGTAACAGCCGGCTGTTTCGAAAGAGGGCTAACATACTTCCCCCAGCGCGGAAAATTATTCAAAATCGATTTGGCTCGCCTTCACTGAGTTTCGAAATGTTCTGCGCCACTTAATAGATTCAAAGTGGGCTTGAGTTCGATAATCTGGACATCGTTCTAGGAGAAATAAGACAGAAATTGCGATCTATGGAGAAATTTTCCAATTGCTCCTCAGCATACTTTCCCAAACATTACATATAAGAGTTTTCCTGAGCAAAACTGTAGTTTTTAAGCAGTATAGTGTGCTCGAAATGACCTTTTTGAACACGAACTAACGGTATGCCGGTATCAGCTCATCGGACTGTGTGTAAGATATTGGAGCACCACCTTCTCAGACAGTCGGGGGTACTCGGACGCCGACTTCTAGGTGTCTTGTCCGGTGAGCGCACCTTGGAGTGAGCGGGATGAGAGACGCTGACCGGTAGCTCCCCTAGCGAGACGGCTATGTCGATTTTCCCGGACGCAGACCAACAACCGTCAAGCGACCAACACGAGAGTACATGTTGAAGGATTAGTGCAAACCGGCGCTGTATACGGGACGCGTGGGGGTTAGGTGGTCGGCCGATTCATGGTCGCTCAGGCACTCGGGGGGACGGCCCGCCACACTTTTGAGGCCGAGTCGGCGATCCCCTGACCTTGAGCGAGTCATTCGGCCATCCGCGCCCGTTCTCGACAGCGACGCAGATTCTCGACCGCGACGCGTCGACGCACATCGGCCGCTGCAGCCATCCGCGCCCCATATAGAGAGAATCGTCGTGATAACGATTTTTCGAGTTCTAAAACATTCCTCCGTTGAAGCACGTGCTTACCTTCCTTCTTTGGTTTCGTTTCGAAGAAATTCCTCTTCTACTCACAAGGGAAGTATAAGAAGCGTAGGTCGGATCTGCCAAAACGACTAGTATGGTTCTCTTCTGGTATCTCTTCTGGCTCTTCTGGTATCTCTTCTGGCTCAATAGTAAAAATGCGCAGTATCCCGCCGCGAGCCGCAGGTTCAAAAAAGTTATGAGCATTTTTTAAGTCTGGAGAAAAGGCAAGGCATTTTTTTTGGAGTTTCAAAAAATTTTCTCGGATAGAGCTTAAAAGTTGTATGTAGGGGTATCCTAGGGTGGTGAACACGAATCTGGAGTCCATTTGTCGAAATTTTGAGGTTTACTGTAGGTTACGGTAGGTAACATGTCATTTAGGGATCAAAACCCACCTTAGTATTTTGAAAATCGGCAAACGGACGTTAAATTCGTATTCTCCACCCCGAATAACCCCCGTATACAAGTTTTGAGTAAAATCTGAGATTTTGACCAAACTACCGTATATCCACCGTAATCTACAGTAATCTGCAAAAAATCGATAAACGGACTCCAGATTCGTGTTTAGCACTCCAAATAACCCTCAGCAAATGATTTCGAGACATATCTATCGTAGAAAACCGGAAATCTCGAAAGTGGCGTTTTTCCCTCGAAATTTTCCCCCGGTTGGGAAACTTCAAACAAAATGAGCCGAAAACTTTTGAAAATCGACTAATAAATCACAGAATCGTGATCAGCGCCCCAAAAAACCCCCCTGGGAGAATTTTAAGTCAAATCTGGAACATTTTTCTAAAACGCTTCCAGAGCCCTCAATTAGTAGAAATAAGCGCCCAACCGAAAATCCGTACTCCAGAGCCCTCAATTAGTAGAAATAAGCGCCCAACCGAAAATCCGTACAAGTCCAAAACGCTGTCAGTCTGGACAAAGTACGGAAAATGTTCGTTCACCCAAAATTTGCTCAGGGTGGTAGTTTTGGGTGCTGAACACATTTATGAGGTCCGTTTCCGGATTTTCCGAAGAATAACGCGCTTTCTGGAAGGTAAAAAAAGCAAAAAAAATGAGCTTTTTAAGCTTGTAACTTCTTGGAACCTGCGGCTCGCGGCGGGATACTGCGCAGTTTTACTATTGAGCCACAAGAGATACTAACGACACTAGTCGTTTTGGCAGATCAGACCTACGCTTTGTATACTTCCCTTGTCAGCAGAAACCAGTAAACACTATCTGCATAAAAGACTTTTCCGCGTTGATAGGCGACTATAACTTAACGTGAATTATTAAATTTGTATTATTTATACCATACGATTTCAATGTATGCTGTTTCATTTATTTCCAGACTTCAGCCACACTAAAATCGCCATTGAAACTCTTTCGATATTTGTCTGGACAAGTTCACACTGGAAGATAGGCTGTACAACTATATATATATATATATATATATATATATATATATATATATATATATATATATATATATATATATATATATATATATATATATATATATATATATATATATATATATATATATATATATATATATATATATATATATATATATATATATATATATATATATATATATATATATATATATATATATATATATATATATATATATATATATATATATATATATATATATATATATATATATATATATATATATATATATATATATATATATATATATATATATATATATATATAGTTAAATTGTCCAGCAAAACTCAACTATTCACATATTGCCAAGATGGAAATTATATTCCCGTTATCGACTGTCAGACAGTAATTTTAGAGGTTTGTTTTTACACTGGAATGATATTCGGGACAAGTGTCCATTGTTGCCGTAAATTAACCTTTTAGAACCTACTCTTGTATTCTGTTAGGATTGGACACTTTGTTAAAGTATTCTTCCCGTGTTAGAATTTTAGTGACCTGTAGTTGCAAATTTTTTTTTAGGAGAATCGGTTCGTGTATATTATGGTGGTGAAGATAGTATTTTTAATATTGACAGTTGAGTACATTGGAATCCAATTTTTGCACGTATTCCCCATTTTTCAAACCTAACAAGGAGGTAATTTTTTATTGGCAACCTATTTTGGAATGCTTTGTAGTTGAAGTTACTATGCAAAACATTGTGTCTGCTTTTCAGCTCAAATTGAACCTTGTCGAAGAAGCTGCGGATGTTCATGCTATTAAACTTGTTACATATAAGGATTTTAAACTGGTGGGTACTATATACATTGTATACATTGAGTGTCCTTATATGTGCTTAAACCAAACTTTGTGACGGCCGAAAGCAGGGGTCGTGCGTCATAGAAGTTTGAGGTCCTTCGAGAGGTCACTGGACGAAAGTCAGTGTCGTAGATGCGATACTTGAAAGAAACTGTTGTTTCAGAGTCAATGCCGACATGGAAAGATTGTGAGAAGCAGACCAACCACGTTGTCAGAGTCCGGCGAGGTTGTGATAATTTGTCGAGGGGATCGAATAGAGCCCATTACGGCCTTAGCCTAGACTGTTTCACTCGCACCACGTCCATTTTTATTGTGTGTGTGTGCTGAATGTTAGTGCAAGAATGGTGTCAGACTCCATTGTTTACAGGTGGCAGCAATTTTTGAGATTCGGGTCAATCGGCCTTTCTGATAGTATTACGCAGCCGGATTTTTTTGTAGTTTTACTCTGCTGTTCTCAATCCATAAGTTTGTCCAATGTTATTGCTGTGTCAGAAGCCCAGTTTTAAATTTTATTGTGGTGACTTCTACTCTACCTCGGCCTTCATAGGTCTTCTCTATTGTATTGTTCAACGCTGAGCGAAGTAGGCGTTGCCGAACCTTTAATGCATTTCGTTTTTGTTGTAACCCAGTCTGTTTGGATTTGTACAGGTGTAAAAGAATAAATACGATTGGACATGTGAAGATCTGTTCAGATTTGCTATTAGTTTTAGAAAGCTTTCTGCTCACCTTTAGACAGATTTTTGGCCACTTCTGCGTGGCTTTGGGTTAGATTTTGGTCAAATTTTCGATCGTTTTGAGCCGCTTCTGCACAGATTTCGATCCATTGTACGACAGATTAACGCCAGCTTTTGGATAGGTTTCAGCTCGGTTTTCGACGGATTTCAGTCCGCATTGTGACAGATTTGCGACCAGTAATGGGTAGGAAATCGTTTGCCTATGAACAGTTTTTGAGCCGCTTATGGACAAATTTTGGGCCGCTCAGGGGCTGCGGGCCGACGGGTTTCAGCGGAGGACGCTGATCCGCGCACCTTTTGACATCGATGCGTTGATCGGAGGCGCGGCCAGGGCTGGGCACTATACATTGGATCCGATTCGGATAATTTCGGATATCCGTCCGAATGATTCGAAATTTTGACGATTCGGTATCCGAATCACCGAAAAAACGCCAAATCCGAACCGAGCCGAAATCCGAATCACCGAAAAAACCCCAAAACCGAACCGAACCGAAATCCGAATCACCGAAAAAACGCCAAATCCGAACCGAACCGAAATCCGATTCACCGAAAAAACGCCAAATCCGAATCGAACCGAAATCCGATTCACCGAAAAAACGCCAAATCCGATTCACCGAAAAATCGTCAAATCCGAATCGAACCGAAATCCGATTCACCGAATTACACAGGATTCGATTCATGAATCGAGTTTTCGATTATCCGAAATGCGTCACGATTCGATTCAATCATGCTAGTTTAAAGGTAAAGGACACCCAGGGAATTGTTTTTCTAGATTTCATCCTCATCTTGGAGACGGTCACACTCTGATCACAATGGTATTTCTGCAATCGTCCAAGACCCCTACGAACGGAGATATGGCTCCTTGAAAATGCCTGTTTTTTCAGGGCAAAAATTTGGTGGACGAGTTGTGTTAGGCCTGTATTTCTCTTGATTCGCAGTTGCGGCACGAGAGCAAAACAGGATGAGGAGATTAATTGGAAAGGGAGGGAAGAACGATGACTCGGTTGAAAATCATCCATCAATGTAGCCGCTATTGAGATCGAAAGTCAGGAAGAGGGCGGGCCTGTGGTATTGGCTGGAGCGGGTCGGGCCCGTGGTGGTCGCTTATATCTAGCTTATTTGGAGAAATTGAGATCTCGCATTTGGCACGTGTTATACAGGAGGGGTCTTCTACACAATTACACAAAAATTTCAAATTTCGTATCTGAGGGTGTATGGTGCCTTTGAAGGATTCAATAGTGATCCATATACGCACTCCAATAGCGACACGAGCGCGGGTTACATTCCGAATTTTCTTCCAGAATTTTCTGGTTGTGTCTTTGCTTCTCCTTCGCTGTCAGTCTACGGTACTTTTCCTGACTGTGATTGTTTCTCGTATTGAAAGCCTGTCTTTGCGCTTGCTAGTGGCCGTTTCAATGTTTCAAAATTCTGTCATATACATTTTCATATATTTGCGGCTATATTCTTCTTCCCTAGTGCAATCCCAATAATCCGCATCTAGCGCTCCGGTACGTCTTCTTTTTAGTCTCCTTGAATTACCGCCGTAGAATTAGAAGCTTCGTCGCTGCTGGTTGCGGACAGAGAAATTGATTTGGCGGCAACTCATGTTTAGGGTTTTTTTTTCATCATTTCATTGCTTCGATAGCGGAACGGACCGTTTTTCCAACTAGTTTAGTGCTAAAACTGAAGTACTGATTATTCCATTATTGTCTCGAAGATGATTGCAGGTGTTCTGAGCTTTTTCTCTCGCACTTCAGAGCACACATATCTGAAGCGATTTCTTCTGTATATCCGAGAAACTACAGCGAGTCACACACAATGTCTCATTCCTGACGGCCTTCGTATCGCTTCAAAGAAGGTGATGAACTGAATGCCTAGAAGGCTTGACGGATTAGATGTGGAAGTTAGGGTTTGCGCGATAATCCTCTTAGAGCGTAAAAGCGACGAAAAAGAAAATTTTTTGCTGTTGATTGGGTTGCTGGGTCCGCAATCAGCAGTGACGAAGCATTCAATTTTACGGTGAAGACCACAAAACAATCGGAAACAGCACATTGGGAACGGTACCGATAATTTCGTCGATTCGAAACGCTGGTGCTATCTGCCCGGGTCATGACGGGTTGCGACTGCGATTCGTTCACATACATCTCACTGGGGCGCCCCACCTTTCCGCCTAAGGGTTCTAAAAGCTCTCAAAATATGCTTTAAATGTGGTGCTCTGTTTTAACACCCTGTATGCCACTTCACTTTGATCCTACCTATCCGCCGCCGGTAACTGCGCGTTGAAAACAGGACAGGGGCCCTTTACACACCCAGCGAGGAGTTGTCCCGCCTTTTGCGGCTCTAATTCCACTCGGGACCACTTCGCTCGCGTTGGAGTGGCGTGACGTTTCAAACTGCAAAAACGGGACAGCTCCTCCCTCGGTGTGTAGAGAGCCCTTGTCCCATTTAAAACCGCCGCGCGCGGCGTCGCATACCCGACGCGGCAGGTAAGGCGTCGTGCGCGCCGTTTCGCATGAGGTCGTGCTCACGAACAGCAAGGAATTGAGCCAAATCAAGTTATTCTTTCGCAAGGTAAGAATTAGAGAATAAATGCTGTAATAAAGTACAATTCGCCGTATTTAGCTCACAATTAGATGGCATAGTACACATAATTGGGGCTAGATAAGACGATAATGAGGAATTTCTAAATATTACGAGCAACTACCACTCAACCCATGGTCAAGCAAATCAGTCTAGGATTTCGAAAAGAAACTACCTGTCATTGTTGGAAAGTTCTATCCAGTTAGGCCTTCAAGAAACTCTAAACATCTTTTTTGATTCTGTTGGTCAAAATATTATTTTTGGATAACATACGTAATGGACTGTTTGCTAGGCTGAACACCAATTGAAAGTTCCGTTCTCAGGTTCCTAAACAAGATTCGCGTAGGTTTCAGTACGTCCATCGCAGACGATGATTAGGATGCGACTATAACTTTGCCTCATAAACCACGAAATCCTTTGGAATGGTTAGAGAATGAGAGCGAGTGATTCTTGATCTAAAGCTCGGAGAGCCATCTAGAATAGTTTCGAGATTATTTTTCGACGCTTAGGGACTATAAAGGTATTTCTGAGACCTTAGCCGGTGCTGTGTAGAATGAAAAAAATCTAGACTGTCATAAAAGAGCCATATCGTTCCTGGTTTTCCCCCAGGTAGACTGCTGGAAATGTTTGTGGAGAATGTCAAAGAACCCAAGTTTACACTCGAAACACAATCTGAATACTCGTGTCTTGTGAGGGGTGAGATCCAGTGAGATATGTGCACACGTGACGCAGCCGCAACGCGAAGTGAGCTGGGACGAATAGACAGAATGCTTAACTTTTCTAGTGTCTCCTATTACCCACGAAGGCTTAGGAAACCCATCATGACCGTGAGCACGCAAACCATCTTCTAGATAACTAGAACCATCAATCGTCAGTGAGATTCGTATAAAATCAAACCATCCATTGCTCCGCCGTGCTTGTTGCGGCGTGGTTCCACCACAAAATTACTTGTATTTTTGTGTTCAAAGAATGGCTTGTAATAACAGCGAAACAGGGTGATGTTTCCACTATTTGATGGGGTTCTCCTTCGACGCCACCACCATCAAATGATGGAAACATCACGCTAGAGATCTTCCACTTATTGCTCAACAGTTCCTGAATACTGTGTGGCACCGGCCGGGTCAGTAGATTGCGAAAGAATTTAAAGGTAAGCAAATAGTGGATTGGTTTTACGTCTTCTTCTTATAATTTGTATATTCAGTTTTGCTGGACTCATTTTCGGCAACAAACGCAGAGGCCGGCTCTTTGGTGGGAATGCCAGGACGCTCCTCATGATGAAGGCTCACACATGTGAAGTGAATAAAAGGTGAGTAGAACGTGAAAATCCCATGGTGTTACGTTTAGATAATTCCACTTTATTTTCAGGCTCTCTCGTTTCTGGACTGAGGAGTACGCAGCATGCAATGGGGATACTATGGATGCTGATGACAGCTCAGAAGAGAGCGAAAGCGAATATCTGGAGTGAATGAGGCATTTATAGGAAGAAGTCGTGCAACAAATACAGATGATGAAATTGAAAATTTTTGATGTGATCGAAAATATTATGAATAAATGGATTTTGAAAAAAATTCAGCCTCTAACGTATGTGTGAAAACATGAACAGCTTTTCAAGCGCGAGCAGGAAATAGTATCTTCAGTTCAGACCGTATGCTGCAAAATTGTGGGATGGACCTTCTCCAATAGTTTTTCCTGTTGTATCCGGCTCATTATCCGAATCGAGTATCCGAATCCGAGTGACCGAAAAAACGCCAAATCCGAATGGAACCGAAATCCGATTCACCGAAAAAACGCCAAATCCGAACCGAACCGAAATCCGATTCACCGTAAAAACGCCAAATCCGAATCGAACCGAAATCCGAATCACCGAAAAAGGGGAAAATCCGAATCGAACCGAAATCCGAATCACCGAAAAAAGACCAAATCCGAATCGAACCGAAATCCGATTCACCGAAAAAACGCCAAATCCGAATCGAACCGAAATCCGATTCAACGAAAAAAACCGTTTTTCGGATCAGCCCGAAATCCGATTATCCGAAATTTTTTGCCTCGGATCCAATGTATACTGGGCACACGTCCCGGCATGGCGATTCTGAATATGCACCCCCCCCCCCTTAGCTCGGTAATTTTTAGGCACCCCCTTATGGGAAATCGAAATCGGCTGTTTTCCGAAAAGTTGAGCACAACAGCCATGATCTTGATTTCCTGATTTTGATAAACAAGAATATAAAAAAAGCACTGAATAGCGGAAATTCCGAAAATGGCAACAAAAAGGGTAGTGTAATTTCTGAGCTTCAAAACAACCCCATGAGGAAAATTTGTTAGTAAGACGGTAAGTTATTACAAAAGATAAAACATTTTTCAATACAAAACAGTTGAACAATTACCAACAACAGAACTACTACTATTGCGATAATTAATGTTTCCTGTCGAATGTTTTCATAAACCTATGAAGGATTAGTTAATCTGTGTTTGATTGTTCTGATGTGGAAATCAGAACTATTTTGTGTTGTGGAACAATGTTAGGATTTATATGATTCGTAGGGAGTAGAAAACCCGAGTTTTACCCTCCTAGAATCCCGCAATCCCCTTGAAAAAATCGGCTTGTTGTGTGATGTTATTTAGAAGAGTTTAGGTACGCAGCTACACAGCGCACACGGGAATGGACGCGCACACAATGTTAATAAAAAAAGTATTTTATTACAGAACGGGGAGGAGAAAAAGATTGAAACTGAAGAAAATGGAAGATGGTAAAGGTAGTCTATTCTGGATGTACCCATTTTAGAAATTTAATGTAAATAAACAAAGTTAGAGCGGGTGTAAATATTTAGCCATCACAAGGTTCATTCAAACGAACCTAGTTGATCAAAACTGGCATTAAACTGAGAGCAAAGGATATTTTGAGAAAACGGAGAATCTAGCAAACATTTTGGCATCAATGGAACCGGTTTTTAATGTGATTTAAGGACCTTAAATCTCGTCCCGGTTTTACCCCGAAAACCGGGACAAAACCGGGACGAGTTTTAGGGTCCTTAAACCACATTGAATATCAAACCTATTGCTATTAAAATGTTTGCCAGACTCTCCTCTTTCTCGCAATGCTCTTAGTTCTCATGTTTATGGGTGTTTTTAATCAACTAGGTTCATTTGAATGAACCTTATCACGTCCGAAAAATTCACTCCGCTCCAACTTAGTTTGTTTACATCAAATTTCTATACTGGATACATTGAAAGAATCCTTTTTCTGCCTCCTTCCATTTACTCCACTTTCAATCATTTTCTCCACTCCGTTCTGTAATAAAATACATTTTTTAATTAATATTGCGTGCGCGTCCACTCCAGTGCGCGTTGTGTAGCTGCGGACAAACACCAGATCGCACGACTAGCCCAGTCTATGAGACATTGCGGCATTCAAGGTGGATAAAACTCGGGTTTTTATGTACAGGGTACTTCTCAATGAGGAGGACACGGTCATTCGCTTCTTTCATAGTAACTTGCAGTCTTCAATTTTCACAGTTGGCTCTCTTCATAAGTCACATCCTCATGAATAAAAATCTATTGACTAGTTGTGATGCTGACTGTGCTATCTGTACTTTTAAACTGTCGAAATAAATCCTAGCCTGCTCGGATGAGTCCGGGCAGAGTAAGCAGCGGAGCGGTCGGTCATGGCAAAGTATAACAGTGATAAGAAGATTTTGACATGATAAGCCCGATAAGCCTTGCTTCGACCGGCTCAAAATGAACGACCTAGGCTATAAATCAGTTCGCTAATCTTTTTTTTGAACTTGAATGATAGTTTTCCTGGGCGCTGTCTTAGTATGTTTGCCTCGAATCGGTAGCCACACGCGTAATCAATGAACGTTGCAACAAAGAAACATGACACCACATCAATCCTTACTTGCTACAAGATAGCAGAGTGGTGTTTATTCCTTCATCGAAACAAACTTCGACAGCAACTATGAATTATTGCGAACACAACCTGCATCTCTATCAATAATTTGAATTGTGGTGAGCGCGAAGCGCTCACCAGGATTTGGCTTTGATCTCTTCCCGCGCGGATGCCCTACAATGAGATCACCTATTCATACCGTCAACAGAGGTATGAGCTGTACACTATTCGACGCGCTGCAAGAAATTACATATGTGTGCAACTTTTCATCCCAACTGGTCCCCGCTTTCTGAAGTTATGACCTCTCAAAGTACGCAAAAACGTTCTCCACCACCGCCTCCGCCTCCGCCTCCGCCACCGCCTCCGCCTCCACCTCCGTCCGTCGAAAACCATTTTTTTGGAAGGCGTGGACCAAATCGCTCGAAAATTTGTGACTAGATGTAATAGACCACGGGAATGACGAAAATAATTGTCAGAACTCACCATAATGACTTCTGGGCCCCTAACGAGCGTTTGAAACTCGGAAACCGGCCTCTCAAGATTAGTTTATAAAAATGACGGGTTTTTCGTTATCAGTCATTGTTTTCTTAGAGACTCCATATAAATACCTTGCTCTCTAGGGTGGTGTACTCTAAACGTCCGGCTTGGAACAGGACGCCATGCGGAAGGTGCGGAAGGGTTGTTTTTGAGCGTGGCGCGTGTTTGTACCATGCGCACCAAAGATAAGAAGTCGTCGCAGGGTGTGCTGAAGTGTCGGTTGACTATGCGAGACCGCAGTAGGAGTATGCAGGACGTCGTGGAACTACAGCAACCCCTCAGTAGGGGTGTGCAGGACGCCGTAGAATGTGTGCAGGACCTCAGTAGGAGTGTGCAGGACCTTAGTAGGAGTGTGCAGGACATCATGGGACCTGTGCAGGACCCCAGTAGGGGTGTGCAGGACGTCGTAGAATGTGTGCAGGACCTCAGTAGGAGTGTGCAGGACCTTAGTAGGAGTGTGCAGGACATCATGGGACCTGTGCAGGACCCCAGTAGGGGTGTGCAGGACCTCAGTAGGAGTGTGCAGGACATTTTGGGACCTGTGCAGGACCCCAGTAAGGGTGTGCAGGACGTCGTAGAATGTGTGCAGGACCTCAGTGGGAGTGTGCAGGACCTTAGTAGGAGTGTGCAGGACATCATGGGACCTGTGCAGGACCCCAGTAGGGGTGTGCAGGACCTCAGTAGGAGTGTGCATGACATTATGGGACCTGTACAGGACCTCAGTAGGAGTGCGCAGGATATCATGGAACGTGTGCAGGACCCCAGTAGGGGTGTGCAGGACGTCGTAGAATGTGTGCAGGACCTCAGTAGGAGTGTGCAGGACCTTAGTAGGAGTGTGCAGGACATCATGGGACCTGTGCAGGACCCCAGTAGGAGTGTGCAGGACATCATGGAACCTGTGTAGGACCCCAGTAGGGGTGTGCAGGACATCGTAGAATGTGTGCAGAACATCAGTAGGAGTGTGCAGGACATCATGGGACCTGTGCAGGACCCCAGTAGGGGTGTGCAGGACGTCGTAGAATGTGTGCAGGACCTCAGTAGGAGTGTGCAGGACCTTAGTAGGAGTGTGCAGGACATCATGGGACCTGTGCAGGACCCCAGTAGGGGTGTGCAGGACCTCAGTAGGAGTGTGCAGGACATTTTGGGACCTGTGCAGGACCCCAGTAAGGGTGTGCAGGACGTCGTAGAATGTGTGCAGGACCTCAGTGGGAGTGTGCAGGACCTTAGTAGGAGTGTGCAGGACATCATGGGACCTGTGCAGGACCCCAGTAGGGGTGTGCAGGACCTCAGTAGGAGTGTGCATGACATTATGGGACCTGTACAGGACCTCAGTAGGAGTGCGCAGGATATCATGGAACGTGTGCAGGACCCCAGTAGGGGTGTGCAGGACGTCGTAGAATGTGTGCAGGACCTCAGTAGGAGTGTGCAGGACCTTAGTAGGAGTGTGCAGGACATCATGGGACCTGTGCAGGACCCCAGTAGGAGTGTGCAGGACATCATGGAACCTGTGTAGGACCCCAGTAGGGGTGTGCAGGACATCGTAGAATGTGTGCAGGACCTCAGTAGGAGTGTGCAGGACATTTTGGGACCTGTGCAGGACCCCAGTAAGGGTGTGCAGGACGTCGTAGAATGTGTGCAGGACCTCAGTGGGAGTGTGCAGGACCTTAGTAGGAGTGTGCAGGACATCATGGGACCTGTGCAGGACCCCAGTAGGGGTGTGCAGGACCTCAGTAGGAGTGTGCATGACATTATGGGACCTGTACAGGACCTCAGTAGGAGTGCGCAGGATATCATGGAACGTGTGCAGGACCCCAGTAGGGGTGTGCAGGACGTCGTAGAATGTGTGCAGGACCTCAGTAGGAGTGTGCAGGACCTTAGTAGGAGTGTGCAGGACATCATGGGACCTGTGCAGGACCCCAGTAGGAGTGTGCAGGACATCATGGAACCTGTGTAGGACCCCAGTAGGGGTGTGCAGGACATCGTAGAATGTGTGCAGAACATCAGTAGGAGTGTGCAGGACATTTTGGGACCTGTGCAGGACCCCAGTAAGGGTGTGCAGGACGTCGTAGAATGTGTGCAGGACCTCAGTGGGAGTGTGCAGGACCTTAGTAGGAGTGTGCAGGACATCATGGGACCTGTGCAGGACCCCAGTAGGGGTGTGCAGGACCTCAGTAGGAGTGTGCATGACATTATGGGACCTGTACAGGACCTCAGTAGGAGTGCGCAGGATATCATGGAACGTGTGCAGGACCCCAGTGGGAGTGTGCAGGACCTTAGTAGGAGTGTGCAGGACATCATGGGACCTGTGCAGGACCCCAGTAGGGGTGTGCAGGACCTCAGTAGGAGTGTGCATGACATTATGGGACCTGTACAGGACCTCAGTAGGAGTGCGCAGGATATCATGGAACGTGTGCAGGACCACAGTAGGGGTGTGCAGGACGTCGTAGAATGTGTGCAGGACCTCAGTAGGAGTGTGTGCAGGACCTAGTAGGAGTGTGCAGGACATCATGGGACCTGTGCAGGACCCCAGTAGGAGTGTGCAGGACATCATGGAACCTGTGTAGGACCCCAGTAGGGGTGTGCAGGACATCGTAGAATGTGTGCAGAACATCAGTAGGAGTGTGCAGGACATTTTGGGACCTGTGCAGGACCCCAGTAAGGGTGTGCAGGACGTCGTAGAATGTGTGCAGGACCTCAGTGGGAGTGTGCAGGACCTTAGTAGGAGTGTGCAGGACATCATGGGACCTGTGCAGGACCCCAGTAGGGGTGTGCAGGACCTCAGTAGGAGTGTGCATGACATTATGGGACCTGTACAGGACCTCAGTAGGAGTGCGCAGGATATCATGGAACGTGTGCAGGACCCCAGTAGGGGTGTGCAGGACGTCGTAGAATGTGTGCAGGACCTTAGTAGGAGTGTGCAGGACATCATGGGACCTGTGTAGGACCCCAGTAGGGGTGTGCAGGACATCGTAGAATGTGTGCAGAACATCAGTAGGAGTGTGCAGGACATCATAGAACGTGTGCAGGACCCCAATAGGGGTGTGCAGGACATCATGGAATGTGTGCAGGACCTTAGTAGGAGTGTGCAGGACATCATGAAACGTGTGCAAGACCCCTGTAAGGATGATCAGAACTTCGTGGAATGTGTGCAGGACATCAGTAGGAGTGTGCAGGACATCATGAAGCGTGTGCAGGACCCCAATAGGGGTGTGCAGGACATCATGGAATGTGTGCAGGACCTTAGTAGGAGTGTGCAGGACATCATGAAACGTGTGCAAGACCCCTGTAAGGATGATCAGAACTTCGTGGAATGTGTGCAGGACATCAGTAGGAGTGTGCAGAACATCATGAAACGTGTGCAAGACCCCAGTAAGGATGAGCAGGACTTCATGGAATGTGTGCTGGATCTCAGTAGGGGTGTGCAGGACGCCGTAGAATGTGTGCAGGACCTCAGTAGGAGTGTGCAGGACCTTAGTAGGAGTGTGCAGGACATCATGGGACCTGTGCAGGACCCCAGTAGGGGTGTGCAGGACGTCGTAGAATGTGTGCAGGACCTCAGTAGGAGTGTGCAGGACCTTAGTAGGAGTGTGCAGGACATCATGGGACCTGTGCAGGACCCCAGTAGGGGTGTGCAGGACCTCAGTAGGAGTGTGCAGGACATTTTGGGACCTGTGCAGGACCCCAGTAAGGGTGTGCAGGACGTCGTAGAAAGTGTGCAGGACCTCAGTGGGAGTGTGCAGGACCTTAGTAGGAGTGTGCAGGACATCATGGGACCTGTGCAGGACCCCAGTAGGGGTGTGCAGGACCTCAGTAGGAGTGTGCATGACATTATGGGACCTGTACAGGACCTCAGTAGGAGTGCGCAGG
Source organism: Aplectana chamaeleonis (assembly GCA_029168955.1). Classification (NCBI taxonomy): domain Eukaryota; kingdom Metazoa; phylum Nematoda; class Chromadorea; order Rhabditida; family Cosmocercidae; genus Aplectana; species Aplectana chamaeleonis. The sequence continues at coordinate 421,733 of JAPDOI010000332.1, forward strand.
ATATCATGGAACGTGTGCAGGACCCCAGTAGGGGTGTGCAGGACGTCGTAGAATGTGTGCAGGACCTCAGTAGGAGTGTGCAGGACCTTAGTAGGAGTGTGCAGGACATCATGGGACCTGTGCAGGACCCCAGTAGGGGTGTGCAGGACATCGTAGAATGTGTGCAGAACATCAGTAGGAGTGTGCAGGACATCATGGGACCTGTGCAGGACCCCAGTAGGGGTGTGCAGGACGTCGTAGAATGTGTGCAGGACCTTAGTAGGAGTGTGCAGGACATCATGAAACATGTGCAAGACCCCTGTAAGGATGAGCAGGACTTCATGGAATGTGTGCAGGACATCAGTAGGAGTGTGCAGGACATCATGAAGTGTGTGCAGGACCCCAGTAGGGTTGAGCAGGACGTCATGGAATGTGTGTAGGACCTTAGTAAAATTACACAGGACATCATGGAACGTGTGCAGGACCCCAATAGGGGTGTGCAGGACATCATGGAATGTGTGCAGGACCTTAGTAGGAGTGTGCAGGACATCATGAAACGTGTGCAAGACCCCTGTAAGGATGATAAGAACTTCGTGGAATGTGTGCAGGACATCAGTAGGAGTGTGCAGGACATCATGAAGCGTGTGCAGGACCCCAATAGGGGTGTGCAGGACATCATGGAATGTGTGCAGGACCTTAGTAGGAGTGTGCAGGACATCATGAAACGTGTGCAATACCCCTGTAAGGATGATCAGAACTTCGTGGAATGTGTGCAGGACATCAGTAGGAGTGTGCAGGACATCATGAAACGTGTGCAAGACCCCTGTAAGGAAGAACAGGACTTCATGGAATGTGTGCTGGATCTCAGTAGGGGTGTGCAGGACGCCGTAGAATGTGTGCAGGACCTCAGTAGGAGTGTGCAGGACCTTAGTAGGAGTGTGCAGGACATCATGGGACCTGTGCAGGACCCCAGTAGGGGTGTGCAGGACGTCGTAGAATGTGCAGGAGCTCAGTAGGAGTGTGCAGGACCTTAGTAGGAGTGTGCAGGACATCATGGGACCTGTGCAGGACCCCAGTAGGGGTGTGCAGGACATTTTGGGACCTGTGCAGGACCCCAGTAAGGGTGTGCAGGACGTCGTAGAATGTGTGCAGGACCTCAGTGGGAGTGTGCAGGACCTTAGTAGGAGTGTGCAGGACATCATGGGACCTGTGCAGGACCCCAGTAGGGGTGTGCAGGACCTCAGTAGGAGTGTGCATGACATTATGGGACCTGTACAGGACCTCAGTAGGAGTGCGCAGGATATCATGGAACGTGTGCAGGACCCCAGTAGGGGTGTGCAGGACGTCGTAGAATGTGTGCAGGACCTCAGTAGGAGTGTGCAGGACCTTAGTAGGAGTGTGCAGGACATCATGGGACCTGTGCAGGACCCCAGTAGAAGTGTGCAGGACATCATGGAACCTGTGTAGGACCCAAGTAGGGGTGTGCAGGACATCGTAGAATGTGTGCAGAACATCAGTAGGAGTGTGCAGGACATCATGGGACCTGTGCAGGACCCCAGTAGGGGTGTGCAGGACGTCGTAGAATGTGTGCAGGACCTTAGTAGGAGTGTGCAGGACATCATGAAACATGTGCAAGACCCCTGTAAGGATGAGCAGGACTTCATGGAATGTGTGCAGGACATCAGTAGGAGTGTGCAGGACATCATGAAGCGTGTGCAGGACCCCAGTAGGGTTGAGCAGGACGTCATGGAATGTGTGTAGGGCCTTAGTAAAATTACACAGGACATCATGGAACGTGTGCAGGACCCCAATAGGGGTGTGCAGGACATCATGGAATGTGTGCAGGACCTTAGTAGGAGTGTGCAGGACATCATGAAACGTGTGCAAGACCCCTGTAAGGATGATCAGAACTTCGTGGAATGTGTGCAGGACATCAGTAGGAGTGTGCAGGACATCATGAAGCGTGTGCAGGACCCCAATAGGGGTGTGCAGGACATCATGGAATGTGTGCAGGACCTTAGTAGGAGTGTGCAGGACATCATGAAACGTATGCAAGACCCCTGTAAGGATGATCAGAACTTCGTGGAATGTGTGCAGGACATCAGTAGGAGTGTGCAGGACATCATGAAACGTGTGCAAGACCCCTGTAAGGATGAGCAGGACTTCATGGAATGTGTGCTGGATCTCAGTAGGGGTGTGCAGGACCTCAGTTCAATGTTCAGGACACCGTGTGCAAGCCAGGCCTCCGAATCTACAAGAACGATAGTTAAGTCCGCCAGAACAGGGCTACCGTAATCTCACTCGAGTTGGCTCTAGAATTTTCTAAGTTCTGACTCCGATTTCGCTTCATCTTCCGTACAGGTGGTGATGTTTTCCTGCTTTGTAGTCAAGGCAGATCCTCAACTGCTGACCTCTGGAGAAGGACGGTGTGTGAATCAAGACACACCGCTCTTCACTTCTTTTATACTTTATCATTGATCAATTGGGTATCATCAAATTTGTTTACGAGAGCCGAATAACATCATTCCTGAGATTACGGTAGTCCTCTTCTGGCGCACTTAACTATCGTTCGCGCTGGAAATCAATTTCCATTTTTCAGGCTCAATTTCATGATTGAGCCCGGTAGACCACACTGGTAAACTTTGGCGAGTCAAAAACGTTGGACGATGAGGTTAATATCCGCCACCAATTCTCACCAGTCATCTAGCCCTTTTTCCTAGAATGTTGGTGCGACAGTAAGATAACAGGAAAAATTGGTTACGGCACGAACTCCACATGCAGAAAAACTCCGAAAATCATTTTGGCGCGAAATTCAAATTCGTATTTACAATGTGTTCCGATTGACTTTTCTTTACAAATGAAGGTTTTCATGGGCCCCTTCAACATTTTCTTTCACTAGAGGGGCCAAGCTACGCAAAAACTCATAGAAATGATGGAAAACTCTGATAAAAGAGGCCTGATACTGCGCTATCAATCATTGTTTTTATTAGAGCTCCTACGGAAATACTTCTGACTGGTAGCCTCACCAATGGGCCGTTCATTTCATTTCTGTCTTGAGTGGTGCGTGCCCCCCCGTCTAGAAGAGTGCCTAGAACCTGTACAATTGGGTCATTTTTTGAAACTCATTTCTTCATTTTTCGACTTTTAAATTCAAAAGTATATGCCTTGCATCTATTTGTAGGAAGCCGCGTTGCAACAATTATCTTGCAGTCTTAGCAGCGGAGCGGTTGTTTCTTCATTTCTACCACTATGTTTTCGAAAAACAACTTGACTTCTGGAGCTCGACGATATTGTAGAAGGGAAAAAGTTGTGAAATTTCTGAAAGTTGGGCTCCGCAGAAAAGGTCAAGGATTTGGCATTGCTCCTAAATGTTGTGAAATTGTTTTATTGGATTTGGCTCTCAACTTGATTTTTCAAATGTAGTGAAATTGTTGAATTGATTTGGCTGTGATGATACTATATGCAGATAACATAATCATTAAATGTAGTGAAATTGTTGCAAACGAATTTGGCAGGAGCTCTATGAATTATCACAGTCAAATCACGCGTCAGAAGGGGTTTCTCTTGGAGCGCATATTGAATCAAATGAGAACAAGAATAACTCTAGCAGAAAAACCTTCTCATACAATGTGAACCGTGAAAGCGTTCAGGACACGAAGACATAGCATTAGTAGCTAATAAATTGCGTTAGATTTCGTTTCCATGATCTTTATCTAATCGGTGAAGGAAGGTCTGGTACCTTAGTAGGAGCTACACTGAAAAGGCAGAATAACATTCGAAAACCTTATTTCTAGTCGATAAGGCCAGGTTTCGTTCATTGTTGGCTGTTTTCTTTTTGTCTTTATTTGCTCGCCAGAGGACCTTCTGACGCGTGATTTGACTGTGATAATTCATAGAGCTCCTGCCAAATCCGTTTGCAACAATTTCACTAGATTTAATGATTATGTTATCTGCATATAGTATCATCACAGCCAAATCAATTCGACAATTTCACTACATTTGAAAAATCAAGTTGAGAGCCAAATCCAATAAAACAATTTCACAACATTTAGGAGCAATGCCAAATCCTTGACCTTTTCTGCGGAGCCCAACTTTCAGAAATTCTTTTAGTGTTCGACTCAAAAAGCGGGGAAGAAGATATGACAAATCACAAGAATAGTGTGTATTATTTTTTTCCTGAAATTCGACAGAACATGCACTTCGTTCTTTTTTTTTGGTGTCCGGTTCAGCCACCCCCCTTTGCCCTCTCTGCAACGTCTAATATGCACCCCCCTAAGGTTAACCGGGACGCGTGCCCAGCCCTGGGCGCGGCTCGGCGGCCAATGGTGCGGCGGCCGTGCACCCCGAGTGCCTGAGCGTCAAAGGGCAAAGCAAGGTCTTGGTATAGCCCGAGATGGCCCAAAAAGGAAGGAAGGCCTGGGGCTCAATGCCCCCAGGCAAATTTCGTAGGAAACAAGCCTTTCGGCTTGTTTCCTAACAACTCGCGATCCGTCATAAAGCTTCACGAAAAACCGACAGCCTGCAATAGCGTGAAGGGGCGCTCACGGCCAAATTTTGGTAGAGGTCGCCGTCCGAGAAGGTTCTGTGGCCGGTGAGCGCCCGTGCTCCAGACCAGACGTCGCTGTGGGAGCGTCCGAGCTCCGCATCGGCGGCGTCTGAGTACCACCGACTGTCTGAGTTCTCATGCATTCATCTTGTATTGACCAATCTGTGAAGGAACACATGTGTTGCAATTAGTGTACCGAACCCACCTGAATAAATCTATTCCCTTTTCTTAGTAATTTTTGCGAGAATCGCATTGACGAGTGTCGTCTACCCTAACACTGCAGCTATACGCGCTGTTTGGAGGCCGATGTAACCCTAACATACAGTAAATATCGCAATTCCTCTGGCAATTGAGGGCGTCGACGCGACGACCAATTGCGGTGTCATCCGAATCTGCTCCAAGGCGTCGTCCCGATTAAGGTCTCGCGGGACATCCGAAAAGCGGTGGTAGCGCGGGAGACACGATATTTGCGGAGCATCCCAGTGGCCATCGCGGGTGACCCGAAGATTCTGAAGTCGAAGTAGGCTATCAACCTAGCCCTTTCAAATTGGTGCATTTCGTGATCTAATCGAATTGTGTCATAGCCACTGCACCCGTGCAGACACCATGAACTGTAATATTGCTTTCCATTCATTTTAATTCTCCAGCTCAATTTGCTGCTGCGAAAACAGCTTATGATATAATGAATTTTTTATTGTCCACTTGAAAACGCTTTCAAATGTTCAGTACAATTCGCTCATCAGCATTATTATTACATACGAGATGAGTACATAATCGAAAAGGTGAATATACAAGATGATTATTAGTGTTGCCATCATTTGCTATTCCCATGATAATGGGACAGAAGTAAGGCTCGAAATACATGAAATAGTAGAATTCACAGGTATAGAGTAAGCCAATCAAATGTATGTAGATGTAAGAAATGTCAGCTGTTTACAAAAATTATGAAGGAACATTTGCTACTTATTCGTAATAATATGTATGTATACCACCTATTCATACTATGGTCTTGGTCATCTTTAAAGGGCTCTCGATGTCGCTCATCACCAGCTGCGAACGATCGCTTCTTCATCAAAGCATATTTGTCACCAGTTATAGTTCACCGAGGTCCACCGCTTCGCTGATGATGACAATGGAAATCGAGGGCTCACTAGAAATCACTTACATACCTACTTAGATCTTACTATCGTTACATTCATCAGAATTATTAATCAGGGAATGGATGTCACAATGAGTTTCTATGGGAATATTAGCAAGCAGCAATTTATTCAACAGTATTACGGTTCACAGTAAAAGAAAGTAGGAAACACGTGTCATGGAAACGGAGGAAGGAATGGCGACAAATGGAAAAAATACAGAAACAACCACACCATTACCTGAGTGATTGAACACTTATTTGATTAGAATAAAAATGAAAACGTCGTCGTCGTGAGTATTTGCCTCATTTACAATCCATCAGAAGCTGGGTAGGGCTTGGTCGTGTTTGTGGTACAATCAAGATACATAACTCTCGATACTGTAAATAAATTGAAAGTTAACCAACGTGAAACTGAACACTATAGACTAGACATCACAAAGCAACATCAGCACTTACTTAAGGAGTAGCCCTTAAATACCCGTTTGTTGACTTCCTGCATGTACGAGCTCACATCATGCCTAAAAATGTTTTTTGATCCGTGTATGTATTTGAAAAACAGAAGAATTCAACATTGGTAATGTTACTCAAAAAAGTTCATAAAATTAATACGTACGTGCTATAAAGTTATTGAGCTTTCCCGTTTCGCTGTAAGGAGATGAGCACATCTTACCCTGAGATGCATAGCTTTGAAGCTTACAATTAGAGGCCCATCACCCACTGAAAGTAGTAAAGTTGAGTTAAATCACACAACTGGTAATGTTACTTGAATTTAGCGTGCTTCACAGTTTTTCTCCTTCCTATAAGGTCCTGAAAATTGAGATTACAAAAACGATCACTTATTCAGCATGAAAACCGCACTGATTTATGCCGCCGAACAATTTTGTGGCGTGTTCAGACCAGTTCTGGGTTAAATTAGGCGAAAAAAGGATATGACGGTGGATAAGGTGGATGAACAAATTCTTGTTGGGGTAGCTTTGGCTCTAGGTGTGGAGGCATCGTTCCCAATGGCAAAGGGTCACAGGATCACCCACAGGTAATACAGCGATACAGATTAAGGTGGGGTCAGCGAAGGATCGTTGAAGATATTGAGTGCACTTGTTTTTTTTTCTTTCAGCTGTTCATGTCTTTCAAAATAACACTCTAAACTTAACCTCCGAATAGAATCAGAACTGTTCTGTAGACAGAGTGATGAATCTGAATGCATCTGTGAAGAGCACGCCGAATACCTTAAATCAAGCAATACTGTATAGGATAGAAACAGCGGGAAATCGCATACGATAGTGTGAGAGGAAATTCAGAAGATAAATAAATACAAAATCCAATGCGACGGTGTAGAGATTGTGTGGAACAGCAACTGTTCAGAAAGCTTTTTTGTTGTCTGGCTAAAAACATTGTGTGCAGGAACATACTGCACAACCAACGCGACGCCACTATTTTTGCCCCCGCGCGTCGCCCGATTCGAGCTTTGGCCAGAAAATCGGAGTGGGGTAGACGCGCGCTAGAGTCAATGCACCCAATGCACCTAAATTTCTGGCGCGTCGACGCCCTCAATTGACAGAGTCACCCAGCTAGAGTACTGTACGAGCGAGGAACTGCAGTGGGCGGTGAGAAAGAGCGCTTCAATGCGACGCCGCGACGCGAGCGCGCGCCCCCGACGGAGCCGAGGTGTGGTAGATTTACGTAACATCTGAAAGCTTTCGATTCAATAACAGTTTTATCCTTTTTCGTTCCTTCTGTTATCATATGCGTGATAGCGTTATCAGTCATTGTTATCAGTCAGCGTTATCAGATTTCAGACAGCTGCACAATGTTCTGCAAAAGGGTGTCGCTTTTTGAACACCATTTGTTATTGCAAAAGAGCGAAAATAAAACTACAAAAGTTCCAAGCGAGTGCGACCTTGACGACTTGGGACGGCGACTTTGCTACAACTTTATGTAGATAGGTTGAATAGCTCTTGCTCATCTGCATTTCGTAGTTTTGATCCCAAGGGATGACAGTTTTGATCCCAAGGGATATTTCCAAACCTCGGGCCGAGTTGTCATGGGCGTGGCAGGGGCGGGGCGTGTAAACTCGTCCATTCCTATCAGGACCCAACCCCATTACAGTAGCTGCCTCTCGCCCTTTAATCGACTCCGCTCGCGCCCGAATCAGCTGTTTTCTCTCAACTTGGCCCGATTCGACGTCTTTATTCAGTTTTGCCGCCCGTCTAACGTATTCTGCTGCACTTTCATCGACATATTCTGGTCCTGCTGTGCTGCTGCAGTACCCTGTTGAACTCTCTTCAATATTCTGGGCCTACTATATTATTGTGCTGCATCATTCTAGTCTACTCTTTCTATTATTTGGAGTTAACTCCAAATACCGTGCGGTACCGATTGCCACGATAGCCGTAAAATGGCGTGTGTGATGGTGCAGATGCAGAATCCATGGTAACAGCGACGCCTATTTTATTGATTAGCTGCGGAAATCTTGAAAAAACTTTCACGCCTCCTTCGGAAAGCGGTAATTTCAGGTAGAAATGTTCATGAAAGTGGCAGTGAAATGTGACTGAGAGTTAATAAGGGTACTGGCTTGGTAATTGAAGGGATTTTGTGTAATCAGACAAGAATTTCAACCTCGTTTGTTATCTATTCACTCTGACTATAAGGCTGCTCGGTTTCATTTCTTCAATCAGAGTTTTGACCAACAGTAAGATCGGCCCACACCCGAAGTTTTCCTTCCTTGCCGATTTTTGGTTTTAAATGTTTTTTTCGAATCGCAGCCAACACGAAAATCAGCCCCCACCCGGGGATTACCTCCCTAGCCTGACGGTGCAGCCGAAGGCTGCCCCGTCCATCCAGGGTCTCAAATGATTTAAACCACTCCGGATTGCAGCCAACACTAAAATCAACCTCCACCCGGGATTACCTCCCTTGCCTGACGGTGCAGCCGAAGGCTGCCCCGTCCATCCAGGGTCTCAAATGATTTCAACCACTCCGGATTGCAGCCACCACTAAAATCACCCTCCACCCGGGGATTACCTCCCTTGCCTGACGGTGCAGCCGAAGGCTGCCCCGTCCATCCAGGGTCTCAAATGATTTAAACCACTCCGGATTGCAGCCAACACTAAAATCAACCTCCACTGGGATTACCTCCCTTGCCTGACGGTGCAGCCGAAGGCTGCACCGTCCATCCAGGGTCTCAAATGATTTAAACCACTCCGGATTGCAGCCAACACTAAAATCAACCTCCACCTGGGGATTACCTCCCTTGCCTGACGGTGCAGCCGAAGGCTGCTCGTCCATCCAGGGTCTCAAATGATTTAAACCACTCCAGAATTGCAGCCAACACTAAAATCAACCTCCACCCGCGGATTACCTCCCTTGCCTGACGGTGCAGCCGAAGGCACCGTCATCAGGGTCTCAAATGATTTAAACCACTCCGGATTGCAGCCAACACTAAAATCAACCTCCACCCGGGATTACCTCCCTTGCCTGACGGTGCAGCCGAAGGCTACAAATAAATCATCAGGGTCTCAAATGATTTAAACCACTCCGAATTGCAGCCAACACTAAAATCAACCTCCACCCGGGGATTACCTCCCTTGCCTGACGGTGCAGCCGAAGGCTGCACCGTCCATCCAGGGTCTCAAATGATTTAAACCACTCCGAATTGCAGCCAACACTAAAATCAACCTCCACCCGGGGATTACCTCCCTTGCTTTAGCTCCGTCCATCCAGGGTCTCAAATGATTTAAACCACTCCGAATTGCAGCCAACACTAAAATCAGCCCCCACCCGGCGATTACCACCCTTCCCCGACGGTGCAGCCGAAGGCTGCACCGTCCATCCAGGGTTTCAAATGATTTAAACCACTCCGAATTGCAGCCAACACGAAAATCAGCCCCCCACCCGGGGATTACCTCCTTGCCTGACGGTGCAGCCGAAGGCTGCACCGTCCATCCAGGGTTTCAAATGATTTAAACCACTCCGAATTGCAGCCAACACGAAAATCAGCCTCCACCCGGGATTACCTCTCTTGCCTGACGGTGCAGCCGAAGGCTACAAATCCATCCACGGTTTCAAATGATTTAAACCACTCCGAATTGCAGCCAACACGAAAATCAGCCCCCACCCGGGGATTACCTCCCTTGCCTGACGGTGCAGCCGAAGGCTGCACCGTCCAATCTGGGTTTCAAGTGATTTCAACCTGATATCTCTGCTTCCGCGGTTGCACCGGCAATCCCTTTTCCACCGCCAAACAACCGTTCCTATGTGATTATTTATTGAGAATGCGGTTGCTCCGACACTGGCAGCGGTCTCCTACGGGAGTCGGCTGGGAGTCCTAGCCTCATCAGCTATAGGGCTCCTGTTTGCCACATGTAGGAGTCCTATCTGTCTCCTGTAGGAGACCGAACCGTGCACAGCAGTTGAACGAAATCTCATTTTGGAGGGAATTTCAAATACGGCTTTAAGGAAGAATCTGAACCTCCTTCGGCTTTCCTTGATTACTTTTCTTGAAGCGTAAAAATAGCTCATCCATGGCTACTTGTCTGCCAAATTCAAAAATTGCCTTCGGGATTGAGCTCAGTAATAGCTCTTGATCTCCTCACTCGATTTTGGTCCTCTCTCGGACTTTGATGCATACCCATTGTCTGTCCACCCCATCCTTGTGCGCCTCGTATGCGGCGCGAGTTTGCATCGACTGTTCAACGTGTACGTCTGATTGGCCGTTCTTTGGTTTAAGACGTCATTTAAAATGCTTGCCTGCGTCAGCTGCGGCTGCCACAGCATAACTGACGCCCGATGTACCGCGCGCAATGCGGCTCTATGACCTGTAGGAGACCGCTTCTCTCTAGTCCGGTCATCCACACAACAAAACACCTCCTGTGGTTGACCACGGTGGTCGTTTTCTCCCGTAGGAGACCGCCGCCAGTGTCAGAGTGCACTGGAATTACAGGCGTGATTCCCGGTGTGAGTTGTGTAATTGCACCATACACTATATTTTACGGCTATCGTGGCAATTTGTACCGCACGGTATTTTCATCTGAACGCTTGCCACCCTCCTCGGCTGCAGCTGATTGGTCGGCGGGCATCGGCTGCGTGCGGCGCGTCTGGCTGGCGCATTGCCAACGCCACAGCCGTCCTCGCTTGACATTCAATGACTCAGAAGTTTTCGCCCGAATTCTGACCCTGATTCAATTTCGTGAACGGGATCAACAGTAAGCTGTTGTAATTGAAGCAACAGGATGATTACAACAGGGAATATAGGCGAACACACCTAGCTAAACTATTTCAGCAGTGAAAAGGAATGAAAACGACATAATCGCACAACGTTGATAGAATCTTAATGGTTAGAGAATAAGCAGTGAAGCTTGTATTGTCATTCATCTCTTTACAATACCACACGTGCAGATCACATTACTTCAAGTCAGTGGCAATTTTTTTGTCCAGCAGCGAGATGTTACGGTTCTTATTTAGATCTCTTTCTGGGAGGGGATTCCCCTCACATTTTACTGCCGCTGACCTATCACAGGGGCAGCAAATGCTGACGTGAAAGGCCAACGGCGATAAAATGGGCTCATAGTCTCCTCCCAGCAAGAGATGTAAATGAGTACCGATGTTATTCTATCATCGTCTTCAGGAAAAGGTTCTTCACGCACAGTTTCCTCGGTGGCAGACTAACCCATTGATAGGATTGGAGGAAGGGGGGGGGCGAATGTGCAAAACCCTGTACACAGAGTCCAGCCTAATGAGGGATGTTACTGTGCTTATCCGGGCCAAATTCCGGTCCGCAATTGCGTCTCGACACGTTTTGCAGCCGCACGCGCTCGAATCAGTAGGGTTTCCAGCGCTAAAGCCGACTCGATGTGGTTTTTTATACAATTTTCTCCAATTTTTCTTAGTTTACAGTTTCCAAAACCCACCTAGAGTCAGCAGATTGGCGGCTGCGGCACTGGAAGATCTTCTGACTCGGGAGCGTGCGGCCGCAAAGCGTGTCAGGACGCATTTGCGGACCGGAATTTGGCCCAGATAAGCACAGTACATAATGCAGCCGTTTCTAAAAGTTATAGTTCAGCATCTATAGTTCAGCGTTCAGTACCTTTGAAAAGTTTTCTCAATTTCCAACTCCTTAAGATGTGTGTCGTCACAAAGGGATGTCTTGAGCATAGCAGCATGTATCTTAGTCCATATCCAGTAGCCAAAGATGTATGATCTAGTAGGCAAAGATGTGATTCGTGGAAAGGATTTTCCAAATGGTTTCACTTCCTTACCCCCTCCCACTTCTGTGTTTGTTATGCATCCTCCTCATTACTTAAAGGCAGTGTTCACGATAATCTTCGATTTTGAGATTAATCGCTAAATCGATTGTTTGGCCCCCGAGTAGAACTGAAATGACGAAGAAACCGAGAAAAACGCACCAGAAGGGCACGAAATCCTGAAGTATCAGCCCGCCTCTTAAGTATCAATGGAACTGTTCGTTGTGACAATGAAATCTATTGTGGACTCGCCTTTTGCAATTCTCTATCTGTGTTGCCCTGTTCGTTCCTTCGGGCCCTAACTATTACTGTTTTGCACAAAGTATTCTTCAATTTTCGATTAGTCACATTTTTATCCGGTGACAACCACCGTGAACATGTTCATCCAACCAGACAACTAGTCCAGGCCATAGAATAATGTCACTGAAATAAGACGAATTAGTGCGTTTCTCGCCGTTTCATCGTGATTTTGGTAACACTTGGTTGCCAACGCATTGTTTTGAGTGGAAAACTTGGAAACGAGAATCATCGTGAACACTGCCTTTAAGTATACTATACAAATGAGGCTCACTCACATACTTGTGTACGTTTCTTCATTTCTTAATAAAGTCGTAGAATGGACAGGCGATGGGAGCTTTCGAAACGACGACGTTGGCAACGCGCCAGCCAGACGCGACGCGCGGCGCATGCAGCCGATGCCCGCCGACCAATCAGCTGCAGCCGAGGAGGGTGGCAAGCGTTCAGATGCGGTATTTTTCGTCTAGTATTATTTGGTGCTGAGCTGATTATTCAACATTTTCTAGGCACCTTTTCTCTCCGTTTTTTTACTTATTGTTAGTATGAATCGTGATTTCAGTCTGCTAACCCCCTCTTAAACAACAGTTTGCAATTCGACCCCAGCTGTTAAACCGAAATCATCGTTATTATTTTATTTTGGAGAAAACTGTTCGAACTTTTCAATTAATTATTTCAAATGATATTTATTAAATTGTATCTGACATGAATATTTGATTTTAAATAGATTGAACGATTATTTCATTTTATTTCCTGAAATTCTGGATTATTTTATGCCATTCCTCTCAGTAACTGTTTGAAATTGCAAAAAAAAAACAGCATTTTTGCATGGCACTCCGCAGATAATAGTTTAGCATAGCGAATCTTTCTTTCATGAGTCCCTGTTGATTTTCAGGGCATATTTCCAAGCGCCAGCGTGGACCTGCCCCTCCCATTCATCATTTTCTCCCTACCTTTATGTCACACGCAGTTTCCGATTCGTTATAATTGAGGCACTGGTAATTTCAATGTGTACTCTTTGATAAAGTCTCGGGATATGCCGACAAGATTTGCTCCCCCTCCACTTCTTTCTTTCTCGATGTTGCTGCGGACATCGTCATGCTACACTGATGAGTAGAACAGGAAACTAATCGCAAGGAAAACTGCGAATCTGAAAAGAGCAAGTCGTTTTCATCAGTTCTTTCAAGTTAGTTGTACATACCTCTCGTTACCGAAGTGTGGATTTCGGAGGATCTGGAATTAGAGGCTGATTTTCTACTTCTTTGTAGCCATACTGCACGGCCTTTCATCCAGTTCTACTGGTTCGGTGTCGAATCTCGCATTTCCAAAGAAAATTTCTCTGCAGAGAGCCGCGGCTAGCCCATTGTATCATGCACGCAGAGCGGTTCTTTGATGGAAGAATATTGAAATGACTCCATTTCCGACAATCGCGGGACACAAAAGCGTGTCGAGACGCAATCGCGGACCGGAATGTGGTCCAGACAAGCACAGTATTTGCATTCATCGCGTGCGTCTGCGAGCGTACGCTGTATCTCCTTCTCCCCACACTTTCTCGCTATCTCTACCATCGCTCCGCACAAGCGCGCGAGGGAACAGAGGCCGGATTCATCATTGCGTTAGGCATGGGTTTGTCGATTTGGGTTGGGTTTAGCTCGTGCACACCCCGTCGTGAGTGTCACCTCAGAAAGTTGAAGCTCGCCACCCGCTAACCAAGACTCCGGCGGCGCGCAGCAGCTCGCGCGGCCCGCGAGCGGAATGGTAGCGGGTGGCGAGCTCCGACTTCCTGAGACATGAGTTTTGATGAAGGAAGTCGAAATGCGTCCTGTACGCACAATCGGTGTTCTCTCAACGCAACACATGGAGAGGAGGGCCAAGAAACACCCGGCACAATGCTAGATTAGGTTGAGTCGGGAAAGCTAGTCATCGGCATTCAGCATCGTACCGGGTGTTTCTTGGCCCTGATCGACAGCTACGGCTGCTCTCAGCGAAGTCGCTGTGTTCTGCGACCGCGATAGGCCTTTCGTGGGATATAAAAATGGCCTATGATGTCAGTAGATACTTCGAGAGCGAAGCATTAATTTTTTTCAATTCTAGCATATTTTTTTCACAAAACAATTGCTCGGCGCCCATGGTAACGATATAATGACCGAGCCGTGGCTCTCTGCGAAGAATCCGCGTTGGAAGCGCAAGATTCAGCACTGAACAGTAGAACTGAATGAAATTCGGTCTCAAATTCCAATTCCACCGGCTTCCACACACTGCACAGGGAAGATGGCACTAACGTGAAGAATGGATTTCGAAAAAACGACACGCTTTGAGATTTGCAGCGTTTTACTTGCGATTGAAGTTTACCAGCAGTACTGCTCCGCGTGGCATGACGATGTGCACAGCAAGGCAGGAAGAAGTGAGGTGATGGGGGAAGCATAGCTCTGTCGGCATACACCGAGACTGTATCAAAGAGTACACATTGTGTTAACCAGTGTCTCAATGATACAGAATCGGAAACTGCGTCAGATACAAAGAGAGGAAAGGAAAAAATAGAGAAAAGGAGGGAGAAAATGCATGGAAAAGGAACGGGCAATTGCATGCAGCGACTGGCTCCTGAAAATGACAGGTTTAATTCGGCAGAAACCCATCGAAAAAGCTATTCTAAAATCTTCTGCAGAAAACCATGCAAAATGATCCACAGTTTCACAGAAGTTATGCATAGAAAAAATGGAACGATCAGCGGAGCAAAAACTATATAAAGTATAGTGAATAATACTATTATATCAGGTGAATATCTGTAAGAAGACGAAAAAAACAGTACGAGTCAGGATCCAAATAGAGCGGCGACGGTAGGGGAGGGCAAAATAGACTTGAATATTGCAGCAGAGTACTGCACCAGCTCAGCAGGACCAGAATATATCGATGAAAGTGCAGAAGAATACGTTGGGCGGGCCGCAAAACTGCATAAAGACGTCGAATCGGGCCAAGTCGAGAGAAAACAGCTGATTCGGGCGCGAGCGGCGTCGATTAAAGGGCGAGCAGCAGCTACTGTAATGGCGTTGGGTCCCGATAGGAATGGATGAGTTTACACGCCCCGCCCCTGCCACGCCCGTGAAAACTCGGCCCGAGGTTTGGAAATATAGTCGCGAGTGTATTGAAAACAACTCCATTCATTTATCGTCATGATGAAGCGCTGGTCGGTGGAATGATGTCGTGCTCCGTGCAAGGAATTCATTCCAGTTTTCATGAAATAAGGTTTCGTAAGACCCTGCGGTACACTAAGGACTTTCACATCAAGGTACTCGTCAAGTTGGAAGACTTGCAGCTTTCCCCTACTGCTGCATAGGATAGCCCGTTAGGCCCTTATGGATGAAGCTCTGAATTCTACCGGAGCTTGACCTACTTCAATTGTTGCCCAATTTCCTGCGCTTCAACGCTTCCCAACTGTTGCTCTCGACAACACTCACCAAACAGTCATGTAGAACCACTTTCCGCAAGTATCGGAGTGAATTCCGCCCGAGGAGCATGATATCATTCCACCAACTCACATTTTATCGCGGCTGCGAATGGGATGCAGATGTGTTCCTTCATTCTTATCATGTCTATTGGGTTACGGTGGATGAAATCTGCGGTTTGAGTTTTATAATTCTGTCAAGGGATGCTAGTGATACTCTTTGCTAGTTACGAGTTTACCGCGTTTCCTGGCAAGTATTTTAGATAAGTTCTCTACTTATAGTACGACTTAAGAAAAAATTCTTTTTTCGTAACTCGAAGATTAAAATATTCGACTTGATCCATGCATTTAATCAGTGATACGGTCGTTTTGATTGGGTAAGGTGACCATATCTTATTTGAGCACTAATTCATTCCATGAACCTAAAACTTATATCGTTAATGGAAGCTAGGCCTCCGCAATAGAAAATTAAGCACTCCGATTGTATGTAAATTAGTACTCAGGTTTATAGTAAAAATTATATAATATTAGGTACGAATTGTTTGCCTATTATCTCAAACAACTAGCAACTCTGTGGCCCTTTACTGAAAGATACTTAGAGATTTAATTGTTTGAATCTTCTTTGAATATACAGTTCTTATGCTTATTTATTTAATGAAATATATAATTAGAGGGAAAATCAAGAAGAGGAGAATAAAATAAAAATAATGGGAACAAAAAGAAAAGAACGAGCAGGAAAGAGAGGAAGAAGAGAGAAAAGAAAGAAGAGGATGAAGAAGAAAGTTGAAGGAAGAGAAGAAAAAGCGAAAAAGATGAGCATGGAGGACAACAAACCAAATCAGAAAGAAAATGAAGGAAAATATGAATAGGGTGAAGAAAAGGAGAAGTAGCGGAAAAGAAGATGTTGAAGAAAATGAATAATAACAAGAAAGCCAAGGGAAAATATAGAGAAAAGAAGAAAGAGAAAAGGAAAGATGAAGGAGAAGTGATTGAAGAGATTGATGACGGTGTTACAACAAAAAGTTGGGTCAAAATAAAAAAAGTCTAGTATTTAGGTGTAAATACAAACCAGTAAACATAGTAAATGGTGATTGCGTTCTACTTCACTGGATTGACACAAGATAAGAACACGAAAAACATTCAAGTTCAACCAAAGTTTCACGACACGTAACTGTCTACTTAAATCCCTCTTCTTGTCCTTAAATCTTATACAGCATTCTGCTTCCTTTCAATTCTTGTTTTTTTTCCTGGGGCCGTATGCATACCTCTCCCCGAGCGTCCCCGCGCGGGGATGGGGACGACCCCGAGTCATCCCCGGCATGCACATCTCTCCCCATGATCTTTGGGGGACGGGCTCCGCCCACAATTTGCGGGGATGGGGTCCCCCTACATATTTGCTCGGGAGTGGCATCCCCGAGTGGCATTGGAGCGCGTTTTCGGAATGGGGCGCGTTATTTAAGTGAGGTGGATTACCATTTCTAAGGGAATTTGAGTGTTTTTGCGCACTAGCCTACTTCACTGGTAAGCGACTGAGTTTTGCTGTTCTGAAACTATACGTATGTGTATTATAGTAGTTTATAGGAACAAAATGGATATTGTTAACACTCTGGACTTGGTGAGAAGATGCAGGAGAGAAGTCGTAAAGCATTTTTCGCGATAGAACCTGTCCATACGATACGCTCACGGATACAGAATTCAGAAAGGATCACCGCTTCACGCGGCCCATATTCTTAAGAATATGTGAGATGCTGCGTGCAGATATGGAGACAAACACCAGGCGTATTAGCGATCTTACCATTGCGGATCAAGTTGGAATTTGCATTCACCTGCTGGGCAGGAACGTTATGCAGGCTAATGCTGCAAAAATTGCTGGATGCTATCAGGCCACTATTTCGCGCACATTGGTAGCTTTCCTCAGCGCCATAAACAAGAGGGATAGTCAATTCATTTCGTGGCCAGATGAGCAGGAGTGCGCAGAATTGCGCCGAAAGTTCTTCCGCAAGTACGGTCTTCCAAGTGTTACGTGCATACTCGACGGGACAATGTGCCGCATACAACGCCCACCAGAAACAGGAAGATTTTGTTTGCCGCAAGGGCTATCATAGTATAAATGCCGGTGTAATAGTCGGTTTTGATGGAAGAATTCGATGGCTAACGACCAAATGGCCAGGCTCGGCTCACGATTCAAGAGTATTCAAAACGTCGGCGACACATTCGTTATACAGAAAGTTCAGAAATATGCAAAGCTCGTCACAGTTGTGATAGGTGCTTGAATTAGCGGTTTACCTTTAACTACGCTGCTTCTCTAGTTTCTGTTCATTGAATTAGTTTTGTTTCCGTTACGCTTACTTCACATTATTTCTGCGTTATTGCAATTCCTTGATGCAACGAAAGGATCCGTAAGAAATTCGCATGCAGTTGTAAAAATAACGAGAAAGGCGCAGACATTTCTCCCTCGGGGCGTATTGTAATACAATCCGATCATTCAATTTTTCGAGTTAGAATCAGTCCTACCAGTGCTGTTTGACAATCATAAGTAAAGGGGCCGTAGCAGACCTAAAAGTATTTTACCACACCTTAGAATCCCCTCGAAGCTTTCACCGGCCATGCTTAGCTCATTAATGAATAAATGCAAATAACGGATGCGAGTTGTACACTACCGCGCTCCAGTAACAACCGCCCCGCAGCCTGCGCCCTCCTCATTTTCACCGTGCGTCCTCTGCGTCCCTGCCACTGTCATCCCCGGGGGATGAGCATGAGATGTGCATACGGTCCGTCCCCGAGCGTCCCCACGCGGGGATCGTCCCCTTGCGGGGACGCTCGGGGACGGATCCCCGCCGGGGAGAGGTATGCATACGGCCCCTGTAATCAATTTCTTCTTATTATTCTTCCTCTTCTTCTTCCTTACTTCTTTTTCCTTTCTTTTAACCTTCCTTTCTTACTTACTTACTTACTTATTTTCTATCATTCTTTCTTTTTTTCTATCAATTTCCTTTCTTTCTTTCTTTCTTTCTATCATTCTTTCTTTCTTGCTTTCTTTCTTTCTTTCTCGCTTCCTTCCTTCCTTCCATGTTTGCTTGCTTGCTTCCTTCCTCCCTTCCTTCCTTCCTTCCTTCCTTCTTTCTTTCTTTCCTTCCTTCCTTCCATCCATCCATCCATCCATCCTTCCTCCCATCATTCATTTCTAGTGTTCTTTTCTCCACTTTCATCTTCTTCTTTTCTCTTTCTGCTCTGCTACGTCAGAAGTCTTTTTCTCCTTCGTCTTCCTCTTCTCTTACATCTTCTCTCCATACTGTTTTCTTCCATCACTTTTTTCTCTGTCTTCACCTCTTTTTTTGCTTCGTCATTTCTCTTCAATTTTTCGTTTTTCCTCTTTTCCTACTAATATTCTTTCTCTAATGCTTCTTTTTTTGCCTCCAACTTCTTCATCATGTCTGATCCCTTTGCCTCTCTCTCACTCTTTGATTTTCCGTCTCAAATGTTCTCTTTTTTTGTTTTTCGACTTTCTCCTACAACTTCTTCATTTTCCCCTTTATTCCTCCGTTGTTGACTCTGGACGTTACAGTCGTTCTCGGAGCCAAATTCCGGTCCGCTTTTGCAGACAACGTCTGTTCCATTACACAACAGAATGATGATCGTGCTGGGAGAATCAAGAAGGATAAGAACAACAGAAAAAAAGAAAGACGATGAAACGGATTAACAAAAAGAAGAAGTAGTAGAGAAAGAAGACCAGCAATAAGGAGAACGACGTAGAGGACTAGAAAAAAGGGAGAGAAAAGGAGAGGATGAGGAGTTGAAGGAAAACAAGTGGATAAAAGATGTGTAGGAAAGAGAGAAGGAGCAAAAAAGAGAATTGAGAGATGAGTGAAGCAACGATGGGGTAAATATAAAGGAAAAAGGAGGGATGGAATAAAAAAGATGAGGATGAAATACGATTAAGAGGAGGGAGGACAAGAGAAGAAGGGAATAGTGAAACTAGAAGAAGTAGAAGTTGAAGAAGATGCGTAATTCAAAAAAGAACGATGACAAGAGAAAAGGAAGAAAGAGGAAGTGACAAGGAAAACAAAAAGCAAAGCAAACAGAAGTTACCAAGTCATGTTGAAGAGAAAAGAAGTGAATGACAAGGTGTCATGGAAGTTTTATTGAACTCAAATGCTCATTAGGTTCGTATCTTGTTTCAATAGTCGAATTCAATACTGTC
Source organism: Aplectana chamaeleonis (assembly GCA_029168955.1). Taxonomy (NCBI): domain Eukaryota; kingdom Metazoa; phylum Nematoda; class Chromadorea; order Rhabditida; family Cosmocercidae; genus Aplectana; species Aplectana chamaeleonis. Next base: position 441,572 of record JAPDOI010000332.1, read on the forward strand.
CACTATTCTTTGTGCATGTTTAATAAAAAAATGAGCTTATTAAATTTGCTCAAGCTTGTCAAAGATTGCTGGTGATGCAGTTTCTTAACAAAGCTTCGAGATGGTTTGAAAATATTTTCGAATGCACATTTTAGCATTGTGACGGATACACGTCTTTCCTCTTCAAATTATTATTATCTTTGTTATTTCCAAGCATTTTTCAAAGTAAAGGCATTCTGTTTGTTATACCATTACCTTCAACATCCCGTCGTGTTCCATAATTTCCGTAAATAGCATTATGATAAGTACAAATCAACTTCTTGTGCGGTTTTGTCCCCCGGTAAAGAAGGAAATGGAACGGCAATGCCTATGTACCTAATTTGCAGTGCAACTATGAAATTTCGAAAAACTGAATTCCTGACTCGAATAAATAGTTTGTAGAATAAAAAGCACACAACTGGATGCCCTAATCTTGTGTTTTAATAGGAGGAAAATAGCTAGGTGGCTGTCGGCCTCCTCTGTAGATGGCCACGGTACAATCCTTCCGGCAGTATCCTTGAAACCGTACCTTAAACCGCCGGATTTCAGTTAAGGAAAAGCATTTTTAAACTATAGTGTCTGGATAAACATGGCAGAAGAGCATTAATTTTTGAACCAGTTGAAGTTTGATGGGAAATCTGAAATAATTTCTCTAATTTCACCTCGGACAATCCCGGATAAAGTGAGATTTTCAAATGCTCAACAATTTTATTACAAAATGGGTATCGCACGATTGCTACCACGGGTCTCAATTAAAAGCCCAAAAAACTAGTGTTGAAAAGAGGAATATATTTTCGGGGGGTTTTGATAGTTACTGTATTTGGGAGACCTGTCTCTTGAACAGCTTTTTCTCAAAAATGATTCTTCTTTTTCCCAATAAAACTTTCAGTTTCCTCTGTTTATCGCGACAGAACATTTTTCTCACAACTAAGTAGAGAAAACAAGACATTGACTACGATGAAATTCCAAAACAACAAAGAGCGTGTAAGTTCGAAGTTCTTCTTTATACTTACTGCTTTATTTACTATCCGTTTTGTGATTCTCTTCTAATATGTGTTTCCCTTCTAAATCCCTCCATAACTCATCACGTGTCATTTGACCACTTTACAATTCCAGCTATCGTGAGAGCCTCCCCCTGTACGGTATGACGAAATAGAGCCGCCGTCGCCCGCAGCTGGCAGCCTTCCACTCTGTCTGCGAAGAGACACGAGACGACGAGGGTGCCAGCCGCGCTCGGTACCGTTTCGCAGCAGCCGCCCCTCGGTCGGGTGGTAAGTGCCCCGTAATCCTCTGCGGGGATGCTTGCGCAGAATTTTCAAGGCCACGCCCACATTCGCTCGCTCGCTCGCAGACTTTCCACTAAGCCGACGCCTTAACTTTTTCGTTATTCATTTCACATCGAGTTAGCAGTAAATGGTGTCAGTCATCTATTGCGGAGTACCACCCCATTGTTTCGTTTTGTCATCCAACCCGCTTTTCAGCACCGTTCAATTTCCCCAGCAGGATTATCCGGTTAATTTTTTGGGAAATGGGGTTTTGTATAAGTAATGTAATTGAGCCATGTCTATGAGACGTTACACTATGTTTTTTTTGACATCTGAGGGGGCGCTTTCTGGACTGAAAATTTTTCTTATCGTTCGCAGTTGGAAAAAATATTGAAAAGGAATACGTTCAGTTATGGTTTGAACCTTATCTTCAGGAAACCGCGTTGGAACTAATATCACGCTAGCTTGGAAATGGAGCGGATTTTTCTCGAATTCTACGAATCTAACTGTTTTGCTTTGCTACCAGAGGTTAATGATTTGGTATAATAATATTTGTGAGGAACTCGTTAAAAGAAATGAAATACGTGGTGCATTTGATTTGTCGTAGAATTCAAATTTAACACAGAAGAAATACTGAAAGCCCGATGAAATGATGTACCATTGATTTGGATGTGCGCTTTCTTACTAAAAATCGGAAAATTGAGTGTGGTTTTGAAAGGGCTAATCTCGCGCTCCCTGAGAACAATTGATTGCTTATTGTTAAAGTTTGCAAGTCTGAGCTTCTTGAAATATTATTTTGTGGCTCCCATCCTATATTTCATTTTTAACGAATCTATGTACAGGCTATAAAACGGCAAAATTCACGTGGTTCCTACGCGTGCTGGTGTGGAGCGGAGGTTAGAGACAGTGAAAGAGCGTAGTGCAGACGGAGGTCGAGACGTCGCGCGCGCCGCTCGCGCCTCGAATGATGTGAATTACGACGTTTTATAGAGGGTATGTCAGGGCTCTATGAAACGTGCGTGGTTTGGCCTCTCAAAACCACACTCAATTTTCTGATTTTTCGTAAGAAAGCGCACATCCAAATCAATGGTACATCATTTCATCGGGCTTTTAGTGTTTCTTCTGTGTTAAATTTGAATTCTACGACAAATCAAATGCACCAAGTATTTCACTTCTTTTAACGAGTTCCTCACAAATATTATTATACCAAATCATGAACCTCTGGTAGCAAAGCAAAACAGTTAGATACTTTCATTTAATTTTAGCGAAGGTTTCCTTCAGAGATAGGAAGAAGAAAACAGGGCACTATCCTAGATGGGGAAGGGGGCCACCCACGATTCAAGACAAACTAAATGAACCACCGACTGGTAAGGCTATCAAACGAAGTACTTCTGTAGAGCTTTTTTAGAAAACAATGATTGATAGCACTATCGTGTATCTTTTATCAGAGTTTTTCTTCATTTCTATCAATAAGTCTGGGGTGCCCCCCCCCGTCTAGGATAGATCTGAAAACAGGCCGTTCATGGCCTTTCTGCACACCGCACCTGCTCGGTACTGTAGGACAGAAGTTACTTTCCCCGGCGCCCTGCGCTCTCCCAGTTGGGTCCCGTCATTTTTTCGCGGCGCTCTGCGAACTCCCACTTGGGTCCCGCCCACTTTTACCGGCGCGTTGTGCACTCCCACTTGGGTCCCGTCCACAGTTGCCGGCGCTCTGTGGACTCCCAGTTGGGTCCCGCCAACTTTTACCGGCGCGTTGTGCACTCCCACTTGGGTCCCGTCCACAGTTCCCGGCGCTCTGTGGACTCCCAGTTGGGTCCCGCCCACTTCTATCGGTGCTTTGTGCACTCCAACTTGGGTCCCGTCCACAGTTCCCGGCGCTCTGTGGACTCCCAGTTGGGTCCCGCCAACTTTTACCGGCGCCTTGTGCACTCCCACTTGGGTCCCGTCCACAGTTCCCGGCGCTCTGTGGACTCTCAGTTGGGTCCCGCCCACTTCTATCGGTGCTTTGTGCACTTCAACTTGGGTCCCGTCCACAGTTCCCGGCGCTCTGTGGACTCCCAGTTGGGTCCCGCCCACTTTTACCGGCGCGCTGTGCACACCTACTTGGGTCCCGTCCACAGTTCCCGGCGCTCTGTGGACTCCCAGTTGGGTCCCGCCCACTTTTACCGGCGCGCTGTGCACACCTACTTGGGTCCCGTCCAAAGTTCCCGGCGCTCTGTGGACTCCCAGTTGGGTCCCGCCCACTTTTACCGGCGCGCTGTGCACTCCTACTTGGGTCCCGTCCACAGTTCCCGGCGCTCTGTGGACTCCCAGTTGGGTCCCGCCCACTTTTACCGGCGCGCTGTGCACACCTACTTGGGTCCCGTCCACAGTTCCCGGCGCTCTGTGGACTCCCAGTTGGGTCCCGCCCACTTTTACCGGCGCGCTGTGCACACCTACTTGGGTCCCGTCCACAGTTCCCGGCGCTCTGTGGACTCCCAGTTGGGTCCCGCCCACTTTTACCGGCGCGCTGTGCACACCTACTTGGGTCCCGTCCACAGTTCCCGGCGCTCTGTGGGCTCCCAGTTGGGTCCCGCCCACTTTTACCGGCGCGCTGTGCACTCCTACTTGGGTCCCGTCCACAGTTTTCGGCGCTCTGTGGACTCCCAGTTGTGTCCCGCCCACTTTTACCCGCGCGCTGTGCACTCCTACTTGGGAACCGCCCACTTTATACAGCGCTTGGCGCACTTCAATTCGTGTTCCCACGTCCCTGATGAACCTGAGGCACGACGTCTCTCGAGCTTCATTAAGTCTTATCACGGTATCACTCCACTTCTCTTGAAAGACTGACCAAACTTCTCCTCACTAAATTCCTTCAGACACACACACACATTTTAAAATTCGCAATTTTTTGATATCTCGAGACCCACTGCGGGAATTTTTCTGAAATTTGGGCAGTGTTCAGAACCCTTACTGCTCTATCTTTTGTGAAATTCCCTTGTTTCAAGATTTCTCCCGAACCAATATTCTGAAATGTGGGGTGTGCGCAGAAGCAATCCTTTTGCAAATCAGGTGCGCGCTTCGCGCGCACCACAATTGTGCTTTATCAGAAACAACCGCTCTACTTTTATGACAAAGCTACCATAGCAGCTGCACGGCTTCCTCTGAACCAGAGATTGACGATACATTGATGGGGCTAAATGGAACTGCATTTAAAAGCACATATGTATCTTTCCAGTGAAATAACATTTTCCGTGTGTAGTATAATTTTATTGTGCTCCATCATATAAAAATCATCACGAGAACTTCTTGCTACTCTTAACTATAAGATCGCAAATAAACTATCTTTTGATTCATGCTTTAAATAGTACTAGTCCTGATCCTGCATTTCCACGCGATCTCTTCGCGATTCAAGTTTAGTTAGTTGATGTGCAGTCTCTGAAAAGTTGGTCATGACACAAACATTTCTAGTTTCAGACTAGGATTCGGGAAGCGTAGCAAAAGTGGCTGGTCAATATGACAGCTCTGGCAGCCAGTTCCGAGGGCACTGGTCTCAATCCGATGTCATTCACTGACCAACACGGAACCGTGGGTGAGTGCGGAGCTGATTTAGTGATTTTTTTCTGTTTTCTTGAGCATTTCACTCCTTTTCTCTTCTGAGGTTGATTCAGCTATAGTTTTCTGTGATAAATTTTCGCAGGGATTTATAGTTGGCTTTTCTCGAACAGAAAGCTGGAAGTTAAATGCATAGTGCCCCTCACAATCAGGCATGGGTTTTGGGGCGGCGGCCAGGTGGTATGCCGCGTGCGACGGGAAGCATGTGTTGCGTGCCACTATGCGTTTATTAGGTCGTTTTCCTTCAAGGAGATGTCTGAAAATTCGGCTATCACTCATATGATAGGATTAGTGCAAGTGTGCCGGTGGTATGGCTCTATCTAGGGGTATGAGATGACCGGACCAAGCTGTTTCGAAATATCACGGGATCAAACCGTTGTCACAGTGCAGAAAACTTGAATTAATACTTGTTTATGCTTCACAATAATACAGACAATACCCGAGTTCCACTAAATAAATAGGTATCAATTACAATACAGTACCACACGGGTGAATAGCGAACCGAGGCGAGACTAGGCCACTTAGGCAAGCGTCTGATGCCACTTAGGCTTGCTCTCGGTCAAGGGGAAACCGTCACTCTTCAACGGCGCCACGTAGGCTGCTCCCTTCGCGAAGCTGTGCAGTCCGCAACTATATCGCTCCCCCATCTCGGTCGCCTTATATGCGCGCCCGCGTGGTCGTCTCGGTGCATGCCCCGCCTCCGCCCGAGTATTGGGCCACACCCACAGAAATGATGTGATGAACTGGAGCCAGAGCGTTCCCTTCGCGACACTCCTTCCCATCGGGGAGCCGACGACCTCGGCGGCCGATCCATCGCTAGCTTCTGTACTCCTGATGATTGCTTCCTTGTAGCGTCGTAGAGGTTCCTGGGGTAGCATTCAACATCTCTGGAAATGAAACTTTTACGAAAAATTCTTTCACTTTTTGCTCTAGTTCTCTTGCCCCTCGACATGACGGTCTCTTGCCTATCATCGGGGATACTTGACGAAACGTCCGCATTGCGGTTATCAGGTGCTACGGCTCGCTGCTGAGCTTTCTTGTTCTTGTGAGGTGCACCGTGTAACCTTTCTTCACTTGACCACCAAAATACTCTTGAAGGCTTTCTTTCCGCCTTGCCACACAGGACTTCCACTGATGACGGTTTCTTGGTGCATTGTGCAACCTTCACATTTCGAACTGAACTTTTCTCTTCCTCAGAGATTTCTCTTGTACGTGCCTCTTGCTCTCCTATTTTCAACACCACGTCCAGGCTTTCCAGCGCATTCGTCCCGAGAAGAACCTCGTCATCGTCTTGACAAGAAATGTAGAACGCAACCTCATCATTCGCGCTGTTCTCGAGCTTTATCTTGATGCGCACTGCTCCCAGGAATTCCATCTCGTTATTGGAAGCATCGTACACTCGGCGGCCTTGTATCGGCACAAGCTGAAGCCTGTCAATGTTGTACCCATTACTCCGCGCTTCTTCCAGTACTTTCATCGGTACAATACTTATCATCGATCCTGTATCTATCAAAGCAGGCACCTTGACATTGAGCATTTGTGCTTCGATCATCATTCGTTTTCCTATGAGATCACAACCTGCGACTCTTATGGCCATATTTCTTGCTCTATCAATAATCGATGACAAAGTGTTTCCTGGAGACTGCTGAAGAATCGGCTCTTGTTGTCTTCTCTCTTCGGTTATTCTTGAACAATCTCTCGCTATGTGTCCATATCCGGAACACCTGTAGCATTTTCTCGAGTCGGTCTCGCACGACGACCCCATTCGACTACTGGATTGAGCCAGTTGACGCTCAACATCGTCTCTTCCTTCTTGATCCGATGACCTTGGTCTTGCTTCTTGACCCTCATATGATTGTCGAGCCGTCTGACGGTTGTAAACTTCATTCGACCTTTCCTTCCAATTGCTATGCCTTCGGCCTACGCTACTACTTTCAGGGCAACACAACTTTCTCGACTGTTCAATGCTGATTGCAAGCTGCTTGATCTCGTTGTAAGCTTGTGTCGCTTCTGTGCGATGCAGCACTCCTATCAACTGAACGTACTCGGGCCAGTTTGTGAAATTCTCAAGCAGTATCTGCGCATATTCCAGCGATCGTTCCTCTATCGAGCACTCTGGGTTCGCTTTTCGACCAAACTTCTCCAATGTCACACAGAAATCTGCTACTTCTTTGTTTGGTCTGATCCGAAGGTTCCTCAACGTCGTCAATGCATGAATTCTTGCTGCTGTAGAGTCACAAGCTAGCATCGAAGCTAGTTCCTCCAGTACGGCATGAAAGACTTGCTGTCGAACTTGCTGAGGGATAGTCATGAAGATGTACTTGGCTCGCCCACATAGGTGATCATCTCCTAGAATGTCTATCAGCGTCGCGTCGTTATTGACTACGCCTTCGTATTTGCGTCTGAACCTTCTGATGAACTCATTGTAGTTCTCTTTCTCGGAACCTTTGAAAACTCCTGGGTCGGCACTCGTCATGGCTTGCAACAGAGCAGCTAAATCGTTCTGCGTACCTCATCTCAACAGCTCTTCTCTTGGTTGTCTGGTTCGCCACATAGGCTCCCAAGGTGGCTGTCTTCTTAGCTCAGACTCGTATCCACGATCAGTCGTCGGTGGTATATCTTGCGTCTGATACAGTAGTCCTCTGGATTGCGAACTTGGCATCTCATTCAAATCAAAATCTGATCTGTAATGTTCGTCTCGTGTTCGCTCATCCTGCCAGTCGATCTCCTTCTCGACCTTTCTGCTCCCTTCAACGTCTTGCATAAGATTGAGCAACTTGGTTTTAACCTGCACCTTGTTTGTGTTCAGCACGTGGCAGATATCATTTATCAATTCACTATCTTGATCCGTTACTGACACATAGTCTTTCCAGTCTTCTGCCGTTTCTATTCCTCTCTCGTTCAGTGTTTCACACAGATCTGCACTGAGTCTTTTGTGCAGACTTTGTTTTGTTGTTTTGTTTTGTTTATTACGTCACTTAAGGCAAACGTCATATACACATAAATATACACACAAACACACATAAATAAGACAAATAAGACCAAAAAGAGTACAATAAGAGCCATACGAATATTTGTAACGATAAATGATGATTTCCGAGACATGAAGGAATGGAGGTGAAGTATACGGCATACTACGGCTTCACTAACTTGGCGGCGAATTTGCGTTTGAAACGTTTGAGTGTGAGCGGCGATGTCTCGCATTTTGTGAGCTTCAAGTATATCGAGCCTGCGCGGTTCGTAAAGAATCTAGATCGCAAAGAGGTTTTGGCCCTGTGAAAGGTTATCTTATTTCTCCCACCACGAGTGATCGATGGAAGCCAAGTGAAAAAGCTGTTAACTTTCACTTTAATTACACCATTGAGTATCTTGTGCACCATGCATACGTCAAACATTGCCCGTCGGGTTTCTAATGAAGGAATGCCAAGACAAACATTCCTCCTCTGCGCACTAGGCGTTGTGGAGTAAGTCGCCATCCCAGTCCTAATAAAGATCTTTCGAGAGAAATTATTTTGTATTTTCTCTAGAAGCTCTATATCTTTCTTCTGAGACGGATTGAAAACCGAGGTTCCCCACTCAACTAGCGGTCGAATGTAGGTGGTGTAAGCTAGAAGGAGAGTCTCCTTGTTCTTAGTAGCTAATCCTTTGAAAATTTGAAATGTTCTTCCCAGGGCGTTTCTTGATATTGTAGCCAAATGTTCTGAAAAATCAAGTTTGTCATTGTAAGTAAATCCGAGATCCTTCACTTTGTTAGCGTGAACAACTGGTGACCCGTCGATATTGTAAACATTATAGTTTTCAAAAGATCCAATTCTCATATGTACACTTTTTGTTGGCGATAAACCTAACTGCCATTTTTTTGCACCAAAGTGTCATTCTGTCTGTGGCACCTTGTACCAGAGCAATGTCCACCAATGAAGATATTTCTCGATAGATTTTGACATCGTCTGCATAGATTTTACATTTAATTCCATCCATCTGTAATTGGGATGGAAGATCTGCTATGTAAATGATGAATAGAAGTGGCGACAAGACACTTCCCTGTGGTACGCCGCTCGAGATGGGGAAAGCTTCAGAGAAACTTTTCTCAACTCGGACTTGAAATGTTCGACCTTCAAGAAAATTTGAGATCCATCGGACTACTGTAGGGTGGAACTTCAATAATTTGAATTTATGAATTAATTTCTCATGACTTACACGATCGAATGCTTTCTGGAAGTCAAAATATATGATGTCACAACTACGCTTTTCATCTAGCATCAGGGTCCAATCATTCAAACTTTCAAGCAGGTTGGATTCTGTTGATCTTCCTTTGATAAACCCATGTTGCTCTTGGGGGATTAAAGCATTCTTTTCAAGATGATATTCGAGATGAGGTTTAAGTAGTCTCTCAAAGAGTCGACAAAGGTTGGACGTTATGCTCACTGGTCTGTAGTTTTCGCATCTGTTTAACGGTGGCTTTTTGAGGATTGGAGTGACAAAGCTGTGCTTCCATCGCAAGGGGACCTCGGCATGCATCAGCGATTGGTTAAAGATGTAGGTTAAAGGACCCGCAATTACGTGCGCAGTGTTTTGAATGAAACTAAATGGAACGTTATCCGGGGTCCACGAATAGGATTTCGGACACTTGAGAATGGCTTCGTAAACCTGGGTTGGGGTGAAAATAGGGTAGGTGTCCATAGGATGATCAACGGTTACGTTGAAGTTAGGTAGGGTGTGGTTGTCTTCAACAAACGACTTCAAAAACTCCTCTGCCAGCAAATTCGCTTTTTCAGGTTCCCTGAATACAATCCGTTGGTCTTTCTCTAAGCTTACGATACGATAAGAAGTGGAGAGCCGTTCATTTATCAACCTATAGAAAGCGTTTTTGTTACCCGTCTCAATTACTCTCTTCTCGACATTTCTATTGAATTTGCGGAGCTTGGCCATAAAAGAAGCTGTATACCTTCTATAATTGTCCCATAGTCCAGTATTTTTGGCGAGATGGAATAAGTGGACGCGATGTTGCAACATATTTTCTAAATAGGGTGGTAGGTAACGGAACCTATGTGAGTTACTCAATTTCCATGGAACAAAAATAGATATTGCATCATGAAGTATTCCTAGGAACAGTTCATACCTTTCATTGACTGTTGTCAATGAATTAAATAAGTCCAGCCAATGTATTCGACTGAGTTGTTCGCAAATTTCTTTATAATCACATTTTGAGTAATCTTGCTTGTACTTGCTGCTACTTTAAGCTCACACAGCTTCAAACACGTCTCTGCTGGCATCTTGGCTAGCTCTTCCGCATATGCGTCTCGATGCTTTTTGGAAACTCTGCGCTCGTCCAAGACGGTGCTCAAGCTCGTAGGCAGCTTTTCCAGTTCCTTCATGATCTGCTCTATTCCGTCCTGAATCATCTCTTCTGTAAAGTTCTTCCTTCACTTTCTTTATGTGTTCGTCTTCTACTTCTTTTGCCCTTACTCTTGGTCACTTCTGATACACGTGGGCTGACTTCCTAGCCAATATTTTGCGTGAAAATCACGTGCGTCGCGATCGGAAATCAGTCGTAGTCGATCGTGGCCTGGCCTGATTTGGTCTCGAAGTTCAGAGACACAGAGATAGTTAGACAACCAGACAGTTGTTTGCCCTTTTGGTCTCACACGTTCAAACGCGTTTACAACACGTATGCTGTGTGCGTCTCGATCAATCACTGCTGCGACGCGGACGCGTTGCGGCCACGTACACGTCGAACCTTGCACTTACAGAAGTCTTGCGAAATCACACACTCTTGGCCTTTACTGTCGAAGGCTCGAAGGATGTGATCCAGATGCGTGCACTCTCGAACTTGCACTATCGAAGGTGTTTCGAAACCTCGGATTGTCTCGGCCTTGACTGTACAAGGCTGTCGAATTTGCACTTTCCGAGGTATAACGAAATCTTGGTCTCGACTGGGCGCTGGTCGATCAATGATACCTCAATTCCAAAAAGGTTCGGCTCCCATGTGCCGGTGGGATGAACATGCCCGAGTTGACGCTGTCGAATGTCTTTGTCAAATCCAGAGCTACAGCGACGGTTCTGAGTGGTTTCCTCTCATTGAAACCATCGATGGCATAGCCAACGATTTACAGCAGTGCCGTCGTGGTTGAATGCAGCTTTCTGAAACCATGCTGGTGCTGCTGCTTTTCGTTATGCTGAGCTAAATCACTGACAATTAGCTTTTCAGCAACCTTGGCCAATGGCGACAAAAGGCTTATGGGCCTATATCCTTTCGCTGACGACTGCGGTTTTCCGGGCTTAGGCAGTGGGACGACATTCGCTGTCTTCCTATCTTGTGGCAGTGTGCATGTTCGAAATGAGGTATTAATTAAGTCGGTAAGCAGCGGGAAAAGTTCACTTGGAAGCTTCTTTACGACTGCAGGACAGATTCCGTCAGGTCCCATAGCTTTAGAGTTACGCATTTCTTTAATATCTTCTCCACCTGCGCAGGGGTGAAGGCCTCGGCCGTGCTCATTAGCGGAAGGTGGCACAGCTCCCTTACTGTCACTCTGTTTTGCGTGCCACGCTTAGCAGCTGTTATAAAGAAGCTCTTGCCCAGGGCGTCCTGACTTGAATACGTTATTTTCGAACTCGATCGGGGAGGCAGTGGCAGGTTTGGCTTTCCCAGAGAGCTTTCTCAGAATTTTCCTAGTCGCAGCGTCATCTGTCTTGAAGTTCAGGTTTTCAGTGAACTTCTGCCACTCCTCTTTCTTATGTTTGTCCAGGTCCTTTCTAATCTCATCGTCAAGTTAAGTGACCTCAGGGTCCAGGTGGTTGGCAGATCTCTTTTCATCTCTTGTCCGGATTTTCTGAAATATCTCCCTGGTGACGTTAGGGTAAAAATGCTTTACACGTCCTTCTGGTATGGCCGCTTTCATAGCCTTCCGGATAGCGTCAGATATGTGACGCTCTTTCTGGTGCACGTCGCCATTCCATGGATATTCAGCTGCCTGGCGGAGCGCAACCTTTCTGAACAGGCCCCAGTCTGCGAGGCCTAAATTAAGGTATGAACGTTGACGAATACCGGTGTAGGGCGCAAGAGAGTTGGAGAGATGAATATGGACAAAAATGGGGATGTGGTCACTAGACAGAGTTGTAGAAATGGACCACGAGCAAGCACTAGAGAGATTGGAGGAAACGAGCGAAATGTCTATGCTAGAAGATCGGCCGTTGGCAGGGAGACGAGTGGGCTGATCATCGTTTAGTATGACCAGGTCGCACTCCTCCGCCCATTCCTCGACGTTACTTCCTCTAGCATCAGAGCCAAGAGACGAGCAAAATCTATGAGCATTAAAATCGCCCGCAAATATAGACGAAGATGAGAGGGAGCAGTCGTAAAGCTGCCTGAGGAGTGGAATAGGATCATAGGATGGGGGGCATGATGTAGTAGGGGGGATGTAAATGTTGAAAATAGATAGGGGAGTTTTGAGTGGGAGATGTATGGGGACGTACTCAAGAGTACCGTCTTTAGGAACATTGGGAATAAGGTGAGAAGGGAGAGTGGATAGAACAAAAGTAGAAACTCCTCCGCCGAGAGCCGACTTTGGAGCGTGGTAGCCGGGAATATTAGGGTGAGAGGAGGTAGCAGAGGGGGAGAGTTTGGTTTCCTGAACCATGATAACATCTGGATGGTGAGTAAGAGCAAAGAGAGAGAGCTCAGATAGTTTGACACGGAGGCCATTGAGATTTATATGTACAATAGAAAGGGGGCGACTGGAGGTAGAGGAATCAGAGTTGGAAGGTGAGGAGCATAGAACACAGCGAAAAGCAGAGTTATGATGCCTCACAGAACTGAGACCCGAACAGAAGAGATGCACCCACCTTTGGCATCCAAAGCACTGGACGCTTGTTTTACTCCATGTGACATCCTTGCCGCACGTCGCGCATGGGTACTTCTGAGCGGGTCCAGGATTCCTCTCCACGCCGGCCCTTTGTAGGAGAATCCTTAGGAGAGCTGAGGCCAGCCAGCATCTCTTCCATATCAAAAACCCTCTTCGTGGAGGGGTTGGTGTCGGTTTGCACGGAGTTGATGTTGTTTCCTCCACACGGCCACGGCACGAGCGTACGACATCTCGGCAGCAGTTCCTAACTAGAATGCTTTAGGTTAGCCTTGTTTTGGTGTGTTCAAGACTAGTTTGTGATGTGGTTGCCGAGATGTCGTACGTTCGTGCCGTAGCAGTGTGGAGGAAAGAAGACCGCCTCCGTGCAACCCGACGTCAACCCCTCCGAGAAGAGGGTTTTTGTCATGGGAGAGGTGCTGGTCGGCCGCAGCTCTCCTGAGGATTCTATTACAAAGGGCCGGCGTCGAGAGGAATCCTGGTCCAGCGCAGAAGTACCTGTGCGCCACGTGCAGCAAGGATGTTAACTGGAGACATAACCAGCGTCCAGTGCTTCGGATGCCAAAGGTGGGTGCATCTCTCCTGTTCGGGCCTCAGTTCTGTGAGGCATCATGACTCATCCTTTCGTTGTGTTCCATGCTATGCCCCCAGCAACTCTGATTCCTCAATTACCAACCGCCCCCTCTCCATTGTTCACATTAATCTCAACCGCCTTCGCAACAAGTTATCTGAACTCTCTCTATTCGCACGTTCTCATCACCCGGATGTTATCATGGTTCAAGAAACCAAGCTCTCCTTCTACCACTTACCCCCAGCCTAACATTCCGGGTCGGCTCTTGGGGGCGGAGTGTCTACTTTCGTGCAATCTGCCTTACCTTCTCATATTATCCCTAATACTCCTAAGGATGGTACTCTCGAGTACATTCCTGTTCACCTCCCCCTCAAAACCCCTTTATCTCTATTTAACATCTACCTCCTATATCATCTTGTCCCCCCTCTTATAATCCTATTCCCCTCCTTAAGCAGTTGTACGACTGCTCACTCTCCCCTTCAGCTGTCTTTGCGGGTGACTTCAATGCTCACACGTTCTGTTCCGCTCTTGAATCTGACGCCAGAGGGGAAGATGTCGAAGAATGGGCTGAGGAGTGTGACCTGGTTATCCTCAATGGTGACCAGCCCACTCGTCTCACTGCCAACGGCCGACCTTCTAGCCCAGATATCTCTCTTGTGTCATCCAATCTATCTAATGCTTGCACGTGGTCCACATCCACAACTCTCTCCAGTGATCACATTCCCGTCTTTGTCTATATTGATCTCTCTGACTCTCTTGCCCCTTACTCTGGTTTTCGTCATCGTACTTATCTTAATTTAGGCCTAGCAGACTGGACCCTGTTCAGAGGTGTTGCACTCCGCCATGCGGTCGACCACCCATGGAATGGTGGTGTGCATCAGAAAGAGCGCCATCTAACAAGTGCCATCCGCAAGGCCATGAAAGCAACAATTCCTGAGGGTCGTGTCAAGACTTTTTTCCGAATGTCAGCAGGGAAATACTGCAGAAGATAAGAACCAGAGATGAGAAGAGAGCCGCAGACCATCTTCTTCTTCTTCTTTGCAGCCGCAGAAGGGTTTTTGTCATAGGTTCAAGAAACGGGCGACCGAAGTTGGATTCAACCACAAATCTATTGTCGTCAGTGAGGTGGGCCTCTTCGGACAGTCGAACAGATGAGCTGTAGTGTGGCCAGGGTTACCACAATCCGGACACTCGTCAGGCTTACTGCTGTCGATCCTATGCAAGTATGACATCAGCATAGGTGAATGCCCGCAGCGCAACGAGGCGAGGGAACATCTAGCTCGCCTACCGAGTTCCATCTCGGTGTTGCTGACTTCAGGTGGTGCGATCCCCAATATGGGGTTGACAGCCACCCTACTCAAATGATCCCTGACGAACTTGGTGTGCTCCGCACGTAAAGGACGCACACGATCCAGTTGGGAGTCCGTCCATCTTTGTATATTGACTTTCTCGGGAGCATCAGCAAAAGGCCTTCTTATATGTCTCTCTCTCTCACAGGATTCATAATCCTTCTTGATGGGTGATCAGGCTGCTTGACGATATTATTAACCAGTTGCTGCGCTTGGAGTTGACAGTGCTCCTTAACAGGCAGAACATGGGCTTCAGCATGAAGATGCTCCACTGGAGTGCTCTTTGCACACCCAGTGGCAATCCGAAGAGCAGCATTTTGAACTCGCTGCATCTTTGTCCACGATGAATCCGATACTATGTGTTGCCATACCGGTGCTGCATACTCCAACGCCGGCTGCAAGATTGCCTTGTACGTGGTCAGGATCGTCTCCCTACTGCTTTCCCACGACGTACCTCCCAGAGCTCGTAAAACGTTGAGCTTAGCTCTCACTGTAGCCTGTTTCTGCTCAGTGTTTTTATGGAACCTCAGCGAAGGATCCAATACTAGACCAAGCAGCTTCGGGAAACGTGCGGCAGGCAGACGAGCGTCTTCCCAGTTCACAACGGGGTGAGCACAGTGTTCCTTAGGGTCAGTGGAGAAAACAGACACAGATGATTTAGCGGCAGAGACAGTGAGCATCATATCATCGAGAAAGCTCTTCAAGACGACGAGGTAGCTATTGATCTTGCGTGCAGCTACATTAATGTCTCTGTCCCGGCACAAGATGGTGATGTCATCCGCGTACGCAACGACTTTAATGTCACTTGGGGGGACGGGCAAATCTTCAAGGTAAAGACTGAACAGAGCAGGCGATACGACTCCTCGTTGAGGGACACCGGCAGCGATCGGGACGCTATTAGAGACATGTCCCTGGAACAGCACTTTTGCTCGG
The DNA here is from genome assembly GCA_029168955.1 of Aplectana chamaeleonis. Taxonomy (NCBI): domain Eukaryota; kingdom Metazoa; phylum Nematoda; class Chromadorea; order Rhabditida; family Cosmocercidae; genus Aplectana; species Aplectana chamaeleonis. The sequence goes on from JAPDOI010000332.1 coordinate 457,161, forward strand.
CGCCCTTTGATGAGTGCGGTAATCCATCGTTTTTGCTAAGGCGGTATGGACGATCTCAAAAGCTTCTCAGACAGTATGCCAAAGTTGACAGAATCAAATGTTTTCGTGAGGTCCAGGGCTACACCAACAGTGCGTTGAGGTTTATAGGCGTTGAAGCCATCCAAGACATAGCTCACAATCTCCAGCAGCGCCGTGGTGGTAGAATGTAATTTGCGGAATCCATGTTGGTGCTGCTGTTTGTTATTATGCTCGGCAAGCTCCTTCACGACCAGTTTCTCAGCGACCTTGACAATTGGTGATAAAAGACTTATGGGCCTGTATCCCTTCGCTGTGGATGGCGATTTACCAGGCTTGGGCAACGGAATGACGCTTGCCATTTTCCAGTCTTGGGGTAGGATGCACGTGCGAAATGAAGTGTTAATGACGTCAGCCAGGATTGGCATAATCTCACTCGGCAGTTTCTTCAATACCGCTGGACTAATGCCATCCGGTTCTATAGCCTTCGAGTTGCGCATCTCTTTTACCACCTTTTCAATCTGCGCAGGCGTCACTGTTTCTGCTTCGTTCATGAGTGGCAATTTACAGAGCTCTCTAACAGTCACTCGATTCTGTTTCCCTCTCTTAGCCTGAGTTATGAAAAAATTCTTTCCGAGAGCAGTTGCAGCCTCCTTTCCCGATTTGAAAACTCCATTCTCGAACTCGATCGTGGAATAGTTGGTGGAGGTGCTCTTGCCCGAGATCTTCTTTAGAACTTTCCAAGTTGACGCTCCATCACTCTTGAAATTCATCTTCTCCGTGAATTCCTCCCAACACTCCTTCTTGTGCTTGTCCAGATCTCGCTTAATCTCGCTGTCCAGCTCAGCAATGGTCGGATCCAGGTGATCTGCGACTCTCTTTGCATCCCTTGTCCTTATCTTCTCCAAGATTTCCCTGGTGACATTGGGAAAGAAGGTCTTAACTCGGCCCTCCGGAATGGCTGCTTTCATGGCCTTGCGAATCGCGTCGGTCAAGTGACGTTCCTTCTGGTGCACGTTTCCATTCCATGGGTAGTCATCCACATGTTTGGTATGATATGAGAAGGTATATTAGATAATACGAAAGTGGAAACTCCTCCGCCGTGAGCTGACCTCGGAGCATGATAAGCAGTGTAGCCAGGAATGTTAGGTAAACGAGCGTTAGCGGAAGGAGACAGCTTGGTTTCCTGAACCATAATGATATCAGGATGATGGGTACGTGCGAAAAGAGAGAGTTCAGACAGCTTGGCTCGAAGGCCGTTGAGGTTGATATGTACAATAGAGAGGGGGCGGTTGGTGAATGAGGAATCAGAGTTGCTGGGGGCAGAGCACAGAACACAACGGAAGGAAGAGTCGTGATGCCTCGCAGAACTGAGACCCGAACAGAAGGGATGCACCCACCTTTGGCATCCGAAGCACTGGACGCTTGTTTTCCTCCATGTGACATCCTTGCCGCACGTGGCGCATGGGTACTTCTGAGCGGGTCCTGGATTCCTCTCGACGCCGGCCATTTGTAGTAGAATCTCTAGGAGAGCTGCGACCAGCCAGCACCTCTCCCATGACAAAAACCCTCTTCGCGGAGGGGTTGACGTCGGTTTGCACGGATGTGGTCTTCTTTCCTCCACACTGCCACGGCACGAACGTACGACATCTCGGCAACAGACCATCTAGACCCGGAGATTGCTGTGCTGGATAATGAGATCAAGCAGGATCTGGATAAGAACAAGAAGGAATGCTGGGAGAAGTTCACTGAAAAGCTGAATTTCAAGGCGGACGGAACTACGACGTGGAAAGTGTTGAGGGAAATTTCCGGCAAGTCCGCTCCCCCGATGAGCTCCGCTATTGAGTTCGAGGAGAACGTCTTCAAATCAGAGAAAGCGGCTGCCTACGCACTCGGCAAGAATTTTTTCATCACACGTACCAAGCGAGGCGTGCAAAACAGAGTCACAGTTAGAGAGCTGAGCCGGTTGCCGCTCATGAACGCTTCTGAGGCCTTTACTCTCACTCAAGTAGAGAAGGCTATCAAAGAAATGCGGAATTCGAAGGCTATCGGACCTGATGGTATCTCCCCAGCCATCCTGAAGAAGCTTCCCACGGAACTTCTACCGATGCTTGCAGATATCATTAGCACTTCTTTCCGGACCTGCACTCCACCCCAAGCTTGGAAGACAGCCAATGTGATACTGTTGCCAAAGCCAGGCAAGTCCCATAGTACGGCAAAAGGCTTTAGACCTATTAGCCTTTTATCTCCCGTTGCCAAGTTAGCTGAAAAGTTGATCGTGAGGGACCTGGCTGAGCAAAATGAGCGACAGCAGCATCAGCATGGGTTCAGGAAACTTCACTCTACTACTACTGCTCTTTTGGAGATCGTGAGCTTTGCGGTCGAAGGGTTCAACATGAGAAAGCCCCTGAGAACGGTAGCCGTCGCCCTTGACCTGAGCAAAGCGTTTGACTCTGTTAACTTGGGACTGCTGTCCGAGAAACTGCCCAAGTCGTTGCTACGCGATGGATTGCAGCGTTCACGAAAGGCCGCCGGGCTAAGGTTCTGTTCCAGAATCACGTATCCGATAGCATTCCAATAGCAGCCGGTGTTCCGCAAGGCGGAGTGTTGTCCCCTGCCCTATTCAACCTGTATCTTGAGGACATTCCCAAGCCTCCCAATGATGTAAAGATTGTTATGTATGCCGACGACATCACCATCATGTGCCAGGACCGTGACCTGCAGGTAGCCGCTAACAAGATCAGCGCCTATCTCGTCGAGTTGAAGCTCTTCCTCGATAATATGATGCTCACAGTCTCTGCTGCAAAATCCTCTGTTTCAGTGTTCACAACAAACACCAAGGAACACAGTGCCCATCCAGATGTGAAATGGGATGGTGAGCTGTTGCCAGCAGCAAAATTCCCCAAGCTGCTTGGCCTTATTCTTGATCCGTCACTGAAGTTCCACAAAAACGCGGAACAGAAACAAACAGTCGTCAAGGCTAGGCTTAATATCTTGAGAGCTCTCGGAGGAACATCATGGGGAAGCAGCCGAGAGACTATACTGAGAACCTACAGAGCAATACTTCTGCCGGCTCTGGAATATGCGGCACCAGTGTGGCAGCACCTGGAATAAGCTGCAGCGTGTACAGAATGCTGCGCTTAGAATTGCTAGCGGTCGTGCAAGGAGCTCCCCAATAGAACACCCTCACGCGGAGGCCTGCATATTGCCGGTCAAGGAGCATTGTGAACTCCAGGCACAGCAGATGTATATTAATGTTCTGAGACAGCCGAATCATCCGACAAAGAGAACCATGAAGCCCGTTAGAGAGAGGTCGATTAGGACGCCGTTCGCCGATGCTCCTCGTAAAGTTGATGCACAGAGATGGGCCGACTCCAATATGGAAAGGCTTCGTCTTCTACGTGAGGAGCACACCCAGTTTGTTCGAGGATATCTAACGAAGGCGGCTGTGAACCCTAACTTAGGAGCAGTGCCGCCTCGGGTTTGCGAGTCCGAGTCTCGACTCGGCAGACGAGCCAGATGTGCTCTTGCCTCGCTGCGCTATGGTCATTCTATTCTGCTTATGTCTTACGTCAACAAGATCGACAGCAGCCGACCAGACGCATGCCCGGACTGTGGTGCTCCCGGACACGACACGGCGCACTCATTCATGTGCCCGAAGAGACCTACCTCCTTAACCACAATGGACCTTTGAACGAATCCTGTGAAGGCCGCCCAGTTCCTCAACCTATGACAAAAAACCACTTTGAGGCTGCAGAAGAAGAAGAAGAAGTTTGTGATTACCGCATCTCGAGTTTCGACACCATTAATTAACAACAACTGAAAATGAAGCTCAGGAAGCAAGCAATATTGATTATGTATTAGACCCTTCCCGTATAACACGTGCCAAGTGAAAGCTCTCAATACCTCTAAATAAGCGAGTTATAAGCGCCCACCACATGCCCGGCCCCTTCAATCATTACACGGCCACGCCTTTTTTCTTGGTTTCGGAACTGAATAGGGGCTCGAAGGGTATATAAATTTCAATTGGGGCTTTGAATTCGGCTTCCTTGTTCATTTCTATTTTCATTATGGTTCGTTCTTGTGCAGCGGCAGCAAAAGAAGACAAATACATGCCTGAGACAACTCGCCCACGAAGCTTTCGCCCCTAGAATTCAAGGGATTTCCAAGGAGTCTAGCATCGTTCGCAAGAGGCCTTCTTCTTCTTCTTCTTTGCAGCCACAGAGAGGGGTTCTTTCATAGGTTCAGAAACTCGGCCACTAGCGTAGGGTTCGTTCACAGATCCATTGTCGTTAATGTAGTCGGTCTCTTCGGGAAGTTGAACAGGTGCGCAGTAGTATGCCCTTGACTACCGCAGTCGGGGCACTTTTCAGGTTTGCTGTTATCAATCCTATGCAAATATGACATAATCATGGGGGAGTGTCCACAGCGTAACAAGGCAAGGGTGCACCTGGCACGCCTGCCAAGTTCCATCTCTGTCTCGCTGACCTTTGGAAGTGCGACTCCCAGGATGGAGTTTATGGCAACTCTGCTCAGGTGTTCCTTCACGAATCGGGTATGCTCCGCGCGCAAGAGACGGAGGCGTTCTTGTTGTGCTTTGGTCCATCAATGCACATCTACTTTGGACGGAGCATCGGCGAAAGGCTTTCTGATACATCTCTCTCTCTCACCGGGTTTAGTACTCTTCGCGATGGATGATTTGCCTGCTTCACGATGTTAATGTACATTTGTTGCGTCTGGAGTTGACAGTGGTCTCTAACTGGCAATATGCGAGCTTCGGCGTGTAAGTGCTCAGTTGGAGAGCTTTTAGAACAGCCAGTCGCGATTCGCAGAGCACAATTTTGGACGCGTTGCTTGGGTCAAGATGTGTCCGACACGATGTGCTGCCAGACTGGCGCAGCATACTCCAAGGCGGGTTGCACAATAGCCTTATACGTGGTCAGGATCGTTTCTTTATTGCATTCCCAGGACGTTCCACCGAGAGCACGCAGCACGTTGAGTCTTGTTTTTACTGTGGCTCGCTTCTGCTCAGTGTTCTTATGAAACTTCAACGAGGGATCCAACACGAGTCCGAGGAGCTTGGGTAATCGGGCGGCCGGCAATTGAGTTTCGTCCCATTTCACCATGGGATGGGCTATGTGCTCCGCATTATCAGTGGAAAAGATGGTGACGGGTGATTTAGAGGCAGAGACCGTGAGCATTCTGCTGTCGAGAAAACATTTCAACTCGATCAAGTAGTCATTGATCTTACTGGCGGCTACCTTAATGATCTCGGCACAGAATAGTAATATCATCCGCGTATGCAACGACCTTGATGTCTTGAGGGGGAACGGGCAGATCTTCTAGATATAAACTGAAAAGTGCAGGCGATAAAACCAGGGTCAAGCGGGGTTGCGAAAGTTCGCAACGGGGTTGGGGGGTCGCAACAAATTTGGCCCGAAAATGAAAATTTGATGAGGATATCCTAAAGATTCTCGATATTTTTGGTCACCAAGGGGGAGGATCGTAGCATTGCTCATCTTTTAGGCGTTTGAGCCCGACTACTGAGCGATTTTTCGTCGTCTGACACATTTAGCAATCGAATATATTGATCATTTCGGTTTTCCGAACCACCCAAATATCCAAATACAAGAGAAATAATTTTTTTTGGAGAAAATAAAGTGCCCAGAAATCGATTCGCGGTGGAATCTTAAAAATTTAGGATTCAATTTTTGGTTGTCGGGGCCGCTCCGATTTCGAAAAATTACGCAACGCCTCGCTTGACCCTGGATAAAACTCCTCCTTGAGGGACACCAGCGGCGATGGGGATGCTATTGGAAACATGTTCCTGGAACAACACATTTGTCCGACGTCCCTTAGTGAAGGCAGTTATCCACCGCTTCTGCCATGGCTTAATTGTAGACTTCGACAGGTTCTCTAATAGTGTGCCGAGATTGACAGTGTCAAAAGCCTTTGTGAGGTCAAGGGCCACACCAACGGTACGCTGGGGTTTGTTGGCATTGAAGCCGTCCAGAACATAGCTCACAATTTCCAACAAGGCCGTAGTGGTGGAGTTTAATTCACGGAAACCATGCTGATACTGTTGCTTGTTGTTGTGTTCGGCCAGCTCCTCCACAACCAGTTGCTCGGCAACTTTGGCGATGGGTGAGAACAGACTGATCGGCCGGTACCCTTTAGCCGTTTATGGTGACTTTCCCGGCTTCGGCAGTGGAATAACACGAGCCACTTTCCAATTTTGGGGTAAAGTACATGTACGAAACGATGTATTTATGACGTCAGCAAGAAGGGGCAGTATTTCACTGGGCAGTCTCTTCAGGACTGCTGGGCTCAAACCGTCTGGCCCTATTGCCTTCCAGTTACTCATCTCCTTTATCACCCTCTCGACCTGAGCGGGCGTGACTGCATCATCTTCAGCCATGAGTGGCAATTTACAGAGTTCCCGAACAGTTATTCTGAAAAAATGCTTCCCAAGAGCATTTGCGGCCTCTTTCCCTGACTTGAAGACTCCGCCGTCGAATTCAATCGTGGAATTGTCGGCGGAGGTGAACTTTCCGGAGATCCTTTTCAAGGCCTTCCACGTTGCTGCTGCATCATTTCTGAAGTTCATCTTATCAGTGAACTTTTCCCAAGATTCTTTCTTGTGCCTATCAAGGTCCATCCTGATCTCTTTATCCAGCTCGGCAATGTCTGGGTCAAGATGATTAGGAGCTCTCTTTGCGTCCCTTGTCCTTATCTTCTGCAATGAAGAAGAAGAATGTCTCACTGGTGACATTGGGAAAGAATGTCTTGGCGCGACCTTCAGGGATCGCAGCTTTCATAGCCTTCAGGCTAGCATCAAATAGGTGGCGCTCCTTCTGGTGTACATCGCCATTCCACGGATAACCGGCCTCTTGGCGAAGCGCAACCTCCCTGAACAGGCTCCGGTCTGCACGGCCTAAAGTACGATAAGAACGGTGACGAACACCTGTATAGGGAGCAAGAGAGTTAGAGAGATCAATATCGACAATTACAGGGATGTGATCGCTGGAAAGAGTTGTGGATGTAGACCAAGAGCAGGCATTAGAGAGATTAGAAGAGACAAGGGAGATGTCTGGGCTGGAAGATCGGCCGTTGGCAGGGGGTCGAGTGGGCTGATCATCGTTTAGAATGACCAGGTCGCATTCCTCCGCCCAATCTACGACGTCACTTCCTCTAGCATCAGAATCAAGCGACGAGCAGAACGTGTGCGCATTGAAGTCACCCGCAAAGACAATTGAGGGAGATAGCGAGAGCAGTGTAAAGCTGCTTGAGGAGTGGGATAGGGTTGTAAGTTGGTGGACAGGATGTAGAAGGAGGAATGTATATATTGAAAAGAGAAAGTGATGTTTTTAGAGGTAGATGAATGGGGATGTACTCGAGAGTGCTATCTACTGGAGTGTTTGGAATTATGTGAGAGGGAAGAGAGGATAGAACAAAGTAGAGACTCCGCCTCCTTGAGATGACCTAGGAGTATGATATGCAGTATAGCCCGGGATGTTTGGATGTCGAGAGGTAGCAGAGGGAGAGAGTTTGGTTTCCTGAACCGTGATAACATCCCTGTGATGAGTACGAGCAAAGAGTGATAATTCAGAAATCTTGGAGCGAAGGCCGTTTAGATTGATGGGTACAATAGATACGGGGCGGTTGGTAGATGAGGAATTGGAGTTACTGGAGGCGGAGCACACAATACAACGAAAGGAAGAATCGTGGTGCCTCACATAACTGAGACCCGAACAAGAGAAGTGCACCCACCTTTGGCATCCAAAGCACTGGACGCTGGTCCCATTCCAAGTGACATCTCTGTCGCCTGTGGCACATGGGTACTTCTTCTTCGCGGGTCCTGGATTCCTTTCGACGCCGGCCATTTGTAGAAGAATCCTCAGGAGAGCTGCAGCCAGCCAGCACCTCTCCCATGACAAAAACCTTCTCCGCGGAGGGATTGACGTCGGTTTGCACGGAGGGGGTCTTCTTTCCTCCACACTGCCACGGCACGAACGTACGACATTTCGGCAGCGCAAGAGGCCTTGAAAGATTTTGAGGGTACCATTGTGATCAGCGTGTGATTTCCTCCAAGATAAGCATGGAATCTAAAGGATATTTTCTCATCTGTTCTGTTAATGCTAAGAATCTATTAATTTAGTTCTTGAACGGCTGCGGTACCAGAGAGAGACTGGGCGGTTTTGCGACGTGAGTATCCTTGTCAGGGATCGACATTTCGCCGCACATCGTAATATCTTGGCTTCATGCAGCCCATACTTCGATTCAATCTTGAGGTCTGCAAAAGTTACAAAGGAGCTGGTATGTTTTCGACTATGGATATTTCTAGTTCATAGGTTTCCCTCCAATTGTTTTTCCTATTGTTTTTACATGCTTAATTGATTTTTTTCGGCTTCGGTCTCTTGCTGGCATCTGAACGCTTGCTACCCTCCTAGGCTGCAGAGCTAGTTCCATCAGCCGCGCGCGTCGCGTCACGTTGGCGCGTTGCCAAAGCCTCAGCCGTCTTTGCCTGTCGATCAATGACTCCGATGTTTTGGCCCGATTTCTGATACAGATTCAATTTCGTAAGTAGGATCAACTGTAGGCTGATATAAAAGAAGCGACAGATTGAATACAACACTGAATATAGGCGAAGGCACCTAACTCAGCAGCCATATAACGTTCATGAAATCTTATTGGATGGAGAATACGCAGTGAAGCGTATATTGTCATTCATTCCTTCCCAACGCCACACGTGTAAATCACATTACTTCATTTCAAGGGTAATTTTTTGGTCAACGAGATTTTATTTTATCATCACCTTTAGGAATAAACCCTTAGCGCGCAGTTTACTTTGTGATAGGCCAACTCATTGCGGGAGAAAAAAGGGAATGGAGGAACGGAGGAGCTCTGTGAACAGATAGCGAGCCTATATCAAAGAGTACCCGTTCTAAAAAGCAGTGTCTCATTGATAAAGAATCACAACGAGAAAATCGGGAAGGAGAAGAAAAGACGAGAGATAAGAAAATGGTAATGGTTGCTTGCTAAAAACACAGAGGGTCCGCTCGAAAGAATTCTTGAATAACCAACAGTGCGCGAAATAATATAGCCAGGTTTATCTGCCGGCTAGACAAATAGGGAGCGAAATCAGAGTACGAATACGCATTCTCCCATCAAGATAACGTCAAGAATCGCGTCGTCGAGTTTTTTGACTTATGCATGGTCTATAAGCTTCTGTACTCATCGACCTCACTTCGCACAATCAATTTCTTTGAAACCGCTACAGGGAGTCATTTTTGGATAGCGTTGTCTAGGCCGAAAACCACCATCCGCGCAAAATCTCTCGTTTTCAAAGCTGGGAGTGGTTTTCTTGAGACCACAAAGGATGTTCCAGCTACTGTATGAGCTATGCTCTATTTAAGCGGAGAATGTCCCACCTTTTGCATTGCTACGGACTATACTAGTTTGTTTTCTGTTATCGACCCCTCATTATCTCATATTATTTGTATTATTTTTCTGATATTCTGATTTTCACTGCGCTATTGCAAATATGATGGGGTCACTGTCATGAATACCTTTTTTCACGTTTGCCCTATGTTAGCGTAGTGAAACTAAACCAAACTAAGATGAGAATGGGCGAATTGAAATTGGAATTCAAAGCAGAATACCAAATAGGGCCTAAAATATTGAAGCAAGTCCAGTAGGATGCCTTTCATGTTACAATATTTACGAAAGCCGGCACGTATCCTAGTCCATTTCTTGCTAAATGGTTTCATTCTTCCCTCCTCACACCTGTCTTTGTTAAGTCAATGGCTCTATGTCGTTTTGGCTGCGAGAGAGGACTCGCCTACAGTTGATCCCATAGTCTACGGCAATGGGAGTAGGACCTGGTGAGGTTGCGGACTCGTCTTAACATACGGTAGTTTGTTAGTGGTCTCACTCATTTTTCCGAAACAGCTGTGATAGATCGGTGAGTCTGTGTTTTCATCGATATGACTACATCTGTGGAAGCAATGAAAACAGGTGAAAATGTGAGAGTGGAAACAAAAACTCGCCGACCAATCTCCTTTACTTCGAAAAAATGAGTGATAACACAGACTACAGTATGTTAGGAAGAGTCCGCAATCTCACCAGGTCCTACTTCCATTGCTGTAGACTATACCTATGAAATTGAATTTGTATGAGGAATCGGGCCAAAACCTCGGAGTCATTGATCGACAGGCGAAGACGGCTGAGGCTTTGGCAATGCGCCAACGTGGCGTTACGCGCGCCGCACGCGTCTGTTGGAACTAGCTCTGCAGCCGAAGAGGGTAGCAAGCGTTCAGATGTCTTGCTGGTTGCGACAAGCAGCCTGTAGGTTGAGTACACACGCACAAAGGCGTGGTTGCCCCCCTCCCCCCCTCACGCTGTGCGCCGCAGTGATGAGAGGGAAGCCACGTTTTGTTGGCGTGTACTCCACCTAAAAGCTCTATAAGCCGTTTGAAAGCTCAACTTTTCGAACTAGTGCTTCTGCTCAGTTTCAGTTTGTCCTGTTGGTTTGCGAGTTCCATACTCAATATGGAGAAATTGAACTGTCCAGTTTTAATGTTTCTGGTAGTTTCAGTGCTATTTTCGACTTTTTTATTTCTATGGTAGTTTTCTAGAAGCCCGCAACTTTTTTCTTGTAAATTTTTGATTTGAATTTGATTCCATTCTTTTCTAATATTTTTTGTGCTAAAATGTTTTCGATAATTTTCTATCATCACACCAAAGTTGATAGTATTTTCGACTGATGTTCACAATGTGGCCAGACTGTTTTGTGATTCACGGATTCGTTAATCCGCTAGTCGTTGTCGGCCTTTTCTTGGCGTTTGGCTGCAGAATATGATGGATAAGTAAGCTCTGGTACATCCCTAGTGACCTGTCGATTTCGATTATCAGCGGCAGCGGAGCGGTGGGCCTCGGCCAAATATAATTAGTGATAAGGAGTTTCCGACGAAAAAGCCACCGCTTCGCGCTGTGATAGTCGAAAACAGAAGCTCACTTGCAATGAAACAGTCTATTTTAGGCGGTCTCTACTCATTTTTTTGTTTTTCTATTCATCGATATTTTTTGAATTGATAGAAAGGGCGGATTTCTTTTCAAGAATTAAATAAAATAACGCAAATGTGACAGACTTTTTGAAAATATGACATGTAAAAAAAAAACAGGAGATGTTGGGTATGGTCGTGCTATTTGAAGTCAGCATGCGAAATCGCCAAAGTGGTCAAGATACTAGAACGCTCACGCTGTTGGGAGCTTCCAAATGAGCCAAAATAACCGTATTTGAGCATCAATTCATGGGTGGAGTCTCAACCAGGGACGTCCGTTTCAGGCTTTTTCGGGGAAAGTACGGAAAATCCGGGCAAAAGTGGTTGATCATTGCGCGTTTGCGGGCCATTCCGAGAGTATTCAGCCAACAATTAGGGGTGACGGTACCGAGTATCCAACTGCAAAACAAGGCCATGATGAAATCAATGAGAAGTGCGGTCCCTCTCTTCATCTCTGAAATGATTGCGGCAAAGTTAGTCTGATAGTGAGTGTAGCTCTTATCAAAACTGTTAGTGAAGTTGGTGAAACTGTTAGTGAAGTTTTGTCTTTTTCCAGAAAAAAAGAAAATTCCAATTATTATGGGAAAAAATCAAACAACATTGTGACATGAGAAAATTTTTTTTTACCTAAAATTCAGTTTGTTTTGCCCCGCTGAATATGTACCAGCCACTTTAAAGTGGCGATCGGTTGGACCATGCGCCCTTCCTCCTGGCACAGAACTGCGGCTCCCATCGGTGAAGTTCACCGAGAGTGCGCGCTTGGGGTGGCTCGAGATGGCTCAGATACTCTCATACTTTCTCGCTTTTGACGCTTCCAACGGCGTAGCGATCCAGGTCGTCAGAGTTCATTAGCGATGCTACTTCGATCACTTTTGCCAGCGTGTACATATGCTGTCTTCAACTACGAAGTTTTTAAACGGAGCTGGTTTGTCAAGGCAGGTCATATATCTCAATTGTCCTGTCAATTTCGAAAGCTCTGGTATTTTGCTAAAAAACTATGAGAAAAGTTTAAAAAAAGTCAGAACTGAAGATTTTCATAAGCTTTCAGAGTGGAATGGAGAAATCGAAATGAAGAGAAGCATAGAATAGAAAAAGGCGTGCGTTTTAAAGTGACCTATTACAGCTGGAAGGGCGGGGAGTTTCAAGAACGTTATACAGAAAGAAATTCCGGGAAATACTTCCATTCGTTTTTCTCACTCACTAGGCATATCCTGTTCAAATGCTGCCAAAAAGGTAACGTATGCTTTTGGGAGCGAAATTCACGGAACTGGCCTCGAACTTGGCGCATGTCCTAGGTAAACTTTCCTGTAAAGGTACTGTCCAAGCTCAGGGGTAATGTTCGATATTATACTCCGCCCGCCGCGTATAGCAACCCTACCATGCGCAAAATCTCAATTCGCTCAAAAAAGCGAGGAAATAGTCGACCACGCCCCCTTCAAAGAAAAAATGGGTGACGCCCACCGACAAGCTTCCGATCTCAATAGGGAATCGAAGCGCGATTGATATTATTCAAAATCTGTGTTTTTCTATTTGTTTTTGGTCTGGCTTTATATTAACATCTGCTTTAGAACGGTGGCTGCGAATACCGAGAAAAAACAGGCTCGAGACAACTCGTCCGCGAATTTCTCGCCGTTAAAATTTAAAATCTTTGAGGGGCAATAGCTCCGTCTTGAATGAGTTCTGAGCGATTCCGGAAACACCATTGTGTTCAGCGTAAAATTTTCTCTAAGATAGACTGAAAAGCGAAAATGGATTCTGAGGTTGGACTGTGCCTTTAATCCGTTGCTGATCACGTAAACTTTGCTATGAAACGGTGTGTACATGAGCGAATATTCTAATGTTTTTGAACCTTGCAGGTAACTGTCAATTGCCAGCAACCAAAGGCTTTCGAATTGTTGTTGAATTACATGTATAGTGGTTGTGTGGTTATTGATCGAACAACTGTGGCGGAACTTCTTCGATTAGCAAATAATTTCTTGGTAAGACTTATAGCAGTAAACGCTTGTACACTCTGTGTTGCCGCACATTTTTCGTCCTTCTAGGTTGGGTTCTAGCAAATATTTACTATCCTCGCATTGCGTAGAAGTCAAAAAATCATCCTCAATCGAATTGAAATTAGTGTTCGTGGTCCTGTGAAAAAGTTCTTGGGTTTGTTTTATGAAGCCAAGATGCCGAGATGCCTTGGCAGTGTGGAGGAAAGAAGATCGCCTCCGAAAATCGACGGGCTCAGAGGTTTTTGGGCGCTGTGAGATGGATTGCTAGCGAACTTCACGTCGCGGAGAACAGCGAATCTTGGACAAAAAACTTTTTAAAAAATCTGGTTTTTATGATCATTTCCACCAGAACGGGTCCAAAAACAAAGAATGTGCTCTCCTGATTCCGATTATTTTCGCCCACTGTACTATGATAAACGCCTCCAGTGCGCTATTCTGGTTTCCCTTAACCAACCCATGTGTTGAATCCAACCTCTGTTATAAAATTTGTGGGAAGTGTAGTTGAGTCTAAAAGTTGTACCCACGGTTTATAATGTGTTCCTTCTTCTTCTTCTTTGTAGCCACTGAGAGGGGTTTCGTCACAAGTTGAGGAACTGGGCCACCAGCACTGGATTCGCCCGCAAGTCTATTGTACTAAGCGTTGTTAGCTTTTTCGGGCAATCAAATAGGTGCTTAGTGTCGTGGCCTTGGTTTCCACAGTCCGGGCACACGTCAGGCTGGCTACTGTCGATCCTGTACAGGTAAGACATAAGCAATGGAGATGGTCCGCAGCGTAACGAAGCGAGGATACACCTGGGGCGCCTACCGAGCTCGGACTCGGTATCACATACTCGGGGCGGCACATCATCGAGAATAGGGTTGACGACCGCTTTGGCGAGATGATCCTTCACGAACCGGGTGTGCTCCGCGCGTAAGAGACTAAGCCGTTCTTGATTCGAGTCGGTCCATCTCTGTACATTCGCTTTGTTCGTAGCATCGGCAAACGGCACTCTGATCGATCTCTCTCTTACGGGATTTAATAGTCTTCTCGACGGATGATTAGGCTGCTTAAGGACATTAATGAACGTCTGCTGAGCCTGGAGCTGGCAATGTCCTTTCACGGCAAGATGCGGGCCTCGGCGTGAAGGTGCCCAATCGGAGAGCTTTTTGCACATCCAGTGGCTATTCGAAGTGCAGCATTCTGAACTCGCTGCATCTTAGTCCAGGAACTGTCCGACACGGTGTGCTGCCAGACAGGTGCAGCATACTCCAATGCAGGCTGCAGAACAGCTCGATATGTCGTCAAGATTGTCTCTCTGCTGCAACCCCAGGACGTTCCTCCTAGAGCTCTCAACACATTAAGCTTTGCCTTGATAATTGCCTGCTTCTGTTCAGCATTTTTGTGAAACTTCAGCGATGGGTCCAAAACGAGGCCCAGCAGTTTGGGAAATTTCGCTGTAGGCAAGAGGTCACCATCCCACCTGACAACAGGTTGGGCGCTGTGTTCCTTTGGGTCATATGTGAATACCGAAACAGAAGACTTTGCCGTGGAAACTGTGAGCATCATACTATCGAGAAAGTTTTTAAGCTCGACGAGATAGTCGCTTATCTTGTTTGCGGCTGCCTGTATGTCACGATTACGGCACATGATGGTGATATCGTCGGCATACGCAACAATTTTTATATCTTCAGGAGGCTCAGGTAAGTCTTCAATATACAGGCTGAAGAGGGCAGGTGACAAAACTCCACCCTGCGGCACACCGGCTGCTACAGGTATACTATCGGAGACGTGATTCTGGAATAACACTTCGGCCCGACGACCTTTCGTAAACGCTGCGATCCAACGCTTCTGCCACGACTGTAGCGAGGACTTCAATAGTTTCTCGGGCAAAAGTCCTAGGCTAACAGAGTCAAATGCTTTGGTTAGATCGAGGGCAACGGCCACCGTTCTAGGAGGCTTTTTGGTATTGAACCCATCAACCGCATAGCTGACAATCTCCGGAAGGGCAGTGGTGGTGGAGTGAAGCTTTCTAAATCCATGCTGATGTTGCTGTGCCTCATTCTGCTCTGCCAGGTCCCTTACGATTAGCTTTTCGGCTACTTTCGCGATCGGTGATAACAGGCTAATAGGGCCATAGCCCTTCGCCGTGCTTTGCGATTTGCCTGGCTTAGGCAGTGGTATCACATTGGCGGTCTTCCAAGCTTGGTGTAGAGTGCAGGTTTGGAAAGAAGTGTTTATGATATCTGCGATCATCGGTAGAAGTTCCATGGGAAGCTTCTTCAGGATGGCTGCTGAGATACCATCAGGTCCGAGAGCCTTCGAGTTCCGCATTTCCTTGATAGCCTTCTCCACTTGAGCAGGAGTAAAGGCCTCAGTGGCGTTCATCAGCGGCAGACGGCATAGTTCTCTTACCGTGACTCTGTTTTGTACGCCTCGCTTGGTACGTGTGATGAAAAATTTTTTGCCAAGAGCATATGCGGCAGCCTTTCCTGATCTGAAGACGCTGTTATCGAACTCTATGGTAGAGTTCGAGGAGGGGGCGGACTTGCCAGATATCTTCCTCAATACTTTCCACGCCGTTGTTCCGTCTGCTTTAAAATTCAACCTTTCGGTGAACTTCTCCCAACTGTCTTTCTTGTGCGTGTCTGAATCCTTTTTTATCTCTTCATCCAGCTTTGCCACCTCAGGTTCCAAATGATTCTCAGATCTCTTTTCATCCCTTGTTCTGATCTTCTGTAGAATCTCCCTGGTGACATTAGGGTAGAAACTTTTTACACGTCCTTCAGGTATGGCCGCTTTCGTAGCCTTCCGGATGGCGTCTGATATGTGACGCTCTTTCTGGCGCACATCGCCATTCCATGGATATTGAGCTGCCTGGCGGAGCGCAACCTCTCTGAACAGGACCCAGGCAGCAAGGCCTAAATTGAGATAAGAACTTTGAAGAATACCAATATAGGGGGCAAGAGAGTTTGAGAGATCAATATGGAGAAAGACGGGAATATGGTCGCTGGAAAGAGTTGTGGAAGTGGACCAGGTGCAAGCATTAGAAAGATTGGATGAAACGAGGGAGATGTCCGGGCTGGAAGGTCGGCCGTAGGAAGGGAGACGAGTAGGCTGATCATCGTTGAGGATAACCAGATCACACTCCTCAGCCCATTCTTCAACGTCTTCCCCTCTGGCGTCGGACTCAAGCGCAGAACAGAACGTGTGAGCATTGAAGTCACCTGCAAAGACAGCTGATGGGGAGAGAGAGCAGTCATGCGACTGCTTAAGAAGAGGTATGGGGTTGTAGGTTGGGGGACAAGAAGTGGAGGGAGGGATGTAAATATTAAATAGAGATAATGGAGTTTTAAGAGAGAGGTGAACGGGAACGTACTCGAGAGTACCGTTCTTAGGAACATTTGGAATCAGATGAGAGGGTAAGTTAGAAAGTACAAACGTAGAAACTCCGCCTCCAAGAGCTGTCCTTGGGATGTGATAGGCAGTGTAGCCTGGAGTGTTTGGTTGGGGATAAGTGGTAGAGGGAGAGAGTTTGGTTTCTTGAACCATAATAACATCCGGATGACGAGTACGAGCGAAGAGAGAGAGTTCAGATAACTTGTTGCGAAGGCCGTTGAGATTAATGTGAACAATGGAGAGGGGGCGGTTGGTAATTGAGGAATCAGAGTTGTTGGGGGCAGAGCATAGAACACAACGAAAGGACGAGTTGTGACGCCTCACAGAACTACGACCTGAGCAGGAGAAGTGCACCCACCTTTGGCATCCAAAGCATTGGACGGTTTTCCCATTACAGGTGACCATCTTGCTGCATGTGGCACATAGATACTTCTGCACAGGTCCAGGATTCCTCTCGACGCCAGCCCTTTGTAGTAGAATCTTCAGGAGAGCTGGGGCCAGCCAGCATCTCTCCCAGGACTAAAACCCTCTCGGTGGAGGGAGTGATGTTGGTTTGCACGGAGTTGATCTTGCTTCCTCCACACTTTCCACGGCACGAACGTACGACATCTCGGCAGCATAATGTGTTCCTCATGTCTTATGTTGGCTTACAGGTCACAAAACTCAAGAATTACTGTGCTGAGTATCTGGATAGATATTTGGACGCTGCGAATTCATTGTCGGTGCGTCAACTCGCGACGAGATACAACCTGCCATCCTTGCTGAAAGCAGCATCGGAGTATTTCGACATTAACATAAATCGATGCTTGCTTGAATCCGTCGACATCCTTAAGTACTCTATGCCACAACTTCTGAAGATTCTCGAGGATCCCAAATATCAAGATGTTATCAGTCCGGATGTTTATTTGAAGTCGGTTAGCAGTCCTTGTTCGCAACGAAACACCTTAGAGCATTTCATTTCTCCTCACATAGGAATAATACATTGTTCAGGCTCATTGTGCGTTGGATCGGCGACGATATCACCAGCAGAGAGGCCTCGTTTCGCCCCTTGTTAGAGCGCTGTCAACTGTCTATGGTATCTGATAATGCTCTAGAGTTTGTTCTTGATTACTCACCACTTCTAACGAAAAGTCAAAACTGCAGATATGGCCTGCTGTGTGCCATGTTAGTTTCCTTCCATGTAGTCCCTCATATCAGGTTAACACCTGTTTCGAACGTTTTGTTCAGGCACGCTAGTGGTATACCAATGCCCAAGTATGAGCAACAGTTCGTTTCACTAACGCAACAACTAGGTGGTGATGCTGCTGCTGCTGCGCTTCTGGAGTCGAACGCTTCTTTAGCTGCTGCCGTTGATGAGGATTACGAGAATGATTCCAGGTAGTTATTCGATTGTGCATTTTGCCATTGTCAACCGTTTTCGGGTTATTCTGTATGGTATGTGTAAGTGTATTCATCCGTGATTAGTTCCCGATGACGAGAATTCGACATTCCCCTCAAATTCAAGTGATTATTCGAAAAACGATACAACGATCATGTAAATGATCGGGCCTCTACCCTTGTGATAGATGTGTTTAGAGGGCGTGGCGTGTGCTTATTTATGCATTCCATGTTTTGCGTTTAGGCTTTTTGCTTTTCCCATCAATCGATCTGCATGTTGATCCTAACCTCACAATTGATCACCTTCGTGAGAGCGCTTTTTTGTGTGTATTTCCGTCCTGGCAGGGTTTTCACATTGCAGCCGCCATGTAATAAATATATCTAGAGTGCCCGTTGTGTAGAAGCCCAGTGGAGGTACGAACGCTTCTCCAAATTTTTGTTTTTGAGCCGAAAATCATATGATTTCTACCCTCAATATTCGTTCTTAAGCTAGATTTTTTACTTCCCCACCTCCTCTTCCCAAGCCGTTGAGAAATTACACAACCGCGCTTAAACCTGCGTCTTGGACTGCAACCGTATCCGAGATACTCAACCTACGCGTGGTGGATCTGCTGGCTGCCGCACTCCTTCGTATTCTACTACTACGAGCTGGCATTGAGAGGAACTCAGGGCCACGCAGCAAGACTCCGTGATATCCCTGTTGTCTTTTGGATTATCGGCTCAACATGCAAGCGTTCAGTGCGGTGGTTGCCTTGGCTGGGTACACCTCAAATGTTCGGGGTTAGCCAGCTATAATGACTACACTGATGCTTATTGTTGTATATCTTGCTCAAACTCTCCCTTTAGTGTTCCTCATCATAGTCTTAACATTTTTCAACTTAACATTAATGGCCTGGTTGAACTGACTGCGTACATTGAACGCTTTCATCCTTATGTCATCCTCTTGCAGGAGACAAAACTCAGCGCATCCTCTTCCCTCCCCCGTCTCTCCGGTTATGCGTGTGGTTGTCTCTAGGTCCCCTTGACATAGGTGAACTACTTGAGCAGTTTGCGGATGATTGTGATCTTGTTGCCAGGGTAAGGCGTAGCGGTGTGATCGGCCCGTGAGAGGTGCGGCCCCCCCTCCTCCAGCTTTGAATCCTGTGCGGCCCCCCTTCCATTGAGGTTGTCACTTTAACCCTTTGTGTGAACCAGTTTGAGTGCTCTCTTCTGTACAATGCTTCCAAACGATTTTTCAGCAAAAACGGACGTTATAGGTCAAGTCACACCGGCTATAGTCGGCTCAAAATGGTCAGATAGACCTGGGACACGGCCGATAGCTTTTTTAATGGTCTTCTTCAAAATAAACATTACAGCAGTCCGATACAGAAATAATATTTTCTCGACCTCTCCGGACATCGAAGTCCAGACAGCGGTTTTCCAATTTTTCAGCGCCCCGAATAACACTCATAGGCGACTGCTCGGCTACTGGAAGGGCTAATCAATAAGTTTTCTCACTTATCAACCTGATAAACCTTTAAAATTGATCTAGAGGCCTTTATCGCAAAAATCACACGGTGTGATGAGGTCTGTTTTTAGGGCTCAAATCACACCGTCACATTTACAGCTGTCACACCGGCCGTAATCGGCTCAAAATGGTCGAATCGGCCTGGGACTCGGCCGATAGCTTTTTTAATGATCTTCTTCAAAATAAACACTACAGCAGCCCCATCCAGAAACATTGTTTTCTCGACCTCTCCAGACGTCAAAGTCCAGGCAGCGGTTTTCCGACCTCTGGATAGTATCTCGGATTTGGCGGAAATCTTGCCTACGGGTGCGATTTGGGGCGCTGAAGATGAATCGGGGGGCGGTCAAGAGGCACCCAAAAAGGTTTGCCGCCAGTACCAGTGGACACGTTTTATGGTGGGGAGAGAGATAATTGCACTGCACCTCCCTACCGACGGCAGATGGCCAACGCCGCGTTGCGGCGAAAGGTGTCGCGCATGCGACGAGTGAAATGGAGCTCCGTTTCGAGCTGCTATCAGGGGCAGCGAAGCTGAAATTCGGCAAGTGAGCTCCAGCGGGATTGAGCTTCATCCTCAAGCAGTCATATCTTAAACCTTCACATGTGAACCTTTGGAATCCACTCTGAAGACAGTAACGTTTCGTTTTCCCAGTTTACTGACCAGCGAAGAGGCTGAATATACCGTTCAGGGATACCAGTTATAGAATTACCGACTTCACGCAGAAGCCGAAATTCAAAAATTTCAAAGTTCACTCTGAACACTAAAATTTTCAGTTTTCTGGCTATAAGACCATTCATGAGGTTTAAATTTGTCGTTGGTATTCTACCGGGTTCCGAACAAGTCAGCTTCATGCAGATGCTGAAATTTAAAAAAATCATTTTCCCTCTGAAGATTGAGTTTTTCTAATTTTTGGTCGTAAGACCATTCAGGAGGTTGGAATGTGTCGTGGAGGGTGTACCAGGTTGAAACTGATCAGCTTCACTCAGAAGCTGAAATTTTAGAAAATTCAATTTTCACTCTGAAGACTAAAATTTCCAATTTCCTGGTGTTAAGGCCATTCATGAGGTTTAATTGTGTCGTTGGTATTCTAGCAGGTAGAAACTAAACCCGTTCAACCATCCACCTTGGGAAAATTTGACGCAACGCTGAATCGTCATACCCTAGCAAATTTAATTAGGGAAAAATCGTCAAAGGTTATTATTCTCTGGGTCCTACTCCGATATCTACGAGAGAACGTATTTTCATTAATATTTGCTGGTCGTCTATGCGGTGTGAATTAGCACACAATCGAGACTGACCTTGTGCTGTGTTTATGGGCTAAAGAGGACCTGCGGCGCAGTCGTTTTTTCTAATTTTCCTTCAGCAACAAAAAATCTCGTGACCTTCTATGACTGATTTCTGTCATTCGCTGAAAGAGAAATAACGTCTTCCTTCTTAAACATGGTCTGAGCCTATGGATTCAAACTAATAAATCCTCGTTGACATCAGCCGATACCTATCTCTTACTCTACCGACCCTGCTGTCCGCATGGCCATTGGCGAAGGCCACTGGGACATGTTCACGATCCTGGGTCGCTTGTCTTCGCATCTGTTATGTCCACTGGCTATGCAGTATACATTGGATCCGACTCACTCATTTTCGGATATCCGTCCGAATGAACCGAAATTTGCATGATTCAAAATCCGATTCACCGAAAAAACGTCAAAATCCGAATGATCCAGAATCCGATTCACCGAAATGTGCCATGAGTCGGATAATTAGTCGGATACCGAATATCCGAAATATGTCATGATTCGGATCTGATGTATAGGATATCGGTAGATTCGGCAAGTACTGTTACTCAAAAAGGTGCAATATTTGAATTCATGTTTCGACATTTCATTATACTGTAGCCATGCAGGTGCGTATTTACACTCCAGACATCCAATTGGAGCGCAGATTTTGCGCATATGGGGTGTGGTATACTTTTGCGACACACGTTCCCATCGCTCTGCTAGCTCCTGCCCTTTAAAGGCAATGATCACGATAGAAAAAGTAATGGAGAGAACTGCGAAAATCTGTGTTGTTCGAAAACAGCTGAAGAACTGCGAAGGTTCCGCGGCGACAAATGCGCTAAGCTTAGAGTCATTAAGGCACAAAGATGCCAAGGTGCACAGCTCCGCCCATAGAAAATGGAATATGCTGTTGTGTCTGGTCAAAATTCTGCCACGTGCACCGCAACTAGTAAAGTAATTTACAAGTATGCAGACACATTTTTTTACACAAAACAGGTACAAAACTGTAACTGTTAAAGAAGTCATAACAGTAGAGCTCTAGAGAGGCCGTATCGACTGTCAGAAGTCAATTACTGATCATCAGTTTTGAGCCAGTTTATGACCTTTGATACTACAAACCATCACTAGAGTCGTGCACCTCAGAAAAACCGGCCGATTTAAAGGCACAGTCCAAGCTCAAGCATGAAATCTGAGATTTTTCCACAAAAATGTGAAGTTGACCCACCCTATAAAGCACCTGCCAAGTGCGAGCTCTCAATCCTCCGAATAAGCAATATATAGGGGGGGCCCCTGGGGCGCCCTCCTCAGGAAGCCACTTTGGCACGCCCCTTTTACGATCTTTCGAGCTCAACAGTGGCGAGATGGTTTTCGATCAATAGAACCATTCTTTCCTTAATCCTCAACCTCTCTTTGTTCAAGTCGGCTCGCATACATCGGTTGAAAATGACGGAAGTTACGAACCTCGGACAACTCGTCCACCATGCTTCTGAAGCTCATTTTTTGGGGGACCATTACTTCGTTCCCAGAAGGTCTTGTACGATTCCAGAGATATCATTGGAATCAGTGTGGGACCGTTTCCAAGATAGGCAGAAAAACAGAAGGACGATTTTGAAATTGGACTGTGCCTTTAGATGGCTATTTTAACTTCAAATGAACTTCTCATGTTTTTTCTTATAGATCGTACAGCGAACCAAGAAAGACTTTCCCAAGAAAAACATGACAATCATATTCCATCGTGAACACTGCCTTCAAGGGGTATGGTACACTTTGTCGCTGTAATGAATGATCGACAGGCATGCAATCTAAAGGGCTCTGCAGAGTTGCGCCGCGGCGACTCCCGCTGCGGCACGGCAGTGTTGGAGAGTGGAGGGCGTCACACAGCGAGCGAGGGCGGCGACGCGGGTGCCTCGCAGAGTGTGTTCGTCGCCGCGACAGCAGCGGTGCCTTTAATCAAATCGGGTCACCCGCGAGAGGGAGCGATGCGTGCGGCTCGCGACGCGTATCCGCCGATCGGACACCCCGCGCTACCATACTGGGGATCATCCCGGCCGTAGAGTTACGAATGTACCCGCAATTGGTCCCGCGGAGTATGCCGATAAACTGACAGAGTAGAATCATGGACAGCCTAAGACTGGGAGCGCGGCACTCTCGGGAGCGCCCGAAGAGGCACTCTCGGGTGGGCGTGTCCCAGTTGGGTGGATCGACTCCGCCCCTCGGCGCGGACGAGATTGTCTCCAGAGTGCCTGTTTCACGAGTGCTTCGATTTGATTGCGTCCTCACTGTATTTCTACACTATTCACCTGTATTCCACTGAACTGCAAGGTATAAGATGCTGATAGACAGTTGTATTCAACCCCAATAGCAATCCTCCCAATAAACGTTGATCCCAAATTCATTGATTTGTTCGTACGCGCAGAAAACCGTATATTATGTTTTCATGTTTTTGTGTAGCTTGGCCTCTCTAGTGAACGAAAATGTCGAAGGGGCCCATGAAAAACCTTCATTTGTAAAGAAACGTCAATAGGAACATATTGTAAATACGAATTTGAATTTCGCGCCAAAATCCTTTTTGAAGTTTTTCTGCTTTTGGAGGCCTCTTCACTGTCATTTTCGGAGTTTTTCTGCATGTGGAGTTCATGCCGTAACTATTTTTCATGTTGTCTTACGGTCACACCAACATTCTTCTAGGAAAAAGTGCTAAATGACTGGTGAGAATTGGTGGCGGATCTCCATCTTTGACGCCTTCCAACTTCATTGCCCAGCGTTTTACTCGCCAAAGTTTACCAGTGTGGTGTACCGGGCTCAATCATGAAATTGAGCCTGAAAAATGAAAATTGATTTCCAGCGCGAACGATGCCTTTAACATGAAACTTTTCTTGACCAGCAATATGATGCTATAAGTTTCCTTTTTTCTCCGCAAAGGTAATTTTATGAAAAAGGTGAGTCCTTTTCTCGGATTTCCTTCTCTCTTTTTCATTTAAAAGATATAAATGTTAAATGAATGATGATAAGATCCCTATTCGCGTATTGCAGTAAGACAACATGAAAAATAGTTGCGGCACGAACTCCATATGCAGAAAAACTCCGAAAATGACAGTGACAAGGCCTCCAAAAGCAGAAAAACTTCAAAAGGGATTTGGCGCGAAATTCAAATTCGTATTTACAATATGTTCCTATTGACGTTTCTTTACAAATGAAGGTTTTTCATGGGCCCCTTCGACATTTTCGTTCACTAGAGAGGCCAAGCTACACAAAAACATGAAAACATAATATACGGTTTTCTGCGCGTACGAACAAATCAATGAATTTGGGATCAATGTTTATTGGGAGGATTGCTATTGGGGTTGAATACAACTGTCTATCAGCATCTAGTACCTTGCAGTTCAGTGGATTACAGGTGAATAGTGTAGAAATACAGTGAGGACGCAATCAAATCGAAGCACTCGTGAAACAGGCACTCTGGAGACAATCTCGTCCGCGCCGAGGGGCGGAGTCGATCCACCCAACTGGGACACGCCCACCCGAGAGTGCCTCTTCGGGCGCTCCCGACGCTGAGTCTTAGGCTGTCCATGATTCTACTCTGTCAGTTTATCGGCATACTCCGCGGGACCAATTGCGGGTACATTCGTAACTCTACGGCCGGGATGGTCCCCAGTATGGTAGCGCGGGGTGTCCGATCGGCGGATATGCGTCGCGAGCCGCACGCATCGCTCCCTCTCGCGGGTGACCCGATTTGATTAAAGGCAGCTGCAGGCATTCCTCCTTTGTACATTAATAGATTAACAAAGGTGTTTGTGAATTGCTTGTTCTTGTACCACTGAGCAACTGAAACGTCTAAATCCGATTTTCACATCCCAATGCTGCTGTGAAGACAAGAAATGTCCAAAAACCTTTATTTACAAACGAATCCACACACCATTTCAGTTGGAATTCAAAATCTATTCGAATTCATTCAATATTATGATCAATGAGGATTGTTCTGTCCCGAAGTCTCATGATAGTTCTAAAAACGTTTATTACACAAGTTCGAAAAATGAGGCTCCAAAAGTTTTCAAACGACTGCAAAAGCTCGTCGGCTAGCTTTCGGTGCGTAGCACCTTCTTCAGACCTGAAAGAAAACTTGTCAATATTGCGCTTCGCGATGTTGAATCTATTCGGCTAACCAGAGTCTGCTTTGTGGTACGGATCGAAGATGGGCGAAACCACGCGCCGGTTACAGACACAATAAAGTACAAACACCCAAGCAAATTACGTGCTTAAATAGCAGTTGCCCCGCGATTAGGAGAGATCTTACCGTAACCCAGAAGAGCTATCGCTATCTTGCCTTCATATAATGAGCTGCAGTATATCACCTAATTCCTCTCTGCTGTTTATCTCGGGTGATAAACGCTTTATCTCCAGGGCCTCTAGAATTTTCCGCTCCACAGCGTTTTCGACCGAGCGGTGGAGAATCGTAACTGTGAATGATGGAGCAGCCTCTCGGGTATGCTTATGTGTTCGGTGCTTAGAGAAACTGCTAAGTGGATATGACGCCGGATTTCTAAGTGCCCTGCGGTGTTCATCCATCCGTTTGTGCAAGGGCCTCATAGTTTCTCCGACGTACTTCTCCCCGCACTCTCGACATTCCACAAGATAAACTGTTCCCTTCAGTTGACATATCTGACTGCTGGTGCAATACTCACACCCTGATCGGCCACATTTTTCCTCATAAGGCCTGGACGCTGTAAGCAGCTGCTTGAGATTTGGTGGTGGTCTGAATACAAGCTTGATCGGTAGCGATGAATTTTTCACAACCGTATTCACTTCTCTAGCTACATTTTCATTCAAATATGGCATTACTAAAGCAATGCCGTCCGGAGTAGTATGTGGCTTCCACGTTTGCGGATGTATCGTTGTGTATCCATTATCGCTAAGGATGTTTTCGACCGTCAAATCAACGTTTTCATATCGCTGACTGCAAATCTTGTCCTTCGTTGTTATGAAGTTGCGTACAACCCCAGCCTTGACATATATTGGATGACAGCTTCTCGAATGGAGAAGGATATTCCGAGAAGCTGGCTTCTTGTACCACCTTATTTCTTTCCTTCCTGCATCGATCCTCACCTTGGTGTTCAAGAAGGCAAGAAATCCTTCCGCGTCTGGTTGTTCGGCAGTGAATTTTATGTACGGATCCTGTGAATTAAGTGTACGGAGCGTGTCTTCCAAGTCTGCCTGAGTGTCGCCGATAACAAAGACGTCGTCAATGTAACGTCTATAGAAAAGTATCCCAGCTGCCAACGATCTCCGCTCAATGCGATCCAGAAAGACTACCGCCAATAACGGAGCTATCCTTAATCACATTGCTAATCCACGGTGCTGTTTAAAGAAACGTTTGTTGAACTGAAATACATTGCATCGGAGAATGGCCTCAAGGAGATCCCGCATATCTGTTTCTTCGAGTCCAATGGTGCAAACTTCCCTCTCATGTTCTCTCCAAAGAGCAATTAGTGCATCCACAGCGCCATGTATGTTAATATTAGTGTAGAGGGACACCGCATCGAAACTTGCGTAACTATTATGATCAATATTTCATTATTATCACATAGAGTAAAGGAACATGGTGCAGTAGTGAGGACAAGACACAAAATACTTGGAAAAGGCAGGAAACAGTCACAAAAAATATTTGCACAGTTACTATAATCTATAATATATCCATTCAAATACATATCCACTATCATCTACAAAAGTACTGCTCATGTACACAACGGAGAAACTCCAAGAGCAACATCTTTTACAAAACCCCATAAGAATTCAAAGAGAAATTTCGCAATATAGGATTTTCTCAGCAAACCAACGCAAACCACGTATTGATTAAAAAAAATTAAAATTAAAGCCTGAGACGCAATTACTGCCAGAAGTTGACACGTAGAATGTAATCACAATCGCAAATATTTAGAAGGCACAATCAAGAGATGAAAATGGAAATTAAAAAATCACATATTAAATTAATTACAAGGGGAAAATAGTGGCTGTTCCCAAATCTGTGTCTACAGTCCTTCCTCGTTGACATGCGTCTCACCGTCACCCAAACGGGCCTTTTGGCTCTACGCTGAAAAGAGGGTAAACATTAGAATTAAACCAAATACTTTGGAGTACGAAATCGTGGAACGAAAATTGATCTCACATCTGAAGGGATCCAGCCGAGTGCTCTATTCCTCGCCTCGTACGTTTACAAGCGCACATCCTGCCTAGAATGACGAAGTTTCAAAATTCAGAAAAAAAAAACAGTCAATGATTGTATAAGTGAAGAAATCCATAAAAGCTCACCGTGCATTCGACATGAGTGATGTAGTCGCCTTCACTGTCCAAACGTTCAAACAAAGCTTTTAGGCTCGATTCTGTAATATAGATACCTGTTCGTGACCCAGTAGCGAAGGTTGACAGTCCTGTAGTAGGAACATATACTCACGTGTAGAGCTATTCAGCGAACTTTCTGATCTTTGTGGTAGGATCCAATCGAGCCCGTGCTCCTTCCTAAAAATCAAGTATCTGCACAATAGTATGTTCGAAAGAGGGACTTATTTGAGAATTATGGGGGGAAAATCAATGTTGCGCTACTGCTTTCCTTCATATTTCATGAAAGAAACTTAAGGACTCAAACACCTCTTTTTCGTGGCAATTCATCAAACGGTAGGTTGCGCTGCCGGCCTCTATTTCATTACCCTCTTGTTTCTGGAGCAGGTCTAGCGATAAGTGATCCCCCTTCCCAACTGGCCATCCTTCCCATTGGTAAAGGTCCGGAGGATAATTAACAGGTAATACAGCAACGCGATGCACAAGGTAAAGGTCAACAAACGACCTTTGGAGAACGTGAAAGTAAGATAAAGTGAAGCGGATCGTGTCCAGCTTCAGTTCCTCTGCTAAAATCGACAGGTTCACCTACTTTCTTCAGCCCAGAGTGGAAAGCTTGCTAACGGCTTCGAACTTTGCAATTCAACTTAAGGCAAAGAGGACCTCAATTAACATCCACTTACTGAACTAACAATTCCATAAAAAGAGCGACGAAAAATAACTAACCAGTATGTCTAGATATGTAGGAGGGTCACACCAGAGGAATTTCTGATATGGTATTTTGGAAACTCGATAGAGCAAAAAACAGTAAACACAATAAGCGAAGTGGTGACTCATACACTGGAGGGGGCTAGCGCAGCTCTTCAGGGGGGCAACCCTCCGGGCACCGGCGCTTGCCCCCCCCCCCCCATTGGGGGGGGGGCTACCGCCGGAGTGACAATTTGGCTTGATCGGAGCCCCCCCCCGTCACTGCCCTGAAGCCCCCTGTCACTGCCCTGAAGCCCCCCTGTGACTGCCTTGAAGCCCCCCTGTCACTGCCTTGAAGCCCCCCCCCGTCATTGCCCCGGAGCCATGACGTCACGGCTCCGGAGCCATGACGTCACGACACAGGAGCAGTGACGTCACCCTCCCCCCGGGAAGCGTCTCCGCTTTCCTCCAAAAATATCCCTTTCTGACAGTGATTCGAAGTCGCCGTCCAGGGCCGGCCCTGTTGGGCCGAATGCGACTCTCCATGAGGTGAAGCGCCTTTTATACCGGTCGAGCACGTGATAGATCACAGGAGAAATCACGTCAAATCGGGACGAAACTCGACGTGAATGACTATGCGTGCGTTTGGCCTACTATGCCTTCTCTGGCCTCTATTGTCGTAAACTACCTTCTACGACTTCTTCCCATCTTTTCCCTCTCTTCTTCTTGGGGGGGGGCAAGCGCCGGAGGAGAGCAGGCGCCTCCCCTGAAGCCCCCCTCGGGGAGGCCTGCGCTGTCGCTCCCCCAAGTCGAAAACGGGCTCTATTGTCCGGCGCTTGCCCCCCCCCCCACGCAGAGTCTGAGGAAATTAAAGATAAGAATGAAAAGAAGTACAATATCCACCGCAAAGTGGAAGAGTGCGTTCAATTGGATTCCAGCCAAGCGACGCGCATTTTGGTCCCGCGGATCCTCCGAAATGAACTCCGCCCACAAATCCTGGCGGGGGTAAACGCGCGCAGGGGTCAATGCACCGAATGCACCCAAGTTTTGCGCGGCTGCCCCGCTCTGAATGCCAGAGTACGATGTCACAACGAGACTATAGTGGGCCGAGGCTACCTTACGACAAAACAACTACATTATGATATTCTTGGCGGTTTTCAAGAAGGCTCCTGTGTTGAGTTTTTATTATCCATATCACATTACTACACACATTTCCAGTCAGAATCGAACTTTTTATGTGAAATTCTGCTAATATTCATTGTACAAGTGCACTTTTTCATCATGGCGCTATCTCACTCAACTTTTGTCTGAACATTGGCTCGAGAAGATAGTTGAAGAAATTTCTTCAACTATCTATTTTTTGCTGCTCTCTATGAATTTTGAACGCTTTCAAATTTCACATTTAAATTTGAAGGGGTCGATGGTCCTATATCAACAATGAAATACTGACGGTATACCTGTTTCATCCCGTTATGCGGGTGAAAGGATGATTGCTTCGGTGAAGATTTACCGAGCAGTTGAGTGAGAGCGGCGCTGGGGCTTCGGTGGTGCAGTGCGATAAGGCGCTCCTCCGGAAGGGGAATATGCTGGTTCAATCTCGCCCGGAGCCAAGCGTTTTGCGATCAACTCAGCACCTTGTGTAAACATACCATAACGTGCACTGCGACGTTGAACTGCAGTTACGGCAAAAAAAACATCCAAAAATCGTGTAAGACTTAACTAGGGCATCATCTTGACAGGTCTACGACTGTTAGATAGTCTCTGACGGTATACCTGTTTCATCAAGTCATGCGGGTGAAAGGATTATTGCTTCGGTGAAGATTTACCGAGCAGTTGAGTTTGAGCGGCGCTGGAGCTTCGGTGGTGCAGTGCGATAAGGCGCTCCCCCGGAAAGGGAATATGCTGGTTCAATCTCGCCCGGAGCCAAGCGTTTTGAGATCAACTCAGCACCTTGTGTAAACATACCATAACGTGCACTGCGACGTTGAACTGCAGTTGCGGCAAAAAAACATCCAAAAATCGTGTAATGAAATACTTGTTTGTTTCAGTGAATCACTCGGATAATCGCTTCGGGAAATTATAAGATTTAAGATTTTTTGGGATATAGCCTCATTTCAAATTTACCGACGGAATGGATAGGTTGGATAAAGGGGTCCGGATTAGTCGAAAAAATTTTAATATTTCTCTCGAAAGCTGATTATTTGAATCTCGTGATCCGAAATTGGCCGATTATTCGAAAAACCAAATATCCAATTTTCTGAATGAACCTAATAACAATAGAAAAAACTTTTCCAAAACGTAAAATCCGAAAAAAAATTCTTTATTTATTTATTTTTTATTACCCGATTGAATGGAATATTCGAAAAGCCAAATAATTTAGTCCAAGAAATCAAGAGAATATTTTTTCAAAAAAGAAACTGGAAGTTTGGACAAAAAGACGAAGTTTTCAAATTAATCGAAAAATCGAATGGTCGAATAGAATATTCGTATTATATTTTATTTGAATTAATATTCGATTCGGTTCTAAGCCTACGAGGAACCAATATAAGAGGCACTGAAACCGCATATCTAATATGGTTTAAATGTGAAATTCAGAAGCAATCGAAAGCGAATTCTACAAGAGGCAGAAACTACGAGACAAATGTTCAGTGAGATTGCGTCATGAAGGAAAAGTGCATTTGCAGAATAAATATTTAGAGAGTTTTACCTGAAAAGTTCAATTCTGACTAAAAATAAGTATAATGTGATATGGATAAAAAGAACTCACCCAGAAAACTAAAAAATTTGGTCGTCAGAGTGAAAATTGAATTTTTGAAATTTCAGCTTCTCAGTGAAGTTGATCAGTTTCAACCTGGTACACCCTCCACGACACATTCTAACCTCATTCCTGGTTTTGAACCGAGAAATTAGAAAATTTCAATCTGCAGAGTGAGAATTCAATTTTTTGAAATTCAGCTTCTGCATAAAGCTGACCGTTTTGGTACCTGGTAGAATCCCGACGTCACATTCCAACCTCATGACTGGTCTGAGAACCGAAAAATTGCAAACTTTAGTCTTCAGAGAAAAAATTGAAATTTTATAAATTTCAGCTGCTGAGCGAAGCTGATCCGTTTCAACCTGGCACATTCCAGTTTCATGACTGGCCTAAGAACCAGAAAATTGAAAATTTTGATCTTCAGAGTGAAATTTTAAAATTTAAATAAGTAAAATATTTTTTTTTTCAAAAACTAGTCAGTCGATCTTTTTATAAATCAATCAGGGTTTCTAAAGTTTCAGCTTCTACGTGAAGCTGACCAGTTTCGAACATGGTAGAATACCAACGACACATTTAAACATCATATCTGGTCTCAAACCAAAAAATTGAAAAATTTGATCTTCTGAATTTTTTTTTTGAAATTTTTGAATTTCAGCTTTTATGTGAAGTCAGTATTTCTATAACTGGTATCCCTGAACGGTACATTCAGCCTCTTGGCTAGTCAGTGAACGGGGAAAGCGAAAGCTTCTGTCTTCAGAGTGGATTTCGAAGGTTCAAATGTAAAGGTTTAAGATATGACTGCTTGTGGATGAAGCTCAACCCCGCTGGAGCTCACTTGCCGAGTTTCAGTTTCACTACCCCTGATAGCAGCTCAAAGCGGAGCTCCATTTCACTCATCGCATGCGCGACACCTTTCGCCGCAACACGGCGTTGGCGATCTGCCGTAGGTGGGGAGGTGCAGTGCAATTATCTGCCACCCCACCATAAAACGTGCCCACTGGTACTGGCGGCAAACTCTTTTTGGGTGCCTCTTGGTACGGACCAAGATGAATCTGACGTCTGATTTCACAATTTTCGACCCTCTACCTCAGTTATACGATGGTTTGGGAAAGACGTGATTCATGCTATCATTTCCGTGTTCGATTCAATGGCGTGTATCTTCGTAACATACCTTTTTTAGTCTCCTACGGATAACAAAGTGGTGCAATGGGCCCCTGAAGGGGAGCCTGCTCTCGAGAAAGAACGAAATTGAAGGGCTTCTAAGGATTCATGCAAAGCCTGTGAGGAGTTTCAACAAGCATGTTCTGAGTTTCTGTCTCGCGAAATTTCCCCGAATCGCCGTTTTTGCGAAAAAATTTGCTCGGTTCGATAGGAGGGAGCTTTTTGGCATGATGACGGACCGGGGGCCTTCCCCCCCCCCCCCACCTCTGGGATTGTCACACCGTACGCCTGAGCCTGCTTGTTGCTATTAATGAGGACGCCCCTACTTGTCTTCCGAGCACGGGCAGACCCTCTTCGCCAGATGTCACATTTGTCTCCTCTCTTGCTGTATGTTGTAACTGATCCACTGCTGTTGTCATGGCCAGCGATCATGTACCAATATGCGGATTTGTCTCTTAATAGTCATCTCTCACCCTTCTCAGGCTCACGTAGCAAATTGTTTACTAATTATCGTAAGGCTAATTGAGTCCTGTTCAAGGTGTTACTCAGTCGGGTAGCCAACTATCCGCTCACCGGCTCTGTATATGAGAAAGAGAAGTTCGTCGTTGATGCCATATACAAGGCCACTAGAACAGCCATTCCGACAGGACGTGTGAGAACGTTTCACTCTAACGTTCCGAAGGAAGCTCTGGAGCTGCTCGAACTACGGGATGAGAAGCGTTGAGCCGATCCTGCTGACCCGAGCATTCAACAACTGTCTGACGAGATTACTAACTTGCTCAACAAGCACAAGCAAAAGCGATGACAGGAGGTCACTGAGTTATATACTTCAAGGCTGACGCCAAGAAAACATGGAGCGTTCTCAAGAAGCTTTCGGGAAAGAAAATGTCAACGGACCGAAACATGCTGGAGTTCCCTTCGAGTAGATTCGAGTCTGGATATGGTGCTACTTGTTGGCTTGAGTAACTCTTTGCCTCGGCGAAGTTGCGCCGTGATCGTTCTCACGGACGAACTCTCCGGTCTATAAGGAAACTAAGTCGTCACGATACACCTGCAATAACTGCCTCTGCTATGTCTGCCCTCATCAAATCCTTGAACTCCAGGGCTGAGGGATCCGACGGCATCTTAGCTATCCATCTGAAACAAAGTCATCGTCCTACCGATCCCGAAGCCTGGTAAGCATGAGGACAACGCAACTTCTAATCGACCCATTTCCCTATTGTCCCCCATCGCTAAGTTAGCGGAGAAGATCATCTGTCCGCATCTCCAAACTGTACTCCAACATAATGTGCATCAATATGGCTTCAAGAAGGCTCACCCCACCATAACTGCACTCACGTCGATCACAGATCACATTATTGCCGGTTTCAATAAGACAATTCCCGCTGGTAGAAGTCTGGTCGTGGCAGTTGATCTGACTGCCGCCTTCGACAATGTCAGCACGTCTTTTCTGTCTAAATCGATTCTGGACTGTGATATGCCGGACTGGTGTAAACGTTGGACTGACAACTTTGTTTAAAATCGCTCTATACGTGTGAAGTTTGACGGACACTTGTCGAAATCTGTTTCGTTGAAGGCAGGCGTTCCCTAAGGTGGAGTATTGTCACCAAGCCTATTCTCTTTATATCTGTCTGATATCCCGAAGCCATCACCCAACATCCACTTATGTCTGTATGCGGACGACATCACTATTGTGTGTATTGACCCTGTTATTGACCGTGCTTCTGCGGAGATGATCAAATAGCTAAGCAGTCTGGCCAAATTTTTGGAATCAAAACAGTTAGAGGTCTGTCCCACCAAGTCCAGCGTTACTCTGTGTACTACTGGTACGGCTGAAGGTTCTCTGGGAAGGAAATCTGCTGCCCTTATCTAAGCACCCTCGTCTATTTGGTGTGTTCCAGGACCCTTCATTGCGTTTTCATGAAAAGTTACGTATTCGAGCTGCTGCGGCCAATGCGCGTAATACGATACTCCGCGCTCTGGCAGGTACATGGGGTATGTATGTATGTATGTTTATTACAGGTCTAGCCTGCTTAGTTAATTTACACAGAACAAATGCAGCAAATAATGAATAAATAGAATGTAAAACCTATACAATAGTAATAAAAGGCCAGAAACCGGCTCAGACATCCACAGTCATCAAGTACTGATCCAAGAGACGTTTAAACGTAGGTAGGGTTGTAGGGAGACTGCACCTTTTGAGTAGCTTTTCAAACTCGCTCCCGGCTCTATTAACAAAGAAATGGTGCCTCAGACTTTTCTTGGCTCTGTTACGAACGAGCTTGAAACTGCTACCTCTTGTGGTAGATGCCCTTAGTTGAAGGAATTCATTTGCCTTGAGTCCAACATAGCCATACAAGATCTTGTAAACCATCAGAATATCGAATCTTTTCCTTCTGCAGGCCAGCGAGTCTATCTGTAGCTTCTTGTTCCTATCAATGCTGCAGGGCATTTGACTATAATTGAGTCCGTTGACCCTCATCATCACCTTGCGTGTGAAGCTGTTTTGAAGTTTCTCCAGCGCAACAGTGGTCGAAACCTTGTGAGGGTTGAAGATCACAGTTCCATACTCAAGGTGAGGTCTTACATAGGTTTTATAAGCCTTAAGTAGCACCTTTTCGCTGTTACTGGATAGAGCTCTGAACATGCTATACATAACCTTAGTCGCTCTAGACACGGCTTTAGCACAGTGAGCATCAAAAGTGAGATCGCTACGCACCAGAAAACCCAAATCCATTATTTCATCGACAACCTGGAGCTGTTGACCACCAATGGTATAAACAGAACCTGCACTATTGCTTCCGATGTGCAAAACTTTAGTTTTTTCACTTGAAAGCAACATACCCAGTCTCTAGACCAATTTACAATCTTACACAACGCCATTTGCAAGTATTCCCTGTCACTTACTGTCTGAATAGGAGAGAAAATTTTGAAATCATCAGCGAAAGCAGAGCATTTAACCTGACCACAAGTAACTAGTCGTGGTAATTCATAAGTAAATATATTAAATAGAATTGGGGATAGAACTCCCCCCTGAGGTACGCCACTGCAAATGGGTTTAGGATCGGAAAAAGTTGAATTAACTCGAACAACAAAGCACCTATTGCTTAAAAAGGCTCTTATCCATGCTATTATTCTAGGTGAATACCAACTTGGGCGAGCTTGGACATGAGTTTGGAATGGGAGACCCTGTCGAAAGCCTTGGAAAAGTCAACATAGATAACATCAACCTCTTCTCCCTCATCCACATGTGAGGTCCATTCATTAAGTGATTGCAACATGGCTGTCACCGTCGACTTTTTCTTCTGGAAACCATGTTGAGATTCCGAAATTATCGAGTGGTCCTCCAGATGCTTACAAATTCTCACCTTAAGGATCTTCCTCAACCAACCTACCGAAGAGCGAGGTAATACTTACTGGCCTAAAGTTTTCAGGGCTAGTATGAGGCGGTTTTTTCGGGATAGGAGTGACAAAGGCGACACGCCATCTATCCGGAACCTCTGCTCGCATGAAAGAAAGATTAAAAATGTATGTAAGCGGTCCAACTATGATGTGGGCTACATGTTTAATGAATTTCAAAGGCAAATGGTCTGGTGTATCGGAAAATGAATTAGGCCAGCTAGAAAGGAACTTGTGAACATCCTCTGGATAAACCAGACGGAATCATCCATTGCACTGAATTCTTGGGTTAAAGTCAGAGGGTCACTAGGCCCGTCGTCCTCGCAAAAAGCCTTTTCAAAAACAGATGCGAAGATTTCTGACCTCTCCTTATCGTCTGTTATTGTGGACCCCTCATACTCAATAGGTCCCAATCGCGGTTTGTCTCTCAATCTAGAATTCAAAAGCCTATAAAAAGCATTCTTTTTACCTGATTCAATGATCCTCTTTTCCATATTTCTGTTAAACTTTTTCAATTGCTTATCAAATCTATGACACACAACCCTATAAACATCCCAATCGTCTGCTGTATTAGTAATTCTGGCCCGATCCCATGCGTGAGATTTTTTATGCGCCAGGCGCTGCAAATGTTCCGGAAGATGGCCCGTGCTGTTCGAAACTTCTATGAGTAAAGGTAGCTCAAAAGGGTAGCTCAAAAGAAGTCTTGCGTGTCACGTACAAGGCGATGATACAGCCCGTACTGGAATATGGAGCCCCGTTCTGGTAAAGGCTTTCGACGGAAACCTCCTGGAGCAAGCTTCAGCGAACACAAAACTCTGCTCTACGTGTGATCACTGGATGCCCAAAATCCACACCTGTATCTCACCTACATCAAGAATGTACACTACTTCCTGTAGAGCAGCATTGCCAACTGCAGACACAACAGTTCCATATCGGCACAGTCAGGAACCCCACACACCCCAGTTATCCCCTTCTATCATGCCACCCATCTCATTCCCGTAATATCCGTGCTATGCCGCTGTCTCTGTCACTGACCGTCAACGTTGGGCTACCTCAGAGCGCAACCGGGAAGGGCCTGCTGCTGATAGAGCGCACCAGATTCGTCAATGAATACCTCTCCTGTGCCCCTCCCAGTTCCGCTTTTGACGGTGTACCGCCCAAGGTCGATCATAGTGAAAAGGACCTACCAAGACGCTCCCGAGTAATTTTGGCGGGTCTGCTCTGTGGACATTCCTCATTCCTCAAGGCCTATGTCCATAGGATCGATCCATCGGTCCTCGAAGAATGTCCTGATTGCCACGGCACAGGCCATGATTCATTTCATTTACTTTCATGCCCAGCTCGACCAACTTCTCTGACAGCTCTGGATATGAGAAAAAAGCCGTGTGATGTGGCCGCCTTCGTACCCCTATGAGAAGAAGCTCGTTGTGGCCGATAAGAAGAAGAACTGGAACCGTTGAGGTCCTGCATAGAGCAGCGTGAAAACGAGGGAGGTGTGAGTGTTAAGTGGTTAGGTATTAGCGTAGTCGTGGATGAACTCTTGAATGATTTGCAGGGAATGATTTGCATAAGTTTTCGTCCGAGCTTACCTTTTCCAATATATTTTGTCAAACAATAGTTAATCTCTTGTCTCTAGACAAGGTACCAGGTGTCGTGACACAATAGTGGTAGGGGGACGGCCGTTTAAAAGTTGGAGCGAAATGAAAACGGAGGAGAGGTCATAGGGATATTGGGTAACAAGTGGAAATTTCGGGGAGTAGCCGCAACTTTAAGTGGGATGTTTTCACCACGGTCCATTTCACTCTGCAAGATGCATTGGTTTGGGGCTCTTATGCTTCATATGTAATAGTTGTTCATATTGTACTTCTAATGTAGACGTTGTCGACGCCATTGTTGAGGATTTACCTCACACAGAAGCCCTAGAGAAAACTCTTAATGTCAAAAAATAAGTTTTCGAAGTACCCGAGTCAATGTTTTTTTTTTCGATTGAGGTCATATGACAGGTAAACGAATTTATTTCATAAAAGTTGCGCGTAAAGACAGATGCACAGCAATTGGATATTTTTCTTGGTTTTCCTCAGCTTTTTTCCTGTTGTCTTTAAGCAGTTCAATACTCTGGCAGACTGGGGCGTCGACAATAGGCTGATAAGGTGTCATCTCATGAACCGCTCCCTGTTGACAACATAAATCGCGCGCATTGTTAGCCTGAGGCCTGCCGGTTGCCCAGCGACGTCCGCCTGTTGTCGGGCTGTTGACATTTCTATGTGTCGCGTTGGGCGGCCTATTTAGCAGCAGTTCACATCCTGCAGGACTGTTTCATTCAGCTTAGGAACTACTTTACAACGTCACGCGTCGTGGTCGGCACACCGAGACGCGTCGCGGCTGGGTCGCCTAGCCTCCACTGGAGCCGCCACCGGATGGGCAGGGCTTCCAGATGCTGGTCGGGATCAGGGCTGTGCGTAACTGAATTTTGTAATTTCGTAAATCGTAATTTTTCATATTCCTCGTAATTCGTAAATCTAAATTCGTAACTGATAATGAGTAATACACCCACACATGACCCGAACCTCATTCGATATGGAAACACCTCAGCACTTCAGTGACGAGGTGTTTCTACATCGAAGGTAGGGCTTAAAGTTTGGCTTCAAAATAGCACTGTCCTGAGCAGTTTTTGAAGAAATTTTCAATGTACATACGTGGGATGAAAACAAAATTTAAAGAATCACCGCTTTATAAAACACAGTTCAGTGGAAGCCAAGGAGGGAAACACTGCGATAGGAAAAAGAAGTCGGTGTTCGAAAGTTTAAGGCCATATGTTAGGAAGGTTACATACTTGAATAAGGTGGACCTTTCAAAGGAATGATACGTTTTCAGAAGCACTTTTTGATGCAAAATCTAGCCTGCCCTTTATACTCTTGAACAGGGATGTGCGGTAATTGCCGTTTGCCGTTTGCCGGCCGTTTTTTCGGACTTTTTCTCCGTTTGTCGTTTGCCGAAATTTTCGTTATTTTTCCGGCAAAATCGGCAAAACATTGAAAGGAAACGCCGACTCTGCTCGCGGCCATGTAGGCACTAGGGGTGAGCCGATTATCCGTTGTTTGCTTAACCGTTGTCCTTGGTTTTGGTTCATCTGAGGTGGTAGTAAATGGGTTCAAACACGCGAGTTCACTGGCGGTAAGTTCGCGGTCAACTGCAGCTAAGCGCGAGCTTTTTATTTGACGATTTTCAGGTAAGAGACCACACATTGCTGAAACTACGCACTCGCATGCCACGTTATGAGCCACTAGATGCGCATAGTGTAAAAAAATTCCCGAAAATTTGGTTCATTCTGTCTTTTTTGGAAAAATATTGATTAGAAAAAACTGACAGAGATTCCCTCGACCCTCGACTGTGCCGCGATGGTTTCAGGTAGTACCGCAGTAGCTCCGTGATGATTACTGTGCCGCGGAAATTTTGTGGCAGTGTCTTGAGAGTCGACGACGCCGCGACATTGACGCGACAGTACCGCGGCAGTTCCGTGTTGGAACCGCACGAGCTTCGCGAGGATGCATCAGCGAACAGCTTCGACTACGGCTCACAGTCATACATGGTAGAACAAGATTGTTGCTGGTTCAATAGCCCAAATTTGACGTTCATCCCGTATCTCCTAGTTCGCAATAACGGGAATACTTTCTGTCCCTAACGGACAGAGGACGTAAGCACCGCAGGTGTGTATTTGTGTTCGTAGGCCCACCCAGTTGTATTATGACTCATTTCATAAAGGTTACTCCCAGTCGGTCCTGTTCTGTCGGAGCGCAGCCATCAATTGCGGACCCGCAGCCGCACCACTGCGGAGCCGCGGCGTAGCCACCGCCGAGCCGCAGCGGCACTACCGCGGAGCCGCAGCGGCACTACGGCGGGGCAGCAGCGGCACTATTGCGGCGCCGCCACGACATTGGCTTCCTCGCGAGGCCGCAGCGACGATTCCTTTGACTTCCATGTGGTTCCACATGTCTTGTTTTTGTTCATATAATGCCTTAAAATAGAAGTACTCCCTTGAATTGGAATCATCAGAATGTTGACATAAGTATTGAAAAAAAAAGAAAAACAAGTAGAGCGGCACATGTGAATAACTTTTGGGTCAATCTAAGGGATGAGGTTTTTGCCGTTTGCCGATTGCCGTTTGCCGGCTGTTTTTGGGATTTTCTTGGCGATTGCTGTTTGCCGAAATCTCAAAATCGTTTGCCGCACATCCCTGCTCGTGAAGCTTCACCCTTAACGGCTATTCTCCACATAAACATAGGGGTGTTGGCGTGGAGGCAGCGGTCGGCGAGGTGACGTGTGTTTAAAATGCTAAAGTGCTGAAAGGTTAAGGTTCCCTCCAAGTCTCAAATTTCTAAAATAAACAACAATAAAATCATAAGCTAAATACCAAAAAAATCAGCATTTATCCCCCGCAGATACATAACCTAGAAAATCAAAGACAAGCACTGTCTCGCACCTTGGCAAACCCTCTGCCTGATCCGCTATACAAACTTTCCTATATTCCGTTTTCTTTTGCATTCAGAATTTGCTTGAAACCTCAATTTTAAAACTTTTAAAACCCTTTTGGAAAAGGTAGGTAACTTTACAGCGATATTTTTTGTTGAAATGCTCCGAACCAAATTTTGAAATTTCCACTTTCTGTCAAAGATTTATTGCCTTTGGAGATAGAGATCTATCAAAGGTTATTCCGGAAACCCGTAAAACTCCCCATCGAATAGTGTTTTCAGTTCAGAAAAATGGTTTCCCGATCGCCCAACAGCTTTCAATTCACGAAAAGGCAGTTTTTTGTGCAGATAACTTTTGAACCGCTTGAAATAGATGCCTGGTGAGGATTGTTTTCGGAATCTTCTTGAAATTTTGCAGCGAAGTATATATTGGGCTCCAACCTTTTTGCTCCATAAGCCAGCCATGTCTTTAGAGCCCAACCCTGTATTCAATGTCCATATCGAGGTGGAATTTCTGCGCGCAGTGGCAGGCAGCCGCTTTTGCAGCACACAGCTTCAAGACAATGGTGCTGAATTGAAGATTAATTGTGCCGGGACATGGAGTTCAAAGCATGATTCTGTTGGAACTACGTTTTGCAACACCGGCAGTCTGCAACTGCGGACCGGAATGTCGCTCCGATATAAATAGTAGATCCACCAAACGTCTGCGACTCTCGTTTTTGTCATGGGGGCGAAAGTATCCCATGGAGATAAGTAACGGCTCCACCGACTTGGCTCGTTTATAGGACAAGGAAAAGTTGGGACCCAATAATAAGTTTGAGCCGGTTGATGTGAAAAGCGGAGAAGTCCATCATAAGTGAATCTCTTTATCAACAATTATAGTCCGCCATAACCGATTCCTTTGCTGCTAACTACGCCCGGCTGGGAATGTCAGGGAAAGGTTTCACCGAAAGTTGAAAGAAAAAATACTAGGAATGCAAAAAAAGTTAATTTTAACTGTGCTCTAGACAGCAAATTAGCACTCTCACGCTATTCTCGGCCCTGTGCCGCATCGAATAGAATTGGGGCCGCTTGAGAATCCGGCTCATTCTCTCAATCTCTGGGCTACTGCTGTTGCTGTTCGTGCGAGCTCCAGGAGCCCGGACAGCAACAACACTGGCTCGGACAGCAGCAGAAGTCGATCAAAGATTGTGAGAACGAGCCGAACTGTCAGTCGATTCGGGGCAGAGAAGTCTGAGTTGTTTCCCCATTAGCGTTTTCACGATTTGTTACGAATTGTTACGATTCGTTACGATTTTAGGTCGAAATTTCGTGAATCGTAAAAAATTTGCCAAAAACGCCCTTAATTCGTAATTCGTAATTACGCACAGCCCTGGTCGGGGTCATTGTAGCTCGAACTTGGGTAATCAAACCGGCTGAACTCTTGTCATTTCAAGCATGTCTGAATCATTCGTCGTATACTTCCCTTTTATTTAGTGCGCGAAAAGCTAGCTGTGCAACAGCTCGACATCGACCAGATCATAACCAGTGGCCAACGCCCGACCGAATATTGGCGCGTTGGCCAGCGGTGGCTCATGCTGGGCGGATCAACCTGTTGTTGACGCCCCAGTTTGCTTGAGTATGTTAGACGTGATTCGATCAAATTGTTTGTAGTTACGAGCACATGGATGATGAAGAGGATGGGGAAACTCCAGTGGAAGGTCATCCTGCCACCAGTACAATTGTGAGTGGTATCGTACCTTCCATTGTATTCTCATGATGATCCATTTTTCTATATGTATTTTTTTCAGCTTGAAACAACCTATACCGAAGATGGAGTGGAGAAGCCTCGCTTGAAACTGAAAATCAACTTAGGAGCTATTTCATTGTCTGACAAGAGGAAGTTAGTTTCCATTCAATGATTGTGTCAGGCGTTGTGGGTTTGCAAACCCGAGGTTTCAGACGATTGAAACATCTACGGAAACCTGTGAATACAACGGGGAAGAAAAGAGGTCGACCACCGAAAAGAACGGATGAAACAGAAAGTGAGCTGGCTCAGTGTCTCTCTTGCTCACTTTAGTCAGTCATTTGTGTTGAAGTTCTGCCTATGGTGGACGACGATGATGTCGATGGAGTCTACGCTACCTCATCTCTTCATGGAGCCATAACATACACGGAAGAGGATGCGATTGATCCGGATGAAGTGGAGGACGGAGAGGATGTACCTGTCGCGGGAGGTTCTCATTGCTGCAAGTTTTGCAAGTTTGCAACTACGTCTACTGAGGTTTGTTGTGTTCTTTCTCCTGAAAAAAAGCTTTTCTCAAATGAATTCGTTTTAGGAAGTGCAAAAACACTGCGCTCGACAACATAACCGGAATACTGGGTACATGTGTCAACTTTGTGAGTATGAAGCGACCTGGAGCAAGACGTTCTATGAGCATTGTCAGGAACATTGGGTGGGTTTGACGGAAATAATGTGGATAGACTCTGACTTTCATATTGTATTCATATATATTCTGTACCTAACAAAGGGCTTCGTTACAATGCGCGAAATACTACCCTTTCTGATTTGATGTGTAACATCTAACCCATTCACGACCACGCCTAATTTTGGGTGACTGCACGTCAGAGTCAAGCCGGCGTTGTGCAGCTGGACGACAGGGGGGACGTAAAAATTTTGAAATTAAGATTTTTTTGGGGGGACGTAAAAACTTTGGGCCAAGACTTGAAAAAATCGGGGGCGTTTCCAGTTGCGTTTCTCTATCTGTGAAGAAAACAGGTCGTGGAACGAGGGGTTCGGACGTGGTTGTCTCACATATTGTAATAGCAACAAAAAGATTAAAGAGAACAAGCTCAGGCAAACTGGGGCGTCGACAACTGGTTGATAAGTTGTCATCTCATGAACCGCTCCCTGTTGACATGTCAAATCGCGCGTATTGTCAGCCTGAGACCTGCCCGTTGCCCAGCGACGTTCGCCTGTTGTCGGGCTGTTGACAACTCGATGTGTCGCGTTTAGCGGCCTATTTAGCAGCAGTTCACATCCTTCAGGACTGTTTCATCTAGCTTATGTAGTACTTTACACCGACACGCGTCGCGGCTGAGTCGCCCAGCCTCCACTGGGGTCACCACCTGATAGGCAGGACCTCCAGATGCTGGGCGGGGCCAATGTACCGCAAACTTGGTTAATTGAACCGGCTGCGCTCTCATCATTCACAGCATGCCTGAAAAATGCGTCGTATACTTCCCTTTTATCTAGAGCGTTAGCTGTGCAACAGCTCGACATCGACCAGAGCATAACTCGCGGCCACGGCATCGCTGAATATCGGCGCGTTGGCCAGCGGTGACTCATGGTGGGCGGATCAACCTGTTGTCGACGCCCCAGTTTGCCAGAGATAGTGCAGCACCACAACAGTACATGTAAAGAAAGTATCTTCACATAACGATGTGATAGACATATTTTAGGCAGTATTCACATTTTCAGCACATTAAACACATTTTTAGACGAGTTACATTGATTAATCGGGCCTATAACCGCTTAAATTCTTCACTTGGAAACTTGGACAACTTACTTCCCCCTATAAAATTTCAGATTCTCAAAATTCTGAAAAAGGATTGAGATTCTTCATGAAATTCCCCACAAACTGATACCTAACACCCCCCCCCCAATTTGCTTAAAGGTAGTGTTCACGATAAAAGTCGTTTTTCTGTTTTTTCGATTATCTTGAAAGCGGTCCCATGCTGATTTCAATGATGTCACTGGAATCGTACAAGACCTCCTAGAAACGGAGTTATGGCCCCTCAAAATTCCACAAGGGAAGCATTGTGGACGAGTTGTCCGAGGCTTGTAACTCCCGTTTTTGGCAGCCGATCTGTGCGAGCTGATCTGTGTAAAGAGAGAAGTTGAGAATGAAGGGAAGAACGGGGCTTTCGATCGGAAACCATCGCTAATCTAACCACGAATTCAGAGCAACTGTTATAGGACGTGGGTGGAGGGGCCCAATGGGTTGTCTGGCCCACGAGATTTTCACTCACCTACCGGCCGTTTTTCGTCGCCTTTCCGTTGTTAATCTTCTTCTAGGGACCCAAAGCTTACGTTTTAGCCAAAAAACGTGCAACTTTTTCTTCGTGAACACTGCCTTTAAAACACGTTTTACCGTTGTTCAAAACCGCTCCTTCGGCTGAAATTGGACAACGCTATTATTTTTTCAAAAAAAAAACAATATCAAGATTTTAAAGGTCAGATCTTCATCCTTGGCCTATCGCCTACTAAATACCACGATGTCGCTCGGAACCATCTCAGTTTAGAGCATTCCGGAGCAAGAGCTTTCATTTACCACTGCGGCGTGCCGTCGAAAGATTTCGCGCTCCAATGCCAAACCGCGTCTGCCTTCGGCGGTGGTTTTGTGTGCGCTGTTGAGCAGTACAGTGCCCGCGAAATCACCGCCGGTGACACCCCCTCTCCCACCAGCGCTCGCACCCCTTCTGTTTTTACAATACCAGTCAGGAATCGAAGTTTTTTTTCAAACCTGTGAAGGTTTACGCACCCACAAAAGGGTTCCACCCACCCGGAGGTCTCGATGTCGACCTACTTAGAGGTGTCCACTCAATTTTTATCCGTCGAAATGTAGGCTTCTGTCGGTATCTGCTATTTGATAGTGCTAGCAGGCATTGCTCTTACAGAAACTCCATCGAAATGCGTCGATCTTTAATAGTGTAACATTCGTCCCTCGTACGCTGAGTGACCCCATCCAACTAGGTTTGCACCCAGGCGTCATGAAGCCTTATGATTAGTGAACTGTTATCGTGAGTCCAAAACGTCCCCGAATAATGCTCGGCATACGCAAGAATTTCGCCCTCTCCGAGTTTGGAATCCATTAAAAGTAAGGAAACGTTCTAAATCCTCACCGGATCTTCCTCCACTACAAAATTTTCCTATCAGCTCAAGCTCGCCTATTGCGTTATTTTTAAACCATTCCTGACTTTTTGTTAGCTTACTGCACGATCAAGATTAGGACAAACCCTAATGCAAGCAAGGAACAAGTATCCAGCGTTTTTTTGATTTCTGCTTTAATTTGCCCACATTTTTCTTCATCGTTATGCCATCATGAGATTGTGAGGCGATCTGTGTCACAATTTTAATTACTTCTTTCTCAATACAGATGTTGTTGCTCAAGGGCAAGTCAAAACTACACTCCCCGAGGCTAATCAGTCGGATAGGAAGTGCAGTAATTATTTTTTTCAAAAATCTAGGTTGAAATCTTTTTTGAAATTTTTGATTGCAAAAACTGTTGAAATTTTCTGGAACCTGAGGGGACGTAAAAGTTTTGAACATTTTTCGGAAATTTGGGTCTCCAAGTGGGGGAACGTAGCTTCGTCGAGGCACTGGACAACGGTCTGCCTGACCCTGGTGCACGTTCAGACCGCGTGCAATATTTTGATACCGTATACCGTGTCCCACCGGTGGGACACGCGAGCTCGAATGGCACGCCACCGAAAATCAATTTACGTTTTTCATGTCCATAGTGAAGCTATCAATGAGGTAAACATTT
The DNA here is from genome assembly GCA_029168955.1 of Aplectana chamaeleonis. NCBI lineage: Eukaryota > Metazoa > Nematoda > Chromadorea > Rhabditida > Cosmocercidae > Aplectana > Aplectana chamaeleonis. The sequence continues at coordinate 502,094 of JAPDOI010000332.1, forward strand.
TACCAAAATTTCCGCTCATGGAACTGTTTCTATCATTATAAACAACTGCCTGAAGTCATGGCAGGGTCAAGCGGAAATATTATTTTGCGATCACTGCTCCTGTGATATTCACTTAGAGGAGTTTCTTTGAATGGGATCAGATACCTGTTATCTGTTTACAAATTTTGAATCGTGTAGGTTTGGCTGCGGAGGTTAAAAAAGCTTAAATCAAAGAAAATTCATGTTTCGTGGTCATGGTTGGTGCAATCATGTAAGTGGCACGTTTCCATGTGAACAGAACGTGATTCTAACGCAAGTTTCCTGCTGATAAAGCTAAGAAATGGCAGTAGAATAAAAAAGAACTCACAATGCGCTCGAAAAATTGTTTTTACAGAGACTATTTCGTAGTAAGCCCCAGCTATTTTTTTCACACAATTTTGAGCATTGTGCTGTAGTGGAGCTGCTGACGGATCACGACTCCGGTATTCTAGTCTAGCAGAGGTTGATACATTGACCATGAGAAAGTTTGAAAAGCGTGTCCATCCGGTGGGACGCGTTGTCGTGAATGGGTTAAGGAGGTCAATATGTCTTGCGGACTGAGGAGAGAAATGGGAGCTTATGGCTATATGCGTACTGACTGGGGTTACTGACCTTCCTGGCGTACCAATTCGGCTCCAACGGCAAACCGGGTACGGCTCAATACCCGACTCGCCTAGGGATTAGTCGTGATCAGTAAAAGTGATTCTTATCCTCCCTACACTGGCTAGTGGGCTCTTCAACCTGTTGCACCGTTCACTTAGCATGCTCATCCTTGGTTCAACAGTAATCAAGCAACAACCATAGGTAATAGTCGATAACTCTCGGTGTTAACCGGCAAACTATGGTACACCCGTTCACTCACCCTTTTATCCGGTACATCCAGTAATGCATATTGCAAAATACTAGAAAGCGTAGTAGAACCGGAAGGAGATGCGATGATATCTGAGGTAATAGGAACTGAATGAGTTGTTCTGATTGGAACCTGATCGATGGCGTATTATAATGAAGATCCCGCGTGATAGCGATTGATACGCGAGGTGTGCCTCTCCCAACATCCCGATCTCCGCGATCTATGCGTCGCCAGTGGGCGACGGCCGGTGTCGGCGCTCACTCAACGTCGGGACAAACAACCCGTCCCGCTGACATCGCAGCGCGACGAAAGAGCTCACCGCCTGCCACCGACTTGGCTGGCAGCAGTGAGGCGACTGACTTCTCGAATAGGAGGCGGGGTCTGGCGGCTACGCAGGCAGTGACTCGGCCGCCTAGCATGGGGCGGGACTCACCCCGCGGATCGCGTAGTCCCGCAATAGAAATAAGCGCTTCGCTACAATCTGTCTCTGTGTCCTAGTTTTCGGGACAAGATCCTGGTAAATGCTACCTCTCTGGTCGTCTCTTGCTAGGCGTACGATCGTAGTGCCTACCAGTTTAATGATGTTCTTGAAAATAGAGCCGACCTCTGAATGGGTATCAGCTTGCGTACAGGTTTCAGCACAGCACTGCGCTACAGTGGCAAGGAGTTCAACCCCCATTTCTAGGTCTTTAAGTTACTATTCCCTCCAATTTACACATGCCACTTCATGATTTTGTTTCATTCGCAGGTATCTGAAACTTTATTACTCGTTACACCTTATCTGGGGTGGGTGTCAGTGCGGTAGGAGTGGAAAATTGTCCGCCACTAGCTGTTTTTCGTGACGTTAGGTCATAGGAATCATTTATATGCCATTTTCATCAGAACATTTTCCTCCACCTCCGTATTGGTTGGTGATTTCTATGATTTCCAGTGTGAGGCGGCGTGTTTTAAATAGCCCATATTTTGGCGGTGTGATCAGATACATGTTTTTATTATAGGTTGGAAAAAGGGAAGTTTGTCGAAAATCTCAGGCTGTGATTGGGCTGTAAAATACGTGGTCATAACCTGAAAGTTGACGAATATTCGTCACTTTCGACTTCCTAAATAAGCCTAATATTTGAGAAACCGATCTATCTAGATTTCCAAGTGGATATAGAGTTCAAATACTCAGTTATTCAATTCATTAAAATTTTTGTTAGATTCGGTTGCAAACGGAGCGTGCGCAGCTGGGGAGAGAAGTAGTTGATTTTTTTTGCTTTGTTTTATTTCCTCCAATTGGTTATCGTAGGACGGATTTGTGTGTTTCAGCCACAACCTCCTTATTCGTGCGATCAATGTCCGAATGTAATTAAAGAGACGCTTCGCGAGTTCTTAGCGCATCGTCTCACTCATAGTAGGTCTACAAAAAAGATTATATGGTATTTGTGTTTTCTACTGATATAATTGATTCACTTAAGCAAACGAGCGATTCTTCAAGTGTCTTGAATGTGGATTTCGTGCTCGCTCTCGTACTCAATTATGGGCTCATGAACGGATGCATAGCAGTCTGGATGAGCGGCCTTTGCACTGCGAAGAATGTGGTCGTGGATTCAACAATCACAATGCTTTAGAGATGCACTTTGCTACCCACGACGAACCTAGGTATTTCATCTCGAGTACTTCTATAAACAGTTTTTTGGTGGCGGGCAGTGAATGTGTATGTGTGTGCCTCATATCTGCCGCCAAAAGAGGTCCGCAGAGTTCGCGGCGTTGCTCGAAGCGGCCAGCGCTACTAGGAAATGAAACACCGATCACATCGGGTGATGGCGGCGAGAAGTCTGGCGAGGTGGGGGGCACAGAGTGTTTTGACCAACGACCTCAAAGCGAGCAACTGGCTAGCGCCGCCGCTACAATAATGATAAAACATTTTTGTCGCTGCTTCAAGGCCGGCTCTAGGTGAAACTCTGCAGAGCCCTTGAATGGTTTACCTGCCACTCTAGTATGGCACTGACAACAAGTCGTTCTCCGTAAGCAAGCGTGGTTCTCTTTTGGACAGTTTTGATTCTGATTTTCTTTGCTATCATTTTTTCGTCCTTCAATTCATCTGCTTATTCAATTTTGGTGGATACCGTCTTCCTTCTTTTGCTTTCAGTGCATTTTCTTTCCTTGGAGCCGTTCCAGGGTAATCCTCGCTCTTTTCTCCATTCCGGCGTGGTGGTATTTTGCGTATCATTGGGTTGCTGGGGTACCACTTGAAATGTTTTTGGATCCTATACACTGCGTATCATAAAGATAGGACATCCCTGAATTTGGCGGTCTCGTGTTTGTCGAGCAAGATAGATCTTTTTCGTCAATACTACTGTGATCAGGATGTTAAATAACCCTCGTATACCTCTTTTACGTTAGATCGATCTTTGGGCGCGTTTCTGGAATAAATGTATCGCGTATCAAAAAGATAGGACACCCCTGGGATAAATCGTATTTCTTGTTCGATAAAATTGTGTCATCATAAATCTAACGGACGATTGGCCTTTCTCGCACCTTTACTGCAACAAGTACTCGACTTCCTATACCTTCGACCAAGCTGATCAGTATCCATCACGATGACAGCAGCTTGGAAGTCTTTGCAAGTCGATCTTGTTCCAGTTCTCGGTTATGGTCGGTTGGAGCACAGATATCGAGAGATATCGACGGCCATTGGCTCAGACCCGACGAACTAAAATATTCCAGAGAATCCTTGTTTTGTTGAGATCAAGACTGTAGACTAGCCACTCTGGACACGATAGTTATTGCCGAGCAAAGAAGCCGACCTCACGTGAACTTTCTGGTTGCCCAGCTAGAAACTGCAACTTTGTCGCCCGAAAACGATGGGAAATGAGAGTAGGTGTTACTTGATATCCTCTGGTACTCACTGGAGATCATCCGACTGCTGCCAAACGCAAGCTGTAGACGTCCTTAACGGGAAAGTGATCTGACGGATTATGGGAGATCTACGTTCGCAGTTCTGACGGCTAAATTGGAGAGCACCTACCCTCGAATTCCTTTAGTAGCACTTCCGATCATCAGACCTATCGAGAAAAAGCTCCTTTTCGTCAGAAACCATCACCTATACACAAATAGTAGAAGTAGCTGTCCACTTTAGCCGTCGGAACTTCGGACGCAGATCTCCCATAATGTGTCAGAGCATTTGCCCGTCAAGGACGCCTACAGCTCGCGTTCGTTAGTTGTCCGACGATCTCCAGCGAGTACGAGAGGACGTGAGAGTGGCGTCAGCCTTCATTTACCCACGTTATCGGGTGAGAAAGTTGCAGTTTCTGGCAGAACAACCAGAAAGTTCACGCGAGCAGGCCTGTGGTCGGCTTCTTTGCTCGGCATAAACTATCTTTTCCAGAGTGGCTAGTCTGGTAGCGCAGTTCGCTCCTCCACGTTGGTGCCGCTGGAAACTCCTCGATTCTGTCGAGGTGAGCTGAACGCGGACTTTCGTGTTCCGGCGGCAGACCTGGGCGTTTCGCTCTTGTGACAGGTCGGCCGATGGTCATCTCTTTCACACCACATGCAATGGTGCTTAAAGTATCTGTTAATGCTACGGCGTCCGCGGTAACCGACGCCTACTTATAGAGCCCGGTGAGTGGTAAAAGTATGCCAGGATCTTTGGTGCAAGGACGGCATCGGAGGGTAACCAGGCTAGTCCGTAAGTCCTTTAAAGGCAGTGTTCACGATAAATCTCGTTCTCGAGGTCTCGGTGTGAAACACAGTTGGCAGGTGCTGTAGAGGATAGGGTCGAAGTAAGCAACGAAAACTGGCCAGAAATAGATACAAACCGCTTTGAAAGCTCTACCGGTGCGCCTACCTATCCCGGTCCGCCCCCCAATCGGACGAGCTTGTGGCGCCGCACACGTTTCGATGGCGAATTGCCAAGCAACTCTGCCGCAGTTGGCATTATCGATTCGCGCAGATTTCGCGATTAGCGCGCGCTTGCCGAAATCAGCAGGGCCCATGATTCTCGTCCACGCCCTGAATTTAGAAACCGTTATTCTGACTTATTCTGAACGTTATTCTTCCCTGTTTCTTCACTATTATTTACCTCACGACCAAACAATCCCATTTTTGGGTCGAAATCGAGTGCGATATTCATCGTGAACACTGCCTTGAACGTTGCCAAGACTCGCGTTGCTACGCTGAATGTCGGCACGTTGTCAGGCCGCTCGAGCGAAGTGGCTGTTGCTCTGGAGCGTAGAAGTATTGATCTCTGTGCGGTGCAAGAGACGAGATGGTCGGGTAGTAAGTCCAAGGACATTGGCAGAGGCTTCAAGGTCCTGTATCATGGCAACCCTAGGACCACCAACGACGTTGGCGTTGTTGTGTCTGAACGCTTCCGTGACGCGATTGCAGAAGTGCATCGTTTTGACGATCGTTTGATGTAGATAGTCATCGTGAGTGAGGAACAACGAGTCCATTTTTTCTCTGTGTATGCCCCGCAGACGGGTTGTTCTGAGCAAGTGAAAAATGATTTTTGGATGATGCTCGATGAGAAGATCGCCGAGGTGCCACCAGAAAATATTATTGTCGTTGCGGGTGATATGAATGGCCACGTCGGAGAAGCGAGCCAAGGCTATAGATGCCACGGATTGTTCGGGCACGGCCCAAGGAACACGGATGGCGAACGCATTCTCGACTACGCCGACTCGCATGACCTGGCGATTGTGAACACGAAGTTCCGAAAGCGGCAGTCCCACCTTGTTACATATTACAGTGGCAGCAGCATGACGCAAATTGACTTTGTGCTTGTTCGGCGTGCGGTGTTAATGACGATCATGGTCAGCTACTGATGGACAGTGGTAAGGTGATGAGGAGGTGGCGCGACTACTTCGAGAAAATCTCGACGGAAGAATTCCCCCATCCGCCTATCCCTGAACACGCACCCACAAGCGGCCCTGTTCAGCCTATCACCACGGAAGAAGTGAATATGGCGTTGCGACGTATGAGGCCTAAAAAGGTGACGGGGCCAGACGATCTCGCGGCGGAGTTGTGGAAGTCACGATACTGGGATTCCACTGAATGGCTTGCGCAGTTCTTCAACCAGGTCGTTGCGGAAAAGAAAGCGCCCAAAGACTGGCAGCGAAGCACAACCATTCCGATCTGGAAGAAGAAAGGCAATCCAGCGGATTGGGCGAACTACCGCCCAATACGTTTGCTGTCCCACACCATGAAAGTATTTGAACGCATCATCGATCGTCGAATTCGTGAAATCGTCGAGATCACGAGCAATCAGTGTGGCTTTGTTACCAACTGTGGCACGACGGACGCCATCCACGCTACGCGACTACTGATTGAGAAGCACCGCGAGAAACAGAAGCCAATACATCTTGCTTTTCTCGATTTAGAGAAGGCGTTTGATCGAGTACCGCATGGAGTGATCTGGTTTGCATTGCGGCGGCACGGTGTCCCAGAGGAGAAGCTGCTGCAGGAGCTTCGGACGAATTTCCCATCTCGGTTGGCGTGCACCAAGGATCTGATTTGCCCCCCATCCCCCTTCTATTTGTCATCGTGATGGATACTATCACAAGAGACCTGCAGAGACCGGCGCCATGGACGCTTTTGTATGCGGATGATGTGATGCTTGCATCTGAAGATAAATTGGATCTCGAGCGACAGGTGCAAGACTGGAGTGACCGATTGGCTCGTTTTGGTCTCCGCCTCAACGTCAAGAAGACTGAGTATCTGACTACGGATAGAAGTGAGCGTGACTCCATCAATATTGATGGTACTGAGCTCCCGCGCACTGACGTTTTTAAATACCTTGGTTCGACCATTACGTCTGACGGTAGTCTAGATAGCGAGGTCAACACTCGGGTCAGTGCTGCGTGGTTGAAATGGCGGTCAACGACTGGAGTGCTATGCGACAAGAAGATGCCCGACCGTCTAAAGTCGAAGATTTACCGAAATGTCGTCCGGCCTGTCGCGCTGTATGCAGCAGAGTGCTGGCCTGCCACCAAAGAGGCAGAGCGAAGGCTCGGTGTAATGGAGACGAAAATGCTACGCTGGACAGCGGGTGTCACACGCTTGGACCACGTCACGAACGACGACATCCGGAAGCGTTTTGGTGTCGCTCCGATTGCCGAGAAACTGCGCGAATCTCGATTGCGATGGTATGGGCATGTTCTTCGCGCTGGAAGTGGCACCGTTTGCAAGGCTGGGCTCAACCTCGACGTGCCTGGAAAAAGACCCAAAGGACGGCCAAGGCAGCGGTGGCTTGATACGCTGCACACCGATTTGAAAATTGCCGGCGTGCACCCTGACCAGGCGCATGACAGGGAAAAATGGCGCCAGCGCATAAGAAAAGCGGACCCCGCATTGGAGCGGGACAAACGCTGAAGAAGAAGAAGATGTTCAGAGTGGCTAGTCTACAGTCTTGATTTCAACAAAAAAAGGAATATCTGGAATATTTAAGTTTGTCGGGTCTGGGCCAATGACCGGCGATATCTCTCGATATCTGTGCTCTAACCGACCATAACCGAGAACTGGAAGAAGATCGACTTGCAAAGGCTGACCAGCTTGGTCGAAGGTATACGAAATCGAGTATTTGTTGCAGTAAAGGTGCGAAAAAGGCCGATCGGCTGTTAGATTTGTGATCACACAATTTTATCGAGCGAGAAATCCGATTTAACCCAGGGGTGTCCTATCTTTTTGATACGCGATTTAAAGGCAGTGTTCACGATAAATTTCACTTCCGATATCTCCACGGTTTACAGAAGGTCTGGTGCCCTATATAGCAAGGCATGCTCAAAAAGGACACGAAAGACGCGTTTTGCCGCCAAAATAGGCCCTCTCTTGTTTACGTTGATTTTTGAGCGTGGAGGAATTGACCGCTATGAAGGATGATACATATCAGTGCAATGAAGCAAACAGCTCACTTATCAGCACTTCCTTCACTTGATCATTCCTACAATCTGAGTCTTCATTTGTTCCTTTCAAGTGGCGGATCTGGGGCACGGGGCGTGTCTGGGGCACCAAAACGCTTGTTTGCAGCCGTTATTTTGCCACCCCTGGCTCGTTTTCTACCGTTCCTTTGGCTATGGGAGCCTAGGATCCTTCTCCCCTATCATTTTACTGTGGAAAGTCAACGAGGATGATCATCGTGAACACTGCCTTTAAAATATAAATTTATTCTAGAAAAGTCACAAACATTCGATCTAACTTGAATTCTCCAAACATATTCAAATTCGTTGTAAGATGGCTCTCTCTAGAACATTCCAGCTTTTCAAAGGATTGTCCGTTAAAAACAAAAACATTCTTCTCAGAGCTTACAAGACTTACATTCGACCAATTTTAGAATCGGGTACTACTGTGTTCTACCCAAGAAAAGTAAGGGATATACAGGCGATTGAGAAGGTTCAGAATAACTTCACGCTAAAACTACTAGTTAGAGTGGGTGGTTTCTTGTATTCCAAAATACCTAGAGCTGGAATCAGGAATAAATACCTAGGTCTTCCGTCACTTGAGGCGCGACGTCAAGTATCGGACTTGTGCATGGTCTATAAAATGTTGCACTACTCGGGTATCTTTGGAAATCATAACTTTTTCAAATTACGTCATTCCCATACAAGAGGAGGAGGAACTAAACTCATCTTGGAGCGCCCTCGCACTGCTTTGCGGCGAAGCTTCTTCGCGTTCAGAGCGGGCAGCGCGTACCTTAAAATGACTAAGAGTATCAATCCACCGCTATTTCTGAGTCGATTCAAACGTCATGTGGTAAACTTGATACAAAAAACCGAATCCAGCGATCATACCGTGTGATTGACCTGAGTTTTTATTTCTAGAGCCCAGCTTTATTTTGTTTTCTGAAAATGGCTGTATAGTGGTTTGCGTAATCAGTGTTTGTTTGTTTTTTTTCTCTCACGTTTGCCTTACGCATTCGTAATAAACTTATATACTTATACTTATCTAACCCAAAAGAGGTGTACGGGGGTTATTTTACACCCTGATCACAGTAGTTTTGACAAAAAAAAGATCAATCTTGCTCAACAAACACGAGACCGACAAATTCAGGGGTGTCCTATCTTTATGATACACAGCGTATCTTCGTGATGTTGAGAGTGCCGCTCCTGTTCTTTACTGCCATTTTTTTTACCTCGACGGCCGTTTCGGGCTATTAAATCGGCTTCGCTCCTCCACCTGTTGTACCAGGGTCAAGCGGTGCGTTGCGTAAACTTCCGGAATCTCCGAGCGACCCCTCAGCATTAATTTTTTTCCAAAATCTAAAATTTTTTCGATCCCACGGGGCGTGATTTCTGGGCAGTTTAATTTCTCCAAAAAAAAACGTAATCTTCTTGTATTGAAAATGGTATTTTTTTGCATCTTTCGTTTTTGTATCTATTAGAAATTGATTCAGACTACTTCGTAAAGTGCTGAAAAGGTACCTTATGGTGTTCAATAACCGTTATTTTCATTTTCCACTCACTTCCCCGAACTTTTGCGATCCTCCCTAATCTTGATTTTCAGGCCAAAATTTTGCGACCTCACCCCGCCGCCCGTTGCTAAGTTTTGCAACCCAGCTTCACCCTATGTTGTACCCAATTAGTGAAAGCCTTATGGTGTAAATGGCGAAACAGAGCATGCGAAACCGTGCGGATCTAGGCAAGAAAGTTTGCCCAGTGGTGGTTTCTATTTAATCGCGGGCGCAGAAAGGAGGCGCGACCCCCCTGTCCGGTGTATGACAACCAATATTGTGTCCCTGGTCGAAACTTCAATAGTGGCAGCTCCATCTTCGACGGCTGTGAAGGTAGAGGCAGGCATGAGCAGACACACGCGGAGACGTTGAGGAGACTGCCGGATGCGAGACTGCAGTATCTCAGCTTCGATATCTACGAATTTGGGGTGGCATAGTATACCCGGCCTCAATTAAACGGCTGGACGGGAAGGCAGGGCGCGCTGCCTTTTAGAAAGATATCTTCTTATTCTTTGCAGCCCCAGAGAGGGTTCCCGTCACAGGTTCAGAAACTCGGCCACTCGCGTTGGGTTCATCCACAAATCCATTGCTGTCAATGTAGTCGGTCTCTTTGGGCAATTGAACAGATGTGCAGTAGTATGCCCTTGGCCACCGCAATCCGGGCATTCGTCAGGCTTGCTGTTATCGATTCTATGCAGATATGACATCAGCATTGGGGAGTGTTCACAGCCTAACGATGCAAGGGTGCACCTGGCACGCCTGCCAAGTTCCATCTCTGTCTCGCTGGCCTTCGGAAGTGCGACTCCCAGGATGGAGTTTATGGCAACGCGGTTCAAGTGCTCCTTCACGAATCGGGTATGCTCCGCGCGCAAGAGACGGAGGCGTTCTTCTTGTGCTTCGGTTCATCTCTGCACATCCACTTTCGAGGGAGTATCGGCGAACGGCTTTCTGATACATCTCTCTCTTACTGGGTTTAATACTCTTCGCGACGGATGATTTGCCTGCTTAACGATGTTAATGTACATTTGTTGCGTCTGGAGTTGGCAGTGGTCTCTAACTGGCAATATGCGAGCTTTTGCGTGTAAGTGCTCAATTGGAGAGCTTTTAGAACAGCCTGTCGCGATTCGCAGAGCACAATTTTGGACGCATTGCTTGGACCAAGACGTGTCCGACACGATGTGCTGCCAGACTGGCGCAGCATACTCCAAGGCGGGTTGCACAATAGCCTTATACGTGGTCAGGATCGTTTCTTTACTGCACCCCCAGGACGTTCCACCGAGAGCACGTAGGACGTTGAGTCTTGTTTTCACTGTGACTCGCTTCTGCTCAGTGTTCTTATGAAACTTCAACGAGGGATTCAACACGAGTCCGAGTAGCTTGGGTAATCGGGCGGCCGGCAATTGAGTTTCGTCCCATTTCACCGTAGGATGGGCACTGTGCTCCGCATTATCAGTGGAAAAGATGGTGACGGGTGATTTAGAGGCAGAGACCGTGAGCATTCTGCTGTCGAGAGAACATTTCAACTCGATCAAGTAGTCATTGATCTTACTGGCGGCTACCTTAATGTCGCGATATCGGCACAGAATAGTAATATCATCCGTATATGCAACGACCTTGATGTCTTGAGGGGGAACAGGCAGATCTTCTAGACATAAACTGAAAAGTGCCGGCGATAAAACTCCTCCTTGAGGGACACCAGCGGCGATGGGTATGCTCTTGGAAACATGTCCCTGGAATAGCACTTTTGCCCGACGTCCTTTAGTGAAGGCGGTTATTCACCGCTTCTGCCGTGGCTTAATGGTAGACTTCAACAGACTCTCTGATAGTAGGCCTAGATTGACAGTGTCAAATGCTTTGTTAAGTCGAGGGCCACACCAACAGTACGCTGGGGTTTCATGGCATTGAAGCCGTCCAGAAAATAGCTCACAATTTCCAACAAGGCCGTAGTAGTGGAATGTAATTTACGGAAATCATGTTGATGCTGTTGTATGCTGTTATGCTCGGCAAGCAGTATTTCACTGGGCAGTCTCTTCAGGACTGCTGGGCTCAAACCGTCTGGCCCTATTGCCTTCCAGTTCCTCATCTCCTTTATCACCTTCTCGTCCTGAGCGGGCGTGACTGCATCATCTTCAGCCATGAGTGGCAATTTACAGAGTTCCCGCACAGTTATTCTATTCTGCTTCTCTCTTTTGGTTCTAGTGATGAAAAAATGCTTCCCAAGAGCATTTGCGGCCTCCTTCCCTGACTTGAAGACTACACCTTCAAATTCAATCGTGGAATTTTTGGCGGAGGTGAACTTTCCTGTGATCCTTATCAAAGCCTTCCACGTTGCTGCTGCATCATTTCTGAAGTTCATCTTGTCAGTGAACTTTTCCCAAGTTTCCTTCTTGTTCCTGTCAAGGTCCCTCCTGATCTCGTTATCCAGCTCAGCGATGTCTGGGTCAAGGCATCTGCAGCTCCCTTTGCGTCCCTTGTTCTTATCTTCTGCAGTGTTTCCCTGGTGATATTGGGAAAGAAGGACTTGGCGCGACCTTCAGGGATCGCAGCTTTCACAGCCTTCAGGCTAGCATCAGATAGGTGGCGCTCCTTCTGGTGTACATCGCCATTCCACGGATTACCGGCCGCTTGGCGAAGCGTAACCTCCCTGAACAGGCTCCAGTCTGCAAGGTCTAAATTAAGATAAGAATGATGACGAACACCTGTAAAGGGAGCAAGAGAGTTGGAGGGATCGATATTGACAAAGACAGGACTGTGATCACTGGAAAGAGTCGTGGATGTAGACCAAAAGCAGGCATTAGAGAGATTAGAAGAGACGAGGGAGATGTCTGGGCTAGAAGATCGGCCGTTGGCAGGGAGACGAGTGGGCTGGTCATAGTTTAGAATGACCAGGTCGCATTCCTCCGCCCATTCTTCGACGTCATTGCCTCTAGCATCAGAATCGAGCGACGAGCAAAATGTGTGAGCATTAAAGTCACCCGCAAAGACAATTGAGGGAGAGAGAGAGCAGTGTAAAGCTGCTTGAGGAGTGGGATAGGGTTGTAAGTTGGTGGACAGGATGTAGAAGGAGGAATGTATATATTGAAAAGAGAAAGTGGAGTTTATAGAGGAATATGGATGGGGATGTAGTCGAGAGTACCATTCTCTGGAGTATTTGGGATTAAGTGAGAGGGAAGGAAGGATAGAATAAAAATAGAGGCTCCGCCTCCTTGAGATGATCTAGGAGTATGATATGCAGTATAGCCCGGGATATTCGGATGCTGAGAGGTAGGAGAGGGAGAGAGTTTGGTTTCCTGAACCATGATAACATCCGGGTGATGAGTACGTGCAAAGAGAGATAATTCAGAAAGTTTGGCGCGAAGGCCGTTGAGATTGATGTGTACGATAGATAGGGGGCGGTTGGTAGTTGAGAAATTAGGGTTACTGGAGGCGGAGCACAGAACACAACGAAACGAAGAGTCGTGGTGCCTCACAGAACTGAGACCCTAAAAAAAGGGGTGCACCCACCTTTGGCATCCGGAACACTGGGCGCTGGTTCCATTCCAAGTGACATTCTTGCCGCATGTTGCACATGGGTACTTCTTCCGAGCGGGTCCTGGATTCCTCTCGACGCCGGCCACTTATAGAAGAGTCCTCAGGAGAGCTGCAGCCAGCCAGCACCTCTCCCATGACAAAAACCTTCTCTGCGGAGGAATTGACGTCGGTTTGCACGGAGGGGGTCTTCTTTCCTCCACACTGCCACTAGAGTGTTGCCCGAATATTCGTTTATTCGAATAATATTCGAATATTCGAATACTCAAAGAAGTGGATTATTCGGGTTATTCGAATAATCGAATATTCAAAGAAGTGGAATATTCGTTTATTCGAATATTCAAAGAAGTTAAATATTCGGTTTATTCGAATATTCAGCACGAATAATTTGAACATTCGACAAGATCGCACTTCATTTCGCCCTGAATTTACATTTCAAACATATTAGCGTAGTGACTACTAATTTCTCACAATTCTTCGGTACCTCATGAATATAAAGTTACTGTGCTTATCTAGGTTAAATTCCATTCCGAAATTGCGTCTCGACACGCTTTGCGGCCGCACGCGCTCGAGTCAACCGAGTTTCCAGCTCCAAAGCCGACACGATATGACTTTTTTATGCAGTTTTCTTCAATTTTGTTTAGTTTCCAGTTTCTAAAACCCACCTACAGTCAACAGATCCGCAGCTGCGGCGCTGGAAACTCTTCCGACTCGAAAGCGCGCGGCCGCAAAGCGTGTCGAGACGCAATTGCGGACCGGAGTTTGACCCAGATAAGCACAGTATAGCAGGTATTTCCAATATATTAAATCGCTCGTAGGATTATGTCAAAACGCTAGAAATGCCCATTTCACCTTTAGTTATAGAGAAAAGTCTAAATCTCGAGCGGCTCATAAGTATAGCAACACTTGACCAACATGGAAATTTCTTACGATGATGGCCAGAATGAGCCATTTTCATGTGTATTTTCATGAAACTGGTTCGAGGTGATGCTATTTGTCTACTTTCCCGGTGAACTTCGCCCGAATTCTGACGCAAAAGCCCAAGTTCTCTCCTTTCATAATGCTGGACGTAGAATTCGATGGTTTCCAGCCACCTAGGACGACTAGCTGGATGTAGTCTCAAGTTCGCGCCAGATCCTGAGCCACTCAACGTCTGTTGTCGCCCAGACGTCTCATGGAGCTGGGAAGCGAGATATTACACGGCGAGTTCCCAGTGACATGGTGTCGGTTTCAACGACTAACTACGAATTGTCGCTGAGTTTTTTCTAATTGTCGCTGAGATTCCGGAGTAGGGCACGGCTAAGCAGCACTAGGAAGTTCGCCATCGCATAAACCGCGCATAACTCAACTGAACTCAACTAAGCTAAACCAAACTAGACCGAAGCAGACCAAAAATTTGGCGGTAATTTAGCGGGTATTTTGCGGCTATTTCACGGCGAGCATTATTTGGCGACTATTTCGCAGCCAGCACTATTTGGCGGCTATTTCGCGACTATTACTCGGGAAAAAGTCATTTTGCGTCTGTTTCGCGGCTATTTCTCGGCCAAAACTCAGAGTACACGCTCGTAAACGTGGTTGAGATAACCACGGAAATATAATGGTATGGCTCAGAACACAACGCCTACGCATTTTGAAGCGTCAAAAACGACCCACAATGACGCTACACGTGTGAGAAGTTGACCCCGCCCCGTATCTGCCCGCCCTTGCATTTGCGTCCTCCTCCAAAAAAGGGGTTCTGGGCCATTCCCACAATCGGCGACGCTTGTGGGTGGTACAATGAGTACAATAAGTGAGCCATACACATCGACAATGGTGGGAATGGCCCAGCACTCCTGTTTGGGGGGAAGACGCGAATACAGGTGCGGGGCCGACTCCTCAGTCGTGTAGCGTCACTTGTGGTCGTTTTCGACGCTTCAGAATGCGTAGGCGTTGTATTCTGAGCCATGCAATTCAACTTCCGTAGTTAGTATCTCAACCACGTTTACGAGCGTGTATGCTGAACTTAAGTGATAAGAGTGCAGCCGGTTCAATTACTCAAGTATGCAGTACATTGGCCCCGCCCAGCATCTGGAAGCCCTGCCCATCCGGTGGCGGCCTCAGTGGAGGTTGGGCGACCCAGCCGCGACGCGTGGGTCTACCGTCTACGCTGCGTGTCGGTGTGTCGACCGCGACGCGTGTCGGTTTGCCGACCGCGACGCGTGTCGGTTTGCCGACCGCGACGCGTGTCGGTTTGCCGACCGCGACGCGTGTCGGTTTGCCGACCGCGATGCGTGTCGGTGTGCCGACCGCGATGCGTGTAGGTGTGCTGACCGCGATGCGTATCGATGCGCCGAAAGCGACGCGGGTCGGTGCAAAGTAGTTCCTAAGCCACATAAAAGTCTTGCTGGATGTGAACCGCTGCTAAATAGGCCGCTAAACGTGACAGGTCAAAATGTCAACAGACCGACAACAGACGGACGTCGCTGGGCAACGGGCAGTTGTCAGGCTTACAATGCGAGCGATTTGAGTTGTCAAGAGGGTGCAGTTTATGAGATGACAACTTCTCAACCTGTTGTCGATGCCCCAGTTTGCCCGAGTGGATTGGATGGGATAGTACGCAATAGTGTTCCCCAAATATTCGTTTATTCGAATAATATTCGAATATTCAAAGAAGTGGATTATTCGGGTTATTCGAATAATCGAATATTCAAAGAAGTGAAATATTCGTTTATTCGAATAATCGAATATTCGAAGAAGTGAAATATTCGAATTATTCGTTTATTCGAATATTCAAAAAAGTTATTCGTTCCAACACTCTAACTGCCACGGCACGAACGTACGACATTTCGGCAGCGCAAGAGGCCTTGAAAGATTTTGAGGGTACCATTGTACCTTCAATGGTACCCTCAAAATAAAAAAAAAGCCGAAAACGTTCCTTTCCACCCGTCGAGTACGTTGAAGGAACTTTGGACCTTGCCGGGAGGCTGCCAAAGTTTCATAAAGACAACCACATCTTTCCCACTGGCTAGACCTTGAGTTTTATTTTTTCTCCCGACTTGTCTCGCGCTTTTGGCACAGCACTACGATGTTGTCGAGGTCGCAGGAATCTCATCTTAGCGTTCCAGTTAGAGAATGCGAAAATGTTTCTACACGACATTCTTTCACAAAACTTACCTGGAAGCGCCTTGATACCAGATGGAAAAATACCATTTCGTTTTTTCTGTGAAGGTGGGTAGAGTGGGTTGTATCCGGCTATGTGATTCTAGCTGGCTGAGAAATGCTGATTTCTGTTTTAGGTCTCTGGTATGTGAAGATTGTGGGTTCGCAACCTCAAATTCGGATCATATGATATCCCATCGTCGACAGCATACTGGTGACATATTTTATTGCCATATTGGTGAGGCATTTCCTAGTGAAGAATTTGTTCCATTAATTCAATCGCTATTCTATTTTTTTGCAGATAACTGCGACTACTCTTCTCCAAAGAAAAGCCAATTAGCAGCTCATCTTAGGACTCATATGGCTGTGCGTGCTCATATGTGTAAGGTTGGGTTGCTTTTTGATCATAGAAAATATATATTCGGAGGCAGGCTCTTATTGTTTATTTTGTGTTAGATTTGTGGTCGAGGATTCATCGAGAAATCACATTTGGTGCGTCACGAGCGGATCCATTTGGAAGACAAGCCTTTCAAGTGCGATGCTTGTGACTACGCTTCCAGTCGTCGTGATAAGCTTAAGGTATTGGTTCTGTTTTTTTTTCTGGTTTGAAGAAACGTACATCGATCATTCACCTTAGGAGCACATCCTGAAGCACCACAATGGAACGGCCGTAAACAAGTCCCAGAGACGGAGGTATAGACGCGCGAAGCAACTGGCTGCTCTAGCTGCGCAGGTGAGGACTGTTGTTCGGCACTTCATGATCCGCTTTGCGAGCGCCATACTCTACGGGATCATTGACATGCGATCAGAATCAACTTCTAACAATTTCGATTTCGATGTTATTGTATGGATCACCATCATGATCGGCAAGCAAATAACCAAGGCCTGGTTTGGCGGTACCTAAACAAAGTGGTGATTATAGTTGAAGATGAGGTTATAGTGACAAAAGGGTGGAATTAGAACTCTCACATCCATTCATTCATTGTTCGTCTGAACTGATTGACGCTAGCATATCACGTTATTTCGGTTGCCTTGCTTGGTTCTTTCTCCATGGGCTTAAACCTGTGAACACAATTAAGTTTTGAGGGCCTTTGTAGTTTTTCCCGTCTTGGCGTTCTGCATTTATTATTAGTAACTTATGGATGGTTGCAGGAAAGGACTATTCCACCTGAAGCGATGTTCCGTCCGATTCCAGCCAATGAGTCCGTGTCACAATGGGCTGAGTCGCAGTCTTTCCAGGTTGTTTCCTCCTCTTTCCGGGTTTCCTGGCTTGAATTTCATTCTTTTTGTTTTGCCAGGATGAACAACAATACTCACCCGAGCAGCAAGCCCAACGTCTAATGTCGAAAATTATCGGGCAATCAGCATCTCAGCTGATCACTGATTTTACGCCTCTACCACGAGCATTCTCTGTGACGGATCCTGCTCCTCAGTCTTTAGCAGGACGAATGTCACCTGGCTCAATGTCGCTAATGAATGTTCGTTTGCGAGGAGCGGATTCTCCTTTGATCGAGACGAAGAACAACATCGGTGTCGCCAACGACACTCCATCATTAATTACGCCGGTTCCCGTGCCAAGGTTAGTTCCATACTTTTCAAACCTAATTTTCCCAGTGAGAACACCAGTCACATGTTGCGTGCAACAAGAGGTGTTTGGTTCATCAAATTGTGAAGTACGAAAATATCAAACTCGGCACGAAAAACGATTCTGTAATGAAGCTATGGGAATCGGTTCTACAACACATTTGGCGTCTTAAAGAAATCAGACACGCTCGAAAAAGTTGTTGAGATAACTACGTTAGTTGGGTCCTATGGCCCCTAGAAGACGGCTCGCGCCGTTGGAAGCGTCGAAAACGAATCAAGTCCACCAAATTTGTCAAATCGAAAAATGCCGACAACTCCGCCCATGAGCGTCGACAGCCCCGCCCCCCAAATAAAAACTCGTCCAGATTGATCGTTCGAATACGGCCACATTGGCTGCTTTTGATGCTTCCAACGAGTTAGCGTTCTAGTACATGCTGTAGGAATCTATTGGCTTAGCTACCTCAACCGTTTTGTCGCTAATATTCGCTGTTTCAACCGCGCGCGGTAAAACTCGTCTAATTTCACCCGATAACAAAAAAACCCTTATTCCTCTATTGGCATACAGTTTTCGTTGTTTTTTTCGTTATTTCTTCATACTACCAGCTCCATACCTTCGATTTATGGCAAAAAATCGATATCGTTTTTGGGCATGTCTGCTGCCTTCAAAGTTACGATAGAGCAAAAGGAGAGTTTCGATGGAAATTTTCTTTTTGTGGAGTCCAATCCACAAATTTAGGTGTTATCTGAAATGGTGACCTTCTGCTAGGCAAAAAAATCCTGTACCTACAAGTTAATCGAAAATGGAAAAATGAAGCTCACAGGCGTGCAGCAGCACAAGTAACTTGCCGTAGTGATGGGGTGATTGGATCGAAACAGCAGCGGTGTGCCTGAGGACATATCCCTCGATAGCGGCTTTTTGCAGAGAGCAGTGACATAGCGCCCATCATTCACTTGTTTCCGTTCTCTTGTGAGAAAAAAATGATGCTTAACATTTTTGTTAGAGCGGATGATTGATTATGGACCGCGAGATGCTCCTTAGTCGATGCTTTCTGGTCTCTCAGAATTCATATAGGAATTGAGCACTGTCAGCACAAAAATCGACTCATTAGCTGGCGTGTCTCTTTCCGCGCTTTCCAAATAGAATGGCCGCGGACGCTCGAGAGTGTTGCTTTATCAACTACTCGCGCACATAAAAGGCACAGTTCAACCTCTGAATCGATTTTTCGTTTTTAAGCTCATCTTGGAGATACATTCACGCTGATCACAATGGTGTCTTCGGAATCGCTCAGAACTCACTACTAACGGAGTTATGGGCTTTCAAGAATTTTGAAATTGAGCGGCGAGAAGTTTGCGGACGAGTTGTCTCGAGACTGTTTCTTCTTCTTCTTCTTTGCAGCCACATAGAGGGTTTTGTCATAGGCGGAGGAACTGGGCGACCAGTAGTGGATTCGTCCATAGGTCCATTGGTGTCAGCGTGGTAGGTCTCTCCGGACAGTTGAATAAATGTGCGGTATCATGGCCGACGATACCGCAGTCCGGGCACACATCAGATTTGCTGCTGTCAATCTTGCTGACATAAGACATTAGCATTGTAGAGTGACCACAGCGTAATGATGCGAGCGTGCATCTCGCCCTTCTTCCGAGTTGAGACTCAGAGGTGCAGACGGGGGGCGGTATATCTCCTAGTATAGGATTTATGGCCACCTTCACAAGATGACACCGTACGAACTTGGTGTGCTCCTCGCGCAAAAGACGGAGTCGTTCTTGCTGTGAGTCGTGCCATCTTTGCAAATTGACTTTGTTTGGAGCATCGGCGAATGGCTTTCTTATACTTCTCTCTCTCACGGGGTTTAACACTCTCCACGACGGGTGATTCGGTTGCTTTATAATGTTAATGCGGAATTGCTGGGCCTGGAGCTGACAGTGCTCCTTCACTGGTAATAGACGGGTCTCAGCATGCAGGTGCTCGATTGGGGAACTCCTTGCACATCCGGTGGCGATACGGAGAGCAGCATTTTGTACTCGTTGCATCTTTGTCCAGGAGGATTCTGAGACGAGATGCTGCCAAACCGGTGCGGCGTACTCCAGGGCGGGCTGCAGAATTGCCTTATACGTTGTGAGTATAGTCTCCTTGCTGCTACCCCACGAAGTGCCGCCCAGGGCCCTGAGAACGTTGAGCTTAGCTTTAACGACTGCCTGCTTCTGCTCGGTATTCTTATGAAACTTGAGTGACGGATCGAGCACAAGACCGAGCAGCTTTGGGAAGCGAGCAGCAGGCAAACGGTCTCCATCCCACACGACATCCGGATGAGCGCTGTGCTCGGATGGGTCCGTCGTGAGAACGGACACTGACGACTTGGCTGCAGAGATACTTAGCATCTTGCGGTCGAAAAAGCTCTTCAGTGTGATCAGGTACTCGTTGATCTTATTGGCGGCCACCTGTAAGTCCCGATATCGACACATGATTGTTATGTCATCGGCATACGCGACGACCTTGATGTCCTGTGGAGGCTCAGGCATATCTTCGAGGTACAGATTGAAGAGGGCTGGCGATAGAACTCCGCCCTGAGGGACTCCAGCTGCCATAGGAATACTGTTGGAGACATGGTTCTGAAACATGACTCTTGCCCGCCGACCTTTAATAAAGGCCGATATCCAGCGCTTCTGCCAAGATGGTATTGACGACTCCAGAATGTTGCTTGACAGGACTCCAAGGTTAACCGTATCAAATGCCTTGGTGAGATCCAACGCAACAGCTACAGTTCTCAATGGCTTGTTAAAGTTGAACCCGTCGATAGCATAGCTGGTAATTTCTAGCAACGCCGTAGTTGTGGAATGTAGCCTCCTGAACCCATGTTGAAACAACTGCTTCTCGTTGTGCTCCGCTAGATCCTTGACAATGAGCTTTTCGGCCACCTTGGCGAAAGGTGACATCAAGCTAATGGGACGATATCCCTTTACTGATGACTGAGGTTTGCCAGGCTTGGGCAACGGGATGACGTTGGCTGTCTTCCAGTTTTGCGGAATAGTGCAAGAGCTAAACGAAGTGTTAATCATATCAACGATGAGCGGAAGGATCTCAGTCGGGAGTTTCTTCAGTACAGCAGGACAAATGCCGTCCGACCGACAGCTTTGGAGTTCCGCATGCCCTTTCTAATCTTCTCTACTTGCGCCACAGTGAACGCATCGGCCGTGCTCATGAGCGGGAGGCGGCACAGCTCTCTCACTGTCACTCTATTTTGCGGACCTCGCCTTGTACTCGTGACAAAGAAACTTTTACCGAGAGAGTAGGCGGCTTCCTTTCCTGACTTGAAAACGTTATTACCGAACTCAATAGTGGAGATGGTGGCTGGCGAGCTCTTTCCCGATAGTTTCCGAAGCACCTTCCAAGTAGCTCCACTGTCCGTCTTGAAATTCAGCTGTTCTGTGAATTTTTCCCACTGTTCTTTCTTGTGCTGGTCGAGATATTTCCGGATCTCACCATCCAGCTGAGCGACGACAGGGTCTAGATGGTCAACTGCTCTTCTGGCATCTCTAGTTCTGATTTTCTGAAGAATTTCTCTGGTGACGTTTGGATAGAACGTCTTAACTCGGCCAACAGGGATAGCCGCCTTCATGGCCCTGCGAATCGCATCAGATAAGTGATGCTCCTTCTGGTGCACATTGCCATTCCACGGGTAATCAGCCGCTAGGCGTAGCGCAACCTCACTGAACAGGCACCAGTCTGCTTGGCCTAAATTGAGATAAGAACGTTGACGAACACCAGAATAAGGAGCAAGAGAATTTGAGAGATCGATGTGCACAAAGACGGGAACATGATCACTAGACAATGTTGTTGAGGTAGACCATGAGCAAGCGTTGGAAAGGTTGGACGAGATAAGAGTTATGTCTGGGCTAGAAGATCGGCCGTTGGCAGGGAGACGAGTGGGCTGATCATCGTTTAAGATGACCAGGTCGCACTCCTCAGCCCATTCTTCGACTTCTTCTCCTCTAGCATCAGAACCAAGGGACGAGCAGAAGGTGTGGGCATTAAAGTCGCCCGCGAAAACAACTGATGATGAGAGGGAATAATCGTTGAGTTGTTTGAGAAGAGGAATGGGATTGTAGGAGGAGGGGCATGAGGTGGTAGGGGGAATATATATGTTGAAAAGAGAAAGGGGTGTTTTAAGAGGGAGATGGATTGGAAGGTACTCGAGTACCATCCGTGGGGGTGTTTGGTATGAGGTGGGAGGGAGAGAGGATAAAACAAAGGTTGAAACTCCTCCGCCAAGAGCTGACCTTGGAGCATAGAAGGCAGTGTAGCCCGGGATATTAGGATGAGGATAGGTAGAGGATGGAGAGAGCTTGGTTTCTTGAACCATGATCACGTCTGGATGGTAAGTACGTGCGAAGAGAGAGAGCTCAGAAAGTTTAGTACGAAGGCCGTTGAGATTGATATGTACAATGGAAAGGGGGCGATTTGAGGAAGAGGAATCAGAGTTGGTAGGCGAAGAGCATAAAACACAGCGAAAAGCAGAGTTATAATGCCTCACAGAACTGAGACCCGAACAGGAGAGATGCACCCACCTTTGGCATCCGAAGCACTGGACGCTGGTATGTCTCCTGGTAACATCCTTGCCGCACGTGGCGCATAGGTACTTCTGAGCGGGTCCAGGATTCCTCTCCACGCCGGCCCTTTGTAGGAGAATCCGAAGGAGAGCTGCGGCCGGCCAGCACCTCTCCCATGACAAAAACCCTCTTCGCGGAGGGGGTGACGTCGGTTTGCATAGAGGTGATCTTCTTTCCTCCACACTGCCACGGCGTGAACGTACGACATCTCGGCAGCCGAGACTGTTTTTTCTGTTTATTCGCATCATTCTGAATCAAGCCGTAATGTAATATAATGTCAGACTGAAAACAAAGGGAAGAGCATAGATTTTGAATAAAATCAATCGCGCTTCTCTTCCCTATTGAGAGCGGAAGCTTGTCGGTGGGCGTCACCCATTTTTTCTTTTATGGGAGCGTGTTCGACTTTTTCCTCGCTTTTTCTCGTTATTTGAGCGAATTGGGATTTCGCGCTTGGCAGGGTTTCCATTCACGGCGGACAGAGTTCAATATCAAAAATTACCCCTGAGCGTGGACTGTGCCTTCAAAGGCAGCGTTCACTGTAGGGAAGGTTGTTGGCCCTCCGAAAATTGCCTAAAGCGTTCTCAAACATCGCTAAAGATTAGGGACTACATCCTGTTTTCTGTAGATCCAGCAAAGAAAAAAAATTGAAACAGCGATATTGAGAAACCATTCGTGTTCGACGAGTAAATGTGGCCCTAGTCTGAAACAGAAAGACAGTTTCTGCGGCCTTATCTCAATGTAACTGTTGGGCGCCTGTCATAGTTGCCGATCGACTGTCGCCAGCCCGATCGATAGATTCAGTTGTTTTCATAGATTCACCCGGTCGTATGTCGGCGATGCATTGCTCACCGGGGATCTAAAATTTACCTGTTGTGGTGCGCCCGAGTATTCCATGGAGAAGTATGAATCGATTATGCAAACACAAATGCAAAGGGGACGCGGTTTCACTGCATTATCGATTGGGTTACAGCCGGCCACTAGGGACGGCTCAGGACGGCTTGGATTGCTAGGGATGGCTGAGGCCGGATTAGGATTACTAGCGTGGCTCAGTTCTGCTTTCGGCCGACCATAACGGGTCCTTATATGGGGTTCTCGGCCTTCCATCACTTATGGAAAACTAGGAAGCGGAATTCATCGTGAACGCTAATTTTAAGTCAGCGTTTTTCTGCCGTTCTCTCACCAGTTCGCGACTATTCTCATGGGAAATAGCGAACTTTTTACGAGCCCTCCATAAGGAATTTGCCGCACACTAAAAACCAACACTATAAATAAAGTTTTGCCATTCCCCAATATTCGTTGTTTGGATACTGCTCTATCTGAAATGGCATTTGCCAAGTAAGAAGTGTTTTCATGACTCGCCGCTCAAGAGTGAGGATTTAGTTTTTTTTCCGCTGAAATGCATTTTCTCTATTCTAAGTGGTCCAATGGATGCAGCACCTTTCTTGCATCTGTTCTTATGCATCTGCTCTGATGCCGGGAGTGCTAATGATTGTTAGAAGTTCAGATCGCCTCACAACCATTCCGATCCATTTGGGATGAGTACGCCTACCGACCTGAATCGTCCGATGAGTCTACCTCCTTATGGTCAGACAACGCAACCTTCTCAGCAGCCATCGGCAACTGAGCAACAGCAAAGTTCTCGGCAGTGGTTATGGTAAAATGTTTACGGCCACAGAAAGTTTTGTTGCAATTAACGCTGCCCCTTCTGTAGTGCGTTTTATTGGTAGGTCTTCATGTAGATCATGTCCCGGTTCTGTTGTCATGTGGCGAGTCATGTTGACGGTCGTTATTTCACTGTTTTCGGTTGCAGGTGATAAAATTAACCTTCCAGAATTTAACTGGAAGAAAGTAATTCTTACCGTACTGCATAATTGTGCAACCGTCAGATCTAGGTGTGGGATCACCACGCCGATGTAAATACATAATGTATCAATCAGCAGTTTCTGTACTAGTGGAGGAAGGAGTGCGGGGTAGGGTTAGCTCTTTTTTTTTGGATTGTCGGTATGGGTACCTCCACACTTGAAGACGGTGTCGATCGGCTGTCAAAGGGGCTAAACCTCTCTGTCCTCATTTGTCCACCAGTAACCCAGTGCTTATCATACTTCCTCATGGATCAATCTTCTTTCTGTTTTGATATCATTTTTTCTGTTTCTTATTCGAAAGCCATGGCTTGTTATTGATGGGTATATGCAGATGTTTCGACTTTAATCTCAGTTATGTTGCACTTTGTTGTAAAAATACGTGAAAGAAATATAAAAATTATATCATGAAATGAGTTATGTTCCCATTACCATCACTATGTATGAGCAATGATGTGCGGAGTTTTCTGTTTGCTGTCCAGTTTCGTTCGTTTTCTTCTGTTTCTATAAAATCAGGCGAAATCTGGCAGAGAACAAAAAACCGTGGACCGCAATTTGTGCAGAGCTACTCTTAGAGACAACAAACCGGGTTCATCAAATGTGGGTTGAGAGTGAATTTCACACGGTTTCTCTGCAGCTCCCACACGCTAAACACTTCTATCTCGCTGTAGTGGTTATTCACACGGGCGCGTGTGGTGTGGTGGCTGGAGGCGCTGCCGTTCTCTGAATACGTCGGGTTCGATCCTCGCCCTTTGCCAACCAAACCCGCTATCCCTCTGTAGTCTTTGAATTGGTACCAAATTAATGTGGGGGAGTTGAAGGCTCTAACTGGAAGGCCGGAGGGGCCACGCAAACCGCTGTATAGGCCCTGAAGCATGCAAGCCTCTACGATTGCGATGCCGAATACGCTGCGCATCCCAACAGGGATTGAGGAAGGGGAGTCTTTATCTTTATCTTAAGGTACCCTTACCCACAGGTTTAGCGTTTATGAATTCCTCAGAAGGTATGCAATCCAGCGCGGGTGACCTTCGGGCATTGAGGAGTAGTACAGTATTCAACCCAGCAGTTATCCCAGAATTATCGTCAAAATATGAACACTGGGGAAGAACATGTTCGCTCTGACGATATCTACGCACTACAAACACTTATCAAGCTCCTGATCGAGTAGCCGGGTCTTATTGTCTCGAGAAAGGGGCGTTAGAAGAACAGCTCCCATCTTTTTGCACCTATAATCTGTATTTCTTGGACGTTTATACTTCCTGCTCAGGTCAACTGTTGGGTTTTGGAAATTGTACAAAAGAAGCATTTATCTCGTAAAATATATGCGAAGTTTAAAGGCAGCGTACTATACTTAGTATCCGAATCACTCCTTTTCGGATATCAGACCGGATATCCGATATCCGAAAATTTGAATAAACGCATTATCTGAATCGAACCAATATCCGGAAAATTCAAAATCGGCATTATCTTAATCGAACCATTATTCGAAGGGTCAAGAATTCGGATAAAACCGGATGAAATTCGGATGAATCTCGGATAAAATCCGGGTAAATTTCGAATAAAATCGGATATTTTTCGGATAAAATCGGGTAACTATTGGATAAAATCGGATAAAATTGCACTAGGCCACGCCCATTTTCCGAACCGTATTCTATCTAGTGCATCAACCCAGGATTTTCCTCCTCCCGAAATCGGAAAAGTTGCGGCGCCGAAAAATGGGCGTGGTCAAGTGAGATGACCAGGTGGCTACTTATTCAGTGCAGAAGTTTTTTTGTATAGTCGCTTTGCATACTTTTTACTTGCTAGTTTTCGTGAAAAACCTGTGTATGGATAATACTGTGCCTCCCAACGACGATAGAGTAATTGAAGATTTGTTCTCATATTTTTATTGATATGCATATGTGAAGATTGAAGTTTGTATGTGAAGAATGCATGCTGCGAATGCAATGGAGGACTACTGTTTGTTCAATTATGGATGTTTTCAACGACTTGCCTTGAGTACCAGGTTTAGTTTTCACCAGAATTTCTTCACATACTTGGCGTCTGTTACAAGTTTTCTAATAGTTGCATTGTTATGTATGCCTTTTTTTGACGATTGCCTCATGTGGTCGTAATAAAACTAAACTAAACTAAACCATTTTGTCTCAACTGCAATCCGAAATTATCCGACCGAATATCCGTATCCAAATCATTGGAAAAATGGCATTATCCAAATCGATCCATTATCCGAAAAATTGTCTTCGGATAACAAGTATACAGCGTACGCGTAAAAAACCGTATACGATTGTTTTACTATTCTGCGCAGGGTGCGAAATATAGCAAATAGGCCACACTAAATACTCTCATTTTGGAGAAAAACTCGTTTGCAAATCCCGGAACATTCAACTTCCCTTTCTCCCTCCTATCTTGGTGTGCTATTTGTAATACACAAACACAGAAAATTTGAACGTCGGAAATAGTTTAGCACCTTGAACTCCTTAGACTGGTTAATTTTTAGGATCCCTCGAAGTGAAGAATCCACAAATACGAAACTAGGTGGTTCCGCAAACCAACAAATAAAAACATCCTTGTCCACTACAATTTTGCTCACCACGCAAACACCAAAAAAGCCATCATCAAAAACATGTTCCGCACGGCCATCGCAGTTTCCTCAGATAGCGCGCAGAAGACCGCCTCGGTGAAAATGGCCCAGCGCATCGCTCAAGAAAACGGCTATCCTACCAGATGTCTAAATCGTTTCAGGCGGCGACCAACCCGAGCAAATAGCGATGTCGAGCAGCAGTCAAAAATAGGGTTTTGTGCGCCTTTCATTTCTGATGAGCTAAGCGCGGCTATACGCTCCTGCATTCGGAAAGCAGACCTCCAGGACATGGTCCAGCTGATCGAGAGTCCGCCCCAAAACCTTAAGGGACAATAGGTCAGGAACCGCTTATATGACCGCGCTTGCACTACGGCATCTTGCGTAATTTGCCCATATGGAAAGGAAGGCGATTGTATGAGCACAGGGGTGGTCTATCTGATAACCTGTCAGATGTGCAGGGAGGACTATGTGGGAGAAACCAGCAGGCATCTTTGTGTAAGGATTAAAGAGCACTTGGATGGCCTTAGGAACTCCAAGGTTTCTACTCCATCGGGGGAACACCGGGTGCGCGTGCATGAAAACAGCCGTTTCGATGTAGGTGTCACGATCCTTGCACGGGAACCAGATATCGCTGCTCGCAGAACTCTGGAGGCCTTCTGGATAAACTCCAGAAATCCGCAATTTAACAGAAAGGACGAATGTGTGGCGATCACCCAAGAACTAGCCCCTTTTGTTGACCTTTGTGGGTTTTGATTTGCCAATGGGCTTGATCGGCCTTCTGAAGGCTAACGAGGTGGGTGGTCTGATGTGGTCCCGCTCATTCACCCGCCATCTGAGTTCAACTGAGGGTGTCTGGCAGGCCTTGGTCTGTTTTCTGACGGCTAGTACCCTTAAAATGCTTTACGACGTTGTGTTTCGCCTATTTTCTTGAAAACTTTCTCTATTTGCTGTGAAATAGTGCTTGGTCGGCTAAATCATTATGTGTCTTTCGCATTCCAGGCTCCGACGAAGGCGAAAACGCCGAAACGTTAGCTGAATAAAACTGTATCATCTCGGACAATTGCTCAATCAAGTGCTACTACAATACCATATCATGCCGAGATTTATTGAAAGTCGAACGTGGAAAAGAATCCACATTTTTGACTTCCCTAAAATTGCCATGGAGCCTCCGTTCCTCGTGCCAGATGATCAACCCACGACCCACCCCTCCGGATCCACAATGCAGTTTTCACGGGCTATTGTTTTATGGATACGCAACATTGTGGGTTTTATAGATACGTAACATTGTGGTCCCAAGCTTTACCAACTGCTTATTTTTTCTTGGTTCAAACATTGGATTGAAAATAAAAAGAAATGTGGATTCTTGCGCGGACGCTGCCTTTATTGCTGTGAAAAATCTCATACTAAAGTGAACACTCCTTATTGACTTTCGGAAATTTTCCGTTTTTTTCTTTTTTGGAGATTTTTCTCTGCTAGCATGAAATTGTATTGTTTCCAATTTTTTTTCGTTCATCCCTGATTGTGAGGTCACTATCAGGGGTGCGCGGAAATTTCTGTTATCTGATTTCTGGCCGTTTTGGCCTTTCTGTTTTCTGAAAAATCTGCGAAAAACAGAAAAAAATCAACGAAATCCGGATCTGTGGAACAGCGCAGCTTATCTAGTCCTTTACGAGGTACTACTTGTGTTCAATGGTACGATTGCTGCTGAAGGTAGGGTTTGCCATAAGAAACGGTTGTTATGGTATCCTTATGAGAAGGTAAGACATGAACATCACAAAAGTGAAACTAGGTGAAAACTCAGAGGAAAAACGCTCAGGAACAAAATATTGCTGATTGTCACCTTACCCACAATTAACTAAATTTCTATGTATGTTTGTTCTGCCGTGTTCCGCCTTGCTGTTACACCCTATTCATACATTTGCGAGGCGGCAAATGCTTATCACTAGAAAAATGAGAAATCAGATGCTCGGTATCGGTATCAAACATTTGATTTCTCATTTTTCTACTGATATTGCGCGGCATTTGCCGCTTCCTGAAAAGCATGGATAGGTTGCTAAACGAAAAATCCAGCACTTATATGAATCGTGTTAGTTGGGGCGTGCGAACACCCACCAAATAGCTGTCCTAAGCTGTTTTTGTGCGTTTCTCCTGCAACTTTTCACTTTTCTCGCTTTTGTGATGGTGAAACCTGCATTCTCATGAAGAAAACTCAGCAACTGATTTTATCGCGAACCCTGCTGCTACTCAGTACTTCGGCATAATAGGGGTCCCAGTATACTTGCTCCAGATAGAATTTATTTCGAATATCCGACTTTTCGACTATAGTCGGATATTGCACATTTTCGAATATTCGACTTTTCGACTGTAGTCGGATATCACACCTTTTCGAATATTCGACTTTCCGACTGTAGTCGGATATCACCCTTTTTCGAATTTTCGACTGTAGTCGGATATCGTCCTTTTTCGAATATTCGACTTTTCGACTGTAGTCGGATATCGCACTTTTTCGAATATTCGACTTTTCGACTGTAGTCGGATATCGCACTTTTTCGAATATTCGACTTTTCGAATAAAAAGTCGACTTCTTAATCCGACTGAAACAGTCGGATATTCGTCTGATTATTCGATTCGGATCATGTAAACTATGCAGTATACTTGTTCCAGATAGAATTTATTTCGAATATCCGACTTTTCGACTATAGTCGGATATTGCACATTTTCGAATATTCGACTTTTAGACTGTAGTCGGATATCAAACCTTTTCGAATATTCGACTTTTCGACTGTAGCCGGATATCACCCTTTTTCGAATATTCGACTTTTCGACTGTAGTCGGATATCGCCCTTTTTCGAATATTCGACTTTTCGACTGTAGTCGGATATCGCACTTTTTCGAATATTCGACTTTTCGACTGTAGTCGGATATCGCACTTTTTCGAATAACCGACTTGTCGAATAAAAAGTCGACTTTTTTATCCGACTGAAACAGTCGGATACTCATCCGATTATTCGATTCGGAACAAGTATAGGTCCCAGGGTGAAGATCGAGTGCAAACCTTCGCTGTCAGCGGTAGCTGCTGCTGACAGCGGTATATGATTCCAACACTTGCTGGGGTTGAACCCTTCGATATCAATAGCAACTGCTGCTGTTAGCTGTCAGCTGCAGCTGCTGACAACGAGGGATGCAACCTCTACTGTGCTGACGTACTGGCGTTCTCTGAGAAGTTCACCCGATCAATAGACAATAAATAGCCAAGAAATGCCTGCTTTCTGCGTGATAGCCGGAAAATGGTCGGGAAGTAGCTGGCTGCCGCGTAATAGCCTAGAAATAATCGCCAAAAAATGTTCGCCGCGAATTGGACACCAAATAATGCTCTCCAAGGGATGTACTGTTCAACTCCGCATTGCCGTTCAGTCCGCAAAGTGCACGTTGATTCCGAAAGCGTGCTGCGGGGCGGTTGCAAGTATCTCAGACAGGGATGGCGGATCACCTGAGCACCAAAGGCGAAAACCGCCCGGGTGACCCTACATCCATGTCTGAGGGCACTCGCAACCGCGCCGCAGCACGCTTCCGCAATCAGCGTGCACTTTGCGGACTGAACGGCAATACGAAGTTGAACTGTACACGACGCATTCCTTAGGCATGCTTTGGATATCAACACCGCTGTCGGTTCAACCACCCAAGATGGCGGTACTTGAACCCCGCCTAGCACCAGGAGGCCCGCCGGGCTGCAGGAGGCCAAGGCGGCTGCTCGGCGAGCCGGGAAACGCCGCGTCGCGTGTTGGTGTGCCTGTCACGTCTTGGTTATTTCTCCGTTATTGCTCGGCTACTTCTAGGCTATTTCGCGAACAACATGATCTTGGCCGCCTAATATTCCAGAAACAATCAAGAAATATTTGAGAAATAGCACATCAAGAATCGCTGTGGAGCCTAGTGGCCTATTTCTCGGCTAAAACTCTCAAATATCTTATTAGTTAATTGTCCAGTCTCGTAGATATTGTATTACAAGTATAGCAAAGATGTTCAGAATTACACTCTCCTTCCTCTTGAAAAAAAGTTAATAGTATTTAGTCAGGAGTATTTTTTTTCCGGAAATTTTCTGTTTTCTGGCCGTTTTGGCCTTTCTGTTTTCTGATTTCTGTTTTCTGACAAACTCGATTTTCTGTTTTCTGAAATTTTTTGAAAAATTTCCGCACACCCCTGGTCACTATCCCATACGAGTCCCAACCTATCTGCACCTAACCAAGTACAGGGCAACTAACATGCGGTTGAGTGGCTAGCAGGCTATATGGGATAAATTTAAAGACATTCGCATGCGTTTGCAACAACTGGACACTCAACCATTATCAAGATTTACCTCAATCGTAGAGAGGGTCGAGGAAGTTTACCATAGGTCACTTTTTTAAACGCAATAGGGGTTATCCTTTAGACCGGCCTCAAAGCCGAGGGAACGCTTATTGCCAGTAGCATGTATAATGGGTCTTGTAGAGAGAGGGTCTCTAATCGTCTCTAATCACTTGCCCGAAGATATCACAACGGCATACCCACAATTTCTCGAGTACAGTAGGTAGGCGAAGTACACTTGACAAAATGAAGAAAACAGGGCCTGCTCTGTGATGTTAACTATAAACGAATTTATTTAATAATTGAACCCGCAATACTGAAATGAGTCCTCGTTCAGTGTTTCCTTTAGGTAGTTGGTTTTGAGCAGAAATGATCTGATGAATTCATGAGAGTTCTTGCGTAGAAGAATTTTCGCTGACATTCGCGTTGAGGTGAACTTTTCGGTCAGATACGCTGCAATAGCAGGACATTGACAATTGGCAGTACTTTGAGAAATATTGAGGGATGCTCTCTTCTCACCTGAGGATCACAAGCGGTACTATGAGCAATGCTGCGCTAATGACGTATAGTAGGCCAGGAAAGAATGAGAGAGTTTTTGGATAAATGTTATTGAAAACTGCCGTTGCGAGAAGTCCAGTGATACCCTCTAGCAGTGCAATGAAGGAAAACATCTTCCCTTAAACATAGTTATTTTGCCGAAAGAGCTTCAGTGGAGGATACAACTACCTTGTTCATTAGTGAGGATTAGGCTAGATATAAATGACCGGAATCCAGTTGAAACAAAGCGATTCAAAGAAGTGAAAACTGAAATTGAAAAAAAAGAAATTGTACACGTTTAATGCAAGTATGAATTGAAATATTGACATTCAACTAACTAATAATTGAGTACGCCATAGCTGTGTTGGCTACGAAGGCGAACATCAAGAGGGCGATAACCTTGGCGACCAGACCAAAAGAGCCAAGAATGCCATCAGTCAGTCCTTTAATGTATAACAGAGGATACAAAACCATCACCTGTAAAAGATAATTTGGTTATGATGTATCAGTTGTGGTAGGCCTGATTTGAGCTGAAAATCGGTGTATCGCTGATCCTACGAGTAAAGCGATCAAGTAAAGACATTCAGAGAAATTATTGTGCAAAACACCCGAATTTCTCCCCCGCGACACTACATGTCGAGGAAACATTACTATGTATAGTCAAAGAGACACGAGGATGTTTGAATACGAATCATACGATTCTCACCACAAAACCATAAAATTGGGATGGTTCTGCCGATTTGTGTTTCACACCATACACTTAGGGGTTGAGCAGAGTGCCAAAAGAGCGCGGCGCGGCCTGATGATGGAGAGCCGTATTGATAGATCGCCGCGATCTATCAATATGGCTTTCCATCATCATGCCGCGCTGCGCCCTGTTGGCACTCTGCCCAACCCCTTAGGCGAGCGCAGCACTGAACGCGAAGACCAGACAAGTAAAAGTGGGATGCTTGGGCACTGAAACATTTGCTAAATATGGTTGTATCATGTGATGTGGCAGCTGCCCTACCCTAGTACTCTTCATGTGGATAATTATAACACTATGTGATAAAATTTTTATTCCTGGCTTCTAACCAGGGAACCTCGCTAGCCATGTATCGGCTTTTGAAAAACTGTCAATGTTTCTCAGTCAATTCGGACACGCTCTTTCCGATTCTGTCATTGGATTTTGCTACGGATATCAAATTAACAAGTTATTACTCGTTAAAGCCACTACCTTGTAATCTGCTATTTCGCTATTATTTTGAAGGTTACTTTACCAATTCATGCAATATTAGTAGGTATATTTATGTTGAGCACATCATATCCAGCAAGAAACAACTCTGAAGTGGAGGTCTTTGCTGATGGCGATGAGTCATTGCCTCGAACTCTTCACCGCTATTTCGCCCTACTCAGCCGTGAACAAATGGAGCAGCACGTAAGGAGCGGAGGTTGTAGACATACGGTCAGGTGTTCGATTCCCGTCATTGACGATATGCTCGCGATTCTTTGCAAAAATGGACATAACAATGTTTTTCTATGACTGGGTTTTCAAAAAGATTGATTTGCTTCATTTTTGCAGCATTCTTCACAAGTGATGTGAATATTCAAAAATTGAGTACTTTTCAAAGTTTTTTTTCCATCAAATCAAACCATCGAATCACCTTTCCGAGCTCGAGACTGTCGACTGCTGTGAAAAGGATTGCCAGGAACCAGCCTGCATCAACTGTGCAGTGTGTGAATCTCATATCTGTTTCGTTCACTTCTTTGAAATGTGCCATCAGCGCGGAATAGAAAACTTATTATCTTGAAATTTGTATATTGTTGCCATATGAAGTTTATCACCGCGGCTATCTCGAGCAGTTTTCGTTGAATCGGGGTGTGGATTGAGGAGTTTTTCCGGACAGGCTTCAAACGAGACTGCCCTGGTTCAATTCTGAGAAAAAAAATTTTCTAGACTTTTTTCCATGCGGTACCCCCATGCAATTTTGGTGTTCCGGGACGGAATTTTTTTCGTATTTTGGGCTGAAAATGTTTTCAGTGTGCCTTCCTTAACAAGAAAAAAGAGCCCTATTAGGTGTTTCGAGTTTTTTAGAAGATTTTTGAATGTTTGAAAATGCTGCATTTCAGCAAGCATTCTCAACAAGAGCGCCCGCCAAGCCCTGCCCATTTTGTTATGGAGACCGCAGCGCTCGGATTCTGTAAGCTTGAAGGCAAAATTCACGATAAATTTCGCTTCCATAATCTCCACGGTTTACGGAAGGTCTGGTGCCCTATATAGCAAAGCCCTATATAGCTCAGTTATCAGCCCTTCCTTGACTTGATCATTCCTGTAATCTGAGTCTTCATTTGTTCGTTACGAGGGGGCGGATCTGGGGCACCAAAACGCTTGTTTGCAGCCGTTATTTTGCCGCTCCTGGCTCGTTTTCTTCCGTTCTTTCGACACTGGGAGCCTAGAATCCTTCTCGCCTATCATTTCTCTGTAGAAAGTCAACGAGAATGATCATCGTGAACGCTGCCTTTGAGTAACATTTCTGTTCTTGTCACTGTTATTCTGCTGTTCAAATCACGAAGCACTCGCTCGATACACGAGAATTTCAAAAAAATGTGAATTACAACGTTGTAACTTTAACCAGTAGTAACTTGTTGACTTGAGGTTCGTAGCAGAATCCGAGGACCGATTCGGAAAGAGCGTATCCGAGTTGACCAAGAAACATTCACAGTCTATCAAAAGCCCATACATGGCTAGCGAGGTTCTCTAGTAAGTGTTGTATTTCGATTGTTTATGTCCAAAGTATGTGAGAAAATGTCTTCATTAAAGGCAGCATACACGCTCGTAAACGTGATTGAGATAACTACGGAAATAGAATGGTATGGCTCAGATTACAACGCCTACGCATTTTGAAGCGTCAAAAACGACCCACGATGCCGCTACATGAGTTAGAAGTTGACCCCGTCCTGTATTTTCACGCCCCCTGTATTTGGCCTTTTCCTGCAACGCAGGGTTGCTGGGTCATATTCACCGTCGGTACTGTTGGAAGATTACCTAACAAGTGAACCACACACGTCACTGAAGGCGAAGATGACCCAGCAACCCTGTAATGGAGGAAAAGGGTAAATTCAGGGGACGTGAAAATACAGGGCGGGGCCAACTCCTAAATCATGTAACGGCATTGTGGGTCGTTTTTGACACTTCAAAATGCGTAGGCGTTATGTTGTAGGCCATACGGTTCGATTCACATTGTTATCCCAAACACGTTTACGAGCGTGGATGCTGCCTTTAAGCACAAACTTTGCTTTCAGAGACATTCTACATCATATTTTGGCGCAATTCTTTATGAGAGTCTGCACCGAAAAACTGCAACGAAACTGCTCCAAGCCGCTCTCTCCGTCTTGTTCAGCAGCGTTGCGAAATCCTCACATGTTACGATTCTCTTGATCTGTGGTCCCAGGAATATACCAGCCCTGACCTTAGCCTCGTACATTTTTTGAAAAAGATCTTTGAGGTATTGAAATGCTGCTGACTTCTTGTCAAGAGCAGTGACAAATTGCTTAATGAGGCCTAACTTGATGTGCAGCGGTGACAATAACACGAATTGGAATCTTGGTTCGAGACACCTGTGCTTTTATACTTGTACAGCTACTTTTGGAAAGTTCAAAAACATTCCAGAAAGTTCTGAGAGTCTCAGGAAAGTTCTGTAATTTTCTTGAACGGTCTATAGTGTTCAGGATAATTATAGAAACATCTGTGCAACTCCAGCTCAGCGAGGAAGCTCGTTATTGAGAGCAAGTCGGGAATTTTCTCAAAAACGCGATTTTCCATACTTCATTATCCCGTCACAAAAGCAATTTTTTTCTGGAATAACAGCGATTTCTTTTCTGTTCTAGACCTAGCTGGTCAGGAAATACCATTTCAACCCAGGAACAGAACAAAACAAAAATTTGTTACATAGTGTTATATGACCGGCGATCTTCTGTATTAACTATAAGAAGCTGGAACGCGTCCGCAGGCCGTGCTCTTTGACGAAACCCCTCTCTTTCAAGGTAGCTCGGATACTGAACAAAATCACTTAGACAGTCGGGGGTAGTACTTCGGCACAATCGGGGTGGACTCCGCGTTCAAAGAGACTAGCAGCACCCTAGCTGTAGATACTGCTAACAGCAGCAGCTCGTGCTAACAACGAGGGGTTATATCCGAAGTTTGCCCTCAGATACAACTCCCTATTGTGCCGACGTACTACTCCACGACTGTCTGAGCATGTTGAGATACGGAGATCAAAGGTTTGAACAGCAATCGAAAAACCAGCCGAGATCTCAGGGGAAGACATTGCAGTGTCTTTGCTTCAGACATTTTTAGGCATTACTTTCAATGGGAGATGAGTCTTCCTCGAAATTTCTTTCGATATTCCCACCCCTTATTAGAAAGAATTCTATAATTTGCTCGAATCTGCATAAAAGTTTTGATAAAAGTCGCCATGAACCTTTCGCGAGCCTGTAAAGTTGTAGCCTATCAAGGAAAGACCCAGCAGAATCACAGCACCGACCCTGCGCGTTCACGGCAGGTTTACGGCTGCGCAGCCCTATCGCGGGAGTTTATTCACGGCTACGTGGACCTACTGCTGAATGGTTCATGACAGGATCACAGCAGGTTCAATGCCGAAGATCTTCATAGATGTTGCCAAGTTTGTCTAAATTTCTTTCTTCTTCCATAAT
The DNA here is from genome assembly GCA_029168955.1 of Aplectana chamaeleonis. Taxonomy (NCBI): domain Eukaryota; kingdom Metazoa; phylum Nematoda; class Chromadorea; order Rhabditida; family Cosmocercidae; genus Aplectana; species Aplectana chamaeleonis. Next base: position 538,261 of record JAPDOI010000332.1, read on the forward strand.
CTCTTTTTATGTACTTCTTTTTCTAGGAGAAAGAGAGGAATCTGTCGCTAGCCTAGCGTTTCCAGAGTGATGTACTGAAATGCCGGAAACCCGGGTTACTGAGAGAGGAGCGGACGCATCATGAATAAGTGATCCATGAATCGTATATAACACGGGATCTCTGATAGCATTCAACACGCTCATCAGATTCGCGGTAGGTTCCTGGCTCCGAGGGCTTCAGAACTGAAGATCACGGAGCCGACGTCTTCGCGGCAAATGTTGTCAAAGATAGAGCATTCTTGTTCTCTTGATAAATCACTTAGCTTGTGTTGATTTTCTACATCTGGAAAGACATTTTGAATGTCTGTTCGGCTTATTCAGCATTTCTTCAAATAATCAGAAGAAGGTACATATGTACGGCAACGGGCCAAAGGATCAGAACGCATCATTCCTTGGAACCCAATACTTCGCCTATTATATCCTTTTGCTTCGGAACAAAAATGTGCCGAACTAAGATATGCGAATCGGTAACTTCGTTCCTATCAAGAAGGATATTTAAACAGTATCGCAAACTTATCGTCTAAATACTACAATGTGTTTCGTAATTATAGCGACACCCTCCAAAGCACCGGTATCAAGGCCCACACAAACTTCTATTGGACGGCGTGGTTACCATTGAACTCAGCGCACCTGAAAACCTTTGTTCGCAAAATTTGACAGAAAAATATAAAGAAACTAAAATTATATGGTACTTCACCTTCAAAACGGCCGTTCCATAATTATAGCCGCACTTTAAATTGGAAATGCTCCTCTCGTAGATTTTCGGAAGCATTTCCCGTTTAAAGTATGGTGTAAGTAGAGGCATTTATTCTTAACATATTCCGATCATGTCGCACGGTAGAGAACTCTCGGAGGGCGAGAAGAGCCAGGTTCCTGTGCTGCACCATGCCGGCGCGAGAGCTAGAAGGATTTCAGAGGTAATTCGTCCTCACCGGTCCACGGTTTACCGATTTTTGCATGGTCGTGAATTGTGTGGTTCTAAGAAGAGCACTGGGAGACCCAGAAAGCTCTTTGGCCAGGACGAACGCCGAATAGGACGGCTTGCATCGAACTCGGCCATCACGGGAAATGAAGTCCGTGCTGAACTTTCAGCGCCAGTGTCCAAGACGCCAGTGTGGAGGACGATAAAACGCAACCCGAACAACAAGCACTCTCGGATGTGTCCAGCGCCTCGCCTTTCCGAGTAACACAAGGCAGCAAGACTTCAATTCGCCAAAAAGAACATGGCGACTGATTGGTCTAAGGTAAGTGGTAGTTCAACTGGGTTTTCTACGGAGTAGACATTGTGTTTAGGTGAATTTTTCGGGAGAGAAAAAGTTCAATCTAGATGAACCCGATCGATACACACACTATTGGTGAAATCTCTGCAAGGAGCCGAAGTACTTCACCAAACGGAACTTTGGTGGTGGCAGTCCTATGGTATGGGTTGGCTTCTATGAAGGCGGTACGCTTCCGATCACCTTCACGTCCACTCGAATGAAGTCCACCGACTACCAAGATGTATGGCGAATTTGCCTCCTGCCTGTGCTTGCCAGACTACAGCATGACGGTCTCATTTTCCAGAAAGACAACGCGTCAATTCATGCAAGTCGCTCCACTAAGACGTAGTTGGAGGAGCATAATGTTACCGTTAAGGACTGGCCAGCCTGTTCCCCTGCCGTAAACCCCATCGAGAATATCTGCCCAACCTTGGCTCGTCGAAAATACGCTGAAGGCAAGACGTACAAGTCAGTTGAGGAATTCAAGAGAGTCAAGAGAGTCGTAATCAATGCCTGGAGCAACTTGGACACAGAAGTGCTCAAACGACTGGTCCACTCCATGCCGAAACGAGCTTTCCAGATCATTTCTAGGCTTGGAGGAGTGATAGACTATTGAAGTATGATCCATCACTGCTCGAGAGATCGCCGCGTCGAACACAAGTGGCACGCACGCAAGCGAGGAGGTAATGATCCCATCACTACCTCCTCACTTGCGTGCGTGCCACATGTGTTCGACGCGGCGCTCTCTCGACCAGTGATCGACGATATTTTGGAAGTTTTTATTCTTTATTTAAAAGTTGAATAATTAAAGTGTCGCTATAATTATGAAACGGCCATTTTGAAGGTAAAGTACCCGATAATTCTTGATTCTTTATATTTTCTGTCAAATTTTGTGAACAAAGGTTTTCAGGTGCGCTGATGTCAACGGTACCCATGCCATCCAATGAAAGTTTGTGTGGGCCTTGATTCCGGTGTTCTGGAAGCTGTCGCTGTAATTGTGAAACGCACTGTATAGTTGTGCCCTGGACGAAAAGACAGAATATCGAGTAGATTCGAATGACCTTTTTTTTGAAATCCGATTTTTGTACACATTCGAGTGGCTCTCTTTATATGTCCGAACTTCGAATATATATTCGAATGACTCCTTTTTTCGAGTTCCGAATTTCGAATAGATTTGGATAAATTCGATTCGAATATATTCGAATAATTTTTCAAATAATTTCAAATCTACAAACTGAAAACAACCCAGTTGAGCAGTCAGTGTATCCTCTATTGCGGAGCGAATCTTACGGCCATTGATTGTGAGCGTGTGCGCGCGTATGCTACGTCCCCTTTGCTTCACACTTCCCGCCATGCGGTCCCAAAACTTAAATGTGGTGTGCCCACTCCACCCACTTTCCTGTGACTACCGAGGAAGTGGGTTGGGTGAGCACACCATATTCAAAGTTTCGGGGCCGCATATTGCTATTAGTTGCTCGTTTCAAGCCAATTTTCAACACTGTTGTTGCAATGAGCCACGGACCTTACGATTTCTGGTGACAAGTTGAAGGTGGTTTCAATCTTTGCCTTCAAAGAATTTTCATTTTATCATATTTATACAATATCTTAACAAATTCAGCTCTGCCAGGTAGTCAACCCTTCGTTTCAGCTAATGATATCGACTTTAAAATTATTATTGAATACTGCTTTTAATGACCGCTGTCAACATTTTTCAGTAAAAAAGCCGGACAAGGTATTTGCAGAATTGGCCAACTTCCTGTCCCAATTATTACCACCAGCCCACCATCAGAGGATTAGCGGACCGATTCACACGAGTGTTCAACTGCTTCATATGTCTAAAAAAGGCTGCGTTTACGCTACAACTTTGTATCATTTGGTTTTGTAATCTTGGAACTTGCAGGAATCGGTATGCATCTGAAGTATTTTTTTTTGCAATTTCGGCATTTCTAAGGGGTTAAGAATTTTATAATAAAAAACTATTGGAGGTTCTCGAAGAACTTGGAACTTGAGCGTCCGATTCCCTAGTGAAAATATTGTTAGTAACAGATTGGGTACAATTACACATTAAATGAGGTGGAACTAGTCAAAACAATCATTTGTTGCAGCACTGACCAACACAGAAACCCCTCGGTGAGAACGCACACCAAACCGTGTTGATACCACATTTTGCATGCGGCGAGGCGCCAAGTGATTTCGAAATCCTTTGGCGTGGTCATGCCTGCCAATGGAATACACTTCACCTACCGTGATGTGTATAAATAGCGACGACGGGGCAGATTTATCTGAAACTATTCGAAATTATAACTTCGAATGAATTATTAATGTTCATTCGAATAGTAGGCTTCGAATATTGAATAAATTCGATTGACCCTGTTTTTTTGAGGTCCGATTTTTGAATAGATTCGAATGACGTCTTTTTTTGAAGTCTGATTTTCGAATAGTATTCGAATGGTGCGATTTTAGAAACTCCGATCATGAATAGGTATTCTAATGACAATTATTCGAATGTATCGATTCGAATCTATTCGAATCGATACATTCGAATAATGAACTAAATAAAAAAACTACTAAATACATGCGTCGAAATCCGTAAAGAAACATCGTGTTATTGTTAAAAATGTCTTGTTCGAGTTCTGAGGGTAAGCATCTCCTACACGGCAGTGATATGCTTTGCATTTGAAAAACTCTTCTCCTAGTAGTGAACAAGAAGCCTTCTGATTTACGCTTCCGAAAGAGCTCAGCGTTTGATTCATCGTGCTCATGCTGGAATGTTTCCATGATGGTCCAATCCAAAAGCATTTTTTTTTCGAGAAAATCGACTAGAATCGCGCCTTCTTGAGCATATAACAGTTTCTGTTGGCATCAGATCACCTTCGTATTCAAATTTTATTTTCGAAGTTCATTCAGTACCAAGTAAATTGCCTAAGTCTGCGGCTCCGACAATATGGCTTTGAAAAATTGCACTCATTCTTGAAAAACCTTTGAAATTTTATTCTGAATTTCATAACCCATGAACCAGCGTAACTGAAATCGACTCCAAAACAAAGGTTTACGCAGAACTTGACGCTCTATTAAGCCTCGAAAAATAAAAAAAATACTGTTGGATTCTCGCTGAGATGAATGCAGAAAACTTAAAGGCAGCGTTCACGATGATCATCTTCGTTGACTTTCCACAGTGAAATGATAGGCGAGAAGGATCCTAGGCTCACAGTGTCGAAAGAACGGTAGAAAACGAGCCAGGAGCGGCAAAATAACGGCTGCAAACAAGCGTTTTGGTGCCCCAGATCCGCCCCAAGAAAGGAACAAATGAAGACTCAGATTATAGGAATGATCAAGTGGAGGAAGTGCTGATAAGTGAGCTGATCGCTTCATTGCACTGATAGGTATCATCCTTCTAGCGGTCAATTCCTCCATGCTCAAAAATCAACATAAACAAGAGAGGGCCTATTTTTGCTCAAAAACGCGTCTTTCGTGTCCTTTTTAAGCATGCCTTGCTATATAGGGCACCAGACCTGTAAACCGTGGAGATATTGTAAGTGAAATTTATCGTGAACACTGCCTTTAAGTGTTTCGGAGTGCACCCTGCAACACTTTTGTTCGCTACGGTATATATGCCCTAAAATGAGCTCTGCGAAACCTCGCAGTTATGCAGTTGTCAGCTTGTAACAATACTGAAGGTAAACATTACAGAAGCAGTCGTGACAGCGAACTGCAGTCCACTAAACCATCCATACTGTTTATCACCCCATCCCAGTTTGAATCGCAGATAAGAGTATTGTATATCCATTAGGCCTGAAACAATACATACACATGACAGAAGCTAGAAATCACGGCTTGACACATACACAGTCTTACCAGAGAATATGAGGAGTTCCACTCCAAAAGCCAATAAATTCAACCCAAGAACAAATCGGAATTTGCGCCTGACTGTGAGAACATGCCGATATTCAGAAAGTGCTCGCACTAATTCAGAGATAATTCTAGACATTAGACCTGAAATGTCATAACAGCTGGGGGACGACTGAAAATTTGCACTTTTTCCCTACTGAGCAAAGGCAACGGAAAAAGGCGATGGTGCGCTTGCGTGTTTCCACTGAGCATAGGTTGTGCTACAATCGACGGCAAAATTGCAGTTTTCTCCTGAATTTTGGAGAAAAACCTCGGAAACGTTGAAAAACGGTGTTTTCCCCTATGAACAAACATCAATATACTTAAAACCTTTTCCGTGAATATAGGCAGGAATAACAAGAAAAAGTGAATTTTCCATGTTATTTAAATTTTTTAAATTTAATTTTTTTCTTGACATTCCTGGGTTTGCCCACAGTAAAGACATTATGTATATTGATAATGTTTGAGTGTGGGGGAAAACTCACCGTTTTTCAACGTTTCCTATGTTTTTTCTTCTAAATTCATGAAAAAATTGCAACTTTGCCTTCGATTATGGCGCAACCTAGAGTAGGCTCAGTGGAAATGCGCAAACGCATAATCGCCTTTTTCCGTTGCCGTAGACTGCACGTGTCAGGAGCAGGCTCGGGTCGTTTCCGCGTTTCCATTACAGAAAAAGTAGACAACACCAAGCCCTCGATCGACCATACACGTCTGTCATTTCTGTTGTAAGCCGTGAAGCAGCAGCAAAGCATAGAGTGTGTCCGAACAAGACTATCGAACAATGCGGCCGGCGTGCGTGTGAAGCGGCCGTCGCGTGCGCCGCTATCGGACGAGCATGCAGAACGGCTGGCGAATAGAGTATGTCAACGAATATTCGGAAAACGAATATTCGGTCGAATAAACGAATAATCGAACACTCGAAGAACTCGATTATCCCAAAAGTCAATTTTTCGAATTATTCGTTTATTCGAATATTCGTAAAAGTAAATTTTCCAAATTAATCGTTTATTCGAATATTCGAAGAAGTCAATTTTTCAAATAATTAGTTTATTCGAATATTCGGAAAAGCCAATTCTTCGAATAAATCGTTTATTTGAATATTCGAACGGCCCAATATTCGAATATTCGGCCGAGTAAACGAATAATTCCAGAAAAATAGAAAGCAGAGTCTCCAGCACATGTCCATTTTTGCGGTTTAGAGATGAAATGTCTCCCATCAAACTGAGTACTATCTTAGCGGTGGGGGGCACTATGGCAGGATGGACTTGGCCCCGCCCATTTTACCGTACCGCACTAAATTTTTGCATCACCGGGGTTTCCCTCCCCTGCCATAACCAGGATTGCAGCACGGGAAAATGGGCGTGGCCAGGTGCGATTCAACAGAGCCCCCCCCCCCCGCTTACTCAGACAAACCTTCGCTCGGAGCGGGGCCGGCTCCTCCATTTCTGACGTCATCGCCCGGACAGCGGCCGAGGGGCGAACTGGCACTGCGGTCCCTGTACGGTGCAAATAGCAGCCTCGGCCGCTGTCCGGTCGCTCTCGGGGCGACAGCAGTGCGAGATGTGTTAGCCAGACCGTCACTTGGTACACTGCAATCACGGACTCCACTGCCAATTGTAGTATTTGCGCTTTCGAAAGCCGCAGCTATCCTCCGTCCTTATCCTCTGTGATCGAATCTCCGCGTTGCAAAATGTGGGCCTAGTCAGTGGTGCGTGAAGCATTGTGGAGAGGTAGAGAGCGCTTTATGAGAAACTTCCGTCACATCACACGAAAACGAGAGGCCATCAGTTTAGAGCGTGTGCCGCTTCATTAAAAATGGCTGACGCTTTTTGAGAAGCGTGCTACACGTCATGGAAAATGGGTCGCGCACCATGAGAAGCGTGCCCCGCGTCATGGAAATTGAGTCGCGAATTATGAGAAGCGTGCTCCGCGTCATGGAAAATGAGCCGCGCATTATGAGAAGCATGCGCCGGGTCATGGAAAATGAGTCGCGCACCATGAGAAGCGTGCCCGCGTCATGAGAAATGAGTCGCACCATATGAGAAGCGTGCTCCGGGTGATGGAAAATGAGTGGCGCATTATGAGAAGCGTGCGCTGCGTCATGGAAGATGAGTAGCGCCCCATAGGCAGCGTGATGGTCAAGCGGAGCGTTCTTTCCCCATCTCGATCAATCGCATAATTTGTAAGTTTTATTCACGCTCACACAAGTTTTGAGAAAGACATGTTTTGATAGAAGCTAACGGAAGAAGGGGGGGGGGAATGAGGAAACAGGACAGGTAGAAAATGAGGGCTGGGAGAAGAGGGAAGAAGAAGGAGAGCGAACGAGAGAAGCAGAAACGAGTAAATAAACGAAATGAAGCTATCGGTGAAGCTACGCTCATTCCCCCGAAGAGCCACCGCAAAGACAATTGGGATCGAAGATCGCTCCGATGGGGGCTGCAGTCGCCCGGAGAGCGGCTGCTGTCGCCCGAGCAGATGACTAATTTTCGCTCGGAGCCAAGACACAGCGTCGCTCGAGTCGCTCTCCGGTCCCGCTTCGAGCGATTGTTTGTCTGAGTAGATAGCACCCCAAACTGAAAAGAAATTCGGATATTGTCGGTACATCTCTTTGAAAATCCAGAGACTTTGATCGTATCGCACAACAACTACCGTATTTCCTCTAATAGAAGTACATCTCTATTTGAAGTACACCTCTAATAGAAGTACACCTAAAAGGGAAGGCTGAGTATTAGAAGTACACCATCTATTTGCAGTACACCTCTATTAGAAGTAAATACATATAAAATAGAGGTCTGAGTATTAGAAGTACACCCTCTATTTGAAGTACAACTCTATTAGAAGTACATATAAAATAGAGATCTGAGAATTAGAAGTACACAATTTCATAAGTACACCTCTTTTTTGCAATGGACCTCCGGTACCCGAGTAAGTGTTTGGCAAATCGAATGGGGCATTTGAGAGAGTCCAGCTTGCACGGGATGTTTTTTTATTATTGTGAGGTTAGAATATTCTCAAGAGCAGAAAAAAACAATCGGCCACTCCTTTCTCGGTCAAAGATTGCTGGTATGGGACAACTTCCGATGAACTTCACCGAACTTCAAATGACCAAGAAAATAACACAGAACTGAAACTTGATATTGCTGTTATTCACGGCGAACTCAGACATTGGTGGGGATGTTCCTGAAAACGACGACGGAACTTCCCTCGAAAGAATTGGGGAAATTCCCGCCGAATCAAGAGGAGGCGGAGGGGACCCAGCAGGTCTTCCCTTGTTCTCCCGATCGCCAGTCTTCCCCTTGCTGTCGCTACCCAACACCCCTTGTTTATTGATTGATCAAAAATCAGCTTGCAAAATTCGCTGTTTTCAGCGGCTTCCTGTTCTTGGAAAATTGGAATAGGGCCGAAAACATTCACTTCTAGCGAAAGGTTTCAGAGAAGCTTGTTCTCTCCTCTGAAATCCGTACAGGCATACCCTACACAGTCCTTGAGTGGCAGTGCCCTCAATTTGCGAAATGCGAGACTATCTTGAGACCGGTCAGTTTGCATCACCGTATACACTGGGGCTTTGTTTTCTCGTTCATCACCCTTGGGGGAGACCATTGGAACAATCGTGAAGCAAACTTCCCTTGTTCTCCCCTCCCCCCTCGAGTCGACTGTTACGAACGTCATTCGTTGTGTATAATTCGAAGGGAGAGTGGCGCGACGTAACCTTCCGGGGGGACGTCTCCCTCTTCTCCCTCAACCGAGTGATAACGACAAAATCAGGTCTATTGTCCTCGGGAACTTCCCCACAAATATCTGAGGAATGCACGGAGTTCGTTTAGGTACTTTACAAGAATTTTGAGTTGATTGGGTTTTAATCATTGAAAGTTGACCTGTTTTGGCGCAAGACGTTGACCTTAACGGTCCCTAAAAAGCCAAGATTTCCCAGCGTAATGATGATTGAATCATTCTTGATGTGGAATCCTTTATACGCAGAGGAAATCAGGAGCCACCAATACTAGACTTTACCCACAGTGGCTGGTGAACGCAAAGAACTCGCCTCTGGAAGAGCTGTTCTCAAGTCGCTCAAGAACCGCGCTTTTTCAATCGCTCTGGACGGCTCGAAAGGCGATCAGTAAAATTGTTTTTAAGGCTAACAAGTCGATTCCAATTGGTCTCCTTCTTTCCCATAAAGGGCGTGTCACTAAAATCGATACCAGACTTAAAGATTTTTGAAAAAAAAGTGACTTGGGTGACTTGGGGAGGGTGTGAATAATGGTTTTGAAAATATGATATCAATGAAAATTGGAAATTCAAAAAATTGTGCCGAATAATAGAAGTATACCCTCTATTAGAAGTACACGTCTAATAGAAGTAGACCAAAAAGAAAGGGCTTAGAATAAGAAGTACAGCCTTTATTTGAAGTACACCTCTAATGGAAGTACAGTACCGAGCATATTTTTTGCAAAAAAAGCGTTTTGCGGCGTTTTTTGCGCTCACAAAGCGCCGCATCGCTATATCTCACTTCGAAACTGACGAAATGAGTTTTTCAGGTAGTTTTCGTGTTCCTCTCAGTGAGGCGAATGTAATGGTATGTGTAGAAAGTCTTTTCGACTCCGGTATCCTATCGAAAAATGTGTATTTCCTTCTGAAATTCAGATTGACCGTTGGTCAAAACATGAGAAATTTCTGCTGTCATGACCGTCTGATCAGTTCATAACGAGGGATTTTGTGGTGCAAATATGCATTTTTTGATGCTTTTGTAGAGTTGAATATTTTATTTTGTACACTACCGTATAGGACTGAATGGAAGCAATCCAGAAATGACTTCGGAATGGGAATTGGACCACTTTGAAGCACGTTATGGCGATGCGGCACTTTGTGAGCGCAAAAAACGCCGCAAAACGATTTATTTGCAAAAAATCTGCGCGGTACTGTACATATAAAATAGGGGTCTGAGTATTAGAAGTACATGTACTTCTAAAAGAGGAAATACGGTACTCATAGACAGTGCTAAATGTTTGTTTGAATACTCTTATGATATAATGTTAAACGCCTTTTTCGTGGAAGTACATTGGCATAGCTTTGATCTATATACCGTATTATCTCTTTTAGAAATACATGTACTTCTAATACTCAGGCCCCTGTTTTATATGTACTTCTATTAGAGGTGTACTTCAAATAGAGGCTGTACTTCTAATTCTCAGCACTCTCTTTTTGGTGTACTTCTATTAGAGGTGTACTTCTAATAGGGGCTGTACTTCTATTATTCGGCGCGATTTTTGCGAATTCGCAGTGGTAGACTGTTCGCAGATCGGGCAGAGATTTCCAGTAAAACCCCGAAAATTTGCATGTACTGAAGTTTCAGACGGCAACCACAAAAACCTGGCTACTTAAGTTCCTTCCATAGCAGACGGCAAGCGGCAGGCGTCCAGTCGCGATTCAAGCGCTCGGCGGCTTGTGCATGCAACGTGTCCGAGGACGGCAAGGGGTTGACGATGGTATCGATAATACTAATGACAGCCGTTGCTGCCGCTACTCAGAAAAACGAAAACATATTACATGTAAAATAAAAGGCCTGAATTAATATACATGTAATATAAATTGGCCAATGTATATTACTTGCAAATTATCTCGACCGATGTATGTTACGTGTAATATATTGGTCCCTCGCTCGCAGGCCAAATGTCGCACGTAATATGTTTTCGATGTGAAAACATAATACATGTAACATAAGTGACGATTACAATATACTTGTAATACATCTCCGTCAAAGTTAGTTACATGTGAATCATCTCTACTCAAGTAAATTACATGTAGTATAAGTGTTACATAATTCAAATATCTCCAGCAACTGAGGGCCCATGCTGAACACCTTCTGCAAACCTGCACAGCATACGGGCCGCCTCATACCTTAGCCATGAGCGCAGGCTCATTGCATTGACTTTCGACAGGGTGGTCACACGCCCTGACCGAGTCGTTGATCTCTCGCTCCTCATGATCCGATTTAGAGGCACTGTTCGCGATAAACTTCATCCTGGAATTTTTCATGACAAACGCTTCTCGTGGCTATCAGAAGCAGAACAGCATCGAAAAAACGGGAAGAAAAGCTACCCAGGAGCCGCAAAACGGCTTAGAAAAGTGGGCAAACCCCGCCATTGTGGGCAAGCCCCGCCTCTTCCCGCCCCTCGACGTGAACAAAGGAACACTCGAAATCGTGAGTAGAGCGAGTGTTTCCGATCAAAAGCCCCGTTCTTCCCATCATTCTCAACTTCTCTCTTCACTCAGGTCAGCTCGCATACATCGGCTGCAGAAGACGGAAGTTACAAGCCTCGGACAACTCGTCTACCATTTTCCCTAGCTCAATTTTTGAGGGACCATAACTCCATTCCCAGAAGGTCTTGTACGATTCCAGAAGCATCATTGGAATCAGAATGGGACCGGTTTCAAGACAGGCAAAAAAAACAGAAAAGCGATTTCTATCGCGAGCAGTGCCTTTAATCGTGTGGAGGATTAGAGGGAGCGACATGCAATATTTTTTGAGCAATCTTAAGCCCACTGCTTCTTGGATGAAGCTGTGGGATCCAAGCTTGCTGTTTCAATCATGAAGCAGCTTGCTTTAAGCTCCTGGGATGTCCAAAAGAGCTTAAAGCTCGCTGATTCGTACCTGAAGCGGTGGCCTGGAACTTGCAGCTCCAACCCTTAAAGCATCGAGCTTCAACTTGCAGCTCTAATTAAGCTACATGAAATATAAGTGTATGTTACATGTAATATAAGTGTATGCTACATATAATATAAGTGTATGTTGTGACCACCCTGCCGAAAGTCAATGCAATGGGCCTGCGCTCATGGCTAAGGTATGAGGCGGCCCGTAAGCTGTGCAGGTTTGCAGAAGGTGTTCAGCATGGGCCCTCAGTTGCCTTTCAAGGACCGCTAAAGTCAGCGTATTGGGCCAAAAAAAATTTTGAATGATTAAAACCAAATCAAATCGGAATTCTTGTAAAGTACGCAAATGAACTAAGTGCATTTGCCGTGAATAACAGCAATGTCAAGTTTCAGTTCTGTTTTTTTTTCTGGGTCATTTGAAGTTCGCTCAAGTTTCATCGGAAGTTGTCCCACACAAACAATCTTTGATCGAGAAAGGGGTGGCCGATAGTTTTTTTGTGATTATTTAAACCACACAATATTGAAAAGAACATCTCGTGCAAACTGTCTCTCCCAAATGTCACGTTCTCTCCCAAAAGTCACGTTCGTTCGTTCCCGTTCTGTTCCGTTCTCGCAACATATCGTCTCTCCCAAATGTCACGTTCGCATTGCCAAACACTTACCCGAGTACCTGAGGTCGATTCCGAAGAGAAGTGTACCTTCAAAAGAGGTGTACCTCAAATAGAGGGTGTACTTCTAATACCTAGCCTTCCCTTTTAGGTGTACTTCAGAAAGAGGTGTTCTTGTATTGGAGGAAATACGGTAATACCATACAAAAAAGGTCAAGAAAGTTGGTATTGCCGCGAACGAGGGTTCGATTATGTGTACTCGGTCCGTACTTCTTATTCGATGTGATTTTGGCCGGATACTCTAATTATTCGTATTCGAATAATTCGTTTATTCGAAGATTCGGAGCAGTCGATTTTTCGAATAATTCGTTTATTCGAATATTCGAAAGAGGTAATTTTCCGAATTATTCGTTTATTCGAATATTCGAAGATTTTTATTCGTTTGATATACTCTACTGGCGAGCCTTCCCTCGCAGCCATTGACTATGCGTGGGGACGGCAGCGGCTGGCAGCAGGCCAACTGCGTCGACCAATAAGCTTTGCAGCCGAAGGGGTGGGGTGGCAGCCGTTTGAACACTCGCCTGATAACGGCACACTCAACAGCCACCTGCCAAGCACGCCTCCCGCATGGTTCGTCAGTCTCATTCGGACACAGTTTATATGGCAAGCGCGGTGGGGAGAGAGTTGTGACTACCGATGGAATGCTAACAAGCCACTCAGCTAACGTCGGCATGGATCCTGAAGAGACTTCGTGTTCACTGTTGAAGGTAGGCGCAAACTCGGTGCGGTATGCTATAACATAGATGCACCGAGTTTGCGCCAACCTCCAATGGGGAACGCAAAGTGTCTTCAGGATCCATGCCGATGTTACATATGTCGCGGCTTCAAAAAAAAATGGGACGGAGGATAGAACTGCGCCGGGGACGAGTGTACCCTGTATTTCGGGGCCAAATTCAGTGGGTTACATTGCGGACACCCAACGCAACGTGCTCGTACGAGTCTCCTCTCCCCATCAGTTGATCGAGTTAGATTTCCTCATGAAAAAAAAATCTCATGTTTCAAGCCTTGTTCTGACTGTTTTCAAGATTTGAATGTTATGATTTCTAGGTAAACTTTGTCAGCTTGATTTTGTCCTTTTCAATAGCGGGAAGCGTCGGCAACGGATAGGATTGTTCGCATGGTGGCAAGTTTTTTTTTTCAAAATTCGTGTTGTTGCCAGATTGAGACCCCTTTAGTTTTGCTTGTTATTGACTCTTGACTTCTTTAGCAACTCTTCTCATAAATCATAGGCGATATCCGATTTTATTTCTAATCAGGCTGGCTAAATTCACCGAACAAAGCCTAACTGTGAGTGGTTTTAAAATTTTTGATTTGTTTTTGTTTAAACTGCTTTCGAGTTATTTCTTATTGTTTTTCATTTTCCTAGTAGCTTTCTCTTGCGCACAGGTCATGTCCGATCTGCGCTTAACATTTTTTTGTGAATTGGGTCAGCCTGCACATCGGAAAAATTCACATAACGCCTTTGATTCATGAAAGAGTACAGTGCAACCTCAGGGGTAAAAATTGATATTATGGTCCGCCCACCGTGTCTAGCAACCTTGCCAAGCGCGAGATCTCAATTCGATCAAATAAGTGAGAAACTATAGGGAAAAAGTCGGCCCGCCCCCAATACCCGAAAAGCATAGTCAAGCGTTTCGCCCCGAATAAGGAACCAAATTCTTTGCAAACAGAAAAAAATGGTTTGTGTGGCGATGCTCAAAGGCAAAATGTACGATAGCAGACCTCTTGGTTCTCGTTCCGGGGCGGTGTGCATGGTTAGATTTTTGGGGTGTTGTGGGCGGGGCCGACTTTCTCCCCTTAGTTTCTCTTTTATTTGAGCGAATTGAGATCTCGCGCTAGGTAGGGTTGCTATCCACGGTGGCCGGACTATAATATCAAATTTTACCCCTGAGGTTGGACTGTGCCTTTAAGAAGGCAACAATCAATAACAAACAATAGAAAACGGGTTTCAATCGTGTCACAGAACGAAGTAAATAAGCAACTTACCAACAGTTGAAGATTCCCTTCCATTGCCGACGTTTTCAGCTATTCCTAGAATGGAAACTCAAGCTAACGAAGCTTATCTAGTAATCGATTGGAAGCATTCGGAACAAGGCCTGAGAAATATGCAAGACTTGATACAACGAAGAGAACTCACAAGATCAGCTGGTGAGGCGAGGAAGCTCGTAAGAACACGATGCGTCGCGCGTCCGCAGCGCGTGTCCGTAGTCGCACACACCAAATTTGGCTCCGGAATACAGGGTACATAGACACATAGGAAAAGCGGTCGGTGTCCAAGTTACTCTGTTCGGCTCATAGTAGAGAAGAATATGCCTATGCGAAATGTGTACATACCATTGCGATCCGATTGGATGTCTTCAGAGGGATTGTTGGAATCCTTTGCGAAAATGAGAATGTAGAAGAAAGCAATTACTTGCAGAAGAAGCATCAGCAGAAATGTATAAGAGTATCCCAGAGATCTGAACATCAACAAAAGTACTAAACACGGTGGTATCAGAAATGCGCATTCACTTCCGTTCTACCGATTTCGTCTTCCATTCAGAATCATAAAGACTTTTGAGCAAAGGCGCGTGTAGTGCAGTGGCAAGAGAGGCCGCTGTCACCGCACATGGTCCAATGATCGATCCCTGTCCAAAGTCTGCCTTTCCGGTAAATATAGTCTCTCGGGCATTTCTGAAGCGCTCTCGATTTTGATTATCACCAACAGCGGAGCGGTGAGCCTTGTTCAAATACCACTGGTGATAATAATGTTTCAACATAGACGGTATAGTTGCGCCCTGGACGAAAAGACCGAATATCGAATGGAATTGAATGACCCCCTTGGCTTGGAAAATTCTGAGAAAGCTCTCTGGGAAAGCCACACCTGCCACTGTCTCCACGATCGAGTTCGAAAATAATGTATTCAAGTCAGGAAAAGATGCCGCTACGCCCTGCGCAAGAGCTTCTTTATAACAAGTGCAAAGCGAGGCCCGCAAAACAGAGTGACAGTAAGGGAGCTGTGACGCCTTCCGCTTATGAGCACGGCCGAAGGAAATGCGTAACCCTAAGGCCATCGGACCTGACGGAATCTGCCCTGCAGTCGTAAAGAAGCTTCCAAGTTAACTTCTCCCGCTGCTGGCCGACTTAATTAATATATCATTTCGAACATGCATATTGCCACAAGATTGGAAGAATTCGAATGTCGTCCCACTGTCTAAGCCCGGAAAACCGTAGTATATAGGCCCATAAGCCTTTTGTCGCCATTGGCCAAGGTTGCTGAAAAGCTAATTGTCAATGATTTAGCTCAGCATAGCGAAATGCAGCAACACCAGAAAAACCACGACGGCACTGCTGTAAATCGTTGGCTATGCCTTTGATGGCTTCAACAAGAAAAAACCACTCAGAACCGTCGCTGTAGCTCTGGATTTGACAAAGACATTCGACAGCGCCAACTTGGGCATGTTATCGGAAAGCTTGTTGAAGTCTTCTATCCGTCCATGGCAGAAGCGCTGGATAACTGCATTCACTAAGGGCCGTCGAGCAAAAGTTATGTTTCAAAGTCATGTTTTAAACAGCATTCCCATAGCTGCCGGTGTCCCGCAAGGCGCAGTCTTATCGCCCGCTCTGTTTAATCTGTACCTAGAGGACATTCCAGCTCCTCCCCAGGACAAAAGTTGTCGCCTATGCTGACGATATGACTATCATGTGCCAGAACCGCGACATTCAAGCCGCCGCGAGCAAGATCAACGAGTACCTGATTGGTTTGAAAAGCTACTTCGACAAAAAAATGCTCAGGGTCTCAGCCGCCAAGTCCTCAGTATCAGTTTTTACAACTGATACCAAAGAGCACAAGTGCCCATCCTGAAGTCAACTGGGGTGGAAATCGCCTTCCTGCAGCTCGATTCGTCAAACTGCCCGGCCTTATACTTGATCCATCGCTGAGGTTTCACAAGAATACCGAGCAGAAGCGGACAGTTGTCAAGGCCAAGCTCAATGTGGTAAGGGCGCTAAGAGGTATATCATGGAGCTGCAGCAAGGAAACTATTCTGACCATATATAAGGCTATATTGCGGCCCGCCTTGGAGTTAGCGGCACCTGTTTGGCACCACTTGGACACATCCTGGAGCAAAATGCAACGTGTGCAAAACACTGCTCTTCGGATCGCCACTGGGTGTGCTAGGAGTTCGCCCACTGAACATCTTCACGCCGAGACCCGGGTGCTACCAGTGAAGGAGCATTGTCTGCTCCAGGCCCAGCAGCTGCACATCAACATCATCAAACAGCCCAACCACCCATCTTGGAGAGTACTTGAGCCTGTAAGAGAGAGAGAGAGACATCAGAATACCCTTCGCCGATGCTCCAAATAAAGTAAATCTGCAAAGATGGCAGGTTTCACATCAAGAACGCCTCCGTCTATTGCGCGAGGAGCACACCCAGTTCGTCCGAGGGTATCTGGGAAGAGCGGCTATCAATCCTATTCTGGGTACTGTGCAGGGATGTGCGTAATTACGACTAACGACTCTCGAATTCAATGACTAACGGGGTTTTCGGGTGTTACGACTAACGACTAACGAAATTAAAAATATTCTCGTAAGCAATCCTAAAGTTCGTTGTAGTCATTCAAATCCACGCTCCAACCGAAGACTCACACCAGGATTGATCCATTTTGCCCTGTTCGTTGTTCTAGGTGAATGGTACAAAATAACTATAGCCTTCAGTATTTATCATTTCTACTAACACTGCTTCGCATTTCCTAACCCCACATTAAAACCCCAACCGAACGTTGCGCAATGTTAGGCACCGCATTTATCCGACATCGCGTCGGTCGCGCTACTTTATGGTAGGCTCACTGAACCGGTTCCGGCCCTGACCGGCTCCCGCTGAGAATTTTGCAGAGGGCACTATCAGAGGTGATAATATGGGGCCATGCCTGCAGGCCAAAACTTCGCGACGATAGGAACTGTATCCGATGGTTGGATTGTAAAGGGCGCCGTCCTTCGTTTTAAAGGCAGCAAACATGCTCGTAAACGTGGTTGGGATAACAACGTGAATCGAATCGTATGGCTTACATCATAATGCCTACACATTTTGAAGCGTCAAAAACGACCCACAATGCCGTTACAGGAGTAGCAATTTTGGCCCTGCCCGTATTTTCACGCCCCCTGTAATTGTGCTTTTCCACCAACGCAGGGTTGCTGGGTCATCTTCGCCTTCACTAACGTGTGTAGTTCACTTGTTAGGCAATTCACCAACAGTACCGACGGTGAAGATGACCCAGCAACCTTGAGTTACAGGAAAACGGCAAATACTGGGGGCGTGAAAATACGGGCGGGGCCAAACTTGCTACACCTAAGAAGCCCATGGTGGGTCGTTTTTGACGCTTCAAAATACGTAGGCGTTGTAACCTGAGCCATGCAATTCTATTTCCGTAGTAATCTCAATCACATTTACGAGCGTGTATGCTGCCTTTAAGTCACAAATTCGAGATATGATGTTTCTATAAAGTGGTGCTGGGACCTCTCAGGAGTGAAATTTTCACTTGGGTACTGATTTCTTTCGACCTTTCCCCATTATGCGAACAAGCTCTGAACCACGCAAGCGCTCCGCTCGCGACGCTGAGCAAAGAACAATTAGTGCAAAGTCGGTGCGATTCTCCGTGTTGTCACCATCGGGTAGATCTCAAGTAACATCATACAGCGCCGAATGGCAAATTTTGCACTGGAAAAAAGGCAAAGAAGTCTAGATTGTTTCGATTTCCCATGTTGTTTCATTTCTTACCAAAAAAATGAGAAAAATCGATAGAGGTACACTCTTGAGTATTAGGCGTTACAAGGGATGATTTGAGTCTTCAATGGCCACGAATGTTTTGGAAAACATACATCTCTTTATGCCTTCCTTTTTTCTATTCATGAGGTATTTTTTCTGCCTCATCTGTGCTTATTTTCAAAGCCTAGATTTTTTAACGACTAACGATTAACGAGGATTTTGGCCGGTTGAACGACTAACGAATAACGAATTACAAAATTTCTATTACGCACAACCCTGGTACTAAGCCGCCTCGAGTCTCTGAGTCTGAGTCTCAGCTTAGTAGACGTGCCAGATGCACTCTTGCATCGTTGCGCTGTGGGCACTAAACGTTCCTGAAGTCCTATGCGAACAGGATCGACAGAAGCACTCCCGACGCTTGCCCGAACTGTGGTGGTACTGGCCACAACACTCTACATTTATTAAACTGTCCAAAAAAACCCACAACATTGACTCCTATAGACCTTTGGACGAAGCCAACGCTGGTCGCCCAGTTTCTGGGCCTATGACAATACTCTCTTCGTGGCTGCAAAGAAGAAGACATGCCGTGACCAATTCAAATGAAGTATGCGTTTCTAGAGTCAATTTTCGACGTAAAATTCGAATATTTATATTGCAGCTGCGAAACGTTTCTCTGAACTAGGTTATATACGTTTTTAGTGCTTCACTCGTCGACGCATCATAACGTGTAATCCATGAGTCTTCGTCGCATACTGACTAGGGAACCTTGCTACCCATGTATTGGCTTTTGAAAATCTGTTAGTGCCTCTTGGTCAATTCGGGCACGCTCTTTCCGATTCTGCCATTTAATTTTGATACGGATCGGAGGTTAACAAGTTATTGCTCTTTTGAGTTATTTCCTTGTAAACAGCTGTTTCGCTATCAGATTGAGGGTTATTTCACCAATTCATACAATATTAGTAGGTAAATTTATGTTGATTACACTATATCCAGCAAGAAACTACTCTAAAGTGGAGGTTTGTGCTGATGGCAATGAGTTATTGCCTCGAAGTCTTCACCGCTGCTTCGCCCCACACCGCCGTCAACGGATGGAGCAGCAGGTAGCATGCGGTCAGGGGTTCGATTCCCGTCACTACCGATATGCTCGCATAATTTTGCAAAAATGGATATAACAATGTTTTTCTATGACTGGGTTTTCACAAAGATTGATTTGCTTCGCTTTTGCAGCATTCCTCACAAATGGTCAGAACATTCAAAAATTGTGTACTTTTCGAAGTTTTTTCTGTTATATCAAACTATACTCAAGGTTGTTCTATTAACAATACTTTACTTCTAGAGCAAGTCTTTAACATGTGTATTTCTGAGGTTCTATCGCAAGCTAACCGAGTTTACCGCATGTTTCGTGCTCCTCAGTTCGTAAGTTTCTAAAGCACTCGTGGCACAGAGCTGGATACGCTGACCACCATCCCGGATCCTTTATCTGTCCGGCAGATTACCTTTTCGAGCTTGAGACTGTCGACTGCTGTGAAAAGGATTGCCAGGAACCAGCATGCATCCATTGCACAGTATACTTAGTATCCGAATCACTCCTTTTCGGATAGCCGACCGGATATCCGATATTCGGATAATCCGATATCCGAAAATTTGAAAAAACGCATTATCTGAATCGAACCAATATCCGGAATATTTGAAATCGGCATTATCTGAATCGAACCATTATCCGAAGGGTCAAAAATTCGGATAAAATCGGATGAAATTCGGATAATCTCCGGATAAAATCGGATAAAATTCGGGTAAAATTTCGAATAAAATCGGATAATTTGCGGATAAAATCGGATAATTTTTGGATAAAATCGGATAAAATTGCACTAGACCACGCCCACTTTCCGTACCGCCTTCTATTTAGTACATCAACCTAGGATTTTCCTCCTCCTTCCAAAATCGGAAGAGTCGTTTCGGCGCCGAAAAATGGGCGTGGTCAAGTGAGATGACCAAGTGGTTCAATACGCACCCTGTACACGCCACATCACTGCTGCTCCACAAGCGGCTCCTGTGGTAGTGAATTCGAACCAGCTCTCAAAAAAGACTGATAATGCTTTTTGAAAAGTTCTCAATTCGGAGTTCTCGAAAACTTGGGTGTTAATATATTAGGATCGATTCGAGAAAAAAAAAACGAGATGGCTGATGAGGAAATCGAAATGATCAAAATGGGAGTCGCAAAACGTTACGGAATATACCGCGATAACAACGAGGACCTGCGCTTCCGATCGCGGCTACAACGCATGCGTGTTAGGAAGATTCCATTTTCGAATGTGTTCATGGAAGCCGTGGCTACACACTACAAATGGCTGGAGTGCTGAGAGGACCGGAGCCGCCCCGAGGCTGACTTACTTCGCTGGAAGCTTTGCGATAATCGTCACAGTGTACTAAAACCTTATGGATTTACCAGACGAGAGTGATGCTCATGTTGAAATTGATTCAAACGGAGAAGAGGTTCACGACCCTACTTCAAATTTCGGTTTGTGTGCACAATGCGGAAGTGCAACAACTGAGGCTCCACACCCTTCAACTACAACTCAATCAGAAAGATTACTGAGAGGTAACAAAAGGACTCACACAGGTAGCATTATCGCAGAGCATCCAACCAAGGACGTCGATAAAAACTATCTCGAATATAATGCCGTGTATTGTCTCAAAAGACTAATTCATGACTAAGTCGAGTCGAAAGCAGGCATGAATTTGTAACTGTTTTGCTTCGCTATAAATTGGTTATGATTTGGCATTGAAGAAATCGCCAGAATCTCGTTAAAAGAAGTGAAATACTTCTTGTGTATGATTTGGCACATTTGGCACGAGGGAACGCCAAAAAGTGAGTGAAATGATGGACCATTGATTTGGCCGCGCACTTGTTTAATAAAAGCAAAAAATGAGAGTAGCATTAAAAAACCAAATCACACCCGTCTTACTGAGCACCCATCTTTGTGTGACTGCAATTATTTTCAAATTCATTAAATATTGTTTCTGATACAAATGTGGTTCATTACTTATCCGCTAGCGAATATACAGAAATGAAGAAATCAGTAATATTCGAAATTATGCGTTTCTGAATTTTTGGTGAACTCCAAAACTTGATTCTCAGCTTTGCAAAGCTAAGTTGTAAATATTAGCTTGATTGGAGAAAATCCGGGTGTGATTTGTTTTTTCAATGCTACTCTCATTTTTTTGCTGTTTATTAAACAAGTGCACGGCCAAATCAATGGTCCATCATTTCACTCACTTTTTGGCGTTCCCTCGTGCCAAATGTGCCAAATCATACACAAGAAGTATTCCACTTCTTCTAACGAGATTCTCGCGATTTCTTCAATGCCAAATCATAACCCTTTTATAGCGAAGCAAAACAGTTACAAATTTCATTTTATTTTAGCGAAGGTTCCCTCTGAGAAAAAAAGCAAAAAGATCGTTTATGATCTTCCGGTCGTTATCTTCCGTAATCTACTGGAAACTTGAAAAAGGACTTCATAATTGTGTCAGCGCTCCAAATAACATTCACTGTGGGCGGGCTATTATACCAAATTTTACCCCTGAGGTTGGATTGTGCCTTTCAGAAGCGACCTGGGCACTCCCAGTGGGGTCCCATGCACTTATCAAAGCATCCTACATACACCTACTGGGGTCACGTACACTTCCCACGGCATCCGGCGAACTCCTACTTGGGTCCCGCACACTTTCTAGGCGTCCGGCGCCATTCCACTTGGGTCTCACACACATTACGGCGTCCTGCGCACTCCCACATGGGTCACGCACGCTTTCTACGGCGTCCGGCGCACTCCCACTTGGGTCCCACACTTTTTCTATGGCGTCCGACGCACTCCCATTTGGATCCCACACACTTTCTGTGGCGTCCTGCGCACTCCCGTATGGGTCCCACACACTTTCTACGGCGTCCTGCTACTCTCACCGTGTTCCCGTATGCCTTCTACGGCGTCCAGCGCACACTCACTTGGGTCCCGCACACTTTCTATGGCGTCCGGGGCACTCCCACTTGGGTCTCACACACATTCTACGGCGTCCTGCGCACTCCCACTTGGGTCACGCACGCTTTCTACGGCGTCCGACGCACTCCCAAAGGGGTCCCACACACTTTCTACGGCGTCCGGCGCACTCCCATATGGGTCCCACACACTTTCTACGGCGTCCGACGCACTCCCATATGGGTCCCACACACTTTCTACGGCATCCGTCGCACTCCCAAATGGGTCCCACACACTTTCTACGGCGTCCGACGTACTCCCATATGGGTCCCACGCACTTTCTACGGCGTCCGGCGCACTCCCATATGGGTCCCACACACTTTCTATGGCGTCCGACGCACTCCCAAAGGGGTCCCACACACTTTCTACGGCGTCCGGCGCACTCCCCAATGGGTCCCACACACTTCCTACGGCGTCCTGCCACTCTCACCGTGTTCCCGTACGCCTTCTACGGCATCCTGCGCGCTCTTGGAATCCTACTCACATCATACGTCGGTCCGAAAAATACTTCCAAGGTCTCGTCGAATTCGTACAGCTTTAAACCAAAACCGTCTCGAACAGGGCACAATCTTGTTTGGAAGTCTATCAGTAACTGTGTTGATTTTCGTTAGTTCATTTTTAAGGATAAGTGAGCGTCGGCTGGTTTGTATAAACATGTTTACTTGTTTTTGCCAATCTTCGACCTCAATTTTGAGGTTCCGCAAAAATTGAGCTTTCAACTCCAAATTTTAATAGGAGCGACCTGCATCCATTTCCAGCCTCCTGTCCAAAAATGAGCTTCCTAGCTCGATTCTAAGTGTACCAACAAGATCGTGAACGCCAAGTGAAAAAAAGAAAAGGAGATTAACATCATAACTTGGCGGGTTATTCAATTTTTCTCGAAAACTAGTAAACCATTCCAAACCATTTTTGGGTGTTTACCCCAACTTTTTATGCTCTTTTCAATGGAAAAAGAACCACTTCCCCAAGTTTTCTCAGAACGTTGATTTCGGTATCGCGGGTTTGCGCACGTGCAGTTTAAAACCAAATCAGGTGAGCGCTTCGCACTCACCACAATATGTGGCGAGAAACTCTCAGGCGGCATAATTTGCGTGGCCAGCACAAAGTGATCCACGATAGATTCTTGGTCCACCAGGACAACGAACTGAAAAAAGCAACAGGAGCTACAATCACATCAACTGCTACAGCATACACAATAGCCAAGGAGGGATTCTCCTTTGCCAAACAATTGTCACTCCTTATAACAACAACGAGAACGGGAGTGAATGCTCCAGAAGCTCATTACGACGCAAGAAGTGCTACACGTATGATCAAGCAGTTCGCCATTAATATGAAATACGATCTCCTCAAATATTTCATCGATCACGACTTGCCCATCTCACTTCTAACGGATGGTACCACAGAACATGGAGTGAAATGGATTGAGTTTCTACTGAGAACTGTATCTCCCGTCAATCGTCCTATGACCTTTCATCTCGCCCTCGTAGAAGTCGAAAGTGAATCTGGAGAAGACATATTGCATGCCTTACGAGAGCATTTGATTGGATTGACCCCCTGGGCACAGCAGCCTGGTCTCTCTATGACCTCATGGAGTTTCTTTTTGAGTCGCCTGGTCTCACCCTTAAGCGATGGAGCTTCAGTGATGACGGGTCGGATGCAAGGTTTCTATGGATTGATGAAGGATCAAATCAGAAACAGAGTATGGGGACATACAAAGGAATGATCTCATTCTCTCAGTTTGCGGAGCTCTTAAGTTGAACCTGGTGACTACCGCGCAAAAAGGGTATGCCGTGAACCTCACTTAAGCCTTGGTGATAGAAATGCACTACTTGTTCGGTTCTCCAATGAGAAGTCATGGAAGATCCACCTACCGATCTGTTTCAAAGGAAATGAATTTTTGATTCCTCCAAATGACGATGCTGCACCGTGTACGCTGGGCTGCCACTTTGCAGCCATCTGTCCAAAATATTTTCAGCAACTATCCTGTACTACTTGAAAATCTGAGAAGACTTCATTTTAATCTTGATGCCACTACGAAAATTCAAAAAGCACTTTGGGTGATGACAGATGCTCAAACATGCATCGTACTGCAACATGCTACACTTCATCATTTGGCCTCTGTTTCTGAAGCTGTCCAAAACTAAGAGAGCCTGGGCTGGAATTCATGAACGCTAAACCGGGGGTCCCAGCAGGGTTTGTTTGGGAACGTTCGCAAACCAGCAATTCATCATCGCTAGGTTTGGTCAGGACTGGGCTACGCCTGGTTCCCATATAACCTCACCCCCGAGGTGGTGGTTTGGTTTGGTTTGGTCCCAGCTGGGGCAGCTAACCAAACCAAACCCTGCCGGGACCCAATGTGTTCATGAATCCCAGCCCTGTTTATAGACTTCGTTTCTCGCTGGCGACGTCTCAGTGCTGAATTCAAAGGGAGCGGAATGAGGACCGAAGTAAATACCTATTTGATGGAGAGTGGCATTCTAAAGTGACTAAAAGGTAGCGGAAGAGAAGAAAAACTCATTCCTGACTACTTTCTGAACTATCATCCTCGCTTGGACGCACCTGATCCATTGCAGCGCACCCAGCAGTACAAGATGGGCTGTTACGATAATTCACTCTGAAAAGAAAGAGAGAAGGAGATGCAGCGTACGCGCGCAGACGCACGCGATGAACGGAAATAAATTTCACTCGGAAACAGAGGATAACTGAAGTTATTATCAACTGTTCATTATCTTTATTAGAACCTGCCCAATTTTCTATGAGTTATTTTGGGAACAAATTCAAAGCTTCGCTATTTTTCTGTTTTACTAAGTCCCAACAACTTTCGCGGTCAACCGGCCGGGGGCCTGCGCTCCCCCCCCCCCTCCTGGAGCCCAGAGTTGCGGCCCCCCCTGGTTACCGGAGCCGAGGGTGCTTTACCCTGATTGAGATTTCGCGCTTGGCAAGGTTGCTGTACACGGCGGACGGAGTATAATGTCAGAAATTACCACTGAGGTTGGACAGCGACGCAATCGTGCACGTTTTGATCAAAAACAGATTGTTCTAGTAGTAACATTCCATGGTGAAGGGTCATATTTTAGCTTCAGACTTTGCTGAAAGAAGATTGTATTGAAAAATCCACCGGAAAATTTCTGATAGGCACCCATTGCCAAGTGTTTCAATGCACGATTAGAAGAAAACGACTTCTAGTGGGTACTTACTCCCTCACAGTTCCTGAGAGAGTGTATCCAATGGTACCGCCAAGACCAATCGCACCCTCAATCCCAGCTATCCTCACACTTCTACGGGATGTCGACGTTGTTTTCACACCATAACTGAGAGTTGTAGCTGGAAGAAAATGACGGTTGTTGTGGAAGATCTGCCCCATATTAATGAATGAGTTTACATATTATCGAGACGTATCCACCGCAGACGCCGAAAAGAGCATCACTGATCAACAACAGGTAGACAGATGTTTTGATGTAGGCCGTTTGAAAGATATAGTTTGTTGTGCAGAGGATTAGACCAACGAAAGGAACCAGAAGAGGCACTTTGATGCTCCATTGATCAGAAGCTGCAATAAAAGTCACTATACAGAAATGAACTGGTTGATATACACGAAAAACTACCAGAAACTAGATTAAATGCAAATGGATCTCTGTCCCTACCTCACCTGCTCCTAGCGCCAAGGTTGAGAAAAGCGATGGTAGCGTAAGCACGACAGATGACAAGAAGTAGAAATGATTTGCCTCGGTCTGTATCACCTTGTCGTTATAATACGCCGTCACATTTGAGCAGAAAGTCTCGTCCTGAACTCGTGCTAACCAATTAAGAATTTGATGGTTTACTCAAAGCCTTCCCTCTCTCGAAGACTTTTCCACATTCGGCTTTGGAAATTATTCATGGGTGTCTCGACTTGCTACGCTAGGCTTCTCCTGGGTAAATGCTATGGAATCTAACAGGTTTGCGAGCGCAAAAATGGAGATGCAGCACCTAGGCTATTCGTGTAAAACGGGGATTTGCTGAGCAAGCCTGACTTTCGAAGTTTTTTTCCGTATGAGGGCGTAGATTTTGGATGATCTCGCAGCATTTATTGTCCAATTTCCAAATTAACATCATGCATTGTATGCCATGTTCCTTTGAACTCGTTCGGTCCTCAGGTAAAGGTTATTTTAAATGCACAGCACACGAAGGAAGTAATTATCCACGTTTTTTGCCCCTCTTACTAGGGAAAGTCTCGACGTTTCGGAAAATGTTCTACTGGAAGTTATGAAGGATAGATAGAGTAATAAACATGAGAGCTGCGTTATCCCAACGGACCATTCGGTAGATAAAAAAAAGCGAAACACGGCAAAAAATGGGGTACAGCGATTCGAAAAATCATTCGACTGAAAAAGTAGACTTCGAATTATTCGGAAAGTCGAATATTCGAAAAAGGTAAATTCCCGAATTATTCGAAAAGTCGAATATTCGAAAACTTCAAAATTCCGAATTATTCGAAAATTCAAATATTCGAAAAGTTCAAAATCCCGAATAATTCGAAAAGTCGAATATTCGAAAGGTTTGAATTCCCGAATTATTCAAAATGTCGAATATTCGAAAATCTACGAAAACATTCTAATGAATTCGATAGTCGACTTTTTCGAATTATTTTTCCCAGAACTTTCTACTGATCCAGGAGTAGGTTGCGCGCCAAGGATGCACACTGACGGAAATCGTAGATGTGTTTCGAAATCATGGTAGAGCAGCAAACTATACTGCCTTTATTCGGGAGTGCACAAGCCCCCCTTTTCACCCGCACTCGCTGCTAACTCTGGCATTCGCTCGCGTGTAGCCCTACACAAACTCACTTGTTGCCCAGTGACACCTGGGCAACAAGTCATTTTTCTGGGGCGCGACATGGAAAGTGTGGAGCGATTGTGAGCATTTGTGCCCACAAAACCACTTGTACCCCCACTAAATCACTAGTCGCCCCGCGAAATCACTTGTTGCCCCGAAAGAGCAACTGCTGACCCTAAAATCACTTGTTGCCCTGCAAAATCACTTGTTGCCCCGCAGGTTCACTTGCTGCCCCGTAAAACAACTTGTTGCCCCCAAACCAATTGTTGCTCGGAATCATCATTTGATCGTTCGGACCCCACTGCGTTGTTTATTCACGGATTCCGTCTACCCTCTAGACACCTTGTACTTCTCAAACCCTTTTTCTTCTTCCTCTTCCCCCTCCTCCCCTCTTCTTCCTCTTTCTTCTTCTTCTTCTTCTTCTTCTTCTTCTTCTTCTTCTTGTTCTTGTTCTTCTTGTTCTTCTTCTTCTTCTTGTTCTTCTTCTTGTTCTTCTTGTTCTTCTTGTTCTTCTTGTTCTTCTTGTTCTTCTTGTTCTTCTTCTTGTTCTTCTTCTTCTTCTTCTTGTTCTTCTTCTTCTTGTTCTTCTTGTTCTTCTTCTTGTTCTTCTTGTTCTTCCTTTTCTTCTTCTTCCTTTTCTTCTTCTTCCTCTTCTTCTTCTTCTTCCTCTTCTTCTTCTTCCTTTTCTTCTTCTTCCTCGTCTTCTTCCTCTTCTTCTTCCTCTTCTTCTTCTTCTTCTTCTTCTTCTTCTTCTTCTTCTTCTTCTTCTTCTTCTTCTTCTTCTTCTTCTTCTTCTTCTTCTTCTTCTTCTTCCTCTTCTTACTTCCTTTACTTTTCGAATGATTCGAAGTCGCCTTCTTTAATCGAATATTTAATTTACGAATCATTCGATTTGTTCGAAGTATAGTTCCCACCCCCAAGAAATTTTGGGGTGTTTTTGAGAAAAAAAATCGGATTCTGCCCAAAAGTGGCAATCGGGGGCAATATCAATATGTCACGGTATCAGGCAGTAAACATGGAGAACTCTTGAAAGAAAAACCATTACACTTCCGTGAGAATTTTGTGCCGGTGGCAAATTCTGAACTTGTATCTAGCGTACCACTTCGGAAATCGTCAAAAGTCGCGATTTGCCATCAAACTTTCCCTAAAAAAAAGCTTCGAAAGAATCAAGTCGAAAATTTCAGAAAATTGACACATAAACCCCCAAATTCGTGATCAGCGCCCCAAATAACACAACTGGGAGGTTATTAAGTTAAATCTGGAACATTTTTAAAAACGCTTTCGGGGCCCACTAATTGATATGAATAAACTCCCAACCGAAAATCCGTACAAATCCATAACGCTATCAGTCTGTACAAAGTTTGGGTAATGTGCCTTCACCCAAACTTGGGCCAGAGGGGTTGTTTCGGGCGCTGAACACAATTATGAGGTCAGTTTCCAAATTCTCTAAAGACTAGTGCACGTTTTGGAAGGTACAACAGGTACAGAAATCTGACGAAAAACGTCTATAACTCCTTTCGGTGTGGTTTTAGGCAGATGCGAAGACCATAATCGGTTTTACACCAAAAACGGTTCTAGAGAGTTACATATCTTCCAGAATAGTTAGGCTAACTAAAAGTAGCTCCCTTAAGAGCCTCACTAGAAATGAGCTTATAGAAGAAAGTGGAAAATGGAGGAAGATTGAGGTGATGATCAGGAGAGAAAGAAAACACGCGGGCGCACGCGACGCGACCGCACACGCCACCGTCCAGGCCTCCTCCGTGCCGGCGCTAGCTGGGGCGAGACAATCCACACAATGCTCACAAAGATTTTGTGGGCATTGCCCACAATCTTTTTTTGTGGGCACTCGACTCTCGCCGGCGCGATTATGTGGATTGTCTAGCGCCGACGAAAAAGGACGCGGAATTGGCCACGCCCTCCGGGGCAACACGCGAGCGAATGCCAGAGAAAGTACTGCACCACGGCGGCGCGGTCTGTCGTGGCCCCCTCACATCCAATCTCTTCCACCTCATGTGGCAGGCATCGACCTTCTTATGACCACCGTTCAATCGTCCGCATGCGTTAAATAACCTGAAGTATTAAAAAAGCTCGAAATAAAAGTGAAATAACCAAAAATACGATTTGGTGGTCGATCATTTCACAAGCTTCTCCGCTAATCTTATCAAAGCAAAATCAAGCACTATATGGATTGGAGCGTTGCGTTCACCTAGCCTGACCTATGCTGATTCCCTTTATACAGCTTTTAAAAATGGCTTCAAGGCAGCATACACGCTCGCAAGCATAGTCGAGATAACAGCATAGATAGGTCCGCACGGCTCGTACTATGTCGTCAACGACGTTTGAAGCGCTGAAAACTGTCCAGGATGACAATATTTGACAATGTTTGAGCAATCTTGCCTTCCACGCCCGTATTTTCACACCCCTTCGAGTAACAGAATGAGAATCGATACTTGAGAAAACATGTGATAACTTAGATTGATAGCACTATAAAAAGGGAGTGCAGTAGAGAAAAAACTCGAGTTACCTCAATATAACATGTTTGTGCACTGATAAAATCCTCCATTTCAAGAGGTCAGCCAAAGTAGAGCGGCATTCTCGAAAGTGGACGAGAGTCAATAGGTATGCAGACATGTTATATTCAAGTAAATCAAGCTGTTTCTCTCGTGCACTCCCAATCGCTATTGCTATCACTGTAACTTATCTCATGTTTTCTCAAGTTTCATTTCTCATTCTCGTACTCGAATGGGTGTGAAAATACGGGCGTGGAAGGCAAGATTGCTCAAACATTGTCAAATATTGTCATCCTGGACAGTTTTCAGCGCTTCAAACGTCGTTGACGACATAGTACGGGCCGTGCGGACCTATCTATGCTGTTATCTCGACTATGCTTGCGAGCGTGTATGCTGCCTTTAATGTTTCCGTTGCGCGCTTGATTTCGTTTGATAAGTTTAACGGAGAACCTTGTGAAATAATCGACCACCAAAATCGTATTTTTGGTTATTTCACTTCATTTCCGAGCTTTTTTTATACTTCAGGTTATTTCACGCAAAAATCATTTTTTTAGGATAATCCAAGATATTTTTGAAACTTTTTTTGCATTTCTTAATGGCATCGCCCAATCGTTACTTTCGCCAGAAAGCTAAATTTCCAGAAACTTCACATAATTTTCCCGAAGCTCCCTTTCTGACTTCAAATTTGCTCCACGATTTCCATTTTGGGATGATGAAACATCTAACAGACGATATCGTCGTTTGAGTGCAGTTTTTGAAACTTATGACCCACAATCATGAAAAATACCATTTATTGCCGCATTTTGGCAACATGTGAAAATTCGATATTATTGATCATTCAAGGCATCGTTCGCGCTGGAAATCAATTTTCATTTTTCAGGCTCAATTTCATGATTGAGCCCGGTAGACCACACTGGTAATTTTTGGCGCGTCAAAAACGTTGGGCAATGAGGTTGGAAGGCGTCAATTATGAAGATCCGCCACCAGTTCTCACCAGTCATCTAGCACTTTTTCCTAGAATGTTGGTGCGACCGTAAGACAACATGAAAAATAGTTACGGCACGAACTACACATGCAGAAAAACTCCGAAAATGACAGTGACGAGGCCTCCAAGAGCAGAAAAACTTCAAAAAGGATTAAGGCGCGAAATTCAAATTCGTATTTACAATGTGTTTCGATTGACTCTTTTTCACAAACGAAGGTTTTTCATGGGCCCCTTCGACATTTTCGTTCACTAGAGAGGCCAAGCTACACAAAAACATGAAAAAATAATATACGGTTTTCTGCGAGTACGATGCCTTTAATATTCGATTTTGCATGATTTGAAGAATTTTCCAAACAAGTGACTTAGAGTCATCAACAATCGAAATCCATCGCAGCATTTTGCGCAACAGGCGATGAATTCGATATTATTGATTGGCATTTATCGATAATGACTGATGAGCAAAATTTTCCAACCAAGAAACCCAGTGCCATCAGCTATCACCACTCCTCGCCGCATTTTGTGCAAAAACTGCAGATCCACCCTTTACACCCTGGTCTCCACAGCCGTAGCATGCCCAAGCAGTTTTCGTGCTCCACGGCTAATTTACTACGTGAACCCAAGATTTTGAGGTACCCTTGAAAGTTAGGTTATCAAGTTGACATTGGAATAGGAGTGACCTGCGTCTATTTCAAGCCTCCTGTCCAAAAATGAGCTCCCTAGCTCAATTTTAAGTGTACCAACAAGATCGTGTACGCCGTCTGAAAAAAAGAAAAGGAGTTGTTTGCATTATTTGTCGCACATACGTAATAATTCGTTTATTTTTCTGTTATAGCCAACCGTCTCGTGAATAGTTTGTTTGCTTCCCTACTCGACAGTTTAGTTCAATCCCAAAAGAAGGATAGATAAAATATGTTAGCCGAAGTAATTTAGCTTTTCTGGGAAGAAGTGGGAATGACAAAATATTTTTTTTTAATTAATTGAAAAGTCGAATGAAAAAATTCGAAAAATTATTCGACAGTCGATTGGAAAATCGACTTTTTATTCGAGAAGTGGAATATTCGAAAAGTTCAAAACCCCGAATTATTCGGGAAGTCGAATATTCGAAAAGTTCAAGATCCTGAATTATTCGAAAAGTCGAATATTCGAAAAGTTCAAAATCACGAATTATTCGAAAAGTCAAATATACGGAAAAAAAATTCTGAAAATGTAAAAGTATACTGCATTTCCTATTTTCTACGAGCGAAGATTTGCTGTTATGTGCAGCTAACAGCCCTCTTTCGAAAAACACCTTAGGCCGCCGTCAGAGGTGGTCGATGAACTGAGTCCCAACCGGTCGATACGCACCGAAATAGTGACAGACGAGTGCAGAAAAATCGACCCACTCAGTCCAACTGCGACCGTCTGCTGCCAACCGCAATCCACCCAGTCGATACGGATGCTTCACGCTCGCACACGGGCAGATCCATTGCACCGAGGTCGGTTTTCCTGCCCCGGACTCAGTCGGACTCGGTCGGATCTGGAGAACTTTTTTTCGAGTTTTTTCACCATGTACCACATTCACTATTTTCACCCCCCCCCATTGCATGGGATATGACCAAAGAATCAAATTTTTTTCGAATGCTGTATGTTTAGTAGTTTTCGATGAAGGCACGGTCAAGCGGAGCGTTGTGTAATTTTCGGAAATCTGAGAGACCCCCTCCGGCCATCAAACGTGTTTTCCGAAAATCCAAAACTTTTGCGATCTCCCCGAGGTGTAAATTTTGTTCATTTTTTTCAAAAAAAAATGTTGAACTAGAGTACTGAAAAGGTATCCCCTGTTTCCGTGTGTGATTTGTTTCCGTTCGTCGGGTGCGTCTGAGTGCGTACTATACTTGTTATCCGAAGACAATTTTTCGGATAATGGATCGATTCGGATGCCGATTTGAATTTTCCGGATATTGGTTCGATTCAGATAATGCGCTTTTTCAAATTTTCGGATAATGGCTCGATTCAGATAATGCCATTTTCCCAATGATTCGAATACGGATATCCGGTCGGATAATTTCGGATAACTTCGGATATTTTCGGAACAAAGTTGAGGCGAAACGGTGAAAAATAAACCAGGCACTCAGGGCAACCCTTTGAAAACATTCATACTTGAACAAACAGTAGTACTTCATTGCATTTGCAGCATGTTATGTAACATACACTTCAAATCTTCATATATGCATATTGATAAGAATATGAAAACAAGTCTTCAATTACTCTATCGTCGTTGGGAGGCACACTATTATCCATACACAGGTTTTTCAGGACAACTAGCTAGTAAAAAGTATGCAAAGCGACTATACAAAAAACTCCTACAGTGAGTAACTCGCCACTTGGTCATCTCACTTGATAACACCCATTTTTCGGCGCCGCAACGACTCTTCCGATTTTGGAAGGAGGAAAATCCTCTGTTGATGTACTAAATAGAAGGCGGTACAGAAAATGGGCGTGGCCTAGTGCAATTTTATCCGATTTTAGCCAAAAAATATCCGATTTTATCCGAAATTTTACCCCAGTTTTATCCGATTTTATCCGAAATTTATCCGAATTTCATCCGATTTTATCCGAATTTTGGACCCTTCGGATAATGGTTCGATTCAGATAGTGCCGATTTTCCAATTCCCGGATATTGGTTCGATTCAGATAATGCGTTTTTTCAGATTTTCGGATATCGGATTATCCGAATCTCGGATATCCGGTCGGATATCCGAAAAGAAGTGATTCGGATACTAAGTATAGTGCGTACGCTGCGTCTCCTTCTCGCCACAATTTCTCGCTGTATCTACCCTCGCTCCGCACAAGCGCGCGAGGGAACAGAGTAAATCTGGCTCGGAACCAGAGGATACCTTATGGTGTCAAATGACTATTATTTTCAATTTAAATCACTTCCAGAAGTTTTTATCTTTGGTCCGAAATTTTAGCGACCCCCACCCCCCGTTGCGAAATTTTGCAACTCCGCTTGACCCTGGATGAAGGGTTGGCAGACATGCAAACACATCAACCGAGCGTCGCCTCCTGAAAATGAATAGTAGAGCCATAAAGGCCACTGAAAAAACAGATCCCTTACCTTGCCTATAATTGGCATTTTCCTTCACTTTGTCTGTATACATATGAGTGTTCTATTCCTCAACAATTCTTTATAGAGCAAAATTAATTCAATGAGAATGAGATGAAAATAACTATATAATACTTCATCATCAACCGAACCGAAAAGGCTAGCAGCTGTGACTGCTTTCTATTAAGCAAAAGACTTTGCCGACGATGAGTTTTTTTCCCACACACAAACATTATAAATATACCTATCGGCGCTGCAGCATGGTGTGCAGCCGTTTCGATCACGCGGCACCGTGAGGCGGCTAGAGTGGCTTCCTTCTGTCTCATGCTTGTTTGGAGGACTTGGAGTCTCACACTTGGCAGGTGCTATTTGGTAGAAATCTACTTCATAAATAGATTAAAAGCAAAATCTGTGGGAGTGTGCTGTAGCTTTGACGTTTAAATGAAGTAATCAGAGTATCTAAGCTGCCACGCACATAATGCAGATTGGACTATCCTTGCGGGTGCATTACCTCTATTTCGGGGTAAAATTTTACTTTGTTCCTTCGCGTGCGTGCGCGGAGCGAGAATAGAGTCAGCGAGAAAGCGTGAAGAAGACAAAGCAGCACACGCGCGTACACGCACGCAACCGAATAAAATAAATTTCACTTCGAAATAGAGGATACACGCTGGAAAATGATTTCATTTTTATGGCATGAATCGAAGGCATGTAGCTACCCTCTATAAAACGTCGAAATTCACATCACTCGAGGCGCGAGCGGCTCGCGCGACGCCTCGGCCTCCGTCTGCCCTACGCTCTCTCACTGTCTCTAACCTCCGCTCCACACCAGCACGCGTAGGAACCAAGTGAATTTCGCCGTTTTATAGCCTGTAATAGGGTTGAGAACTGATGAGAAACCCTGGTTGAAATAAAGAAATAACGACAATCATTTGTACAAACTTGGAGGTGGACGAGTTACAACGCACTTGTTGAGATAGTGAAGCTACAATACCGCTCATAGGATTTGGTCAGAAATCGAGAGAGGTCGGGTTTTCGCGTCTTTTTCTTCTTTTTTGTATAACTCGCTTCAAAGTCAAATTTGAGCGAAACTAGGGAGATATTCATAATCCAGGCGTGGAGGGCTATCCAATGGTGTAGCTATTGTGAGGATTTCGTTGAGAACGATGGAATTTTCGCAACTCTGGCAAAAACTCGTTTGCGACCCCGTAAGAGATTCGGGAAATTTTGGGTCGGAGGGTCGCCGATTTGGAGAAACAGTAGGCGGAGCTCGGAATCGGAGGTGGCGTTGGTCAATGCGTGATGCGTCGCGTGCGCAGTGCCGCCAGACGACGGCACCGACGTAACGTTGAAGCCAAAAGCAAACCAGCGGTACGTACGAGCCGTCTCGGGGTGGGGCTAGACCGATTCATTCCATTGTCAAGTGTGCACTCCTCGGGCTCTGCCTTCGAGTTGAGGGGAATGCGAGTGCCTGCACTTGGGTGCTCCTCCCCCACCATGGGTGGCCTATCCTGGGAGCAGGCAAGAGGCGGAGCATTCGTAGAATTGATTGATTTTTGAGAGCACAGAAAGTGCAGACTTGGCTAGGGTCCAGGTGAGTGTATAGCGGTTGGCATAGGAGTAGGATGGGCGCACGTGGCGTGTATGGTGTTATCGATTTTGTTTCGTGGTTTAGCATCCCGTCGGGTGACCCGTTTCGCAAAGCGGGGAGCATTGCGTTCGCCGTCGGAGGGTTGCCCGTCCCTTCTGTGACGTCATCAGTCGTTTAGCATCCCGTTCACTAAACCGTTCTTGACGGCGTTCGTATGTGTTGTTTTCGATCAACGGGATGCTCAACGCCTTCGCTAACGAAGGCTGTCAGAGAATCAACCAGCTCTCAATATACGGTAGACACAGGGAAACGCAGGCGGAGACGGTAGCGCACCATCCATCACGGTACCGTTATCACAAACCTGGGTGATTACGAAACTTCTGTAGTACTCAACGTAATCACCACAAAGGCTAAACCATTGGGTAGCCTTCAACGCGAGGATCACTAAAATCTCCCTAGTTTTGCTCAAAGTTGACTTTGAAGCGAGTTATACAAAAAAGACGAAAAAGACGCGAAAATCCGACCTCGCTCGCTTTCTGACCAAATCCTACGAGCGGTATTAAAGCGATAAAGTGTTGAGATAACGACGCTGATGGAATCGTGCGGCATTTACTAGGGACAGGGTACGGCACGAGGTGTGGACAAGACTTATATGCATCGTACGTGCAGAAAACCGTATATTATTTTTTCATGTTTTTGTGTAGCTTGGCCTATCTAGTGAACGAAAATGTCGAAGAGGCTCAAGAAAAACTTTCATTTGTAAAGAAAAGTCAATCGGAACACATTGTAAATGCGAATTGGAGTTTCGCGCCAAAATCCCTTTTGAAGTTTTTCTGCTTTTGGAGGCCTTGTCACTGTCATTTTCGGAGTTTTTCTGCATATGGAGTTCGTGCCGCAACTATTTTTCATGTTGCCTTACGGTTGCACCAACATTCTAGGAAAAAGTGCTGGATGACTGGTGAGAACTGGTGGCGGATCTTCATAATTGACGCCTTCCAACCTCATTGCCCAACGTTTTTGACTCGCCAAAAATTACCAGTGTGGTCTACCGGGCTCAATCATGAAATTGAGCCTAAAAATGAAAAGTGATTTCCAGCGTGAACGATGCCTTTATTTTACTCAACCCCCCCCCAAAGCAAATTTTTGCCGATTTTCTCAAGCCTCCCTCCTAGGAGCATAATTTGTCTCTTTTTGTAGTAAAATTGAAAGAAGAGAAACAACTTTTTCTAAAAGATATATAAAGAAGAACAATCATTTAAAAAACGACATTATCAGTGAAGTGAATGACGGACGAGGCTTTTCTTGACGGATTACATGAAGTTACCTGCTTTGGTAAATAACTTAGCTGTAGTAAAGTTTTTTCTTATAGTGAAGACTCTCCTAATGTTGAATATAAGACATATAGGTTTGGACGTGTATCCAGAAATTGTGAATAATTTCGGGTAGGAAGCTAAGGCATGTGGTGGAAGAGAAGAGTGGAGAAGATGAAGTGAATGGAAAAGGTCAAGAATACGAGATGTATTCGAGAAATAAATGTGTTCTCAAATTAATATGAGTCCTGAATCTATATCGTAAGTCCAAGAAGAACAGGTCACTTCAGGTCAGGGTCCAGCAGGTGTGAATAGCTTGCCAACGGGTGGTGAGGAGGGTCGTGAAAATTTTCGTGAAAAAACGAAAATTTGGAGGGGGGTCGTAAAATTTTCGTGGAAGGAGAATATGTACAATTCATTGGAAAAAGACAAGAACGTAGTAGGATATAAAGAAAAGTGGCTTCTGCGAATGAAAAAGGGAGTTGCAACTGTTTACAACCTAAAAAGAACCAGTTCCCAGTCCATTCAACTGTTTTTAATCCCCTTGTACGCGGAAATTTGCTGTTCTTTATCTTAAAAATTCACTATAAAACGTACGACCCCCTTTAAAAATCAAAATTTCAACTACACAAAAGGAAGCTGAAACCCTCATAGAATTCGTCACAAACTGTCACAATTTCATTTTCCAACCCGGCTGGTTACATGGATTCGGGCGAAGTAAAGTGGTGCACGTTGGCAAGCCACGTTGGCAAATCGCACGGTTTCTGCCATCACTATCCAACGGGTGGAATCCCTTCAGCAATGGGAATTCGAACCACTCAGGTTCCAGACTTGGGGGTAATTGGACTGTGTCAAAATTTGCACAGAGCTTTTTCTCTCAGCTTCTCAAACTTCCGAAATAATAATACATAAAAATATGTAAGGCGCCATAAAGGGCGCCAGGCTCGGACGTCATTGTGGGAAAGGCGCGAAGCCTGGGCGCATTCTATTATTGCCATATTGACCTTGGTCGTTCTTGTTAATTCTTCACCCGAGTAGATTCGAATCGGTATTTCGCGAATTCTTCTATTAATTTATTACTGGAAAATGATGTCATCAATTAAGCAAAAAGTCAAAGCAGCAAATGTGTCCGAAATCGCCTTTTTTAGGCGTTGATATCTCAGAAACTACCTGAAATTGAAGTTTGTCTTTTGGTGAGGACTTTTC
Source organism: Aplectana chamaeleonis (assembly GCA_029168955.1). Taxonomy (NCBI): domain Eukaryota; kingdom Metazoa; phylum Nematoda; class Chromadorea; order Rhabditida; family Cosmocercidae; genus Aplectana; species Aplectana chamaeleonis. Next base: position 576,035 of record JAPDOI010000332.1, read on the forward strand.
TTCTAGGCCAACAAATTTTTCAATTTCAGAAAGGGAGGGAAACTCTGACGTTTGGCTAAGTTTGAGGTGGGTAAAACAATTAGCCATGGACATTTCATCAGGAAGCCTTCGTAATCCAGTTGATCACACATGGGTAAAACACAAGGTATAGCAAAAAATATATTTGCATACGATGTTCTGCTCGTTAACATTCATCCAGTTTTATCCGCCCGTAAACTTCATCCCAGTACCCAAAATTCACGATAAACGCCTGTTTGGACGGGCGTCCGCCTGTTTTGTTTTCTTTTTGATTTTTTCATGTTCCAGCCCGCATATTTTTTTTCTGGATGGAATTTCGGTTGGGTTAGTAGTGAACTGCTGGAAATTTATTAAAATCAGCCTACTGCCGACTTTTTTCCAGGATGATTTTTGATGGGGCCACGGGCGAACTGTTTTTTATACAGTTCCCTTTTATTTATTTTTCTTTGATTCTAGCTAGATTCTTTAAATGAAAAACAGAAGAACCGATTTTTTCCTGAAGGGGGGTCGTTATAATATCCCATGTTTTGCGGGGCGGACCCACCTCTGAGGGGGGGGTCTTAAGTATTTTGCGGCCTTTGCCAACGGGCTGCTGGACCCTGCTTCAGATGTATGGACTGCTAATTGGGAAGAGCGTCATCTTATCTGGTCACTTAGCGAATTTCATTCTCCGAAACCCACTCATACACTAGACACACGACCAGGGGTGTGCGGCAAAGGAATTTCAAATTTCGGCAAACGGCAACGGCAAACCCCAAAAGTAACCGGCAAACGGCAAAATCTGTTTTGTGCTATAATACACCAACATTTGCGTACAAGGGAGGGTTGCCAACTTCAAATGGAGTTTCGGGATGCACTTTTAATATGTTCTAGGGGGGAGGACAGTGTTCCAATATCCCATGCTCAAAATCTGCTAAATGCCTCAGGCAGTCCCTAAAAAGGTGAAAGCCTGCTCAAGGCCAGAACGGTTCGGCCGAAGCGAGTAGAGCTGATTTAACGATTGAATTACCGGCACTGATTTGGATCTCTTGCTGGGAGTAAATTATCCACCCACTTTCTCGCCGCCGACCAACCACATCTGCCTTCGCTGCTACTGTGAAAGGTCAACGGCGGGAGAGTGGGCGGGTAACTCCCTCCCAGCAAGAGATCTAGATTAGAGCCGATTTACCTTTAGATGTGTTCAGAATAGATGTAGAAAATTTTGGTGCATTGATTCTGTTTAGATCAGAAATTATGCATTGCTGCCCAAATTCTGATCTGTTCTGAACATACATAAAGGTAATTCAATCGTTAAATCAGCTCTTCTCACTTTGGCCGAGCCGTTCTGGTCTTGTTCAAATTCGGATTGTGGGATATTGGAACACTATCTTTCCCGTACAACATATTAAAAGTGCATCCCGAAACTCCATCTGATGTAGGCAACCCTTCCTTGTTAGTCATGTCGTATTAAATGCAATATCTGCCAGTTACTATAAGCCTGCCATTTCAGTAGCCTTCAGAGGAAGACAAATCCTATACATATATCAGAAGCTACTTGAAAGCCTCAGGTAATCAGGAGGTCACTACCAAGATCAGCAGGGCTGTAAGCTTCTCCAATGCCTGCGATAATTCTGTTAATTCCTCTCCATTTGAAGTTTCTGTACAAATCAATGCTAGAGATTCGAAAGATGGGCGTCTTCTTGAGCAGTGCAAAGTGTGACAGGCCCTCAAAGGATTTTGTGAGAGGAGCTTGGTGCGATGGGAGTGTGCGCCGACCCAAAGACTGTGGACGATGCTGATACTACAATCAGGTGCGAATAGAGGGGTGAATACACGATGATTAGTCGGGATTGATGGCGAAAGACAGTTCACACCGCGATCAGCAGCGCGCGGTTAAGGTTATAACCGGAGTCACAATTTTTACTGTTAGTAGCAAGTAGTAGGCTCAAGAATTTCAATTTCGCTCACTTCAAACTACGATTGAATGGTTACTCTTGTGAGGCTACAGGAATGGAGTGAGACTAGTCTAGTTGAATGCAGTGCTCACGGTAAAAGCAGCCTTCGAATTTTCAAATCAAGAGCTCCGAGGGGCATGTTGATTGAATGCACAGAATGAGGGGCGTTTGACTGGTACATGCGCCGCGAGCTACGAAAGTCCGTTGCGCTCACTCCGTCGCTGGAGCGCCGCGCGCAGTGCGCTAGCCAGCTGGACTGCTCTTGGGTTCTTCCCTTTCTGCGTATTCAGCCTACAAGCTGGCACGAGGCCAATTACAGCAACAATGTCGGCTAGAAACGAGCAATAAATAGCTTGATACGGTCCCAAAACTTGAATGTGAATTACCCGCCCAACTCATCTCCCCTGTGGCTACCGAGGAAGTGGGTGGAGCGAGTACGCCACATTCAAGTTTCGGGCCGTATATTGCTATTGGTTGCTCGTTTTGAGCCAGTTTCCCGCACTGCTGTTGCAATGGGATCCAACCCTTGGATTTCTGGTGAAAAGTTGAATGCGGTTTTGATCGTTGCCTTCAAAGATTTTTCATTTTTTCGTATTTACACCATTTCCCCAGCTCTGTCATCAAAAGCAATGGTCACGATGAGAAACGTTATCGAAAAAACTACAAAAATCAGCTTAGATCAAAAACAGCTGAAAAACTATGAAGGTAGCCCGGTGAAAAACGGGCTAGAAATAGAGATTTTAAGGCCCACAAATGCCAGTTCGTGCACACGTGCACAGCGCCGACAAAAAAGATCGCAGTCTCAAGCCGAGCAGTCAGAAATCATCGACATTCAGAGGAAGAAATAAACGCAAATTTACCTAATAAAAACAGTTGAACAATGAAAGAAAGCACTCCAGTCAATGTTTTTAACTAGATGCGTACATAAGTCCGAAGGTTCATTGGTTGAAATTCAACTTCAAGCCAGCTGATGTTCTTGATATAAAAGGTCATCGATGCCGATGGTTTAGAGAGGACTCGTCCACCATCAAAAGACAAGAAAGTTCAGGCCTCAAGTTTGGCCGAAACAGTGGTTTTTTTTCGCGATTTTTTCTTATAGGTCCTACTACTCGAAACCCAGCAAAGGGTTTAGAGAGAAAAAGACGACAAGCATATTTGATCGCGACCACTGCCTTTAAGTCAACCTTTCATTTCAGCTAATGATCTCGAAATCGAAGATATTATTGACCACTGCCTTTAATAACCGCTGCGAATACTGTTCAACTTTTAAAAAGCCGGACAAAGTGTTTGCAGAATTGATAATTTTCCTGTCCCAATTATTACCATCAGCCAACCAACCGACGAGAAGTGGGCCTATATACATGAGTTTTCCACTGGTTCGTATGTCTAAATAAGGCTGCTTTTGCGCCACAGCTTTGATGTGACTTGGTTTGTAATTTTAGAACTTGCAGTAATCGGTATGCCTCTGAAAAAGTTTTTTTTTTGCAATTTTGGCATTCCTAAAGGTAGTGTTCACGATAAGGATCGTTTTTCTGCTTTTTTGCCTATCTTGAAGACGGTCCCATGCTGATTCCAATGATGTTTTTGGAGTCGTACAAGACCTTCTGGGAACGGAGTTATGGTCCCTCAAAGATTGAGCTAAGAAAACATGGTGGACGAGTTGTCCGAGGCTTGTAACTTCCGTCTTCTGCAGCCGATGTATGCGAGCTGACCTGAGTAAAGAAAGAAGTTGAGAATGAAGGGAAGAACGGGGCTATTGATCGGAAACCATCGCTCATCCCACAATCTCGAGCATTCATTTGTTCACGTCGGTGGGCGTGGAAAGTGCATCTGGGTGTGACGAGCTGACGGGTGTCCAACTTTGTGGCCGTAGGGGACCGTTCCAAGCCCAATTTTCTTAGTTTTTTTCAACGTTAGGGTTGCGCTAAATCCCGCAGCTGCCGATCTCCAACAAAAAATCAGACATGGTTTTTATCGTGGACACTGCCTTTAAAGGGTTAAGAATTTCATGATAAAAAAAAGATATCTGGAGGCTCCCAAACAATTAAGAACTCGAACGAACTCCTCTGATTACCCAGTCGAGATGTTTTCATAAGTTACCGATTAAAAGGGTGCAATTATATATTGAATGAGCCGGAACCAGAAGCTGGAACTAGTCAAAATAATTATTTGTAGCAGCTCCGAATCGCTGACCAACACAAAGACTGCGGTGAGGGCAGAACTTGTTGTTTCAACGAATTTTCGCCGAAAATTTGCTGTTTTAGACGAAAATTTCGGCAAACGGCAACGGCAAACCCCTGCACACGACGCGGATTCGATCCCGCAAGGTGCTCAATTTTCGCAAGACGTTAGACCTCAGCATTTTTTTGCAAAGTGAGGGTCACGAAAGATAGTCGAGTCGAGAGTGGTAGATTCATCCAATATACAAACTTTCACCGTCTAAGATGGACGCTGAAAGCAACTACACTGTTTAGCCCACACCTGCTGCAGGTGTGGTTCCGCTGAAAGACCACACTATTGCAAGGTATGAGTCAGGAGAATACGATATTCGAGTCGAGCGTGGTTGATTTACCTCACATCCAAACTTTAGCGACATCATAAGAGCGCCGAAGACCGCTACACTGCATAGGCTACACTTTTTTCGAGTGTGGTCCCACCGGAAGTCCATATTTTTGAAATGTAGAGTCACGAGAGTAGGGTATTTGAGTCCAGCGCAGTCCATTTACACGGTGTACTCACTTTTACCGTCCAACAAGGATGATGAACACCGCTACATTTTAGGGGCCTCACACTTTTCTCAGGTGTGGTCCCGCCGATAAGGGGCATTTTTGAAATTCAGGTGTCACGTGAGTAGGATATTCGAGTCCAGCGTGGTCGATTTATCCTGGCTACAACCTTTTACCGTCTCAGTGTAACGCCGAAGACCGCTACATAGATAACGGAACAAGGTAAAAAAAAAACTTCAAAGCCCACAAACCTGAAGTGGGGTTTTAAAACAGCTGTAACTTAAGTTCCAAATGAGCTACCCGAGGTATGAGCTAAACTAAGAAACTAGGTTTGTAACCCTACGGAATGAGATTCTAACCGTCCCCAGAAGTTGCCTTTGAGAAAAATTTACTAGGTGTGGACTTTTGATGTTTTGAGCACAAAAGTCCACACCTAAATCCGCTGGCTAGGTGTAGACTTTTGTGCTAAAAACATCAAAAGTCCACACCAAGTAAACATTTTTGTGACGCGTCCTCTGGGAGCGAGTAAGGTTTCATTCTGTAGGGTTACAAACGTAGTTTCTTAGTTTTGCTCGAACCTCGGTTAGCTCATTTGCAACTCAAGCTACAGCTGTTTTGAAACCCTACTTCAGGTTTATGGGCTACGACGTTTTTTTACCTTGTTCCGCTATCTATGCAGCGGTCTCCAGCGTTACATTGAGACGGTAAAAGATTGTATACAAGGTGAATCGACTACGCTGGACTCAAATATCCTTCTCTCATGACTTTACATTTCAAAAATGTGGACTTCCGGAGGGACCCCACTCGAGAAAAGTGTGGGCCTATGCAGTGTAGCGGTCTTCGGCGTTCTTATGATGCCGTTAAAGTTTGGATTTGAGGTAAATCAACCACGCTCGAATCGAATATCGTATTCCCCTGACTCATAACTTGCAAAAATGTAGACTTCCAGCGGGACCGCACCTGCGGGAGGTGTGGGCCATACAGTGTAGTATACTTATGTCGAGTCGAGTCGAGTCGAGTCGAGTCATCGAGTCTTGGTATCGACTGAAACAGTCGACATCGAGTCATTCGACTACTCGATTATAACCGAAACTGAGCCACCAATTTTCGAAGACGTATTTGCGGACCATGATGGCGGGGGCTCCTCCATAAGTTTAGAAGACCTCGAAATAGACGACTATATGTCGTGACTTATTAATGTTAAACTCACACCCGCCTATTTCCACGGTTCTAGTCTCCAAGGGAGATTTTCGCTTGCTCACTTATGCTGTGATCCCTCTGAGTTGCAATCCTCCCCAATAATGAAATTTGTTCGGTTTTCGTAAGATTTGGAATTTTGTCTTTGGAATTTACTAACGGACTAAGTGTTGGTTCCAACAGTCCTACTCTGACAAGGGAACCACTTTTAGTCTGCGTGGTCATTCCATGTGAAATGTACTTTTCTAGACCTATTTTGAGCGTTTTGGAAAGCTTGGCGACCAGGCAATGGTACCCACTCATGGAATTTTTCGAGGTGCTCTGAAAAAAGGTTCCGTATTTTGCTCAACACTTGTATGTAGAGGTGGTCTAAGGTGCTGAACACGAATCTGGGGTCCGTTTGTCAAAATTCTGAGGTATACTATAGGTTGCGGTATGTGCTATGCTATTGTGGAGCGAAAATTCACCTTAATATTTTGAAGACCGATGAATGATTATCAAAGTCGTATTCAGCTCCCCGAATAACCCCCAGGAACAAATGCTGAGTCGAATCGCCTCCGTTCCGCGAAAGTCTGACTAAATTGCCGTATACCCGCCGTAATCTACCGTAATCTGTCAGAAATCGTCAACTGGACCTAAGGTTCGTGTAAACACTCCAAAGCACCCTTCGAAAAACAATATGAGCCACGTCTATTGAAGGAATCCGCAAATCTCAGAAGTCGCGTTCTGCCCTTGGAGTTTTTACATGCTGCGAAGCTTTGAACGAAGCAAGTCGTACACTTCAGAGTCGTAGATAGTCGTAAACAAGTAAACCCCAGATTCGCCCCAAATAACCGACCTGGGAGGATTTCAGGTGAAATCTGAAGCACTTTTATAAACGCTTTCTGAGCCCTCTATATGATATAAATAAAATCTCAGCGCAAAATCCGTGAAAGTAGAAAAGACTGTCACTCTGTGCAAAAATCGAAAAATATGCTCTCACTTGAACTTCGAACAAGGGGTTGTTTTGGGCGCTGAGCACCTATTATGAGGTCCGATTCCAGATCTTCCAAAGGCTAAAGCGCGTTTCGGAACGTACAAGAGGTGCGGAACTCTGGCGAAAAACGCCTATAACTTTTTACAGTGGTTTTAGGCAACTTCAAAAAGCGCTCTTGGATTCTACGTCAAAAACGGTGTTGGGAAAGTACACTTCAACCGGAATGGCCAGAGCAACTAATAATAGTTCACTTGTGAGAGCATCTTTCGCGCCGGTACCGCGATCCGCGATTGTGCCGCGCTCGTCTTCCCCTTGTCCCGCGATCCGCCCCCGTCACGCGAAAGTTACCCGATCGACCCACCCGTGGTCATTCCTGTGCACGCACCATGATGCTACCGCGATCATTCCCCCCGGTCCAGCGCTCTCATGCTGTGCAGATTTGTAAAGCGGCGCGAAATAGGACACCGGCAACTACCTTATAGCTTTGGGCTAATCTGCTAGGCAACACTCGTTCGGGTAAAACACCGAGACGGCAAAGGTGATAGGACGCAGTACGATAAGGGGTGAGGCTGACAGAGTCGCGGTACGCTCCTGGTTCGAAAAAAGAAAGGAAAAGTGATTCGAGTAAAACAGTCGAAATAAGGTGTTTTAGAATTTCAATCGTCGAAATTTGCAAAAAATGAGTTAGCCGAAAACTTGATCATTCGATTATTCGAAAAATCGAGTCAATTCGACTACTCGATTATTCGAAATTTTTGAAAAATCGAATTAGTCGGAAACTCGATTATTCGAAATTTTAAAAATCGAATTAGTCGAGAACTCGATTATTCGAAATTTTGAAAAATCGAGTTAGTCGAAAACTCGATTATTCGAAATTTTGAAAAATCGAATTAGTCGAAAACTCGATTATTCGAAATTTTTAACGAGTCGCCGAAGTATACAGTGTAGTGCCATTCAGCAATCATTTTGGACGGTGAAAGTTTGTATAAAGGGTGAATCCTTCACTCTCGACTCGATTATCCTACTTTCGTGACCCTCACTTTGTAGAAAAAGTGCGAGGTCTAACGTTTTCAGAGATTAAGCACTTTGCGGAATCGAATCCGCGTCGTGTGTCTCGGGTATGAAAGGGTTTCAAAGAATTCTGGTCGCAACGCAACCAGAATGGTTGACGCTCTTTCCAACTAGCTAGTATTTGTGCCATGTCTGGTCTGGCTAATGTTCAAGCACCTATTTTTGTATCTAAACATTTATTAGTGTGTGTTCTTCCACACATTTGAAGTGATCTGTTATTTTCTGAAACATATTTATTTTCTTGAATACATCTCGTCGTCTTCGCCTTTGCCAGTCACTTCATGCCATCCACTCTTCTCTTCTGCCCCATTCCGTAGCTTTCAATATGAACTTATTTACGATTCAATACACAACTATCCTGGATACACGCCCAGAACCTATGCACCTTACATTCAACAGTAGGAGAACCTTTACTATAATTTTAACTTTTACGAAAACTTAATTACAACAATGTTTCATGTAAATTGGACGGTATTGACGAATTCTTCGCAAAAAAAAGAATTTTAAACAGTCTACCTAGGCCCGGTCAGAATGGTTCATTTGGTCTCCCGGTGAAGCTCAGACCCCCCTCCCTCCACACTTGCGCAGCTCAGACCCCCCCCCGGTTAAAATATCCACACCCCGTGTCGAACCCTGAATGGGGAGCCCACGCCGTTGGGAGTTTTAAAAACGGGCCAAAAAGACCGCAATTGAGTAATTGAGTAAGAAATTTGAAGGTATTTGTGTGGAGGAGCGGAGCCCCTATAAGAGATGGGTGAAGAATGGATGTTTTGCTGGCTCAGTACGGCTCATTTTGACTTGTTTTTGGCGCTTGAAAGGGCGTGAGCGTTCTATCAGAAGCCGTACGACCCATTATCGTCGCTATCAGAACCACTTTTAAGGGCTTGTATCAAAGAGTTGGGAACATCGAACGTTTTTTTTTGCCCATGTGAGGTGAATGCTGCAAGTTTTTGCAAACGATAGCGTAGGTGTTGCAGAGGCAGTAAGATACGGAATTCCCACGGTTTATTCGCGTGCGGGCGCGGAGCGGAGGGCAAACGGAGAAAGCATGACAGCGCTGCTGACACACGCGCCATGAATGATGGGAATTTCGATTTTGTACATAGGATAAATATAATCGTTCATTTCTAGTCCTGCGACTTATTTCCAAGGTCTCCCTTCAAAAGTAATTCAGAGGCGAACTGTCCTCCGTGAATGTTGCACATCAAAAAGAGAATGGCAGAATCGTGCTATCCCTGAGCCTCATGATGATTCACAACGCTTGTACAATGGAGACTGCAAAATTTATTGAAAGTTTCAAAAGATTCAAAAGTCTCCAAAAGTGAAACTTTCCAAAATTATGAAACTTCTTCACAGGTGAGCTTTCGGCGCTTAGCGCCTTCTTCGAACCTGAAACACAAGCGTTAGCATGATATGGCGTTTGGCATATAGAATCGCCGCAAAACTGGCCTGAACAGTTCGCCTAAAGGCCTGGCCACCAAGTAAGGTCGTTGCGATTCTTATTCTTAGAGCGTTCTTTTTATACGTCATAATGCGCAGTGATCTCTTATCATGCAATCACACTACCGTACCCCTTGGAGAATCATGGCAGTTACGCAATAAGTTGAAAAACATCACGTAACTCTTCCCTGTTGTTGATTTCAGGTGATATGCGCCTTGTCTCTAGCGCTTCCAAGATTTTCCTTTCTGTAGATTATTGACTGACCTATGCAACACTGTAATGATAAGCTATGGAGGGGCCTCCTGCGCGTGCTTTAGAGTTCTATGCTTAGAGAAACCGTTATTTGGGTAGGAGGCCGGATTTCTTAACGCTCTTCTGTGTTCGTCTAAACGTTTGAAGAGGGGCCTCTTAGTTTCTCCTACGTACTTCTCTCCACAACTCTCACATTATTTCAGATACACGGTCCCCATCAGCTGACATATTTTGTTGTCATTACAGTATGTGCAATTTGGTCTCCCACATCTTTCTTCATAGGGTCTCGAGAAGGTGAGCAGAGTTTTCAGAGTTGGAGGTGGACGGAATACGAGCCATACTGGGAGCGACGAGGCTTTCACGACACTATTCACTCTTTGTGCCACGTATTCGTTAACGTATGGCAATACCATCGGAATACCATCTGCAGTGGTATGAGGAGTGGTAATCACTAGATAAAACTAAATCAAAAAGAGAGAGGATTCCGATCAGGGGTGTGCGGCATAGGAATTTAAAAATTCGGCAAACGGCAACGGCAACGGCAAACCCCAAAAATGGCCGGCAAACGGCAAAACGGCAACATCTGTTTTTGCTATAAAACACCAACATTTGTTAAGTCGTGTGGTGTTCCATACAATATGTACCAGTTACTATGTGCCTTGCGTTTCACTAGAATTAGAGGAAGAAAAAATCCCGTAAATTAAAGGCTACTCGAAAGCCTCAGGTGATCAGAGAATGCCAATCGCGCTGTTCTATATGTGATCTGTATAGGAGTCACTATCAAGATCAACAAGGCTGGATGATTAGTCAACATTTGTGGCGAAAGACAGCCCACACCTAGCTCATGACAAGGGCCACTCGCAATTTTTACTGTAAGTAGCAAGTAGTACACTCAGGATTCTCTTTGTCGCTCACTTGATATGGTTTCACTTGTGAGGCTACAGGAGTGGAGTGAGATTAGTCTAGTTGTATGCAGTGCTCACAATAAAAGCAAACTTCGAATTTCCACAGAAAATCAAGAGCTCCGAAGGGCGCGTTGATCGATTGCACAGAATGAGAGAATCTGGGGACAATTCGACTGTTACATGCGACGCGCGCGACGGTAAGCCGCTGCGCTCACGTCGCCGCTGGAGCCCCGCTTGCAGTGCGTTTAGCCAGCCGTACTGCTCTTAGGCGCTTCCCTTTCTGTGTATTCGGTCTACAAGCTGGCACAAGGCTTATTAAGACAACATTGTCGGCTAAAAGCGGGCAACTAGTTGCTCTAAACGGTTCCGAACTTAAATGTGGTTTTTACACCAACCACTTCCCCTGTGGCTACAGAGGAAGTGGGTGGGGCGGGCACACCATGTTCAAGTTTCGGGGCAGTATATGTATTGCAGTTATTATCATTTTTTCCTCTTTACACCGTTTCTTAACAAACTTAGCTCTGCCACCGAGTCAACTCTTCGTTTCAGCTATGGATCTCGAAATCGAAAATATTATTGAACCTTGCCTCTAATAACCGCTGTGAACACTGTTAAATTAAAAAAAAAGCCGGACAAAGTGTTTGCAGATTTTATAAATTTTCTGTCCCAATTATGACCATCAGCCCACCAACCGACTATAGGCGAACCGATTTATACGAGTTCTCAACCGGTTTGTATAGTCAGTGCTCATGATGATTTTCGTTCCCGAGTTTTCCACTCAAAATGATGCGTTGGCAACCAAGTGTTACCAAAATTACGAAGAAACAGCGAGAAACGCACTAAAAAGTCATATTCCAGTGACATTACTCTCTGGCCTGGACTAGTTGCCCGATTGGATGAAGATGTTCACGGTGGTTGTCACCGATAAAAAATGGGGCTAATCAAAAACGGAAGAATATTCTAGGCACAGTATTCGTTAGGGTCTGAAGGAAAGTACGAAGCAACAGAGAGTAGAGCATTGCAAAAGACGGTTCCACAAAAGATTTCATTGTCGCAGAGAACAGTTCCTGCAAAACTTATTAGGCGGGGCGAGATTTGAGAATTTCGTGCCCTTCAGGTGCGATTTTCTCGATTTCTTCGTCACCTCACTTCTACCCGCGGGCCAAACAATCTAATCACTCAGAGGATCGCGGGGTCGTAATGGAGCACAGTAGGCTTTCACCTCGACGAGGATAGCGAGGGCAGCACGAGGGGAAGAGCTGCTGCTCGAGCAGCACGTGCTGCCTTTGTGCTGCTCTTAGCAGCACGTGCTGCCCTCGTGCTCCTTCCGTCGCCTCAGCTGCTGCTCTCCGTTTTGGCCAGCGCAGTGTGGTAACATTGCTCAAAGTGGTTCATTTGGGCAGCTACAAGGACATTGATAATCAGCTTGGAGAGTTATTTCTTCTGAGCATAAACATTTAGACTTCCGGATATCTGTATACAAGGTGCACACCCACGCCGCTTCGCGGCGTACTTATGGGCGTGCTTCAAGATCTATGGATTATTTGAATTACAGAGCAGTGCCTCGCTGCGCTAAACAGCCTTGAAGGCACAGTGCAACATCAGGAGTAAAATTTGATATTATAGCCCGCCCAGCGTGAGTAGCAACCATGCCAAGCGCGAGATCTCAATTCGCTGTAATAAATGAGAAACTTCAAGGAAAAAGTCGGCTCCGCCCCAAAAGCCTAACTGCATCGCCCCGGAAAGAGAACCAAGAGCTCTGCTATTGTACATTTTGCTTTTGAGCATCGCCACACAAACTAAATTTTCCGTTTGCCAAAATTTGGGTTATCTTTTCGAGGTCGAAACGCTTGATTATGCTTTTATGGTGTTGTGAGCGGGGTCGACTTTTCCGTGTAGTTTCTCACTTTTTTGATAGAATTGAATTCTCGAGCTTGACAGGGTTGCTATACACGGTGGGCGGACTATAATACCGAATTTTACCCCTTAGGTAAAGTCCCGCACAATTTTTCGCAGAAAAAGCATTTTGCGGCGTTTTTTTGCGCTCACAAAGCGCTGCATCGCTATAACTTGCTTCAAAGTGGTCCGATTTCAATTTTGGAGTAATTTCTATATTGCTTTCATTGAGTCCTCTGATCACAGTGGTATCTCTTTCTTATACGAAAGTATTAGAACACATTAGATTGAACGCAAGAAGTGCATCGAAAAATGCATATGCGCGACATTGAGGTCTCAAGTTTCGCTATCTCCACTTGGTTCAAATATTGGAGCGAGAAGAAAACCCCAAATGCGGATTTCCGCCCTAAAAAAAGGAAGCTGCCTTCAAAGGCACAGAACACCCAGAAGATGATTTTTTTTAGTTTTTATGCTGGTCTTAAGGAGGGTCACACTCTGATCACTGTGGTATCTCTTTTTTTCGTCCAAGACCCCCTATGAACAGAGCTATGGCTTATTAAAGATGCCTATATTTAAAGGGTGAAAAATTGGCGGATGAGTTGTTTCTTCTCTTCATTCGCAATCGTTGCCTGAGAGCGAGCCAGGATAAGGAGACAGTCTGACTATGATCTGAAGAACGACGAATTGTTGAGAATTCAGTCATTCATCTAGCCGCTACAGAGTTTGGAAATCTGGTGAGGGGTGTGGCCCGTGCAGGTGAGCGAAGCAGGTCGGGCCTAAGGTGGTCGCCTATATCTCGCTTATTCGGAGGAATTGAGATCTCGCACTTGGCACGTCTTATAAAAGAGGGGTCTACTAGACAATCAAATAAAATCACAAAATTCATATGTGAGGGTGTAGTGTGACTTCAAGGTACACAACGGCTTGTTTGGTGGGGGGTGTGGGGGGGGTTAGGTGTTCTCACCGCGTTTTCTGAGACGACGCATTACGAATTATCCATGTCGAATTCGTACAGAGTGTACTGTCGCATATGAGAAAGCTTGCCAGAAGCCTGTATGAAGGGAAAGCAAACCACAGATGAAGTCGAGTATCTTTGCAGCCATCTTCCAGAAAAGACACAGAACGGATATCAAATTGGGGAATAGTTATGTAAGCAAAGAAAGTGTGAGGACTGCTTCATAAGTATCGTACGCGTATCTAGATTTCGGGGGATGCGTGCCTACTCCTACTCGCTAAACTTTAACCACCAATACTCTGCTCGAAATCTATTCTAAGATCCACCAAAAACGTCCTTTTTCATGAGACAGTATGCCATCGCAAGGAATTAGGGCGCAACTGCCTTTTTAATCGGTAAGCAGATCATTAAATGATTGGGAGTGCACCGCTATATTTCTCCATGTCTCAGTATTCCGCTGTTTTTGATAATAGAAATCCTGAACTCTATATAAGTACCCCCAAAGATTAGGTTGTTCACAGTAGAATAAAAATAAAGAGCATATAAATCATTAAATCTGTAGTAAACTAGGAAATCTGTATATTACCAAACATGTTTTAGTGATTTTTAATCATTTCCATCGAAATCCAGGAAGAATGCATTCAAGTGAGCTTTCAGATCGGATAAGCAGGGTGAGGCACGCGCAACATGCGCCCGGCGGGAGGCGGACACGCGGAGTTTTTGGCACGGTCTGCGTCTGGGGTCTTGCCCGTACACTTTTCAGTTCCAAGCGTGAGCGATTTACCTGTTCACCTGCGCGGCCACCTCAAAGGTGGTAATTTTATGCAAAATTCACATTTTCGTTGCATCAAGTCTTCCAAAAAAATCTGGTACTTTATTGATCATCAAATCGAACGCCGTCTAGAAGAAAAAAAGGATTTTCGTTAGGTTTGAGATGGTACATTCGAGTAAAATAGTTCCTTGCGAGCAATGTGAATGGTCCAGCTCGGTCAAAGGCTGATGAATTATACTGAAAAAGATGATGAGTCGTCATTCTCATAGGATGATAGTTGTGTGGAACTGACCGAAAATTTGAAAAACGTTCAACCCTTTTGAAATAATTCATTCAGTGTGTTCTACAAGATTTGACAACAACTTGAGTTTTTTTTTTCGAATCTTGAAGGTATGTGTCGAAAACTTTGGAAAATCACGTTCTTACTTTAAAATTCGTTTTCATGACTTTGAACTTTACTCGCATTTTCCAGTGAAACATATTTTTTTGATTTTGGACAAGGACCACGAGGACTTGTATTTTCAAATGCTGAGCGGCAATGGTTTGCCGAAAATGGAGCGAAATGGCCAATACGTTTTCTTCACGAAAAACACTATGCTCACAATATTCAAAGCAGACAGTTCTCAAAATTTACTTTGCATTTAATTCAACAATTTTAAACCATCCTGAGAAAGCTCACGACAATAATTTCGAAAGAAGAAAACATTTTTATTGAATCATTGCTTGTTCGGAAGGAAAAAATCACCATTTATAGAGAGATCGCCAAATGATGGATACTCTGATATTTGCAGTTCCGTTCACCCTAGACATTCCTCTAACCAGTGCGAAATTCAGTGAATTAAGAATATTTTGAAGAAATTTACATCTTTGGAATATGTGGGTATAACTTTTTCCCGAAGAAAGCCATGATTCGTCTTTAAAATCAAGAACAACAGAATATTGCGCCTAATTCCTATCTTTACGGTCACAAAACCCAGTGAAAATAGATTCTTGTTTAGGGATAGAGAATATCTCTGTTGAGGAATGTTTTTGGGACACGTACATTCACTACCGACCGAGGCCTGTGTTGAACGGCCCTCGCAAACTCGTGCCAGATACGAGGCAGTCTTACATGGGCATGAGGCAGTCGGCAATGCGAGCATAATTTCCTCGATCGGTGGCGAAGATCAAAGGATATAATCAAGGATGAAACTCCCGTGAGGGATATCAATAGGCCTCCCTGGAGTCTTTATTTTTTGATGGGTCGCTGCAGCGCTGCTGCTGAAAGCGACATACCACCTGCGAAATAAAAATTAAAGAAAAAAGAAAAGATCATAAATGAGGAGCAGCAGTTGGGGCGAGAATAAAGAGCAGCAGTTGGGGCCACAATCAGGAGCAGCAGTTGGGGCCACAATGAAGAGCAGCAGTTGGGGCGACGACTGGAGCAGTTGGGGCAACTGTAGCAGCAGGTGGGGCAATTATACGAGCAGCAGTTGGGGCAGTCAGCGGAGCAAGAGGACACAACGTGCTGCCCTGGGCAGCAGTTGGGGGAACGAAAGGGGCTTACACCTCGACGAGTAAATGCGTTAGTAATCCCCTCGTGCTGCCTTACTAAGCCGCGAGTATCTGAGCAGCAATTAATTTCAAAATCAATAATTATTGTTAAATGACTGCTTTCACTCTACAACTTTGATACCACTTGGTTTTCTAATCTTGGAACTTGCAGGAATCTGAATGCTTCTGGAAAAGTTTTTTTGCAAATTTAGCATTTCTAAGGGGTTGAGAGTTTGATAATTGAAAAAAGACATTTGGAGGCTCATAAACAACTTAGAACTTGAACAAACTTCTCTGATTACTTCGTCAAGAGTTTATAGGAGAGTTTATATTCTCATCAGTAACCTATTCAATTGGTACAATTACATAATACATCAGCTGGAACTATTCAAAATAATTATTTGTAGCAGTTTTGAATTGCGGACCAATACAAAAACTGCCATAAGGGCAAATCCTTGTTTTAACGTATTTTGCCGAAAATTTGCCATTTTAGACGAAAATTTCGGCAAACGGCAACAACAACGGCAAACACCAAAAATGGCCGGCAAACGGCAATCGGCAATTGCCGCACACCCCTGATTCCGATGCAGCAAGACTCCTTCATGTTGAAGTCCATCCCTGCCTTGGTTAGGAGTCATGATCGCAAACCGCGGGCTACAGTTGGGTCTGCCTCCAAACATTGCGTACTATCTCCTCCTTAAACCCAACTGTAGCCCACGGTTAGTCGTTCATGAATCCCAGCCCTTGTCATTAGTTCCGTAGGGAAAATCAAATCATAACAAGGTCACATTTGTTATTGCAGTTGCACTACATCATTTGGAACTCTTATGGACAAGGGGATGCTAGGAAATTCTGGAGTTCGATCACGGATTTTGGTCCATCTCGCGGATTCTTGGGGCAATCGCAGGAACAGCGCGCTCGGAACTCAAAGATTGTTAATATAGATACCTGCATATTTGAGTGCTTGTCTTTCATAACCACAAATACAAACAGAAAGTTTGAATGAAATTCTAAGTGATAAAATGGTTGAGGTAAGAGCAAACCTGTGCATGTCTTGCAAGACAGATTTTTTCATACATTAGATTTTGAAACACTGGATATTTCAAATAAGTGGTCAGCATGTAGAGAAACAATGGTATTTCCATTCCCATATACTCTCCTAGTTTGCCCATAGTTCTGCAACATTGCACACAAACGATTGTAATACTATTAAAGAATGCCCTAAACAAAACACATGTAAAAGCGACGAACGGAAACGAATCGACAACAAAATGTGAATCTATCGATTTCGCGAGAGTTGAAAACAAGAGTGCGGACAGCGCTGCGCACAGAAAGATTGTCAGTCTCCTCATCACGGTCACGTGCTCCATGAGCATATTTTGCTGCTTATAGGGTTTGAGGCACTTACAAGGGAGGACTATAGACTATTAATGTATCCAACCCTATTATTAAGATATAGTTGAAGACATCAATGAAAATTTAACACCATCGTGTAGATCTTGATGAGACGATTCTATCAATATCTTTCTCACCACCGAAAATCCAAATCTGATCGAGTTATTCCATAGGGGCGAAAAAAAAACGCGGAAAGAGTTTTTTCTCTGATTTTCCAAGTTCGAGGGTGGGTATTGTACCTCAATCTGTTTTACTTGGATCAATTTGAGGAAAAAGTTTTTCGACTTTCTCGCCATGTACTCACTCATTCACCTTCGAACTCCAGAGAAGCGGAAAAAAATTCTCCACGATCGAGCCAAGTTTAGTAGTTCTCGATGAACGGTTAGCAGATGTACAGTGCGTTCAGAAATGATAGGCTCACCCTTGAAAACCGAGGTTTTCAAAACGCTTTACAGTTTGGCGATCCATACTGTTCACTATTGAATTCAGCAGTGCAAAAAACTTGTGCATACTCAATCTTATGAATACTCCACGATTTTGAACAATTTTAAGATAAATTTTCGGATTTTTCACCGTTCAGAAATGATAGGCTCACCCTGTAAAAATTCAAATTTCTTACTTCGAAAAATTTCCCGTTACAAGTCCATTACATATCATTGACGTGGGTACATCGTACATCGTTGTTGCTAGTATGGGACGTGGTACTGCTCTTACTACTTCTGAACAAGCCCAGATTCGTGCCCTCGCCTCTGTTGGACTGAGTCAGCGAAGAATAGCGGCCCAAATCGGACGTTCGCAAAACTTTGTTGGGCAGTTTCTTAGAGATCCGGCTTCTTATGGAATGGCGAAGTCTACCGGACGCCCTAGGAAGGTTACCAGTCAGGATGCCTGAAGGATCAGTCGCCTATGTTCCAACATCACGCTGTCGCTGAATCAAGTCAGGTCTGAATTGTCGCTTGATGTTTCGAAAACAACTGTCTGGAACACTTTGAACGGCAATGAAGACATCGTCCGTCTAGTTATGAAGGAGGGCCCCGTCAAAGTCCGCCAACTATAAAGAAGCTCGACTGGAATTTGCAAGAAGGAACAAGGCAACCGACTGGACAAAGGTAAGGCGATCTCCCATAAGCTAAGATAACTTGAAAAATGAGCCTAAAATTGTTCAGGTAATTTTCTCCGACGAGAACAAATTTAATCTTGATGGTCCTGATGTAGCTCGGTACTACTGGAGGGATCTCCGCAAAGATCCGTTGATCTTTAGCAGGAGGAATTTTGGTGACGGCTCGCTGATGTGTTGGGGAGCATTTTGCAGCGAAGGTGTTCTGGAGATGGCCTTCATTTCCTGTCGGATGAACTCGGAGGAATACCAGGAAACTCTGAGGACACATCTACAGCCGTTCTTTTCTGGAATACGTCGTCAGCACTTCACTTTCCAGCAGGATAACGCTGCAGTACATGTGTCGAGGTCTACAAAATCCTGGTTGGAGCAGCAGCGAATTCGGGTGATGGAATGGCCTGCGTGCAGCCCTGATTGCAACCCCTTCTCATACACTGGAGGGGGCTAGCGCAGCTCTTCAGGGGGGCAACCCTCCGGGCACCGGCGCTTGCCCCCCCAATCGGGGGGGCTACCGCCGGAGTGACAATTTGGCTTGACCGGAGCCTGCCTTGAAGCCCCCCCGTCACTGCCTTGAAGCCCCCCTGTGACTGCCCTGAAGCCCCCCTGTGACTGCCCTGAAGCCCCCCTGTGACTGCCCTGAAGCCCCCCTGTGACTGCCCTGAAGCCCCCTGTGACTGCCCTGAAGCCCCCTGTGACTGCCCTGAAGCCCCCTGTGACTGCCCTGAAGCCCCCTGTGACTGCCCTGAAGCCCCCTGTGACTGCCCTGAAGCCCCCTGTCACTGCCTTGAAGCCCCCCCCCATCACTGCCCCGGAGCCATGACGTCACGGCTCCGGAGCAGTGACGTCACCCTCCCCCCCGGAAAGCGTCTCCGCTTCCCTCCAAAAATATCCCTTTCTGACAGTGACTCGAAGTCGCCGTCCAGGGCCGGCCCTGTTGGGCCGAATGCGGCTCTCCATGAGGTGAGGCGCGTTTTATACCGCTCGAGCACGTGATAGATGCCTTCTCTGGCCTCTATTGTCGTAAACTACCTTCTACGACTTCTTCCCATCTTTTCCCTCTCTTCCTCTCGGGGGGGCAAGCGCCGGAGGAGAGCAGGGGCCTCCCCTGAAGCCCCCCTCGGGGGAGGCCTGCGCTGTCGCTCCCCCAAGTCGAAAACGGGCTCTATTGTCCGGCGCTTGCCCCCCCGCAGAGTCTGAGTTAGAGAATATATGGGGCATAATTGTGCGCCAGGTTTATGCGAACAACAAGCAGTATGGCACTGTAGATGAGCCTAAAGCTGCTGTTCTGGAAGCCTGGACCAACCTTGATAAGAATGTCAAATCAAATTTGATCCTTCCTGTGCCTAAGAGAATATTTGAGGTCATTGCTAACGGTGGTGGACCTATATCATACTAGATTTTTTTGTTTGTTCAAGTTTTGTTCAATAAATATTTGTTTTCGCAGGGTGGGCCTATCATTTCTGAACGGTGAAGAAACCGAAAATTTACCTTTAAATTGTTCAAAATCGTGGAGTATTGATAAGATTAAGTAAGCACAGGTTTTTTGCACTGTTGAATTCAATGGTAAACAGTATGGATCGCCAAGCTGTAAAGCGTTTCGAAAACCTTGATTTTCAAGGGTGAGCCTATTACTTCTGAACGTACTGTATTGGGCAACCGATTGACACCTCCTGAAAATGAGAACTGCGGCCATGATGATAATTTTTAAAGAAGGGTTCATCGCTTTGCTTCTTACAATCGCAATGCTTTTTCTAGGATGATTCGCGAACGACTTTTATGTGTTTAGAAGTGTTTACTTTTACTCAAGCAAAATAATACAAAGTTACAAGATGTTCACATTACAATATTTCTCAATGAACCCGCAATGCTGGCACAAGAAGGTGTGAATAATAGTTTTCTGAATAAAATGAGGAAGTTCTAATATACTACAAGGGTTCACGCGATGGAATTTGTGATTTCAATGAGATCGGAAAAAGCAAGTTAAAATGAGAATGAGAAATCACGTGGATAAACAATCGAATAAATACAACACTATGTACTTCTGCTGTAGATGAATTGCGGGAATCTAACCTGCAACCCTAGCATTCCATCGTCATTTAGTATTCCACAGCGTTATCCTCTCGACCATCCCTGCTCGCTGGCTACGCAAACTTCAATCAAGTGATTAGAGGAGTGGTATGCACAGTGAGCTCGAGAAAAAGGTTTATATCTCACGAATGATCCAGAATAAAACCGTCAATCCTTGTATAAGGAAGTTAGAGGTAGTTTCGATTGGTTTTTGTCCTTTTTTTGAATATCGGAAGGCCGGTAGAGAAAGCCCAACATACAGTAATGTTACTCTGTCCATCCCCAGAACTCTCAGAAGAAATTTTTTTCAGGACGTCTCCTACCCCGGAAAGGGCGCCCTTGTTAAATACCTGAGTCTCGGTTGTCACTTGTGTTGTTAGGTATGGACGCTTTTTGACGGTCAATTCTTCCATGTTCAGAAATCAACGGAAGCAAGGGTGACCCTATTTCAGCGCGAAACGTCGGTTTTCGCGTTCTTTTTAGGTACGGCTCTTACTTAGGGTGCTAGACCTAACGTAAGTTTCGATAAACTTGGAGTTGAAATTTCTAGTTAACACTACCTTTATTGTCTTCCGAATTTATTGTATACCAAATGTGTAAATTACTTATATTGTCGGCAATTCGGTTCCACGTTTGTTTGTGTGTTTAATGTTTTTAATTTTATGTACTATTCCAAATGAATAGTCGTGAACATATACAAAGGATGTGCTGACGTGATGTTAACAGTGATAAAACTGCAGAGGAACGAAGTATTCCAACAAAAACATGATTCTAGCAGAGGAGCTGGGGTTGGGTCAAATCAGAAATCTTAGCTTTTTAGTTTCTTCTCAGTTCCTTGATTAAACAATGGTTTCTACGAAGCCATGCAAGAACACATCACGCATCGATTCTCAGAACCTGGTACCGGGCGATCAGTCGCTGCTCGTCCGGGTCGCCCGAAATGGTGAATCGGGTCGCGAGAAAATTTGTACATTGTTGATTAGTCGTCCGTAACGTACATTCACACGCAAATTCGCTGCATCGGGAAGGCAATTCTCGTCATCCGGGTGGCTGGGTACAATCGAGGGGTTAGCGGATCGGCCGGAAAGGTTGGCGGGTCGCCCGGAACGGGATCTGGCCCCGATTTTGAGTGTCCGGGTAGCTCGAAATGCAATTCTTTTGGCCCCGGGAAGGCCGGAACGAAGTTCTGACTTGGAAGACACAATCTGCCAATCAGTCCATGAAATCCTGTTTCTAGACATATTGATTGAACATGCCGATCTGCTGATGGGTGGCAAGATACCTCTGAGGGAACTGCATATTACGCCCTCTCATTTCGTTATGCTGAAATTTTCCGCGTTTCATCGACGTTCGCTAAAACCCGCAAGGTTTGACCTCGAAGGTGCGCGGGGGAATTTCTATGGAATGTCTACGGAAAAAAGAAGTAAATTTGCCTTGTTTGTCTCACTGTCGCTAAATCCGGAACTTCTCGTCATAAATGTAGCCAGAAATTCCGCATTTGGCTACAGCCTGTGTTGAGCTCAAGCCGCGCTGACTACTCTAAACGCAGGAGATCGTTGCCTTCTTGCAGGTCCGCCCAACTCACGTAGACCTAAAACGAGAATCAAGGCCTAAAGCTCCTTTGTAGCGAAGGCACCTTTCATAGTCCTAACCGCAAGCGCGGCCCGTGGGGTGCGAGCGGCTTGCGATGGGTTTTTCACCGCGGGGGGACGAGCTGTAAGGCGCTATTCATACGCTGTAAGGCGCTTTAAATACCAGGGGTGTGCGGCAAAGGAATTCAACTTTTCGGCAAACGGCAACGGCAAACCCCAAAAATGACCGGCAAAAGGCGAAATCTGTTTTGTGCTTCAATACACCGACATTTGTTTAGTCGTGTGGTATTCTATACAATATGTGCCAGTTACTATGTGCCTGGCGTTTCACTAGCCTTTACAGGAAGAAAAATCCTGTATATCAAAAACTACAGTACCGAGCAAATTTTTTGCAAAGAAAGCGTTTTGCGGCGTTTTTGCCGCTCACAAAGCGCCGCAACTCCATAACTTACTTCAAAGTGGTCCAATTTCCATTCTGAAGTCAATTGCGGATTGCATTCACTTACTTCTATTCGATATGTTACAAAAACATAGATTTAACTCTAGAAGTTCATCGAAAATTGCATATTTGCACCTCTAAACCCCTCCTTATGAACTGATCAGACGGTCATGATAGCAGAAATCTGTCATGTTTTGACCTGTGGTCGATGTGAGTTTTAGAAGGAAATACACATTTTCGACAACATGTCTAAGTTAAAAAGACTTTCTACACAAACCAATGCATTCGCCTTACTCCGAGGAACACGAAAAATACCTGAGAAGCACATTTCTTCAATTTTTAAATGAGTTATGACGATGCGGCGCTTTTTTCGCAAAAAATATGCTCGGTACTGTACTTGAGAGCGTCAGGCGATCAGAGAACGCCGGTATGTGATCTGTATAGGAGTCACCATCAAGATCAACAAGGCTGGAAGCCTATCCATCGCCATAAGGAGTCCATTTAATTCTTCCCCACTAAATGATGTTCTCCTACAATTCAATGCTGGAGATCCAAAGAATGGGCGTTTTTTGAGCAGACAAAAGTGTGATGGAGCCGCCAAGGATCTACTCTGAAATGGGCTTCCGACCCAGCCTAGTCGATCCGGGAACGTGCACCATACCTTAAGTGAGTTTGGTGCGGTGGGAGTGTGCGCCGACTCAAAGACTGTGGCCGATACTGGTGCGAATAGATGATAATACTCGATGACTGGACCACATTGATGGCGAAAGACAGCCTACACCCAGCTAATGACCGGGATCGCTCACAATTTTTACCGTAAGTAGCAAATAGTCTAGGTGAATGCAGTGCTCACGACAAATTGTGGTGCGCGCGATGCGCGCACCAGACTTGGTTTTGAACTGGCCACGCGCGCAACCCGTTTTTCGAAATCTAAGTTCAGGGTGAAGGTAGAAATTAGCTCTAAATTGCATTGAAAAAAGCGCAAAAAGTTGGATTCATTGCCCAGAAATGGTTTAGACAGGTTTCCTAGGATTTGAGAAAAATTTGAAAAGCCGCAAATTTTCTCTGTTAAAGGCAGTGGTCGCGATCAAATATGGTTGAAGCCTTTTTCCCTCTAAACCCTTTCCTGTGTCTCGAGTAGTAGGACCCTTGAGAAAAAATCGCGAAAAAAACACTGTTCTGGGCCAAATTTGAAACCTGAACCTTCTTATCTTTTGATGGTGGACGAGCCCACTCATAATCATCGGCATCGATGACCTCTTATATCAAGAACATCAGATGCCTTGAAATTGAATTTCAATCAATTAACCTTCAGATTTATGTACACATCTAGTCAAAAACGTTGACTGGAGTGCCTTCTTTCATTGCTCAATTGTTTTTATTAGGTAAATTTGCATTTATTTCTTCCTCTGAATGTCGATGATTTTTGACTGCTCGGCATGAAACTGCGATCTTTTTTGGCGACGCTGTGCATGTGTGCACGAACTGGCATCTTTGGGTCTTAGAATCTCTAAATCTAGCCCATTTTTCACCGCGATACCTTCATAGTTTTCAGCTGTTTTCGGCCTGAGCTGATTTTTATAGTTTTTTTGATAATGGTTTTCATCGTCACCACTGCCTTTAATCTCCTTTTTTCAGGCGACGTTCACGATCTTGTTGGTACACTTAAAAATGAGCTAG